>JALMGF010000007.1:20015185-20610185 GCA_023333645.1 Sceloporus occidentalis
ATTTATTTATTTATTTATTTAATTTTTGCCTGATTTATTGGTTTTATTTATTTATTTAATTTTGCCTGATTTATTGGTTTTATTTATTTATTTCTTTTTTGCCTGATTTATTTATTTATTTATTTATTTCATTTTTGCCTGATTTATTGTTTTTATTTATTTATTTTATTTTGCCTGATTTATTGTTTTTATTTATTTATTTCATTTCTACGCCGCCTTTCTCCCAGGAAAGGACTCAAGGCAGCTTACGATATAAAAACATTTCCAAACACCACACTAAAAATAATACAACCCAACCCCCCACGCACACAATTAAAACATAAAACAAATTAATAAATGAAATAAAGACATATAAAATAAACTAAGCAAAAGCAAAAGTGATGAAGAAGCCAGTGGAGCTTGGAAACCTTGCAGCATGTACTGCCACAACTTGGAAACTTTTTGGTTGGCCATATAAAGCTAGCACTGTTTGGTGCAGTGATCCCCAAACTGTGCCCTTTAAGAGATTTTTTTGGACTTCATCTCCCAGAATCCCAGACTATTGGCCAACAAGGCTGAGGCTTCTGGGAGATGAAGTCCAAAATCTCTTAAAAGGCACACTTTGAGGAGCGCTGGTTTGGTGGCTTTAAGGTTCATGTTAATCGCTCTGAATTTAACTAAGTTTGTGGCAACTACCACGAAGGCGCATGCGCACAGCAGCTCCACAGCACCATTGGTCCCCGAAAGCAAAGATGGCGGCGCGGCTGCGTTCAGTCAGGGCCGCGCATGCGCAGATGTCAAAGCACGGCGGTTGTGGCGGCCGCCAAGATGTCCGCCCAGGGCGACTGCGAGTTCTTGGTGAAGCGGGCGAGGGAACTGGTGCCGGTGGACCTGTGGGCGGCCAAGGCCTGGCTCATCACCGCCCGCAGCCTCTACCCGGCCGACTTCAACATCCAGGTCGGTCAGAGAGAGAGAGAGAGAGAGAGAGCGAGCGCTCTGTGAGGCCACAATAAACTACAATTCCCAGGATTCCCTAGCACCGAGCTCAATGCTAAGGAATCCTGGGAACTGTAGTTTTGTGAGACATTTAGCCTTCTCTGTCAGAGAACGCTCTGGGGCCGCAATAAACTACAATTCCCAGGATTCCCTAGCACTGCGCTCAATGCTAAGGAATCCTGGGAACGGTAGCTTTCTCAGACATTGAGCCTTCTCTGTCAGAGAGAGCTCTGGGGCACAATAAACTACAATTCCCAGGATTCCCTAGCACTGAGCTCAATGCTAAGGAATCCTGGGAACGGTAGCTTTCTCAGACATTGAGCCTTCTCTGTCAGAGAGAGCTCTGGGGCACAATAAACTACAATTCCCAGGATTCCCTAGCACTGAGCTCAATGCTAGGGAATCCTGGGAACTGTAGTTTTGTGAGACATTGAGCCTTCTCTGTCAGAGAGAGCTCTGGGGGCCACAATAAACTACAGTTCCCAGGATTCCCTAGCACTGAGCTCAATGCTAGGGAATCCTGGGAACTGTAGTTTTGTGAGACATTGAGCCTTCTCTGTCAGAGAGAGCTCTGGGGGCCACAATAAACTACAGTTCCCAGGATTCCCTAGCACTGAGCTCAATGCTAAGGAATCCTGGGAACGGTAGCTTTCTCAGACATTGAGCCTTCTCTGTCAGAGAGAGCTCTGGGGCACAATAAACTACAATTCCCAGGATTCCCTAGCACTGAGCTCAATGCTAGGGAATCCTGGGAACTGTAGTTTTGTGAGACATTGAGCCTTCTCTGTCAGAGAGAGCTCTGGGGGCCACAATAAACTACAGTTCCCAGGATTCCCTAGCACTGAGCTCAATGCTAGGGAATCCTGGGAACTGTAGTTTTGTGAGACATTGAGCCTTCTCTGTCAGAGAGAGCTCTGGGGGCCACAATAAACTACAGTTCCCAGGATTCCCTAGCACTGAGCTCAATGCTAGGGAATCCTGGGAACTGTAGTTTTGTGAGACATTGAGCCTTCTCTGTCAGAGAGAGCTCTGGGGGCCACAATAAACTACAGTTCCCAGGATTCCCTAGCACTGAGCTCAATGCTAAGGAATCCTGGGAACGGTAGCTTTCTCAGACATTGAGCCTTCTCTGTCAGAGAGAGCTCTGGGGCACAATAAACTACAATTCCCAGGATTCCCTAGCACTGAGCTCAATGCTAGGGAATCCTGGGAACGGTAGTTTTGTGAGACATTGAGCCTTCTCTGTCAGAGAGAGCTCTGGGGGCCACAATAAACTACAGTTCCCAGGATTCCCTAGCACTGAGCCAGGGCAGTTAAACCAGTCTCAAACAAATGTGTTTTGGACCAACTACACACAGACATGGGGCATACATGACATTATAACAAGCATATACATTAAAAGTGTAGGGATGTGTTCTTTTTGCTACACAGGACATTCCTAAGCTTTCTAAGTACAAGAGTTGTACTATTTGATGTCCTAAGGCACAAAAGATCATTTATAACATTATTTTACACTTACGTTCTATTATGTTTCTCATTTTATTTTACTCTGTGCTCCAAGCCCCCAGAACTGTTTGCACATAATCTAGACATAATCACTGTGAAAACCCTGTGAAATTCATGGTGTTGCCATAAATCGGGGGGTGGTTTGTAGACATATACATGCATCATGCACTTTAAAACTATCTAGGGATGTGTCACTTCATTGGTGCATTTTAAAAAATCATATAATCCTGCCCCTGTCTCCTTCACCGAAGTGGCAAAACAAAATGTTTTGGTACTATACCACCCTCCTCCTTCCTTTTCCATTGTGTTGATAGTACAAAAGCTGTAGAAATCTATTGAGACAATAGCTTTGTGGGTTTTATATGACTTGTGCTCTCTTCTCCTCCTTTTTGCAGTATGAGATGTATTCCATTGAAAGAAATGCAGAACGAACAGCGTCAGCAGGCAGACTGCTTTACGACATGTAAGATGTATTTTTAAAGAGGTTTTTCACAACAGAGGCCTGAGTCCTTTGAATTGAGTCTATTGAGTTGCTGCAATTAAAACAAGTATTTTTATAGGACAGTGGGAAAGATGAACAACCAGGATCTCACACGATTGATGACAGGATAAAGGCAGTTAGAGTGGTGAAGATATATAAAACTGTGGTTTGACAAAAGTACAGTCAGCTCTGAGAATCTACGGATTCATTATCCATGGATTGGGTCCATGCCATCGTTCCCTCCAGGGAGAAAGGCAGCATACAAATGAAATAAAATACAGTAAAATTAAACAAATTCAACTATCCAGTGCTTGAAAATATTTTTTGAAAAGTAACTTCCAAAAAGGAAACCTTGATCTTGCCATTTTGTACAAGGGGCACCATTTTATTATGCCATTGTACATAATGAGGCTTGAGCATTCATGGATTTTGGTATCCATGGAGGGTCCTGGACCAAACCGCAGCAGATATCACAGGTCCACTGTAGATAGAGAAATTTTCCTCTCTACTAGAAGTGAGATTTGACAGTAGATTCAGCATGGACTAAAGTGAGTTGTCCGTACTGCCAGTAAGTGATGCATTATTAATTTAAGATGGGTGAGGGTTAGGGGACTATTAGGTATTATTGTATTTTATCTCTGTTGTGATCCCGCCTCAATCCCCAGGGAGAGGTGGAAAAATATACATAAATTATTATTATTATTATTATTATTATTATTATTCAGTTTGCTTCCATAGGGGCCCAGACAGACAGTTCAAAATAAAGCTGCTCCATTTGGAGGTATGCTGTTTAATGATCCATGCATCCTAAGAGTCCAAAAGCCGCACGAAAGCCATGCTCCAATTCTAAGGACTGGAGCGCAGCTTTTAAGATGCATGTATCATTTAAACAGCATACCTCCAAAGTGACCCGAAGCAGCTTTATTTTGGACTGTCTGTTTGGGCCCAAAGAATGTGGTAAGGGATTTCAAATGAGAGTAGGAAAATTGATGATGTAGGACAAGTCTGTTGACAACTAGTATCTACAGTAGCTAAAAGGGTCCTCTAGCTTCAAACAATAAGGTGGCCTATTACATTCACAGCCAGCATTTGGGGTGCCTGGAAGCTCTGGTTGGCTATTATTGAAGGAAAATTGCACTCATAAATAAAAGAAACAGGAATAAAACCTTAGGAAATTACCTGGTAAATTTTGATGTTGTGGCTCTTTTCATTATGACATCGCATCATTATAATTTTTCTTTGACATAAAACTGTCTTAACCCATTCCATAGCAAGAAACCCTGATACAAAATAAAACATGAATTGGACATCTCATACTGTTGTTTTAGAGAGTGTTTATACTGTATTAGAAGATGTTCAAATATACAGTACTAGTAATTATTGTTGTACTGAAGAGGCCTCGCCTGGCTGGCTCCTTCAGTTCAACTATTCTAGTATTGTCATAATAATAATAATAAGGTTAGAGTGCAAAGCCTTAAGTACCAGGACCAAAAGCTTATAATGAGCCCTAGTTTGAATTGGTAGCCAGTGGAGGAATGTGTGAGGGAGATTTAAAACATGTAAAAAAGATTTAAAACAATTTTAAACAAAATTTAAAAGGGACGTGGTTGCTTAATGGTTAAGATACCAATTCTGACAGTTGGAAGATCGGAAGGTTGGCAGTTCGAGGCCCATGTGCCATGTAATGGGGTGAGTTCCTGTCACCGGTCTTAGCTTCTGCCAGCCTAGCTGTTCGAAAGTATGTAAATGAAAGTAGATAAATAGGGACCACTTTGGTAGGAAGGTGACAGTATTTGGTGCAGTCATGACATGACCCACAGAGTCATCTCCGGAAACGTTGGCTCTTCGGCTTAGTAATGGAGAAGAGCACTGCCCCCTTACAGTTGGTTACGACTAGACATTCGTGTCAAGGGGAAACTTTTACCTTTTAAAAACAACTAAAATGGCAACATTCTGGATTAAAACTAGGGGAAGGAGCAGGAGGGCAAACCTGCTAGCAGGCTAGCAAATGAGAGTTACAATAGTCCAGGTGTGAAATAGCCAAGGCCTGGACAAGCAGATGGGCAGCCTCGATGGTCAAAAACTTAAGGATCCTACAGTTGTTCAAAAGATGGAAATTACATACCTCTGTAGTTGCCTTGATAAATGTGCATAGGACAAACAATAATCCAGCAGGACTCCAAAGTTCTGGGCAACTGAGATCAGGGTCTGTATCACCCTGTAAACATAGTGGGGGCATAAATGTGGAGCTACTGGACAAGTTTATCTTATTTGAACCACTAAATGTATTGATTTTTAACAGAAAGAGTTTTATTGTTAAAAATAAATATGTTTATCTCCACTTTAACATATATTGCAATTTGTATGGGCAAAGAGACAAATCATTTACTTTTTAAACCACGCTTTTCATGGCAAAATTTCTGTTCTCGATTGGCTCAAACATGCATTGTTCCAACTGTCTCTCCCCCCTCTACATTTCAGGTTTGTAAACTTTCCAGATCAACCAGTGGTATGGCGGGAAATTAGTGTTATTACATCAGCATTAAGGAATGATTCACAGGATAAGCAAGCTCAGTTTTTAAGAGGTATGCATTTCTTCTGTTGCATTATTTGCAGACCAGTTAAGCAGTCTGTACTTTAACAGTATTCAGTACTCAAATGCACCTAAAGTCTTTTCAATAGGAGGAATAGCCTGCTCTTGGTAGGTTTCTTAGCTTGTCCTAACCAACAAATTACTTTTCTCTAGCTTTTTCTAGATAGCTTTCTCTAGAGATAATCCACTGTGTAATCCCTTACATTTGGGGTTGGGAATCATCTGCCATTTCAGATGTTGTCTCATTGTTGTTGTAGCTCTCATCCGACCAAGCCACATAGCCATGAGAGCAGCACCATTCTCAACCCTGCCCTAGTTCTTCTTTCCCACATTTGTTTGAGTGTCTGTTCCCCACATGTGCTGTCTGCTGAGGCTTGTTGTCATCTCCTTTTTTACCTATATCTCACCTTTGGAAACACTGCTTGACTCATTGTCTTCTCCCCCCCCCCCCCCCCCAGGTTTATTTGAGACCCTTCCAGGTCGAATTCAATGTGAAATGTTGCTGAAAGCCACTGAGCAGTGTTTCAATACATTAGAACGGGCAGAAATGTTGCTTCTCCTATTGCGACGTTTCCCTGAGACTGTGGTTCAACATGGGGTAAGAGAGTGAAGAAGAGATTTTCAAATACTTCATCATTTGTTCCTTAAAACGAATTTTATTGTATGCCATGAAATTTATAGAATTACTGTGTATGGGCATGGTACCAAAAACATGATCTTGAAATGAGAAGTAAAAGATTTTATTTGGAGAACTGCATGTATTCCATATCAGAATTATTTAGAAGAGGAAAGCAGTTGCTGGATGCAAAGGAGTGAATCCTGATGCTCAATTGAAAACATTGCGTTTTACCACTTCTGCATCTTCTCTTGCTGTCTTAATTTAAAAGTAGTGATATAAAATTTGCTGATACAGGTATGTGGATAATTGACTGTTTTTAAAAAGTTGTTCCCTTGACTGTTGCAAAACATTATAGTTTAGCTGTAGACAGTAAACATTTGAAGAAGAAAGTCATAAATGAAAAGCAGAAGGAGCAGTTAAATGCCCCAATAAATAAATAAGAAGTTGAGAGAGTAATAGATCAATTGAACGGTTTAAAATCTCCTGGGCCAGATGGGCCAATGGATAACTTTTATAAATAGTTTAAGAAAGAAGTAAGTACTCATTTTGTAAAGGTTTTTAATGAAGTGTTAGAAAACCAAAATATATGTGAATCCTGGGAAATTGGAAATAATCTCAATATTAAAATCCAATAAGGAGGAGACAAATGTAGAAGGCTACCACACTATAACATTGGCTAATCAAGATTATAACATTTTTGCCATCTATTCAATAAATCATGCATATTTATATAAGTTTGTAAGAAACTTGGTTTAGGAATGAAATTTGGGGTTACAAGTAAGGGAATTTTACAAAGAGGCACAGATAAATGTAAATGGGAACTATTTGAGTGTAATTAAAATGGAGAATGACTCAAAACAAGGATCTGCATTATCTCCGTTAATTCTTATTATGGCAATTGAACAATTAGCCAATATAATTAGAAAAGAAGAAGAAATTAAAGGTTATGTAATAGGAAAAGATTTAAAAATAAATGTGTTTGCTAATGATGCACAAATTATTACAGAACAGCCTTACCAAACAATTAAAAAGTATTAGTTATAGTTAATAATTTTGAAAAGATGTCAGGACATAAAATTAATACAGTGCACCCATATCATACGCAGACAAGATATAGTTGGCTTTCAGCATATGCTGAAACCTGCGCCAGAAGAAGCCTTGGTGTGCCCTGGAAGGGGTAATGGCGCACTGCGCCAGGGGGATGAGCCCCATTATTTTTAATGGGGCTCGAGTATACATGAAATTCCCCTTACGCTGGGGGAAGGGGGGTTCAGAAAGGAAAGGACCCACTGTATAAGAAAATCAGAAATAATGTCTATAAATGCAATGACAAATACAAAGAATATGGTTCAAGGGAACTATAACCAATTATGGAAGAAAATAAACAAGTAAATGGGAAAAGATACATTGGATTACTCTAATACGGATTAGGGCGTTCAAGAGGTGATTCTCCCTAAATTAATATTCTTTTTCCAAACAATTCCAGAGGAAATACCAATAAGGATATTAAGAAATTGTGACAGGAAAATAAAAGAATGGATTTCAAGGAAAAAAGAAAAGTAGGCTTTCCAATACATTATTATATACTAATCAAGAAAAAAGAGGGTGGGGACTTCACTGTCTGGAAAAATATTTTGGGGATTTCCAAATATTAAGATTATTAGATTTTGAATATGATATACAAAAAAGATGGGTTGGGACAGAGAAGCAGTTAAATGACTTGGAACATAAATAATTGTTAGGAATAAGACCTAAGGAAGAGAACATTAAAATTAATAAACAACCATTTTGGCTAATGTGGCAAACATGGGGAAAATGGGGGGAAAACTGAAGATAGGTAACTACTATTAGCACCCAATAGAATGCTTGAATAAGGAAGGAGAAGTTGGTAAAGGAACAGTATTAAGGAAATTGAAGGATATTGGATATATCAGATAAGTTAGGAAAACGGATAGGGATAAATGAAATATTGGAGCTGATAGATAAACAATATTGTCTATCAATATTGTCTTCAGTTAAGCAGAGTATATAAGAGTTTGTAGGCAATAATATCTATAAAAGGTTGCCAAAACCCATTTGAAGAAATACTGAAGATGGAGCAAGAAAGCATGAGTTAGGTGATAGGATCTACAAGATGTTATTGGATAATCAATATAATCTCGTAGAAGATCTATTGGGAATATGGGAAAAGGATAATTAGATTAATAAGAAATAAATCCAACAATGGGTATAAGAAATCAAAAATTTTAAAAATAATAAGATTATTAGGAGAACAACAGATGAAAGTCTGGTTCAGAAGATAGGAAGATGCTATGGAATATCACAAGAGTTATCATATATTAATAAAAATGTATCACCTGCTTCTTGGCACAGGTGTGGGAGCAAAGGAACCTATATTCATATGTGGTAGGAGTGTTGCAAATTGCCTTCTATTTTGGAAAGAAATAGAACAAGAAATTAATAAAATAATAGGTAAATATCAATTAAATGAAGATATATAACTAGTAATGTTAGGAATATAGGATTACAGGAGGAGGAGAAACATTTAACTGAACAATTAATTATAGCAGCAAAAGCAGTGATAGCATATGGATTGAAAGACAAAGGAAGGTGGAATTGTAATAGATGGAAGCAAAATATATCAGAGTATATGATGTTTGACTTTATAATGGAAAAAAGAGGGTTTATTTTGGTCAATTGAAATATGTAATTGGAGAGGAGAAAAACAGGTATAAGAATGTAAAGGAAACCATTAAAATGATCTTCCACATGAGAGAAAAAGGAAATTAATAAGGAAAGCACCATTCCTGAGGTGGGGGGAGGCAGATGGAGGGGTAGTATATAAAGGCAATATTGTGAATGTGTATGAGGGATTAGTTAATATCTGAACACAGTTTTCAGATAGGATGTGTATAATTAGTTGGTGTGTAAGGTCATATGCTGTATTAATACACTCTTTTTTAAAAAAGAAGGAAGTCATACATTTTCTTCAATATGTTGTAACCATTCTGGGAAACATCTGGAAGAATTAACTATCAAATTTTAATTGTATTTGTATTTTGTGAAGGTGGGACTTGGGGAAACGCTATTAGAAGCAGAAAGTATTGAAGACCAAGAATCACCTGTCAATTGCTTTAGAAAATTATTTGGTAAGAATGTATTTTTATCTTTATTTTATCATTTTATTGAAAAAGGGAAAGACAGGATATACAGTTGTTTTAATTTTTTGAAAGACTGATGGCACTGTCAGATTCCTTTCCATATCCGTCAAGTGAAAATAGTATGATTTTTCATTTTTATTACAGAAACACCCTTCTCCTCCCACTCCTGCCCCATGTGGTAGTTTGAGTTGTATGGCCATGGCTGAGTCTACCCCACTTGTGTTGAAATTTATGCCCTTTTTTAAAAAGGGCACAAGATACAATATATGTAATAGAAACGCAGCATTGGGATTCATATTGCTGACTGACTCAAACATTCTACAGTCAATGCTGTGGTATTATGGGCTCACATTATCCATGTGCTCACAATCTCCTGATTCAACCTACTGTGGATTCAAATGTATGCAATACACAACACTGTACCGGCAAGTAGCTTCTACAGGAATATGGCAGTTGATGGCGGTGGCAATGCTTCGCCTTGTTTGTTCACGAACAACTGTGCAGGAGAACCACTGCTGCTGCTGATCACAGGGTGGTGAGCAACTTCCACAAGGATATGGTGAATGATGGTGGTTGCACTCCTGCCTAGCTGTTTGCAAATGAACAAGGAGGAGCACAGGCTCCACTTGTCATACCTCTATGGGAGCTGCTTGAAGGTGGAAGCAGACCGCTGGTAGATTACCTGGAGGTGGGAAAGGCTAAAGAATGCCTGCCTAGGGATGTGAGTGGCAGCCCAGGCTTTCTTCCACTGCTGTCCTACACCATTTTAATAGGGACTTGAGTATTTGTGTTTTTTGGTATCCGGGGGAAGGAGGGAGGTATCCTGGAACCAGTCCCCTGCTGATAGCAAGGGCCCACAGTATTTTTATTCTCTAACCCTATAGGCAGTGGCTATTTTTTTAATCTGCTAAAATGTGCTACATGCTGGCAAATCTGGAAACACTGGTTTCTAGCCGAGTTTCTTATCTTCCACTGGAAGAAAAGTTGGGGTGCTCTAGATGCTGAAATGTATTCTAAAGGTTCTTAGGTAGCCAACAGCTTCTATTGGGTGTGATGTTGATGGGACAATAGGAGGCTCCAGGGTTTTTTTGTTTTGTGTGGCAAAGAGTGTGACAAGGAGATGGCTTTGAAATTTTTTAAATTCTCTATTCTTGAGAAAGAATAGCAGTTCATTAAAATAACTGTACTTATGTCTAAGATCATGATTTGTTGATTCTATACATTTTAACACATAAGTAATTAAAATTGTACATGTTTTCACAAAAAGTAAACTATACATTTAAATGTATATGCTTATACATGTACACGCTTTTACCCTTTTAGTTAACAAGGTCTTACTTTTGGGTGAGTCTTATACCAGCCTGCCACTGCGTACTGTCTTTGCTTAGTTCTATAAGGTTTCTCTTGTTAAATATGATATGTTCTCAGGCTAACCGATAAAGCAAATCTGATATTTTTGGGTATTTTGTTATATTTTTTAGTATGTGATGTCCTTCCCCTGATAATTAACAACCCTGACGTGCGGCTCCCTGCCAATCTGTTATACATGTATCTGAATAAAGCTGCAGAATTTTACATTAATTATGTGACTAGATCTGCACAGACAGAAAACCAATATCAAGGTAAAACTATTGAAGTCAACTCTACTATTATTTTTATTAAATTTAGAAAGGAAGACCAGAGGGGTTAACATATTTCAAAATAATATGTAGCATCTTGTAAAGGAGAATGGGGTGTTTAGGGCTATCGTTTACTAAAAAGCTCATCTGTGGTTGAAAGCACAATGCAGAAATAATCTGGTTTGAGACCACTTTAAGTGCCCTGGCTCAGTGCTATGCAATCCTTGGAATTGTAGTTTATTGTGACACCAGAGCTCTCTGGCAGAGAAGGCTAAATGGCTCACAAAACTACAGTTCCTAGAATTACGTAGTATTGAGCCAGGGCACTTAAAGCTGGCTAACATGGAATTATTTCTGCAGTGTGTTTTGGACCTGTGTTTGTCTATAACAGTTTGATTGTCCCATCTCAGTCCTGTTTCCCACTCTCAAGCACCCTCATTTTGTGATGAGTGTGTCGGTTAATTCTGTTTGATAAAACAATCCTGCTGTGAAGGATATGACCATTACTCCAGAAGGGAAATGATTTAAATAGTTTCATTCTCAAGTAAAATTATTGATCCACACTCATAACACTTGACAAAGAATGAGAAGGCAATTACCTGGCCCAGAGAGCTTACAGTCTAGAAAACAATAGAAGAGAGACAGCAGAGGAAGGAAGGGGGAATTCAGAGAGTAAAGAAAGACAATATACAATTATTCCATTTATATAATTATATAATTGCACTTACATAATACACATAGGGTTCGTTATAGTAGAATATGAGTACTGTGGGTTGTGCTAAAGTCATCACAGAATGTCCGAGAGGCAGTTCTATTTGTAAGAGACAAAAGGGGAGAAGAATGGAACCATTTAAAGGAACTGGAGACGCTTAAGCAGTTGAGATTGGTAGAATGAGGCAAATGAGGATCATAGACACAAATATTTCAGAATGCGAGTAGAAAGTCGAAAGACGAGGTCCTGAAGGAACTTGAAAGTAAGAATAAGAAGTGTGTGCAGATCCCAGGATATCTGGCTTCATTTGTCCTGATGTGTGGCTATTTTAAACCCATATGGATATATCTGATCATAATTTTGGCATATTTCCTGTAATATATGCTTATGTACCTGCACATGTGGACACAGACAGATTTGATATATGCAGGGTAAGAGAAATACTGATGGAAGGAAGTGCAGTGGGTTAACTAATTTCTGATGGTGAGTTAAATAAGGGTTGGGCATGTGCTGGGGTTGGAGAGCAATTTCAAGCAGTTCCTAATCTGGTATGCTGTGCTGCTTTTACCATTTGTGGCAGCTGACGATGATGATCCAGTAAGTTTGGGTTACCTTAAAAAGCCACTTTTGTCTGTTTTGGACAAAACTAATGACCTGCAGAAGTTATTTTGATCCAAAAGTGTGTTTTCAGCAGTAATTTTTTAAAATTGGGAGTAGTGGTGATGGTTTTGTTTTGGTTTTTTTGTGCATGATTCCCATTCCTGAAATAAGTTACTGTTTTCATTGGTTTTTAGGAACACAGGATACATCTGATCTTGTGTCTCCCAGCAAACGAAGTTCTCAGAAATACATAATAGAAGGATTGACTGAGAAATCCTCTCAGATTACAGATCCTTGGGAAAGGGTATTCAAGATACTATCCATAGTAGGTGTTAGATGTGAGTGGCAGATGGACATGGCAAGAAGGTTTGATATCATTACTTTTTTTAAAAAAAGATAGCTTTAATTAACCAGCCTGATAAACTGGTGCTTGATTGCTCTAATAATACATGAAACAAGAGAAGCCTAAGGTTTCAGCCCAAATTGTTTCTAAAGAGAACTATTTAGAAGTAATCATGCCAACTCAGCTGCACTGACAGGCAGTAACTGATGCACTCTGCATGAGGATTCCCATTCTTTCTCTGTAAAAAGATTAATCAAACCTGTTTAGTGAATCTAGAATGAAAGTCATGAAACTGAATACACATTTAAAAGAGCCATCGTGGTGTAGTTGTTTGAGTGTTGGACTGTGTGTCTGGAGACCAGGGTTTGATTCCCCATATGGCCATAAAAAGGTCACCTTGGACAAGTCATATGTGCTCAGCCCCTTGGGAAGCAATGGCAGACCTCTTAACAAATTATGTCAAAGATAGGCTTGCTTTGGGGTTGCCATAAGTTAGAAATGACTTGAAGGCACAAAAACAACAACAAAATATACACATTTATATGTGCAAGACACATAGAATACTGCTTTAGTGTTTGGGTCTCCTTTCCTATATTTGATCAATATTTGCTTAAATATTTCATTAATCGGTTTTATTTTGAGAGGGAAAGGTTTGGGATAATTTGACTCTTTAATGCTTTGTATGATAGATTTTTTTAATAATCAGGTGGATGATGAATAGAGAATAAGGTCAGTATAAGTATATTTAGTAAATTGGTGGTCTAAACATTATAGCCTGAATCCCATAGCTGCTCCCAACTAGAGTAAGCCTATTAAATCAGTGGGAATTACATAAGTGTTGACATACCATTTAGCAGTTGACTGAGTGGGTTTCTTTTAGGTGAGACTAGGAGTTGGATTATGGGATGCAGTGGCCTAGTGGTTAAGACGCCAATTCTGATGATTGGAAGATGGAAAGGTTGGCAGTTCAAGGCCCGAGTGCTGCATGATGGGGTGAACTCCTATCACTAGTCCCAGCTTCTGACAACCTAGCAGTTTGAAAGCATTCAAATGCAAGTAGATAAATATGTACTACTTCTCAGTGGGAAGGTAACTGTTCGGTGCAGTCATGCTGGCCACATGACCACCAGAGCAGTCCTCAGACAATGCTGGCTCTACAGCTCTGTCCTCTACAATCAGTAACGACTAGACATTCAAGTCAAGGGACTACCTTTACCTTTAGGAGTTGGATTATATCAATCAGTCCTGGCTAATACTTCAAAAACCATCCAACAACATACGTATTAGTACAGAAAAGGTGGAGTAGATAGAACATATTAAAAATCTCTATGGCTGTAGTCTTTTTCAGCATTTAGAATTTATCCCTTACAGATTGTGGCTGACTGCTGTGATCCCAAAATAAATACGTGTGTACATGCCTTCAAGTTACCTGTCAACTTATGGCAACCCCATGAATTTGATAAGAATTTTCTAAGGCAAAGAGTACTCAGAGCTGGTTTGCCATTGCCTTCCTCTGAAATATAGCTTACAATGCTTGATATCTTTGGTGGTTCCCCCATCCAAGTATTAATCAGGCCTTGACCTTCCTTAGCTTCCAAGATCAGATGTCTTCTGGGTATTTAGGCTCATTAAATATACTAACAGTAATCCTATGCATTTCCAGAAATATGTACTGTTGCATTCAGTAGGATTTACTCCCAGGTTGGTGTGTATACAGTTGTAGCCTTAAGGTGGAATAGTTTCATTAATTAATGGACTCTTTTTCCTTTTATTAAATGGATGGAAAATTCATGTTCTGTCCCTCTTACCGGCACCTTTCCCCTCAAAAAGACTGGGTTTTGAGCCCTTCCTGAACAATGTGGGAATGGACAGCTGTGGGTGTTGTAATTTTTGGATTGCCCAAAATTGACAGGCCTCTATCTAAGTCTTGATGACTCTTCCCCCTTCCCTCAGCAGTCCACAACATCCCATGTTTAGAAGAGCTTGTAATCTTCTAGAGATACCTTTTGGATTATGAAAGAGACCTGGTGGAGGAAAGATGAGAAGCATTCCTTCTGTAACTTAAATTAGCTTATTTTAGTCTAAGCCAATGATTTAAAGTACATTAGAAACTCCATTAATGATATATTTTTTGCATCTTTAGAAGTTTTGGTGATACATTGCTCAAAATGAAAGATGTCTGCAGATACATAAGCAACTATGATAATGAAGCCCATGCAAAATACAAAACCCAAGTGATATATTCTACAATGCTGGTGTTCTTCAAGAATGCATTCCAATATGTCAGCAGCATTCAACCTTCTTTGTTCCAAGGTTTGTTGAAGTGGTGTGTTTTTCTTTTGAGTCTTAAAGTATGAAGCCTTTGCCAGAATTACTTTATGTTGTGCGTGCTTTAAAAGTGGCATTAGGCACTTTTAAAAAGAAAGAAATATCCATGTGGGTTGCATTAATTTGGTGGTCATGTCTGTATCTGTATCTTTCATATATACATACCAACATGGCATGATCCTGGACCATCACATGCATAGGTGCAGTGACCCTCTTTAAAACTCACTGGCCTCTAAAAATGTGTACTTGATTGGTTTTTACTTACTGAATGTCATGCTTAAAGCAAGCCTCTTCTGAACTGGGTCTTCAGGAACTCGGGAGTTCTCGGTAATGGTGGAAATGAACCCCATGTAGATAACACACAGAAATGAAGGTTTGGAAAGACCTTTGGGGCCTTGGGGCTTTAGTGTCACCAAAGGTGTCAGTAGGAACCATGTTAGTTGTCACCCATGGTATTGGTGACATTGTTTTTGGGGTAAACCTCTCCAATTAAACTGGAGTAAAACTGGGGTTAAAAGGTAGAAGTGTTCAGCTATTAATCACAGTTAAGGTGGTCTGGGTTTCCCCTTCAATGGAATTGTTTCAAAACTAGGACAGAAGATAGTTAGACCTCTTTAAGTGTAGAATATCGCCAGTCATAACTGTGACTATTGTTAGGACCGATGTATTCTTTAACCAAGCGTGTGTGTGGAGCTAGGGGATTTTGTGAGGAAAAAGCATGTGGTCAAACAGTCCATTCCTACACTGCCTCCAAGCATTTCTCGTGTAAAAGGTAATTTGCTTTCAGTTACATGCCAAGTATGGTATTTTATATATTGTTGGACTTCCATCTAGACAAGATAAAAGTTAAATGAATGTCTCTGTGGTATTGCTGATTCTCACTTTCTCCAATGAGAATTTCAGCGTGTTTTAGCATATTAAAAATGCCCCATCTCCACAAGAGTTTTTATGGGTTCCAAGTGAAATGTATTCCACAATACTCAAACAGAGCCAGAAAAAAATGCTTATGTACACTGGAACATGTGTTTTGAGTAGTGAGAACTTGTTCTCTCTCTCTCATATTTTCTCTTTTTTCTTTCTTTGTGTCCTTTCCTACTCCCATCCCAAAGTTTGTAGCTAGTCCAAATGTGGTAGATTTTTCAGGAGAATTTTTGTCCCAGTTGTGTTTTTTAACAAGTACCTGTACAGGTGGCTGAAATTTTAGGACATCATTCAATTCAATAATTTATTACGATCATAGAACAGCAAATATTTTAGGACATCGTCCACAATTCTCCAGGTGACAGTATGGTAAAATAGCTATCTTGTAGCTTTAGTTCTTTCTAAATTGCATTAAAAAGTGACTAGAAGACTAAAATATCCCATCTGACTTGATATGTATTAACAAGTTGCAGTGCTTACCTGTTTAATTTAAATTATAAAGATACTAAATTTGCCCATAAATGACTGGCCAAGGATCGTTGTCCTGGAAGTAAGAAAAGCTATGAACATATTGTCAGTTTCCAAATTACTTCTAGAGGATTTGACATTAAAGCCCAAGGCTCCATTTCCCATAAAATTAAAATACACCTTTGACTGGACAAATGTGGGGAAGAATAGGTATGAATGTCTTCATTGTGCTCTTGCGTGTTGTTGTTTTTTTAATCATAGTGTGATTGGGGAGTCTAGTGGTATACTTGTTCAGAGACACTGTTCTCACTACAGTACTTTCTTTTTAAACATATTTTAGGGCCAAATGTTCCAAACCAAATTCCGCTAGTACTCCTAGAGGATGTGTCCAATGTTTATGGTGATACAGACATTGAGCGTGGCAAACATATACACAAGAAGCGGAAACTTGCTGAAGGGCGAGAGAAAACTATGGTAATGCTTCTCGTTATTTTCAATGTGCTGTGATTTGATGCCAGGTTAAGTTTGTTCACAGTTATTGCTTCTAAAGCTCTACTGTGTTGTGTTTAGAAAGAGTGAACTTTTTTTCTAAAGCAGTAATCTTCAAGAATTACAATAAATAAATGTTTCAATTTACATTTTCGAGAGTGAATGAAACTTAATTTTATATTACTTGATGCTATATTGCAGTTCACTGAGCTCTTCAAATGTACTTCTTTCAGAAGGAGATACATATTTGCAATGTGTTGTTCATATGCAGTGATGGTGAACCTTTTAGAGCCCGAGTGCCCAAACTGCAACCCAAAACACACTTATTTATTGCAAAGTGCCTCTGGCTTTCTAGTAACAAACTCTGGCAAACTCTGTGCTGGGGTGATGGCACATGTGCCCACAGAGAGGGCTCTGAGTGCCACCTCTGGCACGTGTGCCATAGGTTCGCCATCACGATCTGCTTTTCAAGATGTTCATTTCCTGAATTAAATTTTTAAAAGATACATACAGCTTAATAAAATATGAGATAACACTTGGGCAGTGCCTCAAGTGAGGTGCATGGAGGTGGAGTTGCTTCCAGAATGCTTAAATTAGTCTGGTAATATTTGAATATGTTAAAGTATTTGAAAGTCTGTATTTTTTTCTTGCCTCTATTCAAAGTCTTTTGGGGCCTAAAAAGACTTACCCACATTTCTATTTCCCTGTGTCATTTTGGGGGTTACACTTTACCGGTGATCTTAAGCACAATTATTAAAAAGCATATACTATGCCACTCAGGGCTGGCTCTAGGTATTTGGTCACCATAGGCGAGAAATATTTTGGCACCCCCTATGGCCCCTCATAATTATTTTCACCCCTTGATTTCCGCTGTTTCATTTGTTAAAGCTAAAAATGACATAAAACTTAGATTCCAAACTCTTGTCTTAGTATTGAGAAAAGCTTGTCGTAAGAATGCAACACAATATTAAACATACTAGGCAAACATTTAAAATCAAATCAGTTTGTTTGTTGTAAACAATAAACTCAAGATGACTGGCAACTGGCATTCCATGTTGTGTCACCAAGGGTAAGGTGGGTGGTGAGAGGAGAGGGGGCTGTTGACCTTGAGGTTACATTCAAGGCGCATGAGGAAGGCGGAAGATGTACCATGTGATTGTACCACGGACACAGGGGGACACACATTTATATTTTGGCCATTGTACAAAGAAACTGTCCTATGCTAGCTTGCTTTTGCATCACTTGCTGTAATGAGTTTTCACTTTAATAATGTTTAATTAGGCAAAACATTATACGAAAAAAGTCACTGCGCCGCCCCTAAATTTTGCCACCCTAGGCGGCTGCCTAGTTTGCCTATATGGATGAGCCAGCCCTGATGCCATGGCCAGTATTTGAGTCATTGATTGTGACTACACTTGTCCCTCTGTGTTTGCTGGAGTTAGAGGCCCAGGACCCCCGTGAATGTGGGGGAAAAAATCACAAATAAAAAACCTGTTTTTATCTGAGACAACACTTCTCTAGGAATCTCTAGGTCCTCCAGTGCAACACTGTGATCAACACCTGCCAGACACTGACTGCAGAATTGTTCTGGAGGAGCTACAAATGCCTAGTTACGTGTTGTCTCTAGGAATCTCTAGGTCCTTCAGTGTGACTTTTGGTTAAAGTTGGCCATAGAGTTGTTCTGGAGTACCTAGATATTCCTAGAGAGAACATATTAATCAAATCGGCATATAATCAAATACTCAAAAGTCAAAGCCGCAAATGTGGAGGGTTGCGTATATTATTATTTGTATTGACTTTTGAATAGAGCTCTGATGATGAAGATCTTTCTGGGAAGGGGAAAAACAGACTTATTACAATAAATGCAGCAGACCTTTCAAACTCAATTGAAGTCCAAGAGAGCTTTAGACTGGCTAGAGAAAGCTGGGAACTTCTCCATTCAATGGAATCATTGGATAAAGGTAAGTATATTTACATGTTGTCAGAACTTTGTGCTGCTTTGCTACATGTTCAGAAGTAGGAAAAATTGCATTCAATTTATATTAAACTATTACCTCCCCTTTACACTGAATTACTTCCTTTGTATTTGATCCAGGGGTAGCAGCTGGGAATTGTGCAAAAAGCATTTCAGTGTCCACTTCTGAGGCACTTTCTAAAGACTTCTAAGGGCAGTGTTTGAATGATTAAACAGTGTGTTTTCAGGCCTTTTGAACTAGAAAATGTGTCCACCACAAGAGACAGGAACAGCTCTCATGTTTCATGCTGGCCTAAGCAGGAACTGTTTTTTTTAAATTCTCCATGACAAAATGCAACTGTTCCCATCTTTAAGAGGAACAACTTCATCCACCAGAAGATTTTTTTCTTTTTAGTCCAAGGAGCAGGATGATGCCTTTTTCTGAAGGCTGTCTGAGTGAGAGTTTAAGAAAACTCTTAATATTTTACTTGAACCTGCTTCTTCCAGAACATATTGATAGAGAACACGGTTTACATACCGAAGGTCCCAGTTTCAAACCTTGGCATTTTCAGGCAAAGCTGGGAAGAAATTCTGTCTGAAACCCTGGAGAGCGACTGCTATTCAGTGCCAACTGAATGGGGTTAGATCAGGGAGGGAATTGTGTGCCTCCCAGGTTTTTCCAAATCCCTTTCAGTTGCTACCCCACAGTTCTCCCCCCGGCATCAGACCCCCCCCCCCCCCAATTATATGTTCAGCCTTCCTGCCTGCATCCCCAGAAAACATGCTGAGAAAACTGGAAGTAGCAACCTGAAATGACTTGTGATTGCATTTTTCAGCTAGAAGTGGTGCAAAAATGGCATACTGTGGCCCATCACAGGAGTATGGGGATAAAAATTGTTTCTGACACCTGTCCGCTTTTGGACTAAATGGACTGGATGTATGACAATTTAAAACAGCTTTCTTACACCTGTATTTCTTTTTTCTTTTCTTTCTTTTCTTTCTTCAGAATTTACAAGAATTTGTTTGTCATGGAAGACGGATACGTGGCTTTGGCTCCGGATCTTTCTTACAGATATGATTATTTATCAGGTAAAAAATTCAGGAGCTCTGTACCTCTACTATCTCACTGCAAAGTTAACTGACCCATCTGTATTCCATCAGCTTGGTACTTTGCAGCAGGCAGAGGTTGATAGGAGTTGTAGCCCAAAGGTCTTGGAATGCACCAGGTTGAAAAAGGTGGCTATTCAGCAAGCACT
Organism: Sceloporus occidentalis; assembly: GCA_023333645.1. Classification (NCBI taxonomy): domain Eukaryota; kingdom Metazoa; phylum Chordata; class Lepidosauria; order Squamata; family Phrynosomatidae; genus Sceloporus; species Sceloporus occidentalis. Next base: position 20,035,211 of record JALMGF010000007.1, read on the forward strand.
AAGTCTGATGTAACAAATAGCTATGTTCAAATGGACTAAGCCTGGCCTGCACAGAGATTAGCCTTTTGGTTTTGTGCTTGAACACACATGCTTCAGCTTTTAAGGTCAAGTCTAAGTAGTGCTCTTCGCTTTCCCTACCCATAGCCATCGGAAGCTGATTAGTTGCAAGAACTGGTAAGGCAATCTTCTTGGAGTGCTTTGAACTTTCATAAAATGTATAGAGATGTAGTACAGAGCTAGTTTAAATCTCAGCCCACTAAAGAGTTCACCCAGGTGGCTCTAAGTAAACTGATTTTTGTCATGTTTCACATCTCCTTTAATATGGAGCTATATATATTTGCCCAACTTACAAGACTCTTGAAGGATTGGGGGGGGGGGGAGATTGTGAAGCTTAAAATTAGCAGAAATTATTAAGATTGTTTTATGGTTTTAAAATGATCTGAAGTGTAGACAGATTGGAGAGTTGTGATTTTGTCTTTGTTTTTCTTGTTTGAAAGGGTCAATATAAAAAAGCCATTGCCAGCTTGCATCACTTAGCAGCTTTGCAGGGATCACAGCCTCAGCAGCAGATAATGGGACAAGGATCACTAGAAAATCAGCGAGCCCTGATCCAGCTAGCAACCTGTCACTTTGCACTTGGAGAATACCATGTAAGTCCCTGCTGTCATCTTCATCTAGTTAGCCCCTTTCTTGTTGGATACCACTACTGTGGTTAGCACAGCTTGTAAAAGCCTGTACTGTAGAGTACAACCCAAGTCTCTGAGGCCACAATCATTATGCCATAAGCCTAGATTCCTGGTTAATCAAATCAGTATGGATGAACAGCATGCCAGTGTACACTTGCCATTCACTCATATATTGTTTGACTGTGTATAAAAGGTCAAGATCACTAACTAACTTTGAACCAGGATTTGTTGTTGGCTTCTGACTCTTGGCTTGTTTAAGAACAGTAGATCTTGGGTTCTAATATAACACTAAGCTATCTTTGCTTGGCTTTTTACGTAATCTTGCAAACTGGAAATAGTATAAATATGCTGCTCATTCACACTACATTTTAAAAAGCCAGAATTGAGGGTTTGTGGTTTTGAATAAATGTGGCTGTACTCTTATAGTTGTCATGTATTAAAAGCAAAGGAACAGATTTGACCATTGATGATGGGTAAGTTGAAACATAGACTGTGGAATCTGAACCTGACTGCATGGTTTATCTCCATATCATAAAATAATCTCCAACTGTGGCATAAATAATCTTCACACTTTTGTTCCACCTGAAACTGGGTAGTACAAGTTTAAACTGATGTGAGCTTGGAAGTCCCAATACAATCTCATATTGTCCCATCAACCAATGTATTAAGTGGCTTCAGTTCCCTACTTGTGTGACTTACAAGCTTAGCCACTTAAAGTAATAATAATACTATTGTGATAACAAATAGAAATGGTCAAGTCACAGGTTGCTTGGTCAGTCAAAATAGTTGGGCTTCTCCAAATAGCTACTTTGAACATCAGAAACCTTTGTAAGTGAAGGTGAGTAGGGATTAAGTAAGTGAAGATGGTTAGAGTAGGTAGAAGTAGAGATAGAGGGATATGAACTGGGATGGAAATGAAGGTATGAGTAGTTAAGGAAGTAAGATAAGAAGGATCATGATGGGATAAGGTTAATAATAAAGAGGGTTAAAGGTGGAAAGATGTTGAAGGTTGGTTACAGAATCTAGATGTAGAATTATATTATCATATTGTCTTATTCCATATTGTATAGTAATGTTTGAGTGATATATGTGATTATATATGTTTGTTATGTGTTTTTAAATTTAATAAACTTTATTTAAAAAAAGAAACCTTTGTAAGTGGTGGACATCAGTCTCCTCTTCAAAGCAGATGATCATTTTTATGCTGATTTGTGATGGTGGTTCTTTGGGGGTAAAAATGGAGGCCACTGTTTCCTTTGACCACTTGTTGTTCCTGTGGAGCCAGGAAAAAGAAGCTAAATTGCCATACTAAGTGACTTGATAGGGGAGGTTCAACATGAAGAGAGTGCCCTGACAGAGAAGGAACAGTCTTACCACCATCTTTTATCCATAAATGTTTGAATGTTGCAAGTAGAATAACCAGGCTATGCTTCTTGTCACACTTCTGCTCAAAGGAATGGAGAAGGGTGTTTACAAGTAGTTCTACTCAATTTTCTAATATTCCCAGTAGCAATATAATTATAAACCAGCTATTCGTTTTTATTGTTTCTGGCTTTTGTGAGTTCACTTATAAACTGTTGATCTTTCTTCATTCTTGTAGTTAACCTGTGAAAAGGTACTTGATCTAATGTGCTACATGGTACTTCCCATACAAGAGGTGATTAAGCCTCAGGAGGAACAGCCAACGTTGAAATCAAAATTCAGGAAAGGTGAGTGAGTACCTTCTTTCTTAGTAGGTAGCAAAGTACGAGGGAATAAGGCTTCAAGTGATTAGCAGTAATCATTGTAATTTTAATTTAATTAAACAAAATGAGTGTCCCTTATTGATTTGTATGTGTGTTTAGGTCAGATCAATCATTTTAGAGTGTAATCTGTAATTAAAAAAAAGCTTCCCCTGCCAAAACCAGACCCAGAATATTTTCTGGAAAAGCCTGTTCTGGCAATTGAAAACTTAGTATTTTTTCTCTCCCTATACCCTCCCAATCCAGATTACAATAAGACACTGAGAATTCCAAATTTTACAAGTGGTTGAAAAATAATGGATAATGTGTAAATTTACAGCACTTAATAAATAAAAGTTAATAATAATAATAATAATAATAATAATAATAATAATTTGGCTTTTTGATGTTTGTTCTTCTTGTATGTATCATTGGAAGTAGGCTGGGATGAAGGGAGAGCAGTCCATAATACAGTCATCCCTTCCCTTACACGGGACACACACACCCCGCATAAGGGAAAAAACGCAGATGCTCATGCCCCATTCAAATGAATGGGGCTTGTGCCCATGGCAGTGTAATGGCGGCGCGCAGGGCGCGCCCCACAGGAGTGCACACCATTGTTTCCTTCCGGCACGCAGCTCCCTTCCTTCCAGGCACATTGTATACATTTTTTGCTCCCCTTTCCCCTTTCCATGGCCAAATAGAAGATTAACATTAAATTAACAATCATTCTTGGAGGCATGGAATATATCATTAATTAATTTTTTTACCTCTTCATATCCTGTTTTTCCATCTACTTTCTCAATCACAATTTCCCATTTATTCCTCCATGATTCTTTATTGCTTTATCCAATATACTTAAGCCTTCTTTCCCTAAGAAAATCAAATAATACATATACAGTTATTTTAATTAGAAGAGAGCATTTTTCTTTATTTCTTAGGGAATTGCAGAATAGAGATAGTTACTCAAGCTGATTGACATTTCAGGACTGTCATTTTTAGTTCTGATCAAAACTGGAATTTGTAACATGTGCAAATTTATCATTTGTCTTTAGCTTCGGAACTGAAGCTCTGGCCATGTACAAGTAAAGCTATTATGCCGTACTGTCTTCGGTTACTATTAGCATGTTTTAAGGTAAGATACCATTCTGCCCATAGTGGAAAAAATGTCCTATTGCCCCTTTTGTATTAATAGTTGTGATTTTGGGAGAATTTTCCCTTCATCATTGTCTGCATTTTGGACTCAGTATCTTTGTTTTGATTTTAGCAATATACATTAGTGGAATGGTTCAGTGTTATCACTTGGCCCTCTGCCAGCAGCCCATTTGACAAGTCAGGTAGAAAAATGATGCCAAATAGACCAAGAGCCAGTGCATTTTAAAAAAAGAACAGATTTTTGGCTGGCATAGTTTTTCCTAAAAGGGTAAAGAAAGGGAGAAAATTCCTTTCTGTTGGCTCATAGTGTCTGATCAAAGCTGTATTTATATGTATCTGGAAAAAACTTAATTCATTTCATCTTTGATACCTTGGATCGATTTTCCATTGATTGAGGATCATTATGAAGGAATTTCTTCTTGGCAATCTGTGTCTGTGGAGGAGAATAAAGCAAAAACTGTGTTTACTTATTTACTTTCATTTACTAATTATCTGTTTAATGTATTAGTGAAAATATAAGGGAGATGTGTTTAGCTGTGCCCCAGGCCACATGGCTTTTCCTTGCCCTTCTTGCATTGAGAAGAAATTTTTACTGTTGGGACACTGTAGTCCTTTTGCACTTACATTGATGCATCATATTAGTAATGATAGGGCTAAAACAGAGGTGAGAAACTTTAAGCTTTCCAGATATTTTGGTCTACATAGTGGTTTCACTAGGGGATGCGGCCCTCACTAGGGGTGCAGCCCAGAAGGACCCCCATGTATTGGGTGACACCAGAAGTGGGAATGCCACTGGGACTACAGCTCCTATATTTACTTGCTACGGATCGTGGTATTTGGAGTTTTGAGAATTCAGGTCCAAAACATTGGCTCCTCTATCCCTGAGCTTAAAGACTGCTTCTTTTAAAGTGTCCCTCCTCCTGTTCATCTTTCACTTATGCCGTGTGCAGTGGGGAGAGGGAGAAAAACTTTTTGAACTATGGTTTGGGATGTTGGAGTCCTACTCCCAGCATTCCTCACAGTTGGGTATGCTGGCTAGGGCATATTGTGCCCCTATCTTACATTATGTGTTACCCAATTCAGCCTTATCCCAAATTCAACATGAGAATTGTTTGAAATTTTGTATATTTTTATTCCAGTGTAGGTTCCATCCTAACAGCAGTTCACATTTATATGCCGCTTTGACCAGCATTTTGAGTATAAGTGGAAACAGTGTCGTCTGTAGCCTGATGCATACTTGAAGAGTATGTGGTGTGTAAAATATGAAACAGTTCTCTTTCTGCTATGTTTTGACTTTGAATATATTGAGTAAAGGTGTTGTTAAGTTTCTTGAGTGCATTTTCCCTAACAGCCGAGAGCTTTCACAGACAACAGAGATGATATGGCACTAGGACACGTGATTGTGTTGCTCCAGCAGGAATGGCCAAGGGGTGAACATCTGTTCTTGAAAGCAATCAACAAAATCTGCCAGCAAGGAAACTTCCAATATGAAAATTTTTTCAACTATGTGACAAGTATCCTTTCGCCAAAACGTTAGAGAGTGAAAATAGATGGTAGTAGGTCATCTATGGGAAATAAAGGCTAGTTAAATAAACTTGGGAATAACAGTTGGGAAAAAAAAGGAGAGAGATGTGGAGACAATGGAGTTTTGAGAGAGGGAGAAGCAAGAAACAGAGTTCAGGAAGCTCCTTAAATTCTGGAACATGCTGAAGTGGCAATAGTCTCTGCATCTTTTATTATCAGAATCATACTATGTTACAAGAGCCATCTAATCCAGCCCCCTCCACTAAATGGATCCCTGGGGGCTGAATATCTGGATTAGGTGCGATTTGGATTTGATTTGGCATTTGGCAAGGTGCATATTCAATTGCCAAATGAAACAAAGTAAAACTAAAAAGTTTTGATCCGTGTAAAGGAATCTTTATATCACTTTAAAAACACCTCTTTAATCAATTAAAACATTTAGTTAGTTATTTTTGTATGTTATCTGTCAAGATACTTTGGCAGCACAAGCATATGAATATTTACTGATGGGAAAGGCCTGTTGAGCTCAGTAGGATTTATTCCCAGGTGCATAAGTTTATGCATATAACTGTAGTTTTAGAGGCTATGCAGACCAGCCATTAAGGCAGGCCTGGGGGCAGAGTTGGGGCGTAGTGTCCACACGACGCGTGCCTCAACTCTGCGCCCATGGCAGCATGATGCCGCACAGCACATCCCACGGCACGCGGCATCACGGTGCTCCTCTGGCGCTTTGTCCACATGACATAGTGCCAAAGGAGCGCCGTAAAGTTGCGGCATCGGCAGCTGTGGTGCTCTTTCCAGGAGACAAAAAGAGTTGCTTTTTGCAGCTCCTTTTTGCACCCTGGAAAGTCCAGATTGGAGCCGCAGCATGCAGTTGCTGCATCCTCAATCTGGCAAAGATGGGGGCGACTGCAGGCCACCCCTTCAGGGGTGCCCTTAGTGTATCAGTAATTAGGTTCCTGTTGTAGATCTACATGTCCTAACCAACTCTTTGGATCCCGTATTGGGAGTAACAAGTAAAGAAAAGGTTGTCAAAATTGTTTGTGAATGAAACATGCTCTGCAGTTCCTGCAGAATTATTAAAGAGGAACAGGAATTTGAAGGCAAATAGTATAGTGGATCATTTTCACTTCCCTGTTTTACTGTTCTGTGTTACCAAGTCTGCTTCAATTTGGGACCTGAACAATTTCATCAGATATTGATATGCTGGAAGAGTTTGCTTATTTAAGAACACAAGAAGGTGGAAAAATTCATCTGGAGCTGCTGCCAAATCAGGGGATGTTGATAAAGTAAGTTTTTTTTAAATTTTAGAGTTAAGGAGATTACTGATATAATTTATATGATGTGTGTAATGCTTAAGCACTGTACTAGGAAGCATGTATTTTAGTGGTCAGTTGGCATCTGGGTAGATTTTAGACTTTTTTGTGAGCAGCAGTAAATGCATGCAAGACTTTGTGGAAATGAGTTGTGTGTGGTTTTTTTTTAACTTAACCTAGGTATCCAAATCAGATATAGATGAGTAATCCCCACCTCCAGGACAGTGAAGCAGCAGATATTAATCTCCTGAGCTGTAAAAGTGCATGGTCTGGGGCAGGGGTGGGGCAGGGAGAATGTACCAGAACTATATTGGTTTTTGGTGTTGGGAGACTTTATTTCATTTCTATGTGGATTTCTATCATTCCTCCGTTTAATGTGAAAAGAGTAATTACACAGTGGCTAGTCTGGAAAGGTAGAAGTGATGCTAGCAGCTATCGATCCAGGAATATCAACTGAAAGCTCTGCTCTGATAGAACCTATAGTGAGGTTGACAACAAGTGGCAGCTCCACTCATTTTCAGTAATTTGTGCCCAAACAGATCACAGACACGTATGCTTGCCTATTCTACATTTTTTATGGGGTAAAGGCACTGAGGAAGCGACCTGTGAGGATGATTGAGAGATTTTCCCAGACTGAGTAGCTCTTGGTTATGTGTTTTGTGATGATTAGCCCTTTGAGATGTATTTTGGCAGTTTGGATAGTGCAACCAAACATATTTTCTTGTCCAAAATCGTTTCCCTTTATTTTCTGCTCATGTTCTATTCAGCCTCAGCTGCAGCTTTCCTTTCTTTCACATGACTTTGTATTTGAATGGACACCAGCTGGTGTTTTTCAGCACCAAACATGTGGTCAAGAGAGTTAAAGGAAATGCCTATGGGTAGAAATACTCAGTAAATGGCTCTACATTTGGCAGGTGAGGGGTAGGGTAAACAAATTGTGCTCTGGAGAAGATTCAAGGACCATTCCAAGAGAGATTGAGGGTGGTTGGAGTTTGGGCCATCAGTGAATGCCCCATTCTGCGACTAGAATTTCAAGTCAGGGTCAAAATAGTTGCCTTTGGGAAAGGGTAATGCTTTGATAGCATGGCTTGGGTGGTAGTAAAATTTCATGAAGCTTCAGTCTTTACAGAATTTCAACCTTGCTCCATATTTATATTGAGAAAAAGTGCAATCCAGAAAAAAATAGCCAGGATGGGATGGAGGCAGGAAGAAAAAATGGGGAGAGTAGCTGGAAGAAGATAGTAATAGTAGTTCATGATAGTTATAAGGGCTGCAGAACTACTTTAAAAGAAGTTGTTTTCAGAATGCAGAATTTTGGGACTGTATCGTACATGGACAACAGAAATGCAGAAAGATGCAGTCCTTGATATTACTTCCTGATGTCAATATTAGCACTGTAGCTTTCCAAATGGGAGAGAGTCACCAGTGTGCTCACTAGACTAATATATTCAACCAAATCTATCTAAATATACATTCTTGTGGGAAGAAGACTGGCAACAGTATACTGTCTGTTCCATTCCCAAGGAGATTTTAAAAACTCAGAAAATTGCCAGAACATGTTGTTATCATCTCTTAGGAAAGGGACCAGTCATGCAAAATCTTTTGTATGCAGTGGAACAGAAAATCCAGTACTGCAGCTTGCTCATTCTCTATCATGCAGAAGAGCAGGCATAAAAGGTCAATTCTTTTAACTGAAGAAAGGGCAGCACATTTGATGTCTCATCTAGACTCTGTCACTTTCTTGAGAGCACGAATCCTTTGCCTTGCTCTTCAAGCCATTTCACAATCTTTAGAATCAGTCAGGGCTATTTTCTCCATCCCACCACTCCACCTTGAAACATTTTGCTTTATCAGTCTTCTTCTTCCCATCCACACCACAAAAGTTCACATCTGTCTCTTCCTTAAGGCCCCCCTTCCTATTTTCAAGCTCTTCAGAACCATTCAGGGATCTTACCTTGAAGGTAGTTTTCTTTGCAGCTTTCACGTGGGTTAGAAGGGATAAGAGAGTGTAGCACTCACCTGTTGGGAAGGATCTTTCTGGCTTCCGATGACAAGGTATGGTAATCTTTTCTATCCACCTCTTCTTTATTCCTAAAGTGAATTATCTTTTTTGTAGCACTTAATTTTGCCAAATATACAGGTGAACATGTGTTAGGAGCTGCAGGTCTATTATTATTATTATTATTATGCTTTATTTATATAGCACTGTAGATTTACACAGCGCTGTACATACAAACAATAAAATAGATAAAATAAACCTGTTCATGACATACAATCAAAGAAATAATAGCATAATAAATAATACATAACAATACAGGAAAGGGTACAATAAAGTAAAACAGGCAACAAATTAAACAAATAACAAATACCCGTATATACTCGACTATAAGTCGACCTCACATATAAGTCGACGGCAAGTTTTGGGACTAAAATTATGGATTTTGCTACAACCCGTAGATAAGTCGGCGGTAAAATTTAGGGGCATATAGCAAAGTTCCAAAGGATGAAGCAAAGCAAAACAACGTCAAAGAACTTATAAAATTCCATCAGACATAAGTCTTTGTGCTTAATCTTAAAATGGATGGATGAGAAAGCAGAGGGGGGTCAGTGCTTCCCATACTCTACTCTTACTTTTCACCAGGAGATGGTTCCTTCTTTTAAATAAGAGTTAAGATACAGTACTTACATTGACCCATGGATATGTCGACTCAGGTTTTTTGGGTCAATTTTTTGACCTAAATTTCTAGACTTATACATGAGTATATACTGTAATAGTCACGTGATGCCTGGGGATGCTTCTCTGAACAGGATGGTCTTGAAACTGGTTAAATAATAATAATAATAATAATAATAATAATAATAATAATAAATGTTATTTATATCCCGCCTTTCCAATATTTTGATCAAGGCGGCTTACAATACAGATAAAAGCATATCGATAAAAAGTTAAAAACAACATTAAAAAAGAACAACAATCAAGTAGAAGTACAAGGGCAGGTCAGGTACACAATCCAGGGTCGTTGATAGAGGGGCAAAGAATAAAATGATTATGGTGGAAAGGCTTGCAGAAATAAATATGTTTTCAAGTTCGTTTTGAAAAAGAACTAAGGACGCGGTGGAACGGAGCTCGACAGGGAGATTGTTCCAAAGTTTGGGGGCAGCGATAGAAAAAGCCCTCTGTGAGGTCCTCACATGGCGTGTCTTAGGGACCTCCAACAGTTTCATCCCTGTTGTTCTGAGTGTGCGGGGCGGATTGTATGGGGAGAGGCGGTCCTCCAAGTACCCTGGGCCCAAGCCATTTAGGGCTTTATAGGTCAAAACCAACACCTTGTATTGAGCCCGGAAGCGAATAGGCAGCCAATGAAGATCTTTCAAAATAGGTGTTATATGGTCAGGCCTGGAGCTACCAGTGACCAATCTTGCTGCCATATTCTGCACCAACTGTAGCTTCCGGGTTTGGTACAAGGGTTTCCCCATGTAGAGCGCGTTGCAGAAATCCAGTCGAGAGGTTAGAGAAGAGATGAGCCGTGTTCGTGGGGGAAGGAGATTCCAGGAGTGAGCGGCAGCAAGTGAAAAGGGATGAATTCAGGACGGGGCAGTGAAAATCCTAGGCTGAGACAGCAGAACTTGACTACTAAAACGGAGGGCACGAGTGGGAAGGTGAGGAGACAGAAGGTTAGATAAATAAGGAGGGGCCAGCCCATGCTGGGCTTTAAAAGTCAACAGCAGAAGCCTATACTGAATACGGAAGGGGAAAGGGAGCCAGTGAAGGGATGATAATAGAGTAGGAACATAGTCAAAGCAGCGAGCAGATGTAATAATGCATGCAGCTGATGCTGGACAGAAATTAAAGGACGGAGGTGAGAGAGAGGAAACCCTGCCAGAACGAGGTTACAGTAATCTAGTCACGAGATGACCAGAGTGTGGACCAGAGTCTTGGCAGTAGAGGCCAAAAGAAATGGATGGATTTTAGCAATATTGTAGAGAAAGATTCTACAGGCCTTGGATGTGACCTGGATCAGGGGGATACATGACAGAGAAGAATAAAAAATGAAGCCAAGACTGCCGGCTTGTGATATTCTGAGTTTTGTGAAATATAAATTTAAAAGGTTTAAAACTATCCAATTAGTGATCGGTAGATGAATAATTTAATGCATCAGTGTAGTTTTATCAGTCAGAGTTTGTCTCCATCAGTGTGTATTACACTTCATTCAGCCTGAACCCAGCTAAGGCTTCCATTTTAAGTACCAATTCCCTCTAGGAGGTAACTATGAGACAGCAATATGGGCTTCCACTATAGTTTATTTTATTTGAATGTTTGTTCTGCCATTCTACCAAAAGGCAGCTAACAGTAAAATCCAGATAAAAGCAGAAATACAGTGATAAAAGGGTCCTCAAGCAGGTTCTCTGACCACAAACCCACCCACCCACCTCCAGAAATCAGTGGAGTGTTGCTGTTCTGCCCTGGGTTTTCCCCATTTCCTCCTACAGTAAATTGGGCTTACTGTGGATTTTTTTCTGTGCAGGTCAGCCAACCGTGTGTGTGCGAAGGGTTGTTTTTCTTTTTGTCCTTTTAATAAATAGTAGCAAGGAAGTATTTGTTATTTTGGGTGATTTCATACATAGGGGTTGCCTCTTACCTATCTGCATTTTTCTCTGTTTAGCCCTGGAAGAACCTGTTTAACCTCTTGGCTCTTTTTTTTAGTTCAAAGTCTTTTAGTTTATTTTAGTTGCTTGGATCAGTGTAGGTGGTTTGTTTTCATTCATTTTGGCTGCAGCTGTGTCCTGGATGGTGCTCCCTAGAGCACCAAATTCTCCTAGTATTTTCTTTCCGTTACAGAAGTGGTTAACCCTGTATACTGACGAAAAGACACCTTGAAATAAATGCAAGTCTATTTTCCTGATAGCCAGCAAGGGTATTCTGGGTGGCTCCTTTAGCCTGATAACATTTGAGAAGATTGCAGAAGAAATGCTTTTGTGATGGTTCCTGGTGTCATGACGCTTTGCTTTCATGGTATTTGTAAGGAATTGCTGGCGATTGCCTACATGTCTTTGATCATGTAGACTGTCAATATCCTGTCAACTAAGGCTGCTGTCACACTGCAGAATTAATGCAGTTGGACACCATTTTAACTGCCATGGCTCCATCGTATGGAATCCTGGCATTTGTAGTTTGTTGTGGTGCCAGAGCTCTCTGAGAAGGTTAAGTCTCTCACAAAATTACAAATCCCAGGATTCCATAGCATTGAACCACAGCAGTTAAACTGCCTTAATTCTTCAGTGCAGATGCAGCCTAAAAGTACCTTACCTATTTACCCCCGTTTGAGCTTTCAAACAATTCTTTTTCAATTATCTTAAAGGTTTCTGTGGGACTGCATCTTCCCTTACTACGTTTTCATGCTAAGGTGCATGAAATATATCAGTCTGCTGCCGGTTTGGCTGCATTTTCCCCTTCGAAGCAAATCTGAAGCATTTCCTAGAAATGTTTTCTGCGTTGTTTGTGGATCCTTGAGATTTATTGCCACTTGTAAAACTTTATAGCTTAAATGATAACTGTAATTAAATTGTGGAAAAGGATTAAAGATAAAGCCAGTTAAAATACTGCACATAGGACACCCTTTTGCGCTAACATATGTGGCAAATATTAGAAACCTACAAGCACCATTATGTGTGTATGAGCTTTCAAACCGATCAATTTATGGCAATCCCATGTATTTCACAGAGTTTTCTTTGGCAAAACTAGCGGAGTATTCCTTGCCTATCAAGTGCCATTATCTTTCAGATAACACTGAAAGAGCGTCTTAAATATCTGAACACTTACAGGTTGGGGTGCGGCTTTATGGGGGGGAAAGATTGCTACTATGCTACTATCTGTACCTAGTCCTAGGGCCTTTTCACACTCTTAATTATAGCCCTATGACTCCACTTTAATTGCAACAACAACACCTTTTGGAGTCCTATACTTCGTAGTCTGGTGAGGCACTAGATCTCTCTGGCTGAGAATTGTAAGAAACTCTCCTGTAAACTGCCAATCCCACAATTCCATAGGATGGAAAAACAGCAGTTAAACTGGAATATTATAGTGTGAAAGGCCTCCTAAACGAAACGCTAAAGTGGGCCTGCATGTAATAAAGACTTGATGCATTCTCTCTCCTCCCAAAGTATTCTTAACCATTTCCCTGGCAGTTTTTCTCTTGAAACTTGCTTCTGCAAAATCACTGAAACCCAGGGGCAGTGAGTATTCTGAATGGTCTTGTTCAGGGGAGTTTGAATGGAAATGATCTTATGGAGTCCTGGTGTATAATCCTTTGGAGTCCTGGTGCGTACTCACAGTACGCAACCCTGCTCTTTTTCAAGGTCTGCCAGTTGCCCCTTACCAAGGTTAGCTTGCAAAGAAAGGAATACTGGGGCTATCGTGTTACTCATTTCTTACAAATCTAAGGGGAGCCTGCTCTGACAGGGCTGCCTGTTTTATGTGGCTTGAAAAGCAGGGAGAGGTTTCTGTGTGCATGAACAGTCTCTTGGCAGCCTCTTCAACAGGGTAAACACTTGCTGGAACGCCTGATTAGAATGTGGTTATGGGTGCTGAGGAATATAATCCAGGAATCAGTTATCTCCATCTTGTATTTTTTTATTATAAATGCACCATATTATGTAGTCAGGGTGTTTAACCTCCATAGCTTTTCAAATTCTCTTTATTGTGGGTTGTCAAGTGACTCGATGAAACTCTTTTATCTCCCTTAATGAAAGAACTGTTGTATGCCTACACAAGGGTTTGTAGCCTCTCCTTTTTCTCCTCTCTCTATCTCTTTCTGGGGCATTGATTTTGGTAGCACAGGGGAAGTTGGTGTGGGTGTTTGAATGCTGCTGTTTGCTGTTTTTTGAAGGACTTCTAGCCCTCCGCTGGGGTTACTGCAGCAGGAATTCATACCTGTACTACAGCCCAGCATACAGACTGCTGACAGGTACCAAGCAGGGGAGCATCCCTGCTCATAGTGTGCTGTCTTTTTGTCAATATGTTTTACTGCCCATGGTTATCAGCCCTTTGTTAATTCAGTAGTTTTCTTCATGCTTTTGTTCCTCATTTGTGCCTGCATCACTTGGCAAGCCATGTTTTACTATTGTTAACATTTCTGTTATTTCTCCATAAGTTACTGGCACATTTATGTACTTCAGTTTTTAAATGGATTGCTAAAAACAAACAGTGATTATGTTCTGGCTAGGTTTTTGGCGAAATGTCTCGTCTGTAATTTTATTAATATAGTGGGCTCTCCACAATCGCTGGGTTTAAGGGCACAGGACCCCCATGAAACTGAAAAAATGCAACTAAAAAAGCCCACATAGGTTGTCCAGAGCAACTCTATGGCCAACATTTAGCAGAAGTTGACCATAGAATTGCATTGGAAGACCTAGAAATGCCTAGATAATTGTTTTCTCTAGGAATATTTATGTCCTCCAGGGTGACTCTATGGTCAACATCCGGTAGGGTCATGCTGGAGGAGTTAGAGATTCCTAGAGAGAACATATTAATCAAATTAGCAAATAATCAAATCTGCAAATGTTGAAGACACAAATGTGGAGGGCCAGCTGTACTCAAATTTAAGTAAAGATGGGCATTGATTTGTTAAATAAGTTAAAGTTCTTGTTCTTTTCCCTCTGAGATATTTGCTTGCTCTTGTTTTCTTTGCCTCTAAGACTTGAATTTATTCGACCTTCTGCAGTTGAAAGTCTTGTCCTATGCATAACTATGTTTTTTAATCTTTTAGTAGGAGACACATATACTGGCTATTTTCTATTTTGCAGTTGGGCAAGGATGGAAAGTAGTCCCTTGACTCTCAAAAGGCTGCTTAGGCAAGGTGGAGGCATTGAAAAAGGCAGGGCATAGCAGTACTAAATATTCTGCCCAGTGAACATTTTGTTAGTTGTACGACTAAGAACTAAGATGAATTTAGGACGTCTTTAATAGATGTGGATACATTTACGGAGTTATATCATCACTTATTTTTAACTTTTTAAATAGTTATATCCAATTGCTTTTTGGTAATGGATTTGTTTTGGATCAAGATGGCCACAGTAACATATAAATATAAGCCAATGGTCTCTTTAAAAGTTGTTCAGGGAGTTTGCAGTTCCAGTCTCCCTCTTGCCTGCCTTTTCTGTCTTCCTGGAACCTTCTTCACCAAGTAGTCCTGTTCGGCAACCTAAGTCGACAGAAGATGTACTATAGCAGTTCTTGGTGGATGTGCAGCAATTGTTGGCTTCGACAGTTCTTCTTTTAAAGCAAGATTCAGGTCCTAAATTTACTGAGGGATAGCTTTTTATTGGCTATTGTGGCCTTTTATATTAAAAGGCAAGCTTCCCATCTTAATGTGTTTGAAAATCAGTGGGTTATGCTCCGATATCAAAATTTAATTGCAGGAGAATCATATCTAGAATTATGATTATAAAATGGAAGAAGATGCTGTTACACCTGTAGCTTTCGGAGCTGCAGTGGTACTTGTAGATTAGCATTATGAACAATGATGGGATCACATTTTCGGTGCCTTTATTGAGCCTCAGGACCATTGAACACCTCAAAGAAGGAATTAATACAGTCTTTGGACAGGGTTGGAGTTCTTAATGACAACTCCAGTAGCTTACTGCACTGTTATATATCCTAATGTGCTTTTACTCTAACTTCACGAACAATTTATAGTAGAAAAGGAGTTCAACAGACTGGATTGTTTTCCTCTCATTGGTTAACATGGATATTTACCTGTTGTGTGTTATCAAATTTAAACCCAACTATTATTTATAGCAGTGGTTCTTTTGTTAAATGTAGCAGAGAGACTTAAGAGATCTTTGAATTTAATTAGATTATATTTTAATTGTTCTGATATCTTTAGGGGTTATGTTACAGGGTTTAACAGCCTTATTAAATAACCTTTCAAAGAAGGTGAGCTTAACGTGGGAAGTTAGTTTTTGCAAAACAAATTAGACAGAATTACTTAAACAGAAATAATATACCCATGTTTTTTAATTATTTTTATTACAATTTCAGGCATCACACAGTTACCAGAGGAATAACAAAAGGTGTGAAGGAGGATTTCCGCTTGGCAATGGAGCGGCAAGTGTCATGCTGTGCAGAAAACCTGATGACGGTGCTGCACAGATTCTGCATCAATGAGAAGATATTGCTCCTTCAGACACTGACTTGAGTATCATGGACCTTATACTGGAAAAGCTTACTTAGAAGAGGGAAGCAGAAAGAAAAGCTCAACTGCTATTCTTTTCCTGTTGCTTTAGAGATGTCTTGAGATCCTTGGTTCAGCCTGCTAAAAAATTACTGGCTGTGTAAAGTTAATGTCAGAAAGTGTGGTGTGAATCACCCATCAACATCTCATTGCATCTTTTGGTAAATCTTTCAGTTGAGCACTGTAAATAAAATAACTTTTACATGTATAAAAATCATGTTTTATTAAAAGGCATTTGGCTGCAGCCTCAAACCCAGCACTGGGTATAACAGCTGTGTGTGTAGTGTGTGGCCACAGCCCTCTTGTGGCCTGAACTTCAAGGAGTCATGCATAAATGGCAGTCTGCAACAGAATTGACCACAGTGGAGTTACTGGCAAGCTTTCTGAGATAATTGTGATGTAGGAAAGTAGTAAACAAATAGGCTGGAGGTGGATGCAGGAAGTTGGAGTGCCAAGGCCACAGAACACAAAGCATAGCTATGCTGGTGCTAGAGGAGAATAGCTGAGGGGCAATAGAAATTATCATGGACACCTCATTCAAGTTTTGGCTAGTTTTGACAGTCACAAACATCCCTGCATGGCATGAGAATAGAGAATCATACTGCAGATACATTGTCACTTATACATGAGATAAGTGCATAACTGATCACTAAATGAGATTACTATGAGCCTGTGAAAGACATTTAAACTGTCCAGATGTTAGGAGGTATATGCAGAATTTTTATTTAGAAATGGAACAATGCATGTAGATAAAATTTAAACAAAGACTAGTTGTAGCTAATTGGCAAATCAGATGACTTTAAATATACATGTCTCTGAGATGACCTGGAATGTAAACCAAGCACATGATCCCTTTAAAAAAAAAAGTAACAGTATGGTGGGAATACTTCAGTGCCCCAAGTTTCTTTGACCTGTTGCTCATTGAGTTAGATTTTCCAGAATATTCTCTTCCGGTAGAGTATGTAGGATATGAAAACCCATAGAGAAGTGGCAATTAAGTTCTGAGCCAAGTGTTCACTATGAGATTGTGCATCTTGCATCTTCCATTTAAAAGGAAAGTAGTTTGCAAATATTTCATGGCCAACATAGATGAGAATGGAGTTCATACCTTTTAAAAGACCAAAACAAGAGATTAGAAAGACAGAAATTGCAGATGTGCTGTAATACAGGCTCTAGTAGGCTGCAGAGTATGATTAACAACACTGCATGGCAGAGCAAAAGTGGTGTGCTTTTACTGTTAAACTCAGGAAGAATTAATGAGGAGGATAGGGTAACAGTAATTGTCTGAACATAGGCCAAGATCTTGGTTTGGGAGATGTAATGATCTGCACAGAAGGAGCTATGACATACTCCCCCACTTCAGGCTGCTGCAGGCCCCCACACTGGCACTTACTGGTTGTAAATGGGTGTGTGGAACAACTTTTTTTCCCTTAAAGTTGGAATCCACAAAGACAGGCATTCTCCATGGCCTCCCATGGGTCCTTCAAAGGTTGCGGAGAATTATGTTTCCAATGATAGGAACATAATTGGATTCTGCTTAACCCCTTTCTGCAAGCAAAATTGTGTTGTGGGAGCTTTGGCAGCTTAAAAGGTGGATCTGGGGGAATTATTATTCCATGGTCAGTAAAGATTTCTAACTCCCATAATGAACAAAAAAGTGAATTATGAACATGTACATTGTGACTAAAATGCTATCCATACTTATGGAGGAAAAGGAGATACCTGATGCAAATGGATTGATTCTGCAGGCTTGAGAAAGTGAAGAAATATATGGGACTGGTCTTAAAAAGAAAGCACTGTGTGAAAGATGTATTAAAATGGGTCAAGTCATTTCATAGGCCAGGCCTCCTGAATGAATAAACATGCAAAACCATGTCCTCGGTCTGATTGGAGCTGTGCATCTTCATTTAGGGACACATCTGCATAGATTTCCTTCTCTTGTGCCAGTGCTTTGGTGCCAAGCCACTGAAAAAGTCTATCTTGTGCATGGAAGAGCCTCTGGTTCTTAGGTTTTCACAGGAGGGAACATGGTTCAGTTGACTTACCTTCACTACACATCTACCAGTTGAATCCCACAATCTAACTGAATGAAATGGATTCCCTTCTGGGTTTCAAGCTCCTATCCATTGATCCTGTAGAAGAACAGCATCACCACCACTGCCCTTCAGAGAAGAGCGATACCCTTCTGCCAGCTCACATCTCTGCCTACCGCCTTGCTGCTGCCAGGGACTGTCTGTCTTTTGCCCTTACACTACTCCCTGCTTGCAAGACAATCGCTGCCTGCAGAAGCAGATCTCAGATACTTTGCAAGTTGCTTGGCTAATCAAACCAACACGTATCCCCTTCCTGGATACTGCTTGCCTGGGCCAGCGGGCTCATCACCAAAGGGACAACAGCAAAGGGGGTTACACTTTGGGGGATGGAGTGAGGGTGAGGGCCAGTTACTGTGCTTGGGAATGGTAAAGATAATTCTTTTTTATACTTGTCTTATGTCTTTTAAAGCCCTGCCAGCAAAAGGAAGCAAGGTGGGATTTGGAGAGCACGAGAAGGAAAGCAAACCAGGGACCAGCCATTCCAACAAAATGGGTAAAGGGAGATATATTATGGGAAGATAGTATTATCACCATGGGAGAGGGGAGAGCTACAGGGTGTTGGCTGCCCTCAAACTGTCCTACACTTCAAATAATCTGGATACTCTTGGCAGCAGGCCCCCTGAGCTAAAAATGCTGCTGCTTAATGCTAGGTTGATAAATGAAAAAGTGATATGAAGACCTAAGGTGAGCCTATCATGGGGTTTTCTTGGCAAGATTTGTTCAGAGTCTTTGCCGTCCTCTGAGTCTGAGAGAGTGTGACTTGCCCAAGGTCACCAAGTGGGTTCCCATAGCAGAGCAGGGATTTGAATTCTGTTCTCCAGAGTCATAGCCCAATGCTCAAACCAGCTCTGACTCTCAGAAATTTAGGTATCTTCTCTCTCCTCCTGCTAAGAACAGGGCAAGCTAATGAAGCTGATTTTGAGTGTATACAGAATAGGAAGGAATGGTTATGTAGCCCCTACCTACCATTATTTCAACAATCTAATATTCTGACCATGCACCATCCATTCATCACTTTATTTATATTCCAACTTTCTCCCAGGCTGAGGCTCAAGGTTGATGAAAACTAGTCCCAAAACATACAGAGGTAAAAATGCAAAGGAACCTTCCCAATGCTAGAAGCATTGGGAGATGCATTTGAAGGTGGGTTGCCTATTCTGAAATTCTCCCTTGGATAGAAAACAGGATTAATTTCAAAAATCAATTCAGTTATTTCTTTAGAAACTGATCAAGATATTATAAATAAAATACATTTTGATTTTTGTTTTGATATACACTCACCTGGAAAGAAAAATGGAGAACCTGACCACACCTTCTTAACATCTACAATATAGTAGATTGACATCAGAAGAACAAAGGCAAAACTGCTCAGTGTTGTCACATATGAGATTGACCTGTAAGAATTCAAAGGGCAGTTCAAAAAATTGCCTAATACCAGCATACAGAATAAAATGTATAGAATAGAACATGGAGAAACAATGGTTCCCAACTAGCAAAGGAATCAGCTGCATCTTATCACCCTGCCTGTTCAACCTATATACAGAACATATTATAAGGAAAGCAGGCTTGGACACAGAAGAAGGAGGAGTGAAAATAGGAGGAAGGAATATCAACAATCTAAGACACACAGACAACACCATAATACTAGCAGAAAATCTCCCAGACCCGGAACAACTACAAAGGAAGAAAGTGCAAGGCCAGGACTACCATTGATCATAACCCCCACCCCAAATAATGACAACAGAAAACCTATACAAATTCAACCTAAACAATGAAGAAATAGCAGTAGTAAATTGTTCTCATACCTGGGATAGAAATGGGAACTGCAGTCAGGAAATCAGAAGAAGATTAAGAATGGGGAGGGTGGCTATGAAAGAACTAGAAAAGATTCTAAAATGCAAAGATACACAACTGAGCACAAAACTCAGAATAAAATGTCTTATCATTCTACTCACCATAAATTCTTATTCACTGGAATAAAGCCTTGATCTTTGGAACATTTGGTCAACACAGCAGAAATAACACCCTGAAAAGCAGACGCTGGAGTTGAAGACTGTAGGACTTTAGAGATAATGTTTCTGTTTCATCCATGGATGGATGGTATATTGAGAAGATGTTAGATGTTTTATAGCATGCCAAGAGCACGACCACCACATAGATAAGTGAAAGATGTTTTACCTCTTTAAATAGTACTTTCTCTTACTTTGGAAACACAGGGAGATCTCAACACACACAGTTCTATTATTCAATATTTTTTTAAAAAACATTTCCATTTCTCAAATTTGTGAGGGGAGCAGATTAATACAACAATAAAATACTTTTTAAATATGAAGCACGATAAAAACCACTAAAGTAAAATTTAAGAGTACAACAAAATACGAAACTGTTATACAAAGTAAAGCAGAAACAAACAGTATTAAAACCCTTGTGAAGTTGTCTTTCTAAAGAATGTGTGAGCCTGCCTAGTCTGGGGCCATGTTTCCCTCACTGATCAGCCAGATGATCGCAGAAATACAGAAGCAGCGCATGATCTTTTCATGCTGCTATTCCCTAGCAACTGGTTTTCATAGGCACACTGCATTTGAATCTGAAGATAAGCATATAGCTATCATGGCTAGTAGCAAGTGGCAGCTTTATCCTCCATTTGTCTAAATTTCTTTTAAAGACATTTGGCCCAGAGACCACACTTTGCCCACCCCTGCTTTGGGAGTTTGATGCACTAAAATTAAGGTGTTCAAGGAAGAAGATATTCAACAGAAATCTTCCTTGAACTAAATTTTCTGGAAGATAAAGGTCTGAAAAGCAATCAAGAGAAGAACCATATGAATGAAAGGGTCATCAAGACAATATTTCTAAGTTGTAACTTACCATTATTACACTCCACACGCAAAAACGGAGCATTATTTGTCTATGCTGATCTTTGTAAAACAAGAGGATTTTTCCAGCCTTAAAAGTAAAAGTGGAAAAAAAAGTGCACATTAGATGCAGTAAATAAAGTCCAGCTTGGAATGAGTTTAACAGAGAAGGAAACTAATGAACTGAAATGAGAGTTTTATGGTTAAGATCTAGCCTAGGTTTCTCCCAACCCCTATTGAATTTTTTTAAAATTGTAGCCCAAAATTGTGTAAAAATACCTCTTCCAAATGCCCATGCAAAATATTAAAACGTATTCATATGCATGGAAAATTCCTAAGATTGGCCTGTTATTTCTAGAGAAGGAATCTCCTTGTCACGTGGACAGGTAGCTGGAGAGGCAGTACTAAAGAGCTTTCCTACCTTTTACAACACCATGTTGTGAAGGGGATACAGTACCTGAAGTCCCAAAAATGCCATGATGACAGAATTGATTGTTCCCAAAATCCCTTCAGGGTCAAAGGCCACTGTAGTTTGGTAAAGCACCTGTAATTTGAGAAATGCATGACATGAAAGCACCACCTAAGATTGATTCCTCTTTTCTGTTTTAGCCCTTCCACATACTATTCTCAAATTTTCTTCCAGTACTTTATTCAAGGCTAGTTTTGCTTTACCACTGCAGCCATTATTTTGGATCCAGAAATGATAGATAGATAGATAGATAGATAGATAGATAGATAGATAGATAGATAGATAGTCTTGACCATAGTAGATTCACAGAATCCATGGGATTTACATAGCGATTGAGTCAATATATTGATTCTAATTGGGAACAGTAACTGGATTAAGGTTGGATTAAAACCATAGTCTGTTCAGAATTTATTTCTGTTGCTGTTTTTAAGGAGAGAGCAGAAGGCAAACTATATTTTGGGAGTCATTCCTGACTCTTTGACTTTTTATTTAAAGGGCTTTGTTTGATTTTGGCCATGAGCTCTCCCTGAGTGTGTGCAATGTTTATCTTCTTGCCAGAAAACCTCACTGACTACACTTTCAGCAAGTGTAAATTGATAGCTCTCTTGGAACAGAAGGTCAACACACTGCAGTTACATGTTCAGACTCTTCAATGCATTAGAGAACACAAGCCTTTCCTGGATAGAACAGAGGGAGAATTGATCCTACAGAACCAACAGGAAGAAACTGCCAATGAAAATGAAGGGGGCTGTAACACTGAGGGAGCACTCTAGAGTACAGTCACCTTTAGAAGCAGACAATGCACAAGGGATTTGGAACCACTCCTACTAAGCAATCACTTCCTACATCTTCCTGAAGATAACAAAGAGGAGATACTGCAAGCCAAGGGAAAAGTCAACTGAACCACAAACTGCAGCAAGAAGAAATGACAGATACTGGTGTTAGGGTGGTTATTGTTCAGGGTTATAGAAGGAACTGTGTGTCAGATGGAGAAGATTAATTGGGAAATGTACTGTATTCCTAGTGTGCATATCCAAGACGTCAATGACAAGTTGCTGAAGCTCATCAAGAACACAGAGCAGTACCCATGTGAGCATAAATGACACCACAAATAAAACCTTGGAGCAAATCACCTTGAAGCCCTGGGCAGGAAAGCAAAGAGTTTAGAAGCACATGTGGTATTCCCACCAGTTCTACTAGTAAAAGGTAGAGGACCACACAGGGACATGAAGATACTAGATGGTGTCAGTGGGAGAGGTTTGGCTTCTGACACCATCAGCTTCACTTCTAGACAGTGGACCACAGATGGCTACACCTCACAAAGACCAAGCGGAACGTCTTTGGCAAAAACATAGTGAATCTGATCAAGAGGACTTTAAATTAAATCCTTGGGAGATTGGAGATGATAGCTTAAACATCGGTCCAAAAGCAAACTCTAAACACAATGATACAAGTTCTAGAGGAGAAGGTAAGAGAGAATGGGAGCCACAGTAAAATTTGCAATAAAATAAAAAGATGAGAATAAACAATGTCTTAGACATCTATACACCAATGCACAGGTTTGGGTTAAACAAACAAGCTTGAAGTCCTAGTGAAGTCCTAGCGCAGGAAGGTAAATATGACATTATAGGTGTAACAGAGACTTGGTGGAATGACTCCCATGACTGGAATATAACAGGTGAAAGATATAATCTGTTCAAAAAGAATAGATAAGGAAGAAAAGGAGGAAGAGTATTATGTACAAGTGGAGAATTTTGTGTAAAAATAAATGAAGAAAGAAATAAAAACAGCACTGTGGGAGGAGTTTATGACAGGCCACAAAACCAAGATGAAGTGGTGGATGATACTCTTCTGAAAGAAATCTCAGAAATCTTTCAGAAGCAAGAACTGGTAGTTATGGAGGACTGCAATTATCCTGGTATCTGTTGGAAGACTAGCTCTGTAAGCATAGGCTTCCCAACAAACTCCTGATATGCCTTGCAGATAATTTCCTCTTTCAAAAAGTGGAGGAAGGAACAAAAGGGATGAGCAATCCTGGACTTGATCCTAAACAACAGAAAGGAGATGATGACTGGAATCAGAGCGGTTAGTACTTTAGTGTGGAGTGAGCATGAAATGCTCAAATCTGTGACTGTTCAACAAGCCAAAGAAAAAATATAATCAAACATGAACCCTGGATTTCAGGCAAGCTGATTTTATCAAGCTCAGAGAAATACTGAGCAGAATCCCATGGCTAGACATGCTCAAGAAAAAAGACATCCAGCATGGGTGGTATTTCATGAAGAAGAAAGTACTAAAAGCTAAATCACAAACAATTCCATGGAAGAAGAAATATGGGAAGCAACCAATTGGCTGCACAATTGGTCCTACAAATATTGTTGGACTAGAACTCCTGACAGCCTCAGCCAGCATGGCTATGGTGAGGAACACTGGGAGCTGGGACTGCACAGCAGAGCCAGGACTGCAACAGCTAAAAGCCACTGAACAGTGTCTCCATTCTCATCTCAGAAGTACACTGTGTGCATTTCTTTGGCAGGAGAGCATCTCTGCAGCAAAGAATCTGGCCACACATTCTACATTACATATAAAAAGCTTTAGCGAGATCTCTTATCTGCTCCACTGTCTAAGCAGATGGTAAGTGTGAAATTCTTCTATTTCTGTAATAGGAGGCTTAAAGAAACTTTGGAGTGATGATTGTATTGTCTTTAACTCCGGGTTATAAAACATGATTTCATTATTTTGAATGGAGGTAAGAGTGCTATTTCTTGTCTGCTCAGTTGCTCTCTGATCTAGGTGGGGGTTCTGCCCTGTTTTCTGCCACTGTCACAAAAAAGCAAGAAACAGCAGACTGGTATTCAGTTTTGAAGACTTACAAAACCACATACCACATTTTCCCTTGCAATGCCACTTAAGATTTTGAAGTGAAGGGTGAAAGATGTGACAAGTTTAAACAACTTACATTAGAAGAAGGGTGTTGGTAGATGTGTTTCTCTCCTAGAAGCAAATGATCAATATAGGCAGCTGCTCCTCCTGTACAGTTAGGGTACTTTCCAAAATCTCCTATACCTCCAGGGCCCAGGTAACCACTAGAGAGAACAAGGAAAATGAGGGATGTATTTGGAGGTTGCTTGAGCTGAATGCCTTGGGAAGGTGCAGGCATTCTCATTAATCAGTCCTCTGAGATCCTAGAACAGTGATCCCTATATTCTGCCCTTTAAAAAATTTTGGACTTCAGCTCCCAGAAGCCTCTGTTATGTTGGCCAATAGTCTGGAATTCTGGGAGCTGAAATTCAAAATCCCTTAAAGAGCACAGTTTGGGGACCACTGTCCTAGAACTACTGGATGGCTCCGGAAGATGGGGATGCATTTGACTAGACTCTATAACTAGAAAAGAGCCCAGTCCCCCATCTCTGCTGCCATTCCTGCTTTTCATGGAGCATTCGTAAAATTTAGTAATAGCATAACAGAACTCTTAGTTGACACTGAGGATGCCTTTCGAAAACCCCTCAAATCCTGGAACTGCACCATCAAATTATAACATTTTCATACAAAAGTCTTGACAGAGGAAAACTGACCATAATAGTGACTTTCTCCAGAAGTCAATTTGGATTACCAGGAGGGATAGAAGAAAGGGGGAAGAGGCAGAACAGAGGTATAAATACCTCAAGAACTTCTACACAAGGCCTGTTGAAATAAATGGAGACCACCCAAAGCGCTTGCACAGCTCCTATTGAAATCAGTGAATATTATGCATGAGCATTTGTTAGCAAATTGTGTCCCCAGATATCATTTAGATTTGCAGCCTCAGACCTCAAAATATTGTGGGTAGGCATTAGTCCCAATGGGATCTGCCTGTGAAGCAGGTATGTGGAAAAGACCACCATGACATAAACAAGTAAAATGGGCTGGGGAGAAGGAAACTTTGACTTACTTTGGACATCCAGGGACATTTAACAGGAAGGTGAGGCAAAGCCAAACTGCTTCGAGTGCTATCATGAAAAGCCACTGGGGCCAATAAATCAGAATATCTTGGAGAGCAGGGCATGGAATCTCCTGTTGAAACATAGAAGAGAAATTAAATCTCAGGAATTTTTTAATTTTTGTTTTCACGTAGTTTAAGCTAACCAATTTTAAAGGACAGTGTTAACTGCTTTGTATCCCAGGTTGGAGAAAAGTGGGACGTAAATGAAATAAATATATATATATATATATTTTAAAGTCCAGAGAAAGTCCTTTCTATGCCTGATTAACTTGAGTGTTCAGGTATCAGTGTCAGAATATTCCCAAATATAATTTAAAACCAAGATTGAAACATATTTTCTTCAGGAAGCGAGACCATTCACTCACCGGATTGCTGTTCTCAGGCACAGGTTTGGCAAAGAGGAGTTCAAGGACAGCAACTACAAGGTATGTACAGCCCAGTCTTTGAAGCACACCTGGAATTCTCAGGTTTTCCCAAGACACTGATGAAATACAAACAGTAATGCAAAAATCAAGCATTGTTTTTTTAAATAGGATTAATCCAGATGTTGTGTGTATGTGTTGGTGGCTTCCATGTCAGTTGGGTGGTGAATCCACTTGAGTTTTAATCTGAACTTTAAAGGAGCCATCCAAGGTGCTGAAGCCAATGGAGCTTTGAAAGCTTGCGTCATGTATTCCATGCATGTTGGCTGTCCGAATAAAGGTATCACCATTT
This sequence comes from Sceloporus occidentalis, assembly GCA_023333645.1. NCBI lineage: Eukaryota > Metazoa > Chordata > Lepidosauria > Squamata > Phrynosomatidae > Sceloporus > Sceloporus occidentalis. The sequence goes on from JALMGF010000007.1 coordinate 20,060,959, forward strand.
TGTGGACTTTGGATGTTGTACTTTGCTATATGGCCAACACAGCTACCCCTGAATATGTTTCCTGAAGATACTGCACTTTAGCTGCTACATACTGTAGGATCCTAAACAGGGAGACAATGGACTGGGACTTTATTGTTTGGGTTTTTTACCTCCAACAAAGGTAAAAACTTTAAAAAAAACCTGAGCCTACATTTGGCATGTTTTACCAAAACAGCACTTAAAAATTTCCTAATGGAAAATCATGGATGCTTCTCTCGAGAGATTCAGTGTTCTCTACCTAACAAAGGGGGCTGTAACCTCACAAAGGATTGATTGATCTGGGGTTTCAGAAGTACCTTTTTGCTAATGGAATTCAAATTTTATCTTGTGGACTCTGAAATGCTTTGTTCCTAGCACCACATGGCCAGGAGGAGGGGCCTGCTTGTATAGATATCCCACCAAAGAACAAGAACCAGTAACACTTTGAGAAAATACAAGCCTGTGACTAATATTGTCATTTTATATATATTTTTTTCTCTTGTATGATTCTTAACACCTTTGCCTAATGAAGAAGTGGAGCTTTGAAAGTTTGTATTTTATGCAATTTGGTTGTCCAAAGAAAGGTATCTGTTTTGTAGATTTTGGATGTTATTGTCTTTTGCTATATGACTAACACAGCTACCTCTGAATATGGAAAAGACAAAGAGCCTGGCTCTATTGCTTCATCAGTTCTGGTAGTCTGCCTGGATCACAGTCCCTAAAATCAGCACTTCCTCTCAAGTGGTCAGGACAGAAATTTGCAACAGTTCCCATGCACTGTGGATTTTTGCAACTATCTCGTTTAGCATTATGTTACTTCTGTGATCATTTTACTCCACCACATATAGGGGCACAGGAAAAACAGAAGTAACACAATTACCATAGAATCATAGAGTTCGAAGAGACCACAAGGGCCATCCACTCCAACCCCCTGCCATGCAGGAAATTTCAATCAAAGCATCCTTGACAGATGGCCATCCAGCCTCTGTTTAAAGACCCCTAAGGAAGGAGACTCCGCTACACTCTGAGGGAGTGTTTTCCACTGTTGAACAGCCCTTACTGTCAGGAAGTTCCTCCTAATGTTGAGGTGGAATCTCTTTTCCTGGATGTATATACACATACAAACCATAAGACACCTCATACAGTGGTCTGGGAAAAACCTGGATTTCATGCTGGCACAGCACTATACAAGTGAAGTAGCATAGGTCTTAGTGAAATTGGGTTTCACAGAACTTACAAGGTCCAAGGCAGTAATTTGGATTCACAACTATGACTCCTATCAAAAAAAGAAGGAGACTCCGCCACAGTATTTTTCCAAGCAGTTTCCACTTTGAACACCCACGTCGCAACATGGAACTCAGAGACAGTGAAATGGAGGTGCCCATGATAAACACAAACCTAAGCAGGCAAGAGAGAGAAAAAAATCATATGTTGTCATGTTAGATCTAGTTAGTACATATTATGCTAAAGTTTCAGTAACTCGGATTTGCGGAACCTTTGGCTAAAAGCATAATTATTGCATGTTTTCCATGATGCAGAAAGTACAAATATAGGGAAAGTATTTGCACACTTTACACCACATCTTTCTCCTGGTATGCACCTGGTTCTTTGTTTCTTATTTCCTCAGACCCTCCAAAATCATAAAAGACTCTGGAACATCAGAGGCAACTCATGTCTTCTGCTGTTTATGGGAATCATACGACCTCAGATATCAAATGAAAGTAACATTACTGGAAGTCAGGGATGGAAAAGCTGTGGGCCCTAAAGTATCATTGGACTCCATCTTCTAACAGCCCTAATCTTTGGCCATGCTAGCTAGCACTCTTGGGAGTTACAATCCAACAACATCTGGACAGCCACATATTCCCCAGCCCTGTCCTAAAGTGAGAAAAAGTATTTTAAACCCTGAGATCAACAATGGTGTACTTAGAAGAATGAATTGGAGACCTGGCTACATACCAAATGCAACATATAGCTGATATTTATCTGAGCATATTTAAAGAACAATTTACTTTTTCAGAGGGCAGATTTTTCACAATATTTTTGTACCTGATCCACTCCAAAATATACAGACTTCATTTCAAGTCTGAAAAGTCTGATTCTACTGTGTGTCTCACAGCTCCATCACATTCTTCAAGTAGGCTGTTCTTTAAAAAACCAACAACTTGAAGTGCATTATTTTAATTTGATGCTTGTCTGCTGCCTATTTATTTATTTAATATTCTGCCTTTCTCCCAGCATGGGACTCAAGGTAGTTCACAAAAAGAATAAATTAAAATCTAACAATAAAAAAGTAAAGACAAAATTCATCATAATAAAACAGTATAAAATCATTTAAAATGCATAAAAAGTTAAAAATAAAGCGCACAAAGATTTAAAATTAGACATTAAAACCCTGCTTAAACAAAAAGGCCTTTGCCTGCTGGTCAGTCAGTGTCATACACAGTTCTAGGCTTGATCCTGAAAAAAAGATTGCTTGTGTGAACAAAATGCAGTCTCATGGTTCAAATCATATATGTAAGCATATACAGTCAGCCCTCCCCTTATGCAGGGGATCTGTTCCGGATCTCCCACGTAAGGGGGAAACTGTGTATGCTTGCGCCCCATTGAAAACAATGGGGCTCATGCTGTGGGCGCGTACACCATTCATTTAATTGTATTGCGGCTTCAGTGTAAGCTGAAAGCCGCTTAAGGGAAGCCTACGTATGGCACAGGGTGACTATACCTTCAAACATGAGTGCTCCATTCTTGTTCATTGTTTTCAAGTGTCTAAAGAGATGTATTCTAATATTATACATGTATGCTCCTCCCATTTGATTCAGAGGTATAAGAATTTATAAGGAACATAAAAGTGCAACATGTAAAGTAAAAGTCAAAGCACACAATATTCAGCTATTTGTCAGGAGAAAGATACACAGAATCTGAAAATTGATTTGGAAACCTAAAAAAAAATGAGACTTGCTTTTCAAGCACTCTGTTTCAGGATACAGTGCTTGGAATTTTGTGCCTGCATCGCTGTGTTTTCACTCAAAAGCACAGCATTAATAAAACAGCAAACTAACAACAGTAATTACAGTGGTGATTATTACTGTCAAAAAAATCAAGGACTAAACCATTTTGATCAAATTGACATACAGTAAAAGAAAACCCTTATGGAGCTGTTCTGAATGAGCTTTCTTGAGTGCTGTGAAGTCATATTAGCGATCATGAGGAATTACCATGGAAAGACAAGGTCTGCTACAGTTAGTCCTACAAAGAGAAAATGAAAAATGATTTAACGTTGATAATAATTAATCAGCTATTAATTGTTTTTCAGGCTGAAATCAAATGTTTCACACTGTTAATAAGCATTCTGTACACTTCTGCACTTGCAAAAAAAACATACAACAGCTGGACTAACTGCCTGTTACATGTAAATAATAACAAATTCCAACAAGCCTTTTCCTCCAAGAAAAGTCACTTTAGGAGGGGACAATTTGGATTGAAGGAATCTTGGGATGATTCACCCTACCCTTTTGGCTACTTTGCTCCAAATCACCTACATATTATACTGCTGTTGGCCACTTCTGTGGAGAAAATCTGTTTGCTCTTTTAATCATGTGAAGTGAATGTATTTGTTCTCCTAAGCATACACCAAAGCTGTGTAGGATAACATTGGCCCAGTGCAGATGGGCACATTACAGCGATATTAGGGCTCAACAGGGCTGGGCATCCAGAAGTGCCCAGCCCTAGTGATATCACAGGTGTGCACGCTTGTCCACACAGCAAGCGCCACAGCTGCGCAGCTGTGGCGCCGTGTACAGATGCCTGTCAGCAGAAGCAGCATCATAGGGCTGCATTGCACCCCTTATGATGGCGCAAAAAAGGAACCACCTAGAGCAGTTCCTTTTTGAGTGTGTGTGTGTGTGTGTGTGTGGATGCTGCTGCACAGCTGTGCAGCAAAGAGGGGCGGCATTTCACTGTCTGTGTGTAACGGGCCATTGTTTCAGGGGACTATTTAGAGCAAACAGGAAAATGCACAACTCCCTGGCCCTCCCACTGTTTCCCCACTATGAAATGCCCCTCCCGAAAAAGGTTTTTCTAAAAAGGAAAGAAAAAAGAGAAAAGGGTTCTCAGGATTTATATGCATGTAATATGTAGTTAGGCCTTAGGAGGGATTCTAGGGAGATATTATTTACAGTAGATAAACCAGAAAGCAGGGTAAGAGCATTAAACAGGTGAAAGTAATATACATCCATCTTGTTACAGGCACTTGATATTTGGTTATTTGAACATAGAAATGGCCATAATGAATCTAACTCAGACCCAGCATAATGTTTTCTACTGTGGCCAATCAGACACATATGGGAAACCCACAAGCATGACACAGGGCCAGTTGGGTCCCAAATCAGGCCATGTCTGGCTCTATTCTTCTGCATGCAGGAAATTAGTGTTACAAACATCATTTTACCATTCCAGCTCTGATGCTTGAAGAACCAGTATTTTCCTCCGCCATAATTCACAAAGACCATAATTATAAGGGCCAACCTACAAAGAAAAAAAGCAAATAAACATCATACAAACACATAAAACACATATGTCAGAAGGTTGATGAGAGACTCCCTCTTTTCCCCAAATCATTTATCTGGCAGAACATTATAACACAGTTTTCTGTATTTTCCATTTTACCCCTACTGCATTTAGAATCCAGTTTAATAATAATAATAATAATAATAATAATAATAATAATAATATGTTTATATTCCACTTTTTCGCAGAGGAATCAAAGTGGATTACAACAGTTTAAAAATATATCATCATACAGTTAAAAATTACAATTAAAACAACCCCCAAACCCCAACCCTCCCCCCTATAGTGGACTGTCCTTGCAAGAAGCAGGGCTTTGGCAAAGTACCTGGCACTTAATCCTTGTGTACAGATGTGCCTTTATGATTTCTAGTCCAATCATTTTTTCCCTCTGTGAACTCTGCTATAGCAATGACTCTGTTATGTTACTTTCCCATAACACATTTACATGAAAATCTTAATTAGATAGGGCAAGAAATTCTCTATAGCTGCAATTACCCTCTGAATGTGTCGAGAGAACGAAGCCTCTGTAAGGAAGGGGCATTGCTCCATACCCCAGCTGGAAGATCACTACTAATGGAATCTGTTCTACTTGGGGATCCCAGCTCCTTGAAAAAAATGACAAGAAAAAAAATAGCAATTAGAATGGGTGAGCCTGAATCCTGCCAAGGGCCCCTGGAACTATGTTTTAAGATGAAGAGTGGTGGACAACATTGGTAGGAAGGTCATTATTTTGCCTACTAGCTGTTACTTTTTACAAAGCGATGAAAACACAATGCATTACATTTAAAAAAAATCAACCACCGGCACTGAAACAAGAAACCAACTGACTACAACAAAGTTAACAGCAAAATAATAAATGAAATGGTACAAAATTAAGCAAATAGGAGACTATAATTAATCAAATTGACAAATATCAAGCAAAGGTTAAAAAAACCCACCCAAGACCCTATGAAGTGAATGCAAAATAGCCTGTAAAGTCCCCTATTGCAACCAGCCTTCCACTACACTATTGTACAAGCAAACACTGCTGAGATATTTTAGATGATATAGGATCATCTATAATACTCTAAAGGCAGAAAATATGTATCTCCACAAAGCTTAAGATGTAAAGAATCTGGTAGGGCAATTAAAGGAGGGCGAATTACTTCTCTCGTCCATTATCATTCAAATTGCCCTTAAATAGAAAGACTCTGAGAAGCACAATGTGTATTTAGAAGTCCCCTCCATTTGTTCAATGTAATTTACTTCAAGTGTGCATAAAATTGATGGCATGCAACCTTATTCCTGGGAGGGCTCAACTACAATAGTGGTTTTAGCATTTTTGTGTCTCTGTGCTTGATCATTTAGTAGACTTCTGAATGATAATTCCTGAATGGGCTTGACTACATAGGAGTCTTTGTGGTCCAATTTGCCTGATCATTCCCTTCTGGGATGGGAGCTTGAGCATCCTCTACTCACCTGTTCTACAGTCCATGATCCTGCCCATTCAGAATGCTTTTTATTCTTACATATCTTTCTTTTTAGATCTGTTTACATCTTCTGTCTGTCTGTCTGCTGCTGCTTTTGAGTGTTTTCTCTATGTAACAGGGCTGTTGTCTGTAATGAATCTGCTAGTCCTATTGCCATTACAAGTGTACCTGTTATGAACTGAGACTGTGGAAGCAATTTGCCTGCAGTTTAAGTACTATTTTAATTATACTGGGACTGGTTATAGATCTGATCTTAAAGGTTCCCTAGGTTCATGTACCAGATACAGTACTGAAGAGAAATAAACTCATTCTCTGTTTAAATGGGGGAGGGGGTTGGCAGTGGGATATTCTCCTCTAGCAAGGCTAAATAATGGCCAACATTAATGTAACACTAGTGTTCTGTGGACAGCATGTTTCGTCTGCAAACATATACCTGTTTGTCTGTGAATAAGCCCTATTGAAGCCAATGGGATTTACTTATGCCTACTGTGCTCTCCTCTCAGTAAAGAGGCTAGAAGAACTGATTCATACATCTATATCATTTAATGGCTGAATGGCTCAACTGAATAAAGAAAAAGGAATTCATTTGAGGTGGCATCAAGTGATAGCCCACAAGTCCTGCATGACTGTGAGTTGTGGTTAATCACTCTGGGATGGTAATCTGAGACTTCAAAATCATAATTTGAGTCCTATTCATAAATTCGATGGCAAACCTATGGCACGCGTGCCAGAGGTGGCACTCAGAGCCCTCTCTGTGGCCACATGTGCTGCTGCCCCAGCATAGAGTTTTCCAAAGTTTGTTATTAGAAAGCCAGAGGGACATGGCACTTCGAAATAAGTTAGTGGGTTTTGGTTTGCAGTATGGGCACTCGGCCTCCAAAAGGTTCACCATCACTGGAAAGCATGCTAGATCTGCTCCATGACCCCACCATGGCCATTTCTTCTATGCAGTTTCATCTACACATGATTCACAGCAGTTTAAAATCAGGGTTCTGCACTGTGTAGGCTCTTCTCTTTGAAAAGTCACATTCCATATGAGGTAAACAAGGTCAGCAGGCTTGCACTTGTTTATGCAGTCCACATTCAGAAAACCCAAACAGATATTTAATGTTGCAGTAATTAAGTCATTAACCCCTATGTGAGCTAACCATAGGACAGATATCTTTACCAAAAAAAAAAAAAAAAACCCAAAAAACCCTGTAATCGAGGCTAGTTTTCAAGAGCTGTTGTATACCCCACCAAAGCCTATGTTTTAGCATTTCTTCAAGTTATTTAAAAATTAAAGATTCATATTATTATAAGAGCTTACTGAATTAATAAGTCTATCAGTTTCTCTAGGATTCATCTTCTTGTAAAGCCAATTTCTGATCAGTTCAATGCTGTGAATGAGTAAAAGGTCAGATTTTATTCCACAGTAACAACACCTTTAATTTTATTTGTTCTAGTTATCATTTTAAAACACCTGATGTCTTGTCTCAGCAGAATACCATACAATGATGGCTAAGTAGTAAAAAAAATGATGAATTACATTGTGCCAATTAAATCAGTAGAAACAGCCCGGAAGAATCAGCAAGATTAGTAAATTTAATAAGTAAATAAAATTAAGGGGTTACAAATGTTAGCTTCCCAACTGATCATGGAAGCTAACCAGGGTCAGCCCTGATCAGTACTTGGATGGGAGATCACCAACAAATACCAGGTGCTGTAGGCTATATTTCAGAGGAAAGCTGGCAAAACCATCTCTGAGTATACTTTGCCTAAGAAAACTCTGAGAAAAATTCATGGGGTCACCATAATTTGAGAGGCAACTTGCAAGTACATGTACACAAAAGACTCAGATAAAAAGTGCTTCATTTGATATCAACATATATTCTAAATCATATATTGTAAATCAAATAAAATATAAATTGATTTTATTGTACACCACCACCCTGAGATCTTTGCTTATTGGTGAGAGGCACATATTTTAATTTTTTTAAAGAATAAACAGTCCAAGTCAGAGAACTCCAACCTATCATATACCTCTTGCCTCCCTACTTACTGCAGGAAAGGCCCTCTTCTATGTTGATACACAACACAACACACTTAGGACTTTATCACACGGGCAAAATAGGGGGATTTAAACATTGATTATCCCGTGAAAATCACGCAATCGCAATTAACATTTTAATAGACATCGCGATTAAAGAACCATTATCCCGGGAATAAACAGGCAATAAACAGCAACAAATCATTCACGGGATTTTCTCTGTGTGATAAAGTCCGTAAAGAGGATAGTTAGAGAATGGTCTCTAAAGAAGAAATTAAGACAAGACTCTAAGATTATATTAAATATATGAGCCCAATAAAATAGCAGGATCAGTATACAAAGAAAAATAATGTGCATTTAGGAATATCACATTAGGATATTTACTTACTTCATGCAAAATTGCCCCAGCATCAGAATACTGAAAATGACCACATAAATAAGGAATGCAAAGAAAATAGCTGCACAAAAGAAAATACAAAATTTTAATTAATATTTAATTACAAATCATAAAGCACACTCTGGGCTAAAATCGTTCATGTTAACAAAACTAAAAATTGAAAGCTCTCTAAAGTTTGGTCAGGCTTTTTTATAGAGTTCAGCCTAAGATCTCTCAAGACAGGAAACACATGGTGAGAAAAAGTATGCTATGCTAAGCATAAGAATATATCTAGATTCATAAGAGACAGATTTCTCGTTTTAACCCTGAAGAGTTATTTGTGAAACTCTACAGCCTCAGCTATTTACTCTAGTAATAATCAAGCAACACTCTGAAAGGCAATTAAAACCTTGATTTGCTTACAAAGAGTCAAAAGAGGAACAGGATCATCTACTGGGAAAAGCAGCAACTGGAGGATACAGATTAGAACAGAGGCAGGCACAGCAAACAACTGCATTAAAAACTATGTATTCAAGAAGAAGGCAGATCTAAATCTAATCAAATAACTAATTATATTCTTTGGCATGGCATTGTCTTTTAGAGTATTAGAGTTCACAGATGGATCTTTTGAGGCAATCTCTCAATCATTAAAAAACAATGATTGAGCATTGAAATGTCACTTTTCGCAATGTGTAGAATTCTATAGGTTTGTTGGATCGTATTAACAGACACCAGAGCAGTTTACAAACAACTAATCCTAGCATAGTATTTGGATACTGACTTCCTCAAATCACTGGTTTAAGATGTCTATTATCAAGCTCCATGTGGTTCTCTGAATCTTCAACCCCTTACAGAACATATTAGAAAAAAAAATAAAAGAAAAGGGAAGAACATACCATAATAACCTACCAAAATGTTTCAAACCTTCTTTGGAGATCTGTCAATAGAGGTTGGATGGGAGTCCTTTCATTGTATATTCCTGCATATCAACATATGGACTACATGGCCCCTGCAATACCTTCCAGCTCTATGATTCTATGAAACATCCTCTAGGAATGCAGGATGGAATTCTCTGAATGGCTCCCTCTACAAGCAACAAATTGGAAATCTTTTCCAGTTCTTACTTATTTACTTCTATTTTCCAGGAATGCTGAAATATAACAATGTCTTCTCTCCTGAAATACTATTTTTTCTATGTGCTGGATATGCAATATTCAAAATATCAGACTGGTGTCCCTAGAAGTAATCTCAAACACACATGATACCCAAACATATATAGCTACTGTGTTTCCCCGAAAATAAGACACTGTTTTATATTTATTTTTCGTCTAGAAGACACACTATGGCTTATTTTCAGGGGCTGTCTTATTTTTACAATGGGGCAAATGAGAAGGGTTGCCTGTCTTCTTTACTGTTCCATACCAGTACACTGCATAGCTTATCACTATGTCTTATTTTGGGGGTATGGCTTATATTGCGCAAATGCTTAAAAATCCTGCTACGGCTTATTTTATGGGTATGTCTTATTTTCGGGGAAACAGGGTATATCTGGATGGAGGATCAATGTCTCTTTTTAAGCCCTTCTCATGTTTCAACAATGTTAAAGTTAGGGATTACTTCTCAGGAGCAATTGTGTGCTAAATAGTACTTGCTCATTGTAAGTAAGTAATTTTGAGATTCCTCCAAAGCTTACAACATGTATATTGTGCATTTCAGTTAACCCCATAAAGGTATCGCTGTTTGGTGCACTTTTGATGTTACTGGATTTGCTATATGGCCATCATGGCTCCCCCTGAATGTTTTCTGGATTCCAAGATAAAGCACGCCTGTGTTATATGCGGGCGCGCCATATGCGGCTTCCAGCATATGCTGGAAACTGCGCTGGAAAAACTCTTCTTGCACCCTGGAAAAAGTAATGGGGCTCAAGTACAGTATGTGCATTTTTTCCCTTACACAGGGAGGTCTGGAACGGATCTCCGCATAAGGGAAGGGCGCCCTGTACTACATTATAGCTGCAACAGGGGAATCCTAAAAAGAGAGCAAGTGAACTGGGACTTTATCGTTTGAGTTTTCTACCTTCAACAAAGGTAAAACATCTTTTTTTTTCCTCACAAAATTGAGCCTGCATTAGCATGTTTTACCTCAACACCACCTAATGTTTTCCTGATGCAAAAGCATGAAGGCTTCTTGAGAAATGCAGTGTCCTCTGTCTAACAAAGGGGCCTGTGGCCTCACAAAGGATGGAAACATACTGGATTGCAAAGGTAGCATCTTTTTGTGTTGCAAATGAATGTTAAATTTCTTGGGACTTCCAGTAGCCACATGGCCAGAAGGAAGAAATATCCCTCCATACCATCTGAACTGAGAACTGAGAACAAAAATAGCAAAATGCAAGCCTATGACCAACATCTTCAATTTTTTTTTCTGTATAGTTTCTAACACCTTGCCTGATAAAGAAGCCAGTGAGGCTTTGAAAGCTTGCAACATGTATATTGAGCATTTCTGATGTTATTGTAGCTGCTATTAGGTTGCCTAGGAAAAAGTGTTGCTAAAGGAACTGGTGGATACACCCATGCACAATGTTCCAAAAGTACTTTGCTGTATAACCCCCATTAGAGCAGTGTAGATCTCTATGAATATTCTAGCTTTACAAAGAAAACTGTTTTGTTTAGGGTTTTAGGTCACCTATCTATCCTTCATTTGTTACAGAGCACTTTAACTGGAAAGCTTGGACTTGACTGTATGCTTGTGAGAACATAGTGATCTCTCCCTAACATGTCAGACTGCTCTTTTATGCTACATGTGTAGACAAAGGGGGAGTAGGAAAAACTGGCCAAACTGGCCAGGGGGTTAGCTGATATAATTCACAACCTCTCCCAAGTTGAAAATTAATCTGCAATCTTTAAAGTACCACTTGCTGAGCAAGTAAGAGTGAATTGAGAAATAGTGCAAATTGAAATGTTGCATACTAGCAATAGTCTCTGGCTGTTAAGCAATCTCTTAAGTGAATTCCTAAGTAAATGAAATAGCTATTATATTTAACGACAGAAGTATAAAGTAACATACGGAGGTAGCTGTTGAAAGGATTTTGATTGATAATTATATTGCATGAAATCTGGACGATGTTGCTGGTGAGCTTCCTAACCACCAAGGAATAGTTTCCGAATTCTCCAAAATGATAATGTGTCCTGCAAATAGTGGAGAGAAATGTACTGTTTTTAAAATCAAATCTGTATCTGAAATCATACTGATAAAATCAGAAGATTTACACATAAATAATTGTGCATTAACATGGAAACCCACTGGGTAACCTTGGACAAGCCTCAGCAGATGGCAATGGCAAACCCCTTCTGAAGAAACGTGCCAAGCAAATCTACCTAAACTCTTTAAATCTCTCCTTTCTCCTTGTTTTCAGCATTACTTCTCACCTACAGCCTCTTCTATTGCTATATAGGTTGAGTTTCTCTTATCTGGAATTCCGAAATACAAAATACTCCAAAAACCAAACTTTTTTTCTTTGTGGTTCAACATACACAAATTTTGTTTCACACACAAAATTATTAAAAAATATTGTATAAAATTATTTCCAGGCTATGTGTACAAGGTGTATATGAAACATAAATGAATGTTGTGTTTAGATTTGTGTCCCATCTCCATGATATCTCATTATGTGCATATATGCAAATACAGGTATTCCAAAATCCCCAAAATCCCCAAATTCAAAACATTTTTGGTCCCAAGCATTTTATATAAGGCAGACTTAACCTGTATATATACTTACAGCCTGTACTTCTTTCACTCTTTGTTACTCTTGCTGCTTCGGGCACTGGAAATTTACTCATGGACTCCAATAACAGTGATTTGTGCAACAGTGTTTACATAACAATATAGAAAACATGCATAACAGTATGTTCAAAGTGAAATGAAATACTTAAAATAAAAATTCAGTCTCTTTTTAGATGAATTACCCAAGTAAGACACTGACCTGCACAGTTCTTCACCATTACTGCCATTAACTATAAGGGTGACTGCATGCTGAGAATCCACAGGACTAGTTGCAATACTGTTCATGGGGACAGAAATCATCTCTTGACTCAAGCACTGGAAAGCATTGAAAAATAAATGAAGATAACTAAGAAATAGAGCTGTTTAGACAGACCAGAATATCCACCCTGAAGTATGCAAATGTGGCCCAAGAGCCATATAAGACCATCTTGCCATTTTTGCAACCTCTGAGCAACCAGACCACCCATCAAAATATATACAATTTCCCCCAGAAATAAAGGTGAATTGCTGCTCCTGGGAGGCTCCAGGAGCTGTAGTTTGTCTTTTAAACCAGCCACAGGTCTCCTGCCCTCATATCTTTTAACATACAAAATACCCATTTTTCTAAACTCAAAGTGGGCAGTCAGACACTTTCAGTTTAATTTTAAAAAAATCTGGAAGAGTTGACAGTTTGTGTGGTCCCTGGAATCAGCCAGGACAGAAGAGTGGTGAAGGTCCCTAATCCTGTTTTAAGCAACGTAGTGGTTTGTTCTGAACAAAGAAATAACCATGGCCAGAAATCATACAATTTATTTACATTTAATATCGTTGGAATTACATTTTCTTCTCTGGGTTTCTTCACTTTCCCTTCAAAATATTCAGATCTATGGTATAACTACAAGTTTCAGACCTTTCCCAGAGTGCTGGGCCCTAGAGGCCCCACTATTTTTTTATTATCTTAAGTCTGAATTCTTCTTTCCCAGTAAAAGTTTGGTTTCTTTCTCAAACCAAATTAGGAGGAATAGCTAATACCCCAGAGGACAGGATTAAAATTCAAAATAATAATAATAATAATAATAATAATAATTTTATTTATATTTCCCACCTCTCCCTGTGGATCGAGGTGGGATTACAGCAATAAAACAATTCCATATAAAATACAATCGTTAAAACAATAACATTATTATTAATTCACTAAAATAACGGACCATCAACTAACATCCACACTCACATTCATACAATCAGATCAGAAGCGGAGTATTTAAGATCTCTTATAAAAGATCAGGTGGGAAGGCCAGCCAGAAGAGATCCGTCTTTAGTGCCTTCTTGACCTTAATAGATTAGAAAGCTGAGCCAAAGCTAACAAAATGAATTTCAACGCAGAGAAATATAAGGTACTACTCTTAGGGCAAAAAAATGAAACGCACAGATATAGGATGGGGAACACTGGCTGAACGAGACTATGTGTGAAACAGATCTAGGAGTTCTAAGATCATAAACTGAACATGAACCAAAAGTGTGATGCACCAGCTGAAAAGGCCAACGTGATTCTAGGCTGCATCAGTGGAAGTATTATGTCTAGATCAAGGCAAGTAATAGTGTCACTCTATTTTGCTTTGGTTAGGCCTCACCAGGAATACTGTGTCCAGTTCTGGGCACCACAATTCAAAAAGCTAGAGAGTGTGCAGAGGAGGGGCAACCAAAATGGTGAAGGGTCTGGAAATCATGCCCTATGAGGAGAGACCTAGGGAGCTAGGTATGTTTAGCCTGGAGAAGAGAAGGTGAAGAGATGATATGACAGCCTCGCTTAAATATTTGAAGGGATGTCATATTGAGGAAGGAGCAAACTTGTTTTCTGCTGCTCCAGAGAATAGGACCCGGATCAATGGATGAAGTGATTCCACTTCAACATAAGGAGGAACTTCCTGACAGTGAGAACTGTTTGACAATGGGACACATTGTGAGTTCCTTGGACTGGATTGCCTTTGTGGTCTCTTCCAACTCTATGATTCTATGAAAGGCAATGTGGGAAAATGTCACTTTCTTAAAAATAATGATGTCCAAAACTTCAAATTACAAGTCTCATGGGAGGCTTGAAATCTTTTTCAGCCAAATGCAGTTATAGAATCTTCTTCAAACTTTTCCACTCAACATCTATCAGTTCATTCTAATGGCAGGATTCTTACAACAGCGTTCAAGAGCTCACACATATACACTAGTGAACCTGAGTTACCTGAAAACAATAATCTGAGAGCCAGTAGACAGTCAAGTTTTCTTTGAGCAATTCATTATTTATTTGTAGTAAAGCCTGATCAATTTTCAGATCCCAGGGTTCTCGTTTGGATACGTCTGTTAGGAACAGAAAGAGTGTGTCAGTGTTCGATAGTAATTCTAAATTGAACATTTATTGATATCCAGCTCGGAGGAACTGAGAGTTCTGGGATGGCTGCATGTAAACCCAAACTGTATTGTAAATGAGTACACCATCAGCAATGGTGTGCAGTTCCCATGTACTGTATTCATAAAGTAGCAAAGTCTGTAAAGGGTGCTAATATTGTACACACACCCCACTTTTTCCAAAGGTTTCTGATTCCCCTCTCCTCTCTGCCTCACCCTACCCCACTGCATCCAAAACTGGAAGAAAAATGTTTCCCATGGCTTCAACATTTCCAGAATTTCTGGTTTGGATTGTGTTCAACTCAGTTCACCTCTGTACTTTACACATATTGCATTAGTTTAACATGAATATTGTAATCATTTTGAGAGTTATACTGGCATTCTATCACAGAAAACAACGTCACAAATAATGTGGCCTCACCCATTTTGGAGACTGCAATCAGAAAGACAGCAGTTGTGTCTACTGGCTTAGTCGCTCCTTTCTCTCTGCATTTATATTTTTCATAGCATTTGTTCTATCATTCCAATCAGGGAACAATTATGATGCATCTCATTTAAATTCAGTCTTAGATGCATACTTTATCTGATTTAGCATCTTACCTGGGATTCCTCATATGGTATACTACTCCCTGGAGCAGTTAAATAGGTTTAGTTTATTGACTCTTTACAGGAGTCATGCTGTGGGCTCATTGTATCATGCTAGGATACTACTGGTCTCAGCTCTGAAGTAGCTTCATTATCAAATTACCTTGGGTTTAGCTACCTAAATATCAAGAAACAGATTTCAAGCCTGTACATTTAATATTTCCTTGTTCATTACATAGGCAACCCCTTTTAGGCTTAATAAATTTTACTAATTTTAAATTCTTAAATTCAATATTCATGCTGTGAAGTATCAAGATTATTACAGTATTATTGACTCATGATTTTGAGTCTGCTGTCTTTTTGCCCTGGGCTGAAAGAAGGGACATCAGTCCCCCAATATGCCTGAACAGTGGGACCTCATGTTACTAGAAGCATGTCTCCTGCTGCTGTTCTCTGGCCCTTGCCTATTCAATAGTGTCTATCTGCAAGATAACTGATTATGGTCTGAAACACGTTGCAGAAATAATCCAGTTTGAGACTGCTTTAACTGACCTGGCTCAATGCTAGGAAATTATGGGAACTGTAGTTTTGTGAGCCATTTAGTCTTCTGTTAGAGAGCTCTGGTGCCACAGTAAACTACAGTTCCCAGGATTCCCTAGCACTGAGCCAAGGCAGTTAAGGCGGCCTCAAACTGGATTATTTCTGCAGTGTGTTTTAGACCTATACTGAGAAACAAGTGTCATATTATATATCACATATCATTCTTCTTTTAGGCGAGGTACAAACCGCCAGAAAGAGGCGCCTCCCCGGCATTTCTCTTTGCTCCGTAGGAGCGCCGCAGCAACCAAATTGTGCAGCACTCCTACCCAAAAGCGGCTTCTTTTGGCGGTGTCACTGCAATGCCGCAAAGCTCCAGAGACGTCGCGATGATGTCACAGTTGTGCAACTCCGTCTCGAAGCAGCGCCGCTGCGAAGTCATCATTACGCGCCCCTTGCACATGACGAGGGTGCATTAAAGGCCCATCTGTTCCAGGCCTTAAATAATCTTTTAAATTTGGAGTCCCCCCCCCCCACATAGTATTTTTTAAAAGACTATGGATAATGTCATTTTCCAGTGAAAAAACAATGTTAACAGGCAAAGAGTGTGACATAGGGACTGTGCAGACAGCCCTGAAGGGGCGGCCTCTAGCCACTCCTTTTACAGCCAGATCGGGGCCGCAGCAACCACATGCCACAGCCCCAATCTGACATTTGCAGGGCACAAAAAGGAACTACAAAAGCAGTTCTTTTTTGCACCCTGAAAAGGGTACGATAGCAGTGGCACCACGGCTTTACAGCGCTCCTTTGGCGCTGCATCATGTGGCCACAGCACCAGAGCAGCGTCGTGACATGGCATCATGCCACCTTTGGAGTGGAGTTGGTGCATGCATCGTGGACGCCATGCACTGACTCCACCCCCAAGCCGGCCTTTATGGCTGGTCTGCACAGGGCTATAAGTGGCTGAAACAGTGTTATACAGTAGCCAAAATGGTAATGCAAGTCTATGTTGTATCAACATGTGTTTTCATGAGAATAATAGTACCAATTTATTCTGCTTTGGTTAGCTCTCATCTGGGACCATTTCTGGGTACAATTGTTCAAGGAGGATCCTGATAAGATGGAATGTGATCTGAGGAGGGTGATCAAGATGGCAAAACATCTGGAAATAAAGCCCTATGTGGGATAGCTTTGATGTATGTTTGGCTTGGAAAATAGAAGAGTGATAAAATAACCATATTTAAATATCTGAAAAGGTGTCCTGTAGAAGATGGAGTGAGCTTGTTTTCTGCTGCTCCAGAGACTAGAACATGAACCAATGGGTTTAAATTGCAAGAAAAGAGTTTCCACCTAGGCATTCAGATCTTGATCATAAGAGATGCTGACAGTAGAATAGACCTCCTTGGAGGCAGTGCACTCTTCATTGGGGGTCTTTAAACAGAGCTTGGATGGCCATATCTTGGAAGTGCTTTTGCTGCAGGTGGTTGGACTGAATGGTCCTTGAGGTCGCTTCCAATTCATGATTCTGTGATTATAGATGTTTACCCAGACAGACATCTTTGAGTATGAATTACCAAATTTTAACATTAGCAAGCTGATGTCAACTCACAGGGTTATGTCACATATGCTACAGGCTGAATAAACTAAACAGTTAGGGCATCCAATAAGATGTATTCAGAAATATTCTGATTGAAATGTTACCAATTGGATTTTCAAAATCAGCTTCACACATCAAGAATGACTTATTCAGCTGACATAACCTAAACACAGTGGCAAAAATGAGGGTGCCACCGAACAGATGCTAAAAGATGCCAGTAGTCATCTTGATCTGACCAGGATACCGAAATGGGAGAGGTATGAATCAACACTCCCAAGTGTCAGTAATTTCAGGATATTTAAATGCCGGAGGTATGAATCAAGATATTCCAAGTGTCAGTAATGAAATAAAATAATGTGATCTCATATAGAATCTAGGATTGTAAATGCATAGAAATTATAAAGTAACACCAACATATCAATGTCTAATATAATTCTTCAGTCAAATGATGTTATCATCATGTGATATCACCAAGTAGCTCATAATCTGTAAAATTTGTCACACTCTAGTAGGCGAAGCAAGGGAAGAAACAGATTATTTACAGCAAGGGAATATTAGCAGTAAACAGATTAAATGTTATGGTAGATAATAAATAAAGCCTTATGATCTTCCTTCTTCCCTAACGCCTACTTCATCGTGCATTTGGAGACAAAGATATTGTTCTGCTTTTTAAGTGTTATTTATTACTTGCAGCCTTTCGGGTACTATGTTTTTTATCTGTCTTATAATGGGTAAAAAGGCAGAATAAAAATATATTTTAAAGAAATTAAAATTGAAATATTATCTTCCCCATAGATTTAATAATGTGAGTAGAGAGCAGTGGCATCACTAGGGTTGGTGTCACCTGGTGCAGTGCCTCCTTCCTCTCTCCCGCTGCCTCACTACCTTGCTGTCCATTGTCTGTCGACACCTAGAAAGCGCTGGCAGAGGGCAGGCAGCTGGGCAAGTGAAACAGCAAAAGGGAGGCAGGGATAGATAGTGGGGCTTCTTGTTTGGGCTTCAGGCTGGCAGGAGTGTGTTTCCATTCTCACCTTTCACCCCATTTGTGGAAGGGATCCAGGGTAGTGGGGAGGGTAGCAGGTGTGTGCGCGCGCGCGCATGCATTCTCCATCCTCGCCTTCTTCCCCGCTGTCCTAGTTCCCACAGTAAAGGGAGCCAGGCCAGCAGGGAGCCCAGTGGCGGCGTGTGCCCACCACTGCATGGCAGCCACAAGGTTGTGAGTTCAATCGCAGGCAGGGTTCCAAGGTCCACTCAGCCTTCCATCCTTTCTTAGGTCGCTGAAGTGAGTACCCAACGTCTTGGGGGCAACTGGCTTACAGATTGTAAAACTCTTAGAGCAGAGGTTATCAACCTGTGGGTCAAATGACCCTTTCACAGGGGTCGCCTAAGACCATCAGAAAACACATATGTCTGACGGTCTTAGGAACCGAGACACCACTCCTGTAATGCAGGGTCACCACAACATGAGGAACTGTATTAAAGGCTTGCGGCATTAGGAAGGTTGAGAACCACTGCTCTTAAGAGAGTGCTGGTTCACTGATCAGCAGTATAAAAATGTACCCAAACACCTACTGTATATATATATACTCATGTATAAGTCTAGAAATTTTAGTCAAAAAACTGACCCCAAAAACTTGAGTCGACTTATCCACGTGTCAATGTAAGTACTGTACTTTAACTATGGGCAAAAAATAGGGCTATTCCCTGGTGAAAGGCAAGAGTGTAATTTGTCCTGGAAGCCCTGACCCTCCTCTGTTCTCTCATCTATCCTGCCTTTAATATGAGCACAAACAGTTATGCCTGCTGGAATTTTGTACCTTCTTTGGCATTGTTTTCCTTGCTTCATCCTTTAGATCCTCTGTGACGTGCCCCTAAGTTTTACCCTCGACTTATCCATGGGTCATATCAAAATCCATAATTTTGGCCCCCAAACCCACCCTTGGCTTATACATGAGATCGACTTATAGTCGAGTATATATGGTACTTTTTTGGCAGAAGTGGGCTGTGTGGCATACATCTGCTTCCCTTTAAAATGCTTTAAAAGATGATGTAGTGGGTGAAGCTCAGTGGGAGGAGAAAGGAAAATTCAGATTTCAAAATATTTGGTTAAAATGTGACGTTTTTAAAGAAAATTTCAAAATAATTTTAAAAAATTAAAATTGTCAAGAATTTTTTTTAATTTCTTAAATTTTTTAAAATGTTTATTCTTTTAAAAACATCACATTTTAACCAAATATCCACTATGTCAGGGATGCTTTGATTGTGAGTTCATGCATGGCATGGCTGGGGGGGGGGGGTTGGACTGGATGGCCTTTGGGGTCTCTTTCAACTCTCTGGTGCTATGAAATACATTTAGGTTGTGCATATGATATTGCAATGTGAAGGTATAATTAGGTGTAGCAATAGTGCAAAAAAGCATCACTCGGGATTCTGTATGGAGGAAGCCAATAGGAAGGGTGACCCCGTAATAGTAATCCACTTGGATCTCAGGGGATCCAAGTGGATTACAGTAGTAAAGTAGTGTTGCCAACAAGCCTCGAAGATAATTCCCCAAACGTTTGGCCAAAACTCACCAAATCCCCCCCATATCTCACCAAATACTTATTTCAACTCTCAAAGTTACCATTAAAACCAATCACCAAAATCACACCAAAGGCTCTGAAAAGTACCCATTTTGGTGTGAAACTCACCAGATTGGCAACACATCCCCAACCCCAGGGGTCTATATGGGGTAGCCATCCCCAATGTTTCCCTATGGGCAGGTATTCCCTATGTTTCCCTATGGGCAAGTAATCCCCATGGTTCTCTATGGGGTAGCCATCCCCATTGTTTCCCTATGGGCAGGTATTCCCTATGTTTCCCTATGGGCAAGTAATCCCCATGGTTCTCTATGGGGTAGCCATCCCCAATGTTTCCCTATGGGCAAGTAATCCCCATGGTTCTCTATGGGGTAGCCATCCCCAATGTTTCCCTATGGGCAGGTATTCCCTATGTTTCCCTATGGGCAAGTAATCCCCATGGTTCTCTATGGGGTAGCCATCCCTAATGTTTCCCTATGGGCAAGTAATCCCCATGGTTCTCTATGGGGTAGCCATCCCCATTGTTTCCCTATGGGCAGGTATTCCCTATGTTTCCCTATGGGCAAGTAATCCCCATGGTTCTCTATGGTGTAGCCATCCCCAATGTTTCCCTATGGGCAGGTATTCCCTATGTTTCCCTATGGGCAAGTAATCCCCATGGTTCTCTATGGGGTAGCCATCCCCAATGTTTCCCTATGGGCAAGTATTCCCCATGGTTCTCTATGGGGTAGCCATCCCCAATGTTTCCCTATGGGCAGGTATTCCCTATGTTTCCCTATGGGCAAGTAATCCCCATGGTTCTCTATGGGGTAGCCATCCCCAATGTTTCCCTATGGGCAGGTATTCCCTATGTTTCCCTATGGGCAAGTAATCCCCATGGTTCTCTATGGGGTAGCCATCCCCAATGTTTCCCTATGGGCAAGTAATCCCCATGGTTCTCTATGGGGTAGCCATCCCCAATGTTTCCCTATGGGCAGGTATTCCCTATGTTTCCCTATGGGCAAGTAATCCCCATGGTTCTCTATGGGGTAGCCATCCCTAATGTTTCCCTATGGGCAAGTAATCCCCATGGTTCTCTATGGGGTAGCCATCCCCATTGTTTCCCTATGGGCAGGTATTCCCTATGTTTCCCTATGGGCAAGTAATCCCCATGGTTCTCTATGGTGTAGCCATCCCCAATGTTTCCCTATGGGCAGGTATTCCCTATGTTTCCCTATGGGCAAGTAATCCCCATGGTTCTCTATGGGGTAGCCATCCCCAATGTTTCCCTATGGGCAAGTATTCCCCATGGTTCTCTGGGGCAAAATGGAGGCATTGTTCCCCCCAAATAGGTATTCTGTCTCTCCCAATTAAATCTTCCTTCAATCCCCAAATCTGTAGCCTTGCAAAGAGAGAGAGACACTGAACACCATTCACACCCAGAAGACTTGCATCTGCTGTGCATCATGGCTTTTCTTGCTCAGCTGAGGATTTAAATAACAGCCAGTGCTGGAAACCTGGAACTGAAAGGCATTTGGGGGGTGGGGTGGGGGGGTTAGGGGTAGAAGCCTTATGGGGCACCAAGAGCAAAGAGTTAAAAGCGCTGCCAAAGCGGGTTATATGATGTCCCCAGTGTGGATGCAACCCAAGGAGCCTAAACGGAGGCTGGATGGGGCTTAAGGTCTTAATGGGGGGTGGATGCCGATGCACTCACCGTGGGGCTGAGCCAAACCCGAGAGCAGGACCCCCACAAGCGCCCCCGCCAGGTAGGAGGCCATAGAGCGGCCCCAAGGGCCCGGGCCCACCGTCATCGTGGCTCCCTTCAGCAGCACCAGCTCCAGGTCGCCCCTGTCCTCCTCTTCAATGGCTGCCCTGGTGGCAAGATGCCCGCCTCGAAGAGGAGGAGGAGGAGGAGGAGGCTGTGTTTCCTGCTGCCCAAAATTAGGAAGGAAGCCGCTGCGGAAGGCCTTCGCTGCTGCTGCTACTAAGGGCCTCTTTAGCCATGAAACCACCAAAGTCACACTCTCTCAGCCTCAGGGGGAGCCATGACAAACCTCTGGGCAAACCTCTTTTCTAGACTGAAGTCTACTTCCTCAGATGTAGGCTTAAGTCTAGGAAAGCTCATGCTGCCAAGTTAAGTCTCAAAGGGGCTACACAAGAGACCTTTCTTTCGTCCGCAAACGCCCTCCATTTTGACCATGCATCGTCCATGGCCCTTCTGTGAGTGTTGTTAAGGGCTTTATTTTTGGGGTGCCCGGTCCTCCTTGGCGGGGCACAAAGCCGCAACCTCCAACACAAGCCTCCCAAGAAAGAGGGAACTCCTCCTCAGCCACAGCTGGCCACAAAGGCGGGCCTAGCCATCTCGCCTCGCCCTCCTCTCTCTGCCTCCTTCCCCTCAGAAGAGACAAGAGCAGCTCTAGGCCGAGCAGGAGCCGCCCAGCGCCCGCCATTTTGGGCCTTTTAAACCTTTATCTACATCATTCTGGGTGCGCGCGGAGGATGCCGGGAAGGGGTCATGTCCGCCGCCAGACTGGGCCTTTTTGGGGGGTAAGGAGAGTCAGGTGGGGAAAATCGGGGCGTACTGGACACAAAGGACAGTCCCTGACCATAGGGGAACCACACTTGCCCATAGGGAAACATAGGGAATACTTGCCCATAGGGAAACATTGGGGATGGCTTCCCCATTCGGCAAGTAATCCCCATGGTTCTCTATGGGATAGCCATCCCCATTGTTTCCCTATGGGCAAATATTCCCCATGGTTCTCTATGGGGTAGCCATCCCCAATGTTTCTCTATGGGCAAGTATTCTTTATGGGGTAGCCATCCCCATTGTTTCCCTATGGGCAGGTATTCCCTATGGGCAAGTATTCCCCATGGTGCTCTATGGGATAGCCATCCCCATTGTTTCCCTATGGGCAAGTATTACCCATGGTTCTCTATGGGGTAGCCATCCCCAATGTTTCTCTATGGGCAAGTATTCTTTATGGGGTAGCCATCCCCATTGTTTCCCTATGGGCAAGTATTCCCCATGGTGCTCTATGGGATAGCCATCCCCATTGTTTCCCTATGGGCAAGTATTACCCATGGTTCTCTATGGGGTAGCCATCCCCAATGTTTCTCTATGGGCAAGTATTACCCATGGTTCTCTATGGGGTAGCCATCCTCAATGTTTCCCTATGGGCAAGTATTCCCCATGATTCTCTATGGGCAAGTATTCTCCAATGATTCTCTATGGGCAACAATCCCCAATGTTTCCCTATGGGCAAGTATTCCCCATGGTTCTCTATGGTTTAGCCATCCCCATTGTTTCCCTATGGGCAAGTATTCCCCATGATTCTCTATGGGCAAGTAAACCCCATGATTCACTATGGGCAACAATCCCCAATGTTTCCCTATGGGCAAGTATTCCCCATGGTTCTCTATGGGCAAGTATTCTCTAATGATTCTCGGTGGGCAAATATGGTTTCCCTATGGGCAAGTACTGTGCTTTGTTTTATTACATACCGGAAAAATCAGTTTCTGGGCAGTCCTGCTGAGACGCTGCAAACTGAGGCTGCATCCACACTGGAGAAATAACCCGGTTTGGCACCGCTTTAACTCTTTGTCCTGCCTTAAAGCTATGGAATTATGGGAGTTGGAGTTTTCTGTGGACTCACAACAAACTCCAACTCACTGAATTCCATAGCCTTGAGACAGGACAGTTAAAGTGGTGCCAAACCGGGTTATTTCTTCAGTGTGGATGGAACCCTAGTCCTACAAAAAGGAGGATCAATGAATGGGGAATTTGCTTCAAAATAAATGGGCATCGTTTCAGCCCAATCCAAAGCAGTTCGGAGGAAGGAAGAGGGAAACGTATAGCCTATGCCAAGAAAAAGTTTGAAAACCATTCCTTGTCAGTTTGTAGGAAACGGTATCCAAGGCTGCATCCCACTGGAGAAATAATCTGGTTTGACACCGCTTTAACTGTCATGGCTGAAGGCAATGGGATTCTGGGAGTGGTCATTTGTTGTGGCACCAAATCTTTGCCACAACAAACTACCTTCTCCCCCCCCCCCCTACAAAGTGATTTTGTAAAGGGAAGTTCCTCTGAAATCAGTAGGGAATTTTTTGGGTCAACTTTTGGCCTGCTGCTAATCAATGAATGGGCTAAACAAGTGTATCTAAATAATTAGGGCTGCTGCCTGTTTTTGTCTCCCATGTGTGCAGTGGTGCTTGCTATATCATGATCCATGTTACCTAAATCACCACAGTTGTTTTAATGCATGCGTACTGTATTTGAGACTGTAGCACTGCTATAGAACGATAGCCTGTGTTCAAGAGCATGTTCAGGATATGCGAACCATTTCCCTTCCAAGGATTGGTATGCTAAATTAACAATTTGTCACTCTTATGTTTTGCAGAAAACTTGAAAGATGATTATTGCAACATGGAGAAAAAATCATACGACGGGAAAACTGATCATATGCAAAAGTTGATCTTTCCAACTTTGTTTCTCCTTCTGGTTGTACTGCTTGTGAACTTGCTCCTCTATCAATACTTCAGCGATGTGTATTTTTCCTATGGCCAGACCAGTGTTGAGCACAATTTGTGTCCACATGGTTACTTCAGATTAGGAACCCTGAAAAACTGTACGCCATGGTTGTCTTGTGAGGCCATAAAAAGAGAAGTCCGCAAACTGAAACGTGTTGGTGAAGGGGCTGTGAAAAGGGTTGGTATACCATAATAAAAAATACTAAATATGTTATTCTTTATATTCACCATTCATTGTTTGTGACTTAATGACAACTCCATTCTTACCAGACTGTTGCATGTGTCTTGATGTTTGCTTCCATAATTTTTTTCCTAAATGACATACTTTTTATTGTACTGTTTCGTATTTAAGCTCCGGCGACTATATGCATTAGTGAATGTTAACAATCGGAGAATAATTTTGTGACTGTCAGGAAACAGATACACTGTACATATATATTTTTCCAGGTTTGGGACAAGAATATTTAGGTGACTTCTCAACATTCATTGGTGGCTCTGTTTTTCTCCACAATCAAAATGTGTCAAGAATTCTTTAAACATTCACCACATTTCAGATCATCTTGTATAACATATTGAGTTGTGGCATAGTTCTCTTCCTTATTAGGAGTTGGTTTGGCTTTTTTTTATCCCTTTGGTCAGTGGTAGCGACCCAGTGGAGGTAGTGAACTGTGTTAACTTCAGTTCAGGACTGGATTTGTTAAACAAGTATTATTCCCCCAACTGGAAACTAGCTTAGTTTTTGTCAGTTCAAATCCTTTGATGCTCACAGTGACACCAAGGAGAAAGCAATGGAGCTTTTGAGTGTTCCTACTCCTTCCAAGGAATTCCCTAATTCATTATAGAAGCACCCCACACCAAGTTCTTCCTAGAAACCTTCCTCCAAATGATGCTGGTGATACAAACATTGCAGCATTCCTTGTGCTAGAGGCAAGGAGTTTCAGAATGCAGGTAAACATTATGGGAATTTCTAATTCGTATTCCAAACTGGTCTGTTCAAATTTTACTAACATAAATAGGAGGTATGTTATTGCACATATCTTTAGAATATAAAATTCTGGAAGCATATGTAGCACAAAGTCGTATTGTACAGATTTTGCTGGCTTGTTGTTCCTCATACCAGTATATTATGGTAGCCATACTGGGTTTGGCCTGTCTTTGGTAGAGATGGTTCAGATACTGAATATAGAGTATTTTGAACATCTCAGAGCTTAATCAAATGCTTGTGATTACAGTATATATATAGTCGACTATAAGTTGAGAAATTCATGCTCCTAAATTGCCCCTAAAATCTTGGGTAGACTTATATAAGGGTCAATACATCAGTAGTGCTTAGAAGGGTCCTAAAGCAAGCCAGCCTGATGCCCCAGTCTCCATTGAACACCATTTCGTTCCCTCTCCAGTCCCTTTTGCAACCCTTTGCTTCCTATTGGAAAAACTCCCCATTTAAATACTCTGGTTTCTCTTCAGATCTTATAAATCTTTCGCCCATTTAAATCCACTTAGTTCTCTCTGCTCTGTTTTGCAAGACCTGGCTTCCCATGAAAAAATCTCTCCATTTAAATCCACTTGCTTTCTTTCTCAATCTGATGTTAAAACCTCTCCTCCAGCACCTGGGAATCAGTTGGGAGAGGTCTAGAGAAGGAGAAGGAGGGACAAAAGTGGTATTTCCCTCTTTCTATTCTTCCTTATAGCCCCCTAAGTTTTACCCATGGGTCATAACAAAATCCAGGATTTTGACCCTGAAACCTTCCCTCGACTTATACATGAGGTTGACTTGTACACGTTTATATATGGCATTTTCCCTATTGTACAGGAAAGCTGTTACAGCTGTCTTGATCTCACTGAATCTAAATCATAGAATGAGTTGATGTTTACAAGATAGTGGCCATTACAAACTGTCTTGTTCCTCTTCTGAAAAGTAAATGAAGTTTCCTCCTTGTTTTTAGGTCTTTCTTTCTGAGTGGAAGGAAAACAAAGTTGCCCTTTCTCAACTGACTATGCCAGAACTGCAAGAGGACTTTATTCATGGGCTTCACATGCTGAAATCTCTACAAAGCAAGTATGTGGTCAAATTACTTGGATATTGTGAAGAAGAGTTTGTGGTTCTTACAGAGTACCATCCATTTGGTTCCCTGAAGAATCTGAATGAGATACTGAATCTTCCAAAATACAAGCACTTGAACACATGGTATAACAGGTTCCTGCTGGCCATAGGCTATGTGAGCATCATCCACTACCTGCACTATAGTCCTCTGGGCACTTTTGTGATGTGTGACTCTAGTGACTTGGATAAAGTACTTTCACAATACTTGTTGACAAGCAACTTTCATGTTGTTGTGAATGACTTGGATGCCCTGCCTCTTGTGAATAAGGATGCTGGGGAACTGATTAAATGTGGTCATCGGGAGCTGCAAGGTGAGTTTGTTGCTCCTGAGCAGCTTTGGCCCTATGGAGAGGAAACCTCCTTTGAAGACAGCCTCATGCCTCCATATGATGAAAGGACAGACATATGGAAAATCCCTGACGTTTCCAACTTTCTCTTAGGAGATGTTGATGGGAGCGATCTTGTCAGGTTTCACCTCTTTGACATTCATCTGGCATGTAAGAAAAGCCCAGCTGAAAGACCATCTGCACAGATAGTTCTTGACAAATATAGGAAAGTGCTAGCATTACTTGTTAGAGAAACAGTGATGCCAAGTACAAGGGACATGTTATAAAAAAATACTCATGGACATGTTTTGGTACCATAACAAGAACTGGGTATAATTTGCACTTGGCTCTAATTTGGAACAGAAATATAAATTGTGAAACTTTAAAATTAATTCTTTAAAATGTCTCAAAGGGAGTGAGAGGAAAGTAGTGTATATTCTGTTTGTAAAATTGCTAACTTCTTTCTAAGTTAAGTTGACACAGATGTGTTAAAAGGATAGCTGTAATGAAAATATTTGACAGAGTTAATGCAAGTGCTTCTTGTTCTTTCTTATGACAGAAAGCAGTTGCTTGCTGTGCTTTTCAGTTTTGTAGCATTTTAAATTATGGACCCTACTAACACTTGTCTTTCATCTCAGTACCATTGTTCTTTAGGATCTAATTCTTTTACCTATTGGTAAGGTGACATTGATTATACTTATGCTAATAGCAATTTTTTGTTAGTAACGTGCACCAGTGCACTGAATATGTAAGAATCTGAAGGTGGGGCGACTAGTTGTGCATCCAACTATGACTGGTACAAAAAATACATTATAGAGATTACTGCTGTCCCCTTAGTGTATTAGATGTTGTAAAGCCAACACAATTCTCCTAACATTGGTCTAGACATCTGCAAGAGAAATCAGTGGCAGAGGGTGCTTTTAACCACTGTCTTGCGCACATATGCCACAAATTTGTAAATATTGCCCGCACTAGCTCACTGAAACCTAGAGTCCAGCTAGAGAAATACAGTGGCTTGGATGGAAACAATTTTCAGGGATAATTGATAGTTATGGGAAGGTTAAGTACCCCTCCCCAACCATGGTGCATTTTATTTTCTAGTGAAAAAGTGTCACCTTCAGTCATATTTCCCACTGACACTACTTTTTATTCCCTAAACCATGTTTATTTATACCAGGAATAGCATTAATTACCTGGGTGGTGAAAGTACGGCCCTTCAGAAGCAACTCCCATCAGCCCTAGCCATCATAGGCAGTGATGAGCCATGCTGGGACCTGCATCCAACCAAATTTGAAGGCCACACCTTTCTCATCCTTGATTTACACTTTGTTGCATGCTTTACAAGCAGGTCTTTAATCTGTTTGCTGCAATGTAGTCGCCTTGCATGCTTACCAGTTTTAACTAAAGAGCAAATGTCTTTAAAATATTCCCATACAGAGTCTTATGACCAATAGAATCCTTGATATTTTGCGAACATAAGTGCAAACCGGCCACTTTTATCTTCTTTTCTTTCCAGAATTTTTGCTCCTTTTTGCATCCCTTTGTTTTTACAGTGTATCAGAATTCTTGAGTGGACTATAATAGTTTACTTTCTTCCATCAACTGAAAATGAAATGCCTATGTTTGGTAGGTAGATCGTAAATACGGTCGTCTATACAGGGAAGGCTCTTTTAGTTTTTGGAGACGCACTGCTCAGCTTTACAGATTAACTGTACAACAAATAGGCTTATCTCTTTTAAAAAAAAACTATGAGCATAGGCCAAAGTCAGCACTGAAGTCCACACACAGATTTAATCGTCCATTAAAACAATAGACATGTATAACTCTTTGTTGGATTTAGTTGTTTCAGATAAACCTGTTCATTTCCGTTTCAGAGAAAAATCTTGGTATTTACAATTTTTATTTATTTTTAAATCTGATTTCATTTTTAAAATAAAATCTGTTTTTGGATCAATGAAGGTACAAGACTTTAAGGTCCAGGAATACTTTGTTCTGTTCCTGATGGACACATTTCTTGATATGCCCTATGAAAACAATAGATGGCAGTACTGTATGTAGTAGAATATTGAGCCATGCAATTGTCTTGTGGTTTTTAGCTTCAAAATAATCTCGGCTTAACAATGGCTGACCTATTAAAAATAAACTAGTTTTTAAAAAGTAAAACAAAACAAGTAAAAAGAAAAGGATGTTATAAATTTCAAACATTGGAAAATTGGGGAGAGAATAAATCAAGCCTATACCTTCAGTCAGAGCCAGTGTGATGCAGTGGTTTGACCACTGGCCTACAACTCTGGAAAACAGAGTTCAAATCCACACTCGGCCATGGAAACCCATTGGCTGACCTTGGGAAGGCAAAGGCAAACACCCTCTGACCCAATCTTGCCAAGAAAACCCCATGATAGGTTCATCTTAGGCTCACCATAAGTTGGAAATGATCTGAAGGCACACAAGAACAACAATACCTTCAGTTGGCCAGATTCCAACCCATGTATCTGTAAGCTATGAGACCTGCTTGAAAATAAAAATGGAAAAGGCTCTGGGGTAATGAATTAGTGATTTAAAAAAAAATTATGCTAATGATAGTCTCGTCATAGTACTGTAAACACAAGAGCATTTATACCGAACAGCAATTTCCAATAGCCTATGGCAACACTCTTAATACGAATCTTGCTGGATTATATTAAAAAATCCATCTAGTCTAGTATCCTGTTTCCAGTGGTACAAACCAGAGGCCACTAAGAAGCAGCCTATGAACAAAGTATAAAGATGTTAATCCTTTCCCATTATCTGTTCCCCAGCAACAAATTTTTCAGTCTACAAGTTTTCAGTTGGCGGTGGGAGGGACTGTTGAATTATCAGGAGCCATAAGCACCCTTGCCAAACTTTAGAGGGACACACATATTCCTGTGTTCCCAACTTCCATTTTTTTCTTTTTCACATTTATTTTTTTATAATCAAAACGCAACCAAGGAACCTTTGAAGAACGGGGCTGTTCTTTGTCACTTCAGCATCCACAAAAGAGTATCCAGCAGCAACTAGACCCCATAGATGCCCAGAGGACATGAAAGGGTGTTTTTATCTCAACATTATATCTAAATGTGGCAGCTCCTGAAAACTTTTTAAATGCATTTTTTTGATGGTGATGGGAGCTCAGCATTTTGGCAGTTTCCCAAAAAGCTTGTGAAGTGTTCCCTTTCCCCATTTCTCTTGGCCTGTTACAGACTGCCAAAATCAAGCTGCTTCGGGTCTCTTTGGAGGTATGCTATTTAAATGATGCATGGGTCCTAAGAGTCCGGAGGTCGCTCCAAAGCCACACTCCATTCCTAAGCACCGGAGTGCAGCTTTGGTGCAGCTTCCGGATTCTTAGGATGCATGCATCATTTAAACAGCATACCTCCAAAGAGACCCGAAGCAGCTTTATTCTGGCAGTCTGTAACAGACCTTTGAGTTTCTTTTTTTTTTTTTAAATTGCTATGCAAGAAGAGCACAGATCAGGAACTGTAAAACCCCTATTGTGTTTCAAATATTGCCCTTCAAATATGCTAAGGGAAAAAGTAATGTAGTTTTTCTGTCCTCCTCACTTCAGATGTGTTGTTTGAGGAGAACACATTATCTAGCTTCATGATGGCAAACCTATGGCATGCATGCCAGCAGTGGCATGCGATGCCATTTCGCCCAGCACACAGCAGGGAGGAGAAGGAACAGATACATACACTCCCCTGCCTCTTCCTGGACCTTGTCTGGCCTTCAGCTGTCTCTTGGAGACAACAGGAGGCTGGGAAAGGCATGGGGGAAAGGAAGAGCCAAAGGCGCACACCTGTGGCTCCTCCTCCTGGATCTTTCAAGGTGTCGGAGGCTGGGAAATGTGCACCTGATGCTGGAAAAACTCTTAGTTGGGGCACAGGGACCTGAAAAGGTTCGCCATCACTGTTCTAGCTCATAAGTTGCAAATGAATAATTTCTGGTTGAGACCTTAGGGCTAGATTTCTGTAGTACTCTGTATATAATTCTAGCATAATGCAAACCAAGCTGTTTGACCCAAAGCAGATGGGTAATGGAAGGCCAGGGTAAGGACTGAGCACGAAGCATGATGCACCAAATTGAACGTGGCCACTATATTGTGGGGGAGTGCAGAGTAGAATAGCGGATGGCCTGTTTCAAGTAAATTCAATCAGGATCTCCAAGGACATAAGGAGGATCATTATGTCAGACTGAGTTCCTGTGTTTTATGCTTAATAGATTGGCAGTGACAAGGATTAAATATAACCATTAAAAATAATGTGGTCAAGGCCTGCCAATTTGCTTTAGAAATTGTTTCCTTCTTCTGGCAGCTTCAATTAAGGAAAACTCTTTTTTGTGTATTCATTGAATGGAAGAAGATGTGTTGCAATGTGCAATAATTACTGCTTAGCAGAATTCACTCAAACTCTTTGGTTAAAGATTTGGCATCCATCTGAAAGTCAATTGACAGTGAGAAAGAGAGAAGCAACACAAAAACATCTTTCTGTTTACAGCTTTCTCTCACAACCAGAAATGACAGTATAATAATAATAATAATAATAATAATAATAATAATAATAATAATAATATATTTATATTCCGCTTACAGTAATCTCAAGGAATCCAAGCAATGCCAAATATATTTGGCATCTAAGGCCATATCAGTGCTGCAGAAACAATTCAGGTTGACATCATTATACTGCCGTAGCTCAATGCTATGAAATTCTGGGAACTGTAGTTTGTTGTGGCACCAGAGCTCTCTGACTCACAAAACTATAATTCCCAGAATTCCACAGCATTGAACTATAGCAATTAAAGTGGTGTCAAACTGGATTATTTCTGCAGTGCCGACGCAGCCCCAGTGAAGCAAACCAACCAACAAAACCCTTTCTAATCACTGGTAGCTATCTACATGCATGTTAGTATAATTTTCAGTTTCCGTATGCTTTGAAGCATTATTTTATCTGACACGTCTACTTTCTACTTAATTTTTAATTACACTTGTACTTTTCGTTAGCATGGATTCCCATATCACAAATCCAAATGTCAGTACAGTGATTCTTGCAGATTGGTGTCTCAGTGACTCTTGAAAGTAAGAAGAGCCTTAGTGGATACTAAAGCCAAAAGTCCATCTTATCCAATAGGCTGTTTTCAGTGGTAGCCATTTATGGGAAGTTCATAAGTAGAACATGAGGACATTTTCCTGTTTTATGCCTCTACACAACTTGTATTCAAAGCCAGATTGTTTTTACATCTCACATGGCTAATGGTGGGAACCCATTAATTTTCCTTCTGCTATGTCCATCCAACACAACGACCATCGCTAAAAGTTTCATATGCTTCATGTATGAGGGACTAATTGTTTTGGATGGCAAAAACTCAAAGAGTGGTAAAATATGTGGGTTTTTGTTCTTTTATAAAAAGTCTCCACAGTTTAAATTTTTCCTACACTTTGGTTGCTTCTGTTTGTGGATATTCAGTGTCCCTGAGAAGGAAAATGCTTGACTTTGGGGTATGTGCGTGCTATAAATCTTAGTTTGTTTTTAAGGTGTATTGCTATATTGCACCCCATTACATTAGAGAACTGATCTCATGTGGACGTTCTCAGGGCTGCAGGGAAAACAATGGCCTGTTACAGGCTGCCAAAATAAAGCAGCTTCGGGTCTCTTTGGAGGTATGCTGTTTAAATGATGCATGGGTCCTAAGAGTCCGGAGATCGCGCCAAAGCCACACTCCGTTCCTAAGCACTGGAGGGCAGCTTTGCTGCAGCTTCCGGATTCTTAGGATGCGTGCATCATTTAAACAGCATACCTCCAAAGAGACCCGAAGCAGCTTTATTTTGGCAGTCTGTAACAGTCTCTTATTCTAGTTTCTGGCAAATTATATTATTTCTTCTTGTTTCTCCCTTGGGAAGATCAATGTTCTCTTGGCAAAATGATGATGGAACCTTACTAACTGAAAATGAAGCCTTACTCTGCTATAATTTACTTAAATTAAGACATAAATACACAGTTTCAAATGAAACAGTTAAAGACATGGAGGGCTTCGCAGACAGTCGTTCCCACAACATTATCATGGTTTTTGTTTGATTTAATCATGTATTATTTCTAACTAGTATATATATATATCATTCCTTTGTAGGATCTAACTTGTTTTTCTTCCAAGTAAGGTCCAAGACACAATGCAGAAATAATCCACTTTGAGACTGCTTTAACTCCTCTGGCTCAATGCTAGGGAATCCTGGGAACTCTAGTCTGTTCTGGCACCTCTAGCATTGAGCCAGGGCAGGTAAAACAGTCTCAAATTGGATTAATCCTGCTGTGTGTTTTGAAGCATTGTTTCAGAAAGCATATGCATATCATTCAAGATGTTTCCGACCTTGGCTCAGTAATTAATCAGAACGGAGACTGTGGTCATGTATTTGGAAGGTCAGAACTTGGAAGAGCAGCTATGAAGGAATTAAACAAGATTCTGAAATGTAAAAATGTATCGCTTGATATTAAAATTAGGATGGTACAAGTGGCTGTCGTATTTCCCATCTCTATGGACGGTTGTGAAACCTGGATGGTGAAGAAAGCTGACAGGAAGAATACAAACTCATTTGAGATCGTTTCCCAAATGCACCTGAGGATATAGGCTCCAGTCTCCAAAGCGCATGCTACCACCTTCTGTCCTTCAATTACAATAGTCTCAGATGTGCTGAAAGATCCCTTTGCAAACTAATTTGAGATGTGATGCTGGGGAAGAGTTCTGCGGATGCCGTGGACTGCTCAAAAGACAAATAAATGAGTCCCAGAGCAAATCAAGCCAGAACACTTTCAAGAAGGCAAGATGACTGAACTGGGGCTGTCATAAAAAGTAAAGGTAGGGCCCGAACAGACAGGCCAAAATAAAGCTGCTTCTGGTCACTTTGGAGGTATGCTGTTTAAACGATGCATGCGTCCTAAGAGTCCAGAAGCCGCGTCAAAGCCACGCTCCAGGGCTGTGGACTGGAGCGTGGCTTTGGCACAGCTTCTGGCCTCTTAAGGTGCGTGTGTCATTTAAACAGCATACCTGCAAAGTGACCCGAAGCAGCTTTATTTTGGCCTGTCTGTATGGGCCCATAGTCCCTTGACCTGAATGTCTAGGTGTAACCGACTCTAGGGGGATATTTTGGCCATATAATGAGATGAACCCCCTGGAAAAGACAACAATGCTTTGCAATGTGGAAAAATCCAAGCAAGTGAGAGACAGCCATGCGTCTGTAGGACCTGGACAGGGCTGCTGAGCATAAGGTGCGCATGGGGGACACACATTGATGGTGTCACCATAGGCCGAAGTCAACCTAACAAACAACAGGTAAGGAGTGAAAGAGAGAGAAATGGGCCCCCTAGGAGTGAGTGCCAATCTAGGTTTGCCCTTCCTTGCTGGAGGCTTCAACAGGAACTGACGTCACCCTTCTTTCTGCCTATGCCCAGAAAGAGACCGGAAGTGCCTAGGAGTGAAACCCCCCCCGCCCTGTCAATCCAGGTTTGCCCTTCTTTGCTGGAGGCTTCAACAGGAAGTGACGTCATCCGTCTTGCTGCCAATGCCCAGAAAGAGACCAGAAGTGCCTAGGAGTGAAACCCCCCCCCCGCCCTGTCAATCCAGGTTTGCCCTTCTTTGCTGGAGGCTTCAACAGGAAGTGACGTCATCCGTCTTGCTGCCAATGTCCAGAAAGAGGCCGGAAGTGCCTAGGAGTGAAACCCCCCGCCCTGTCAATCCAGGTTTGCCCTTCCTTGCTGGAGGCTTCAACAGGAAGTGACGTCACTGATATTTCTGCCTATGCCCAGAAAGACCGGAAGTGCCTAGGAGCGAACCCCCCCGCCATGCCAGTCCGGCTCTGAGGCTTCAGCGGGAAGTGACGTCACCGGTGCTTCTGCCTCGGCTCAGAAAGAGACCGGAAGTGCCTGGGAATTAACTCCTCCGCTCTGCCTTTCCTCGCCGGAGGCTTCGACAGGAAATACGTCACCGGAAGTTGTCCGACAGTCCGTCAGTCCCCCACTTCCGGCGTGGTTCCCTGCGCCGTTGAGTCCGCCATGGCAGGTGCCCGGGTCTTGGGCGAAAGCGGCGGCGGAGGAGCGGCGGCGGCTGCTGCGGGCGCAGCGGCCATGGACTACTCGGTGCACGAGGCCTGGAACGAGGCCACCAACGTCTACCTGCTGGCGGTGCTGGCCAGCCTGGCCCTGCTGGTCTACGCGCGGAGGTGGGAGTCCCGGGGCTCTGATGGGAGGAGGCAGGGCTCCCCCTCGTTGCAGACCCCGGGAGCCCTCGGGGACCTTTCAGTGGGGGCTCAAGCGAGCTTCAGGCAAGGGGCCTCCAGGGTGTCAACCCTATTGCTGCATCCAGACTCTTTGACACCGCTCTAACGGGCATGGAATTCTGGGATTTGTAGTTTTGTGAGGCACTTCGCCTCCTCTCTGCCAGGGAGCTCTGGTGCCACAGCAGCAGCAACAACAACAACAACAACAGTGTTTATTAATTACCCAGCTGACTATATCAACAGTGAAATACCATATACCAAGATATATATACGCAGATAAACCTAACCTCTATCCTAAAACTCATTTAACAATTAACTAACTAAACTAAAACGCACGAAACTTAAAGAAATAATGAGTTTGTTTGTTTGTTTGTTTGTTTTGTTTTGTTTGTTGGTGCCACAACAAATTACTCTTCTCCCTCCACGTTTGGGGCTTTGACTTTGCGGCTTCGATTGATATGTTCTCTCTGAGTGGATTACCGCACCACACTCTTATAGCGCTGCTATTCCACTTTGACTGCTCTGGCTGCCTCCTGTGGCATTCTGGGATTTGCAGTTTAAGGAGAAGCGTTTGGAATTCTCAGCCAGAGAGCTCTTAGGCCTCACTGAACTACAAGCCCCAGAATGCAACAGGAGGCAGACAGAGCAGTCAAAGTGGAATAGTGGCACTATAAAAGTGTCGTACGGGAATGTGGTAGGAATCTCTGTGTCCTCCAGAATGACTCAAAGGGCAGCATCCCAATTTTATCAGGTCTGTCATCTGGAGACCCTTCAGGATCCAGTTGGAGCCCCCCATCTCCATCTTTGACGACAGTTATAGCCAAGATTTGCTTGGAGTGTCTGCTGAAGCCTTTATTCGGCAATCGAAACTTTAAAAAACGCCTAAGACCATTGGAAAACACCTATTTAATTACACTTATGAAGTAGCAACGAAAATGATTTCATGGGTTTGGGTCACCACAACATGAGGAACTGTATTGAAGGGGTCGCGGCATTAGGAAGGTTGGGAACCACTGCATTACTAGATTCCACATCGTAGGAATATAACTTAAAGGAACAATTGCCAAAGATTTTTTTAGTATGAAATTACCGTAGTTTGTTGTTGTGTGCCTTCAAGTTGTTTCCGACTTACAGCAACCCTAAGGCGGTCCTTGTCTTGTCAAGATTGGTTCAGAGGACGCTTGCCATTCCCTTCTTCTGAGTCTCAGAGGATGTGACATGCGCATGATCAACCTGTGGGTTTCATGGCCAAGCTGGAATCAAACTTTGGCCTCCAGAGTCATAGGCCTGTTACAGACTGCCAAAATAAAGCTGCTTTGGGTCTCTTTGGAGGTATGCTGTTTAAATGATGCATGCATCCTAAGAATCCGGAAGCTGCACCAAAGCTGCACTCCAGTGCTTAGGAATGGAGTGTGGCTTTGGCGCGACCTCCGGACTCTTAGGACCCATGCATCATTTAAATAGCATACCTCCAAAGAGACCCGAAGCAGCTTTATTTTGGCAGTCTGTAACAGGCCATAGTCCAGCACTTAAGCCACTATGCCACACTGGCTCTCTCTATAAACATTTATATGAGGCTTTTACAAAGTTTCATATACATTATATTGTTTCAGTTCTTACAACAGCCCTGTAAAGTAGGTGAGATTATTATTCCATGTAGGTATATATGTGTTAGAGAGAGAGAGAGAGAGAAGAACTGAAACTGAGACAGAGTGTTACGTTCCCAATTATTATTGTTGTCTTTTATTTATATAGCATCGTTAATGCCCATGGCACTGTACCAAAAGAGTGAGCCCTTTCAAAGACATACAACCTAAGATATCTCTATATACATACACACAAAAGGAAGGAAAGAATAAAATACAATATAAAACTAGACAATGTAATTGTAAGGCTGTGTATAATATAGTTATAAAACAAAATATCCATATAAAATATAAAAAGTACAATATAATCTAAAGCAGTGGTTCCCAACCATCCTAATGCCGCAACCCTTTAATACAGTTCCTCATTTTGTGGTGACCCAAACCCATGAAATTATGTTCGTTGCTACTTCATAACTGTAATTAAATAGGTGTTTTCCAATGGTCTTAGGCGACCCCCATGAAAGGGAAAGGGGTCCCGACCCACAGGTTGGGAACCACTGATCTAAAGCAAAGTGAACAACACGTGTAATTAAAATCATCAAGATTATAAAACAATGTTAAACTAAAATTTAGTTTAATTATAAAATGATAAAAATTAAACTGAAATTTAAAAATAAGGAAGGAAGGAACGGTACACAAACGTTCAGTGAAGCAGTTCCAAGAGTATGGAGCAGGATAACATGATCAAAATGGCGAGGCAAAAAGATGATCTTAACAGCAGAATGTTGAATGGAAACCAACTAAGGTGAGATGATGGAAGACCAGTCAAAAGAAGATGCCAATAATCGAGGCAGGAAATGACCAAGCATGAACTAAGGTCTTTGTGGAAGTAGAAAGAAAAGGTTTGATTTTTGTAATGTTGTAAAGAAAAAATTGACATGATTTCCCAAGGTGATTTAATGAGTTCAGGGAGAGATAATATTTGAATCAAGGCCTTCTTCTTTTTGTGCAAACTGGTTCTTTTTGCATCATGCTTTTCACATTGAAGACCTTAGAAGAAAGGGCAGTGTTTGAGAACCAGTAGTTCTGGCAAGCAAGCATAGACTGCACATTCTTTCATAGCTTTGCTGTAATTATGCATAGTATAATCTGTAGCATGATATCAGATTCCTAAAGAAACTGAGCTCTGGGCATTCAATGAACACTTGAAGAAGGACTGTGTGTGCTTGTCCTGCCATC
This sequence comes from Sceloporus occidentalis, assembly GCA_023333645.1. Classification (NCBI taxonomy): domain Eukaryota; kingdom Metazoa; phylum Chordata; class Lepidosauria; order Squamata; family Phrynosomatidae; genus Sceloporus; species Sceloporus occidentalis. The sequence goes on from JALMGF010000007.1 coordinate 20,098,925, forward strand.
TAATGCTGGTGCCAATCCCAAATTTTTAAAAGGTAGGTGCAGGATCTGACTACTGAACATACACATGATCAACTGAAAGTACATAGGTTCTTCCATGCAGCCAAATGATTCTAGTTACATGAAGGAGCTGGGGTGAATTTGGTTAAATATTATAGACTCTGGCCTGTTACAGACTGCCAAAATAAAGCTGCTTCAGGTCTCTTTGGAGGTATGCTCTTTAAATGATGCATGGGTCCTAAGAGTCCGGAGGTCGCGCCAAAGCCACACTCCATTCCTAAGCACTGAAGTCAGCTTTGGTGCAGCTTCCGGATTCTTAGGATGCATGCATCATTTAAATAGCATACCTCCAAAGAGACCCAAAGCAGCTTTATTTTGGCAGTCTGTAACAGGCCTCTGATTTAGGATCTCCTGTCCAATGCATGAAGGCTTGAGGACAAGCTGACAGGGAGTGTGGTGTTGTGGAGAAACTTGGGGGTGTTAGAAATGGGGGGGGGGGTTGTTCTTTGAATATGTATGGCCTGATTTCAGAAGAAGCAAATCTTGGTGCTACCATCTGCTGCCTAAAAGCACTAGAACTAATTGTTTTGCTGTGGTCTAGTATACACTTGTCAGAAAGGCTTAGTCCTGTTCCAGTTCTATCGTACCATAATTTGGACTCCCATTTATTGAGGCAGAAAGGAACACTAGATCCAGATTTATATTACTTATTTTGTCTTTTGAATTTCAGAAATAAAAGGAAGATCATGAGGATATTTACACTACCTCCAACCGTTGATATACCAACTGAACCAAACTTTTATGACAGTGTGAAAAAGGTTCGTCTGCGACAGCAGTTAGAAATGTATTCTATTGGTAAGTAAACATTTGCTGTTTTGATGTCTCTTAAGGGCTGGACATGATGCATATTCCTACTTTATTTTAATTGCAATTTATTGCAATAAATAATTATTTTTAGACTAGACTCTTTGCAGTAGCTGAAGCCAAAGTTGCCACTAAGTAGCATCAATCCATTGTTGTCTTATTTTCTCAGCACTAAATATAGGTAATGTGGGTGACAAATTCCATTAGGTGTTCCAGGGTCATGCTCTGATTTATTGTACAGGTGAGTCTTGACACATACTTTACCTCAATACACAATTGGGTGCAAAATTGGCCCGAATTTCAATGTCAAACAAACATATAATAGTGTATATAGCTTATCCTTTTTCTTCTACTCTTAGTTCATGGTGTGTGAGGCAGTGTTCCTTTTTTATTACAGTCTGCTAGGAAAAGTGTTCCAGTCAGCCTTGGTCAGAACTGGAAGCTCTACAAGTTGAGGATATTCAACCAACTGTTGTAATATATAATGCTTCTGTTTAGGATTTCAGCCATGTGCCTTTCAGGACACGCTCTTCCACCACCTCTCCCCCAAGATTTCTAATCTTTTCTCCCAACAGACACTTGATGTTCTGTGGTTACTGAGCATGCTTAGTGCTCATTGGATTGGAGTGGGATTATTTTTTTTGTCCCGGAGGGTCACCCCTGCAAGACATTTTGGTACTTCTGCCCGCCTGTGAAGGTGTCATAGAATAATAGAATCGTAGAGTTGGAAGAGACCTCAAGGGCCATCCAGTCCAACCGCCTGCCATGCAGGAAATCCAAATCAAAGCATCCCCGACAGATGGCCATCCAGCCTCTGTTTGAAGACCTCTAAGGAAGGAGTCTCCACCACTCTCTGAGGAAGAGTGTTCCACTGTCGAACAGCCCTTACTGTCAGGAAGTTCCTCCTAATGTTGAGGTGGAATCTCTTTTCCTGCAGCTTGTATCCATTGTTCTGGGTCCTGTTCTCTGGAGCAGCAGAAAACAAGCTTGCTCCCTCCTTAATATGATATCCCTTCAAATATTTAAGCAGGGCTATCATATCACCTCTTAGCCTTCTCTTCTCCAGGCTAAGCATCCCCAGCTGCCTAAGACATTCTTCATAGGACATGGTTTCCAGGCCCTTCACCATTTAAGTCTCCCTCCTTTGGACACGCTCCAGTTTCTCAATGTCCTTTTTGAATTGTGGTGCCCAGAACTGGACACAATATTCCAGGTGGGGCCTGACCAGAGCAGAATAGAGTGGCACTATGACTTCTCTTGATTTAGACACTATACTTTTATTGATGCAGCCTAAAATCGCATTGGTCTTTTTAGCTGCCACATCACACTGAGGTTGACTTATAGTCGAGTATATATGGTAAATGTTACTGAATGTATGAGTAAGAGATTTTTCTATCTCTTTTTTTGAATAAGATTGGAAATGCACAAGGTGATATTTCAGAGATTTGTCCTAGTGATTCTTATTGTAAAAGATTCAAGACTAAGGGCCCAAACAGACAGGCCAAATTGAGTGTGTAGGCTGACACTTGAAATAATAGGCTTGCCATTAGTATAATAGTATTAAAACATGCATAATCCATAGGGAAGGCTTCTGTGCTTTCCAAACAGCATGCTCTCAATTTAATATGATTGCTATAAGAGGGATATTTGCTAGATGAACATATCATTTTTCCCTAGACCAAACACTGTAAACTTAAAATAAATAAATAAAAGGGTTCTTGATATTCTAACAACATGTAAATTGCAATAGAACTGTGTGTTATGCTTCTGGTTAAATTGCCAGTTTTTACTCTGGATAGGCAAAAGGCAATGTACAAATTGAGATTACAGGATTATTCTGTTCCTCTGTAGATGTGATTTATTGTATTCACCTTTCATTCTTGGTGTGCTTCTGTTCTATATTCCTCTTCTTACACCTCAATATATTTTAAATGCATTTATTTTTCTAGCCAGGAAATATGACCAACAGCAGCAACCACAGAAACAGGCTGATAGTGTACAGCTTTTGGTGGAATGAAGTCTTGAATCTATGAAGTGGAGAGACAGTGCTGAAGATGACAGACAATTTGGGATGTAGTCAGTTTCAGTGCAACATTATAGATATATAGACTTTTCCATTGTGTACAATGTTTCTGAATGATGGGCCCTGTGTACAATGAATTTTGTCTGGAACCTGAAAAACTGGTGTAGCTAACAAATAGGGCAGCTGTCTTCCAGTTTGTAATGCAAATGATTTCCAGTCAGAGACATAGATTACAGGGACATGAAGATGCTCAGTTGGTATTCTGCAGCTGTTGCTTGTAAATTCAAGATGGATACCAGAAGTATGTGGTACCTGATTTGTAACAAAGCTATCAATCAATAAACTGCTTGGTGTTGTCAATGAAAGGACATCTTATGCTGGGACTACCATATGCTTTATGCTACCATATGTTTTGTTTGCAAAATACACATGTACTACTCCACCCCAGTGCCGGCATTTATCACTAGTCTATACAGCCAGTAAGTTGTCCTCATGTAGAAGTTGAGGGCAAGTTTTGGGGCCAAAACTATGGATAATGTTGAGGATCATTCTGCAGAGAGGGTCCCAGTTGGCCATGGCTGTGACTGGCGCCGGCTCTGCCATTTTCCCACCCAGGCATTAATGAAGGCCTTTCACCACTATTGACAGAAGGGGATGGTATCTTTTTTTATAAGAATTAATACTGTGCCTTAACTTTCAAAAAAAAGGAACTATCCCCTTCTCTGAGTAAAACAGTGAAAAGCAAGCACTTCGACCATCCCAAGAGAACCTAAAAGAAGCACCATGCCCCTTTACTGTCAGTGCTCCTTTGGGGGGAGGCTCCAAAGAGGCACCATCACCACCATTTTCCCATCCAGACGTTCAAAAAGTTCAGAAGTAACACTGTGGTGGAGAGAGTAGAGGGAGTTGGTGCTACTTTTAGGTTCTTCAGGACGGACTAGGCCAGTGATGGTGAACCTTTTAGAGGCCGAGTGCCCAAACTGCAACCCAAAACCCACTTATTTACTGCAAAGTGCCGTGTCCCTCTGGCTTTCTAGTAACAAACTCTGGCAAACTCTGTGCTGGGGCGACGGCACATGTGCCCACAGAGAGGGCTCTGAGTGCCACCTCTGGCACGCGTGCCATAGGTTTGCCATCACTAGACTAGGCTCTCAGCTTTTGCCACTCTAAGGGGCATGGATCCTATAAAAAATAATAAATTATTTCTCTCCTGCTTTTCTGTTAGCAAACAATCCAAGCAGCTTACAAATAAAACCAGTTCGATATACAATACATGGTAATACATATCACATCCCCAACTGCCCCTCTTAAACACGATTAAACACACTGAAATTAAAATGAGTCTATTAAAATAATACTAACAGTCACAATAATTTTACAAAAAGATTGGGTGAGGTATATATAGAGTATGATAGGAGGTTTATCTGGCTGAGGGATACTATTCGGGGAAGGCCTATTTGAAAAGGTTAAGCTTGCATTGACTCATAGATAAGTTGACCCAAGCTTTTTCGGTTGATGTTTTGATTAAAATTTCTAGACATATACACGAGTAGATATACCACAGATGAACATGTTGGAATGTGCGCTTTGTGTTTTGACTAAGTAAACACTGGCATGTAGGCAAAAAGCATAGCTGTGAGTAACATGTTCATTTGACATAGCCCGTTCTCTCAGTCAATTAAACCCCAGTGCTTACATAATTATCAGATCCCCATGCATTTAAAGGAATCTACAGACTTCCCCAAAGGAGTGGCTTTCAACAACCGCACACCTTGGCCCCAATTCAGTGCTTTGCTGCTCCAAAAAGAAGCAGCAAAATGCCGCTCTTTTTTAGAACAGCAAAAAGTTGCCCTTGCTGCCACGGCGGTGGCTTTTTGCTGATTCGTTGGCGCAGTTATGAAGAAACGGCGTGACACCACCTGCTGTCTGGTCAGGTGTGCAGCATGACACTTGCATTGGGGTGGAGTTGGGGTATGTGACGTGTGGTCACTACGCTCCCACTCCACCCCGATGCCGGCATTTTATCGCCAATCTGTACAGCCAGTAAATCTTTCCATCATATTCTTAACTGTATTTTTTTAAAAAGCAGAATACACTTGTCCCTCTACATTTGTGGCTCTGACTTTTGCAGATTTGATTATTCATGGATTTTATTAATATGTCCTGTAGGAATATCTAGGTCCTCCAGTGCAACTCTATGGTCAAACTTTAACCAAACACAGCTCAGTATGTGAAACATTGTTCAAACTGTTGTTTATATAAAGTTTTATTGTTGTTCAAAAAAGATTCATCTGGAATCTGAATACTTGCCATGCTACTAACAATTCAAAACGTATTTTGAGGGTAAGGTGACAGTCACAAAGAAGTGTCAGGATGACAAATTAATAAGAAAAATAGTGTTAAAAATACAGGTGTTCGTGACTATTAAGTGGCAGCAGTGGGATGAAAAGGCCCAGGGTGCTGTTGTTGAAGAAACTTAGTGATGGAGAATGAATTGGTCTTGACTGTTCTCTCAGGTAAAACATAGTGTTTTTGTTATTGGCAAGTTTTCCACATTCATGGGGGTCCTGTGCCCCTAACCCCAGTAAATGTGGAGGGACGAGTGTACTTCCAGTTAAGGTTAGTTGGGACCTTTGAACTCAGTGGAACCAAGCATTTTAAAGTCTTAAATACCTTACCTGAGTCTGTACATTCAGATTAATGATAACTAACATAAATTTAAAATGTCTTGAGACAGACCAATTTAGTACAATTGTACTAAGGTTGTAATTTTCTGGCAAGGGCATTTTGCTTCTCGGTTTCTAAATGGCACTTTAATAGATAGAAGGTTACAAAGCAGGATATATTGTCCTAGTATAAGGCAATATTGCCATGAAAACTCCAGGACACTCATTTGGGTCGCCATAAATTGGAAACGTCTTGAAGGCACACAACAGCAACAGGACAATATTCCCATTCTTAATGTTTACTGATAGAACTGCTTATAAACAGGTAAAGACCAGTGATGGTCAGTTATACCCTTATCTAGCTTACAAATACCTCAGACTAGATAGTGAGATTATCCAGTGGTTGGGCAATAGAACTACACTTGTCCCTCCCTTTCCATGGACTTGGAGTCCACAGTCTTGCTCTTTGTGGGAGGGACAAGTGGGGAAGGAAAATGGAGGTGCACCCTCCTGCGCATGCCATTATGTTCAATGGGACTTGAATATTTGCGAGGCGCCATTTTCACGGGGGGGGGGATCTGGAACGGATCCCCTATGAATTGGGAGGGGCTGCTGTATATGTATGCAAGTGCTCATAAACATTTGAAGAAATATGACAATTGGTTTGATTTGGACATTATGTATTCAGTAATATTTGAATTAAATTATAATGCTAGAATAAAGAGGCAAATGGATAAGTTCTGCTTACTCTTAAAATTCAAGTTCTTATACACTGCCATTTTCCCCATTCATGCTCTTGCTTTTTTTGATTTGCACTATTATATTCAAGGTCTTGTGGGGAAAATGGTGTTCAAATATATGGCCACAGCAAGAATTATTGATTTTTCAAGAGATTCTTGTGCGATTTTAGGATGCTCTGGGTGCAGTTGTGAAGTCACAGTTCTAACTGGAAAGCTGTCTGTCAGCCAGATAGGAGTAAAAATACAGGGGTTCAGTCTTGCCATTGATTTTTATTTTACCATGTAATGATTACCTTTAGGGGTTAGTTGTTGATAACCTAAGTTTTAGCACAGGACAGAGCACTTAGCTCTGAGGAATATTTCCCACTTGCATTATTTGAGTCTTGAAGGAAACCAGTAAGACTTGGGTAGTTAAGTGTTGCTGCTTGCATTGTATTGGTACAGGCTTTTTTTTTTTTAAAGATAAAGCAGTTGTTCCAACATCTAAATTTATTGGTGCATCATTTTTGCACATTTTTGCTGCAGCAACCTCTGTGATCATGTAATAACTGCCAAAGAGAAGACAAGTGATGCATGTGTCTGAAGAATGACTTTGCATCCATTTACTGCTTGACTTTTCCTTTATGAATTTAGGCTTTTGTAATATATTTTTCTAAAAGAATGAAGTTATTATTTTCTCTGTATTGCCAAAACTACTTACAAATGTCTGGAGTTTTTTTTTTTAAACTGTATTTGTGCTGCTTGTAAAATGCTTCCGTGATCCTTGTGTATGAAATATTAGTTTTATTTTAAACCCTAGTAAAATTCATGTAAAGCTGGATCTCTTTGAAATGTCTTTTTTTCTGGGATTGTTATATTATTGTTGTGTGTCAGCAAGCTGTTTGCGATGTTATGGCAATACTAAGGCAGGTCTATCACACGGGTTTTTTTGGCAATTTTTTTTCCAGACTGCCATCCTCTAAGGCTGTGAGAGTGTGATTTCTCCAAGGTCACCCAGTGGGTTTCCATGGCCAAGTGGAGATTTGAACCCTGTCCCCCACAGTCATTGTCCAACTCTCAAATCACTAAAGGACCCCGGTTCTTGTGGAGGTATAAATATAAATTTATTATAACAAAGTAGTATAAATATATTTTTTATTTCAGTACAACAGTATTCATTTTATTTTCCTAGATGATACATAGAATAGTGGTGAATTTCATCATTTCATTAAAACAAACCTTATTAACAATATTGCAGATGTAGTGATGGGCACCTCCTTTGTTTTGAATAGGAAAGGTTTGGGCCAGGCTTAGTAGATTGCTTGGGAAAAGACATATATAAGATATATGTGGGGCAGGGGTTTAAGTTGTTTTAAAGAACAATATCCATCTGAGGAAAGGAAGGGGTTTGGACAAACAACAAAGGAAGCAACAGCAGCACTCTTACTGATCTATGGCCTGTTACAGACTGCCAAAATAAAGCTGCTTCGGGTCTCTTTGGAGGTATGCTATTTAAATGATGCATGGGTCCTAAGAGTCCGGAGGTCGCACCAAAGCCACACTCCATTCCTAAGCACTGGAGTGCAGCTTTGGTGCAGCTTCCGGATTCTTAGGATGCATGCATCATTTAAACAGCATACCTCCAAAAAGACCCGAAGCAGCTTTATTTTGGCAGTCTGTAACAGGCCAAAGTGAGTTGCTCAATGAATAGAACAATCAGATATGAAACTGTTGATGCAGGCTTGGGAAAGCACAATGAAGATTTAAGTAACCTTTCCAGTGCTTATCCCCCTGACAATTATGTCAGAGACAAAAGGGAAGTAGCAGGCCGGACTGGAAGAAACATTAAGACAGGGCATGCCTTTAACTACTGAGCTGCAAGACTGGGAAACTATTGAGTATTTGCATTTGAAATACTGATTTTAAATGTAAAACCTAATTATTTTTACAGATGAAATAATAGCATCTATGATCCTACTTTTTTTGAGGGAGGGAGGGAGGAGTATAACTATGCTGAAGTTCTCAACCAGTTAAGCAGATAAAAGGCATCCTCAGCCCACTATGCCAACCTAGGGGCCATTCAGACTACCTTTTGTACCGAATTGTAACTGGGATTAAAAGTGGGAAGTTCCCATTGGCACCGGTTTAAACACATCAGAATTTGGGTCTTGCACACCTGATCCAGAGGTTTTTCCAAAAGTGGATTATTTCCAGTTTCTTTTAGGAAAACCCTTTTCTTCTCTGCTGCCAGCAAATGTGAATTTGGCCCTGGTCATGATCGGGTCAAGTTCAGGGGAGGGATTTAGGTCAGAGGGAGGGCAGTGGGCAGAACATGCCTCCCCTCTCACACTTTGCAAGCGGCATTTTTTAAAAATTATTTTTTGGCTGTACAAGTGTCCTTCAGCCTTATACTGGGAAGTTCCTGATTGTTCAGGCATTTACCATAAGAGTCCAGCTTGATGTATTTCATGAGCTTGTGGACATATCAGGGACATCACAGCGGGGATGCATGTAAAGCAATGGGGCCAGGCTTCCCTCCCTCTCTCCTGTGCTTCTTCTCCAGGCTGAAGGTCAGTCATCTACGTAGGTAGGCCCAGCCCAATAGCTGAAATGGTAGTCGGACTCCCAGCAAAAAGTGTCAGTGTAGTTGAAGAGGCTGATGCTGGGTTGGTGCTAAAGGAAGTAGTTGTTCATGGAGGACTCTTCATGTAACAAGGTCCAGGTCTGGTGGGGTAGCCACGGCAAGGGAGCCTCATAGGGTTGGAAGTCTGTGCTGTAGAAAAGAAGGGTCTGGGTCCACCCGTGGAGCCTCACCTGTCAGTTCCTTGTGGTCAAACAGGAGCTGCATGGACAGTTGATGCTCTCTGTCTCACCAGAAAAGTGAAGAAAAATGCTCCCACTTCATAACAACAAGATGGGCAGTTCTTTGTTGCCATGGGTATCTGCTGCCAGGGCCACAGAAGGAAGGCACTACAGCAGCAGCCATTCTTAGCAACCCCATATGGGGCTCTGCAGGCTGGAAAAAGAAGCTCCCCACTGCTGCCTCATCGGACACTCCTAGGGGAAACTCTGCAGCCCCACTACCATCCCATACCAATGGGTCAGCCTGTTTGCTCCTCTTGGGATGAGCCAGACTTGCACCACCTTTTCTGTCAAGGTCTGAGGAGGGCCCATGCCTTTCTCACTCTTGTAAGGCCAAGACAGGCAGCACCCAGCAGCAAAGGAGGGCCAAAGATGAGAAAACCCGCAGAAGAAACATCATGTTATTTTCATTGTCTCCATCCCTGCAGGAACCACTGCCTGCTTCTCTTTGCAGATGCCCAAGCTAACAGTTTTGCAGATCTTCTAGGCAGCTACAGTATCTCTAAAGGCTTTGGACTTCTGGGGATTGAGCAAAAGACTCTCTTCACCGGATGTGTCGAGATGGAAAATCTAGTGAACAGTAGTGCAGCATCTCAGTGACCATTTTAAGTCTAGTTTTCTGCAAGAGAGAACATGGTGTCCTTTTTCTTGGGTCCTGCAGTGGGAGAGAGGTGAAGCAAACAAAATCAAGCAGTAGTGAGCAGGATTGCCTGACCATAAATAAATAAATAAATAAATAAATAAATATCAGAAATCGAGAGAGAAAAGATGGACATATGGAGCAGAAAATGAAAACTGGAGCCATGGCAAAATGGGATTGCTGGACTAATTGTTTAAACAATGTCTTCCCTCACTAATAAAGATAATCTTACTAAACGATCTTGTTTGTTCAGAAACAGTTCTTACATAAGCTATTGGGCTTAAAGTTCTAACTATGATCAGAATTTGCACCTTTCCCCTTCAAGGCATTTACATTTGCTGTAAAATGCACATAATAATGGCTTGTTGCACATAAACCAGAAAATAGACATGCCTGGATCATTCCTCGGCTGCTAAGCAAAACACCTTATGACTAACAGTTTCAGTAATATCACCACAACAGCTAATATAAAAAGATAGCTTATAGCACCTTTGGGACTAAATGATTGAAAGAAGTATAGAATAAGCTTTTGTGGACTTGATCCACTTTCTCATTTATGCTACAAGATCACTTTGCATACTAATATTCCAGACCAACACAGCTATGTCTCTGAATTCTATACAAAAGATAAGATAAACAGTTATTAATTCTGAAATAGTTAATCAAAGCAGCAAGACAGTTATCCAAGGGTATCCCAATGAACTTCAGGATGGTCAATTTGACACAACCATTCTTCTTTGCTACCAAGGCTGCATCTGCACTGAAGAAATAATCCGTTTTGACACTATTAATTGCTGTGGTGCTAGTGTCACAACAAACTAAAATTCCCAGGATTCCATAGCATTGTGCCATGGCAGTTAAAGTGGTGTCAAACCAGAATATTTCTGCAGTGCGGGTGCAGCCCAACTTTCCTTTAACCATAATATATGAGGTACAAAAGCAACCAATGGAGTTAGGACCACATATACACCACATAGTAAGCTTTTAATTGTACGAACTTGGGCAGTAAACTCCTCGGAGCAGTTACTGTAATGCAAGGATGGGAAACTTTTGACCCTTCTGAGGTTTTCACCTTTAACTCTGGTATGGCCAACAGCAAAGGATTTGCGGGTGCTGTAGTCCAAAACATCTGGATGGCCAGAGCTTCCGTGTGTGTGTGTGTTGCGTACCTTCAAGTCCTTTCCAACTTATGGCAGCCCTAAGGCGAACCTATCAGGGGGTTTTCTTGGCAAGGTTTGTTCAGAGGAGGTTTGCCATTGCCTTCCACTGAGGCTGAGAGAAGTTGCCCAAGATGGGTTTACATGGCAGAACCGGGATTTGAACCCTGGTCTCCAGACTTGTAATCCAACACTCACACTACTATTCCATGCTGACTCCAGGGCTTCCTTACCATTCCTGGAATTTATTACACTTGGAAAAATGACCCTACACAGCATTGCCACAAACAACAGATGATGGAAAGTTTGCAACCTCCCTGCCTCACAGAAATAAGAACATGAAAGACTCTCTACATAACCTACATTCCTGAGCACAACTGGCACTCAAGAATCCCCTTGTTTGAATCTCCCTTCTGATTTCGTGATCTTGGGGAAGTCACACTCTCTCAGCCCCAGAAGAAGAAAACCCCAATGATAGGGTTGCCATAAGTCAGACATAATTTGAAGGCACACAAGAACAAAAACAATAAAAAGGATTTTGTAGTATCTTTGAGACTGAGTGAAAGGTATTGTAGCATAAGCTACAACAAGGCAAGAGGCTGTCTGTGCAAGAAAAACAACAAAGAATCTTGTCGCAACTTAAAGATTCTATTATTATTACTATTATTGGATGGGTAAATTGTAATTGTTCAGGTGAGTAAACTGAAAAACAAAAAGAACATTTGGATAATCATTTTTCTATTCCAGAAAATGGTCCCTGATCCTGGTTCAGATCTTGGTGGCCTTTAATAAACAGCAGTTGGGTATGCAGAGAGATCTTGTAGCACCTTTAAGACTAAGGATGTTTCCATACGGGGGAAATTGAAATGTTATCCCAGGGTGAATGCATGGGGTTTCATGTTCTTTTGCATGAGATCATCAAACATACATCGAATGCAATCCAGAGTCAATCATGGTGTTTCATGTTCTTTCACATGAGGTTATCATACAACATCAAATGGAATCCAGGCCTTATCCAAATGCAATGCCAAGTAATCCCAGAAATGGGTAAATTTGCTGAACTACCAAATTTAAAAAGCCTGTTGCAATGCAAATTTACAGTCAATTCACATTTGGTTTAGTGTGGAATGAGTTTGTGGATCGCCCCTGGGTTCCCTTTGAGTCCCATAATCCTCCTCCTCCTCTTCCTCTTCCCTGCGGCTGAAACTGTTGTAACTTTTGTGGGGAAGAGGTTACTTTTTAAACTTTTTGTAGGGAAGACTGTGGACTTTTGTAGGAAAGAGGGCCTCCGAGAAGGCGCTGATGATCAGGAGGGTCCGGCTCACCCACCTGGGCTCCTCCGAGGACGGTGGCGGCACCATGATCAGCTTTCCTCCCCAGACATTGGCATCAGCACCCTCCCCTGCCATTGGCAGCATGGCTCTCCAGAGCTGGCAAGAGCCTCCTGGCCACTAATAACGCCACCATCTCCTCCTCTGCCACAGCCTCAGCAGTTACAGCTCCTCTGGCCAAGCAGCCATAGTGCCGCCAAGGGGGCCCTGCCGAGGAAGACGCTGCACAGGGGGGCCCTGCAGGAGGCCTTCACCCAGTGCTGCCAGTCCTCCAAAGCAGCTTCGGTCAAGCAGGGCACCGACCCACCGCTGCCCACGTCACCTGGCTCCCCTTCCCGGCCCAGCTGCAGTCACACTCCATCAGCCAGAGGGATGAGGAGGAGCAGGAGAAGGCAGCAGAGGGCCAAGGAGAGATCTGACGAGACTCCCCGCTGCCATGGATTTGGGGGTATCTTGCCGAACCCAAAGACAGCCACCCTTCCCTCCTGTGGAAATGACAGCTGGAGCATGCACAAAAAAAGTATTTTTAGGGTGGCAATGGGGATTTGTCCATCCCTATTTGATGATAGGATGTGAAATGGGCCCACTTCAAAGTGGATTTACATTCTTGCTGCGAGTGTGTATGATAACCATTCGCAAATGGACCTGCTTCTCCGCGATGCCAGCACTTTAGCCATTTTCAGGATGGGGGCACATAGGCCCCCATGTGAAAAAGTCCTAACTTAGCAATGTATAAAGGAACTGTAGTATAAACATCCATAATCTTTGTCTGCCCCCTCAGTTGCATTCAGTGAACTGGTGTCCAGGAAGGACCTTTTGCATCAGACTGAATAGCCATAGAAATGCAAAACATGCGGGTATGGCCATGAGGTAATGTCTCTGAATTCTGTCTGTATGAAAGAAGCAGGGAGGCCCCATAGACAAGGGAGTGGCAGTGCAGGAAAAACAACAATCATGTGGCAACTTATCATGTGGCAAGAATTATGTGGCAAGTTTAAAAAATTCCATTACTCTTGGGTGGGTGAGGAAATCATCCAGGTGAGGGAACTGAAAAATGAAAAGAACATAATTATTTTCCTCCTTAAAATGGCACTTCACCCTGGCTCGGATCTTGGTGGCCATTAATAAACAACAGTTGGGTTGTAAGTGCTTACAGTGATGATCTGGTTAACAACTGTTTAAAAAGGCTTTGTTGCGATTAAAGCCCCAGGAGGTGGCTTTCCTCTTGAGTTCTTTTGGAATCTTTCTGAGGGATTCTTTCATTGAAGAGAGACCACTTTGAGTTCAGAAAAAAGTTTGTTCCAAAATACTTATATATCCCCACTCAGATTTTTTGATATTGCCATTTCTGGAACCAGATTTGTGTCTCTATATTCTTTCAATAAAGAAAAAGGCTATTTTCCCTTCTTAGACTGCAGTGGCACAACCCTGGCAAATGACAGTGTACATCCCAAAGGAAAACAATCAAGTGTATGAAACACAGGTGCTATGGGTCGGTTGACAACTACTAGATCGTACAATAATTATTCCCAGAATAGAAATGCAGCCATCTGGATCTGCAACAGGGCTTGATTCCTCCCTCTATCTCTTATGGGACGTGTAAGTCAGATGTTCAGAGAGCTAGTGTGGTGTAGATGTTTGAGCATTGGACTATGACTCTGGAGATCAGAATGTGATTCCCTGAACGGCCATGGAAACCCACTGGGTGACTGGGCAAGTCACACACTCTCAGACCCAGTAAACCCTCTGGGAGGTTCGCCATAAGGTTGCCATGAGTCGAAAATGACTTGAAGGCACACAACAACAAAGATGTTGAAGTTGGGCAGCCCCTGAGAGGACCACAGTATCACTGTGCTGCATCCCCCGTCCATCATCTTCTTGTTGTTAATTCAATTTGGCTCACACAGAGAGGGAATTATCACTGTCTATACTATGTGGACACATGTTGGAAAGGGGCTGTCAGACACCCCCATGTTGGGGACAAGGTGTCAGGGGGTGTGAGAGGGAAGTATCACTGTCCAGATTGTGGTAAGCTATAGATTATCAACTCTGTTTTCATGGTTTTAGGGAGGATCTATAGGTGACATCATGAGATACTCTGCTGTTTTAAATTTCTGGATTAGTCATCTAGTGTATTATTACTGAGTAATAGGTTGGCCATATTGATCTTCATATTGATTTTTACATAGTTGGGTAGGTATTGTACTCTGAGAAATGTCTGACTTCAATCCTTGTATTGTGTGTGACAGGTAGTTGTATTGTTGGGTTTGATGTAGATTGGGAACATGTGGCCCTCCTATATGCTTGTGGATTACAACTCCCATTGGCCCTAGTCAGCATAGCCAGTGGTGAGAATTGCATCCAAGATCATCTAGAGAACCACATATTCCCCATTCCTTCTGTAGACAATGGATTTCATTGTGTGTTCTATCTGGAAATACATATGTATGTATATCCGTCTGCAGATTTCTGATATAAAGTGGTGCTTATGTGTCCAATGTATAATTGCACTGCAGTGTCCAGAAAGTGAACCTGTTGTGTGAACTGGTCTATATTCAGGTTGGCTGAGCCATAGAAATTATTGAAATCATAGAGTAGGGCCTCTTATTAGTCCATAACATAAATTTGTCATAAACGTATCTCCATCTGGCTTAGTCTCAACTGCTAGTGAGAGCCTTCCCTCAAGGTTTTAACTGCAGCTGTTGTTGCTACAGAGAGAGGAACAGCAACAAAGCACACTTCCATCTTAACTCAAGCCAAGTTGCTGCAAGCTACCCTTCTCCTTCTATCAACTGCAACTGCACAAGGGCTGCAATAACTAGTTCCAGTTGAGTTGAGCAACAGGATGAAGCCAGCTGTACATGTGGTAGCCTGCATACTAAAGGAAAGCACATGAAAAATCAGCCAAATGCTTGGACATCTTGGAAAGGGATTTTATCATCTGCTGAGCCACAGTGTGGTTGTGAAGAGCAAGGAGCAGCAGAGGATGCCTCTACTTCCTTTTTTCACCTGCCAGCTTGCAGCAGATATTCTGAAAGCTACCTCAATTTAGATTGATTTGTAATACACTGTAAAGTTCTACCCATTTAATATCGCTTTAACTATTATGGCTTCATCCACTAGAATTCTGGAATATGTTTTGGCAGCCCTACACTATAGTTCAGGGAGTTTATGGGGGATCACTTAATAATTCTCTGGCCCCATACAGACAGGCCAAAATAAAGTTGCTTCGGGTCACTTTGGAGGTATGCTGTTTAAATGATGCATGCGTCCTAAGAGTCCGGAAGCTTCACCAAAGCCACACTCCATTCCTTAGGACTGGAGCGTTGCTTTGGCATGGCTTCCGGACTCTTAGGACACATGTATCATTTAAACAGCATACATCCAAAGTGACCCGAAGCAGCATTATTTTGGCCTGTCTGTATGGCACCTCTGTTACTCACTAAAGTACAGATCCCAGAATCCAATAGGATGGAGTTATTATTGTTAAAGTGGTATCAAACTTCTATAATTGGGTAGTTTAGGCACACTAAGCATGGAGGGTAGGGGCTACCATAGTATGAGTACTTATCTTGTAAGCTGCTCTGGATGTTATTTTTGCTAAGGAAGAGGGTATACATGTTATCAAAATAAATGAATCTCAGGTGGAAAAGAAACTTCTAGGGACATCAGGTGAGAAAATTGTTCCACGTCAGCCATGTGGTTGTGGGGCCCTGTATATACCTGTAGCAGTGCCATTGGATAATATATTTGTGCTGTTACACAGACAAAGCAATCGTTTTAATATGCACGGTTTCTGGTTTGATTGGAGTTTTGCTCTTTTTTAATGTGTGGAAGAAGGTAGAAATATCTGTTCAATATATCTTTCATAACCCCAAGTGTCATAAAGCAAAAGTCTCGTAAAGCTATATTCATGAGCTTGATAAGGATTTTCATAATTATTATGTATGTGTGTAAATGTGCCTTCAAGTCAACTGTCAACATTTGGCAACCCCATAAATGTTGTAATTTTCTTAGGAAAGTTTTCTTAGACAAGTTTTCTCAGCAGTGGTTTTGACAGTTCCTTCCTCTGAAATATAGCCCTCAGCACCTAGTATTCATTGACAATGTCTTATCCAAGTACTAACCAGAGCTGATCCTGCTTTTCTTCTAAGATGGTGTCTTTAGGGTATATAGGCAGGTATATAATATAAAAAATAATACATCCAACTTCATTTTATCTATAAGAATACTAACAGTAGCAAGACAGTGGAGGAGGAACGGAGAGATGGGTACTTAAGAAGTAAACCGAATAGTTTAAAAACATCTTGTTACTGTTTTGTTCAGTATTAAAATTAGGAAAAAATAATTTTAAAAGGCACTCTGTATTCAATATATTTCTTATACTGTATATTTAGCCTGAAAAAAACCGTTGTGGTTGTTGTGTGCTTTTGCGTCATTTCCGAGTTACAGCAAACCTAAGGTGACCCAATCACAGGGTTTTCTTGGCAAAATTTGTTCAGAGGGTTTTGCCTTTGCCTCCCTCTTAGGTTGAGAGAGTGTGACTTGTCCAGAGTCACTCATTGGGTTTACATGGCAGAGCTGGGATTCGACTCCTGGTCTCCAGAGTTACAGTCCAATGCTCAAGCCACTACACCATGCTAGCTGAAACTATTGTCATTACCATTTCCCCCAAAATTCAGCAGTAAAGGTAAACATATCTGACAGGATTTTCATTTTGTACATGCTCTGAGGTATAGTGATATTTTCAGGCTTTTTACTGACTCAAAGAACAGCATTAAGTTATCAGGAAAAAAGTTCAGTAGGTCCATGTGCCAAATCTAGGTGCCATAACTCTTTATAATGTTGAGAGTGCATGAGAAGTGGGATCTCTTCTCAACGGGTACAGTGGAGCCTCGGGTTACGAAAATAATTCGTTCCGCGGCCGCTTTCGTAACCCGAACGGCTTTCGCAAGCCGAATCCCCATAGCCGCTAATGGGGAAAAGCCGCGATTTGGTGTAAAATCGCGGCAAAAAGCACCAAAAGTTTTTTCGGGACCCGAAAAAACGTTCGTAACCCGGAACAATTATTTCCAATTGGATTTTTTCGGGTCCCGAAAAATTCGTAACCCGGGTATTTCGTATCCCGAGGTTCCACTGTAGTTTTTTCATCCTCAAAACCAACTTGTTCCAGCAGCACTCTGAGATTGGTAGAAAGCTCCATAGAGAGATCAGCTGGGAAAAAATAGTTTGGGAGAAAGTGAAAATGGGAAATCTTTTAGAAAACTTAGGCCTGTTACAGACTGCCAAAATAAAGCTGCTTCGGGTCTCTTTGGAGGTATGCTATTTAAATGATGCATTGGTCCTAAGAGTCCGGAGATCGCACCAAAGCCACACTCCATTCCTAAGCACCGGAGTGCAGCTTTGGTGCAGCTTCCGGATTCTTAGGATGCATGCATCAATTAAACAGCATACCTCCAAAAGACCCGAAGCAGCTTTATTTTGGCACTCTGTAACAGGCCATACTGTACTTTAAATGGTGCTGTGTTTGGTTATATGCCACGTTAATCTAACTTGACTACTTAATAAGACACATTAGTCCGAAATATCCTGGATCAAAGCTTGCCAAGTTTTCTAATTTCTGAGGTTCCTTGGATTCTCCTTTCAGTCACTTCTACCCATCCATTTTGACCAAGGAGGTGGGGACGACAAAGACATATTTCTCTGGCACTCCTTACACAAAACAAGAACTCTGAGCAATTTTTATTTGGCACAAACTATAGATTAATCCTAGAGTGCTGAAACAAGAATGAATAGAGACACATTATATGTAATTATACCTTTTTCAGCCACAATAGTATGTTGTTATAAGTATTGCATAATCTAGTCCTAGGCTTGAAAAACAGCAATCAAACTAAATTCTAAAGAAGCAAATTAAACATCGATTCCCATGAGTTTTCAGAGATCTTAAACATTTCAGAGATAATATTTCTAAGAACAATATACTGTACTATTTTCCAAATACAACGTATGTTTTGCTACTACCTGCAGCTTGAATCATAAGCTCCCTGAAAGAAAGTCTCAATCACTAAGAGCATAGCTTTACAAGAAGTCTTTATTTCTTGGGTATATTGGGTACTGGAAAATTCCCAGGGTACTGCAAAGACAGAAACATTTTAAAAAGCAAATAAAGATAAATCCTTGTGTCAACATGACTTTCTGTGAAAGATGTGTTATACCAGTTCAGTATACATGCTTTTTTTGGAGGAAAAGTAAGTTATATCTTGCAGATAAATGATAAATACCAGTTAGATGTAATACATCATTAAATCACACCAAACACATCATAATGTTATGGGAACCACTGTACACAAAGCCCTCCATTTCTTTCACACGCATTATTTGAAACAGTAAATTGGAATCTTAATTCAAGAAAATTATAGCCGAATAAGGCTTCATTTTCGGTCAGCAAGGTTCCATAATCCATTATGCCAAGAGAACATTGGTCTTCCCAAGGGAGACACAAGAAGAAATAATTAATGTGATTTTCTGTATCTAGAATCACTGTTTTCCTTGCAGCCCTGAGAACATCCACATGAAATCATTTCTCTATTGTCGCAGGGACAATATATAGCAACACAACTTAAAAACCAACTAAGAATTATATAGCACACACATACCCAAGAGGCAAGCTTTATCCTTCTGAGGGATAGTGAATATTCACTGAAACAAATAAATAACAATCAAAGTGTAGGAAATGTTTAAACTGTGGAGATGTTTTACGAAAGAAACATAAAGATTAACTGGACATATATTTTACTACTTCTGAGGCATCCAAAAGAAGGAGTTCTTCATACATGAAACTTAGAAAATTTGTAGTGATAGCCATTGCATTAGATGGCTGTAGCATCAGAAAAATTAATGGAGGCCGGATCCCACTATGAGCCATGTGTGATGTAGAAACTATATGCTTTTGAATGCAAGTTGTGTGGACGCATAAACCATGAAAGCTTTATGTCCTTATGGTCTGCTTATGAACCTCTCATAAACAGCTACCATTAAAAACAGCCTATTGAACTAGAGGGACTTCTGGCTTTAGTATCCAGCAAGGCTCTTCTTAATTTCAAGACTCAGTTACTGATGATGCACCAGTATGCAAGAATTGCTGTACTGGCATATGAATTTGTAATATGGGAACCCATGCCAACAAAAAGTAGAAGAGGAATTAAAAATCAAGGTGAGTAGTAGACATGTTTGATAAAATAATGCTTCAAAGCATACTGAGAGTGAAAATGATACCAACTTGCATGTAGATAGTTACCTGCAATTAAAGAGTATTTTTTGTTTGGACATTATCACACTAAGGCCAATGCAGCAGCAATCGAGGGATGAAAAGAAAAAGAAACAATAGTGCTTTAGTGCTCTACATTTTCATACTTTCATGTTTTTGCACAAAAATGCAAGTCAAAACCCCTAGAATTGCGCTATTTGCAGACATGTCGGCGATAGAATCGATGTAAAATAGGAAATCATTGTTTTGCACATGCACCGTTTCCATTTTAAATTTCCGGGGCTGGCCAATGTGAAGCCATTTAAACTTTAAATAGCCCTGCTGCTGCCTGCAGCTGCTTCTTGTTCATACAAAAAAAGTTTCCCGACTGGTCTTCTAGCCATTTAAACTGTAAATAACCCTGGTTGCTGCCCACAGCCGCTTGTAAATCCTGGCTGGTCCTGTAGCTGTTTAAAGTTTAAAGCTTAGCCCTGCCCCTTCAAAATGCCCAGACTGCTTCCCCATTATCGCAAATGAAGCGCAATTGCCTTTCACACACTCGCAAGTGCGCTTCAACTGCGGCATTGCCAAGGCTATTCATGGGATATGCTGTGAATGGCTTGTTCCTCTTCAGTTGCTGGTTCTTCTCAGGAGAAGTCCAGATTTTGCATGACGTTGTCTGAAAATCTTCCCCACGATTGTGTGATTATCTCTGGATTTTACTTTTTCCTTCCCCCTTTCCTCCCATGTGATAATGTCTTTTGTTTCACTTAGGCTGCAGCCACACTGCAAGAATAATCCAGTTTGACACCACTTCAACCGTCATGGCTCAATGCTATGGAATTCAGGGAAATGTGGTTTTGTGAGACTTTTAGCCTTCTCTGTCAGTGAGCTCTGTGCCACAACAAAATAGAATTCCCAGAATTCCAAAGCACTGAGCCATGGCAGTTAAAGTGGTGTGAAACTGGATTATTCCTGCTGTGCAGATGCAGCCTTAAATACCAAACCTTTAGTCATTTCTGGTTGTTAAAGTTTGTAAGAGAAACCTGTGCATAAACAGAAGGATGTGTCTGTGTTGCTTCTCTCTTTCCCATTGTCAATTCACTTTCAGATGGATGCCAAATCTTTAATCATAAGGTTTGAGTAGACCAGTAAATTCTGCTAAGTAACAATAATTGCATGTTGCAACACAATCTCTTCCACTAAATAAATACACAAAAAGGAGGTTTACTTAACTGAAGCTGCCAAAAGGAAACAATTTCCGAAGTAAATGGTAGGCCTTGACCATGTTATTTTTAATTGTTGTGGTTAATCCTTGTCATTGCCAATGCATTAAGCATAAAATATAGGAGTTCAATCTGACAACATTATCCTACTTACATCACTGGAGATCCTGATTGAATTTACTTGAAACAGGCCATCTTCTATTCTGACTTAATGGAAGGCCAGGGAAAGGAATGAGCATGAGGCATGATACATCAAATCTGAATACAGCCACAATATAATGACTGCATTCAGATGTGATGTATCATGCCTGCATTATACATAGGGCTGCATTACTCATCACTTTTGGGTGAAAGAGCATGGTTTGCATTATGCTAGAATTGCATGGAGAACTACTATAATAACCAATGCAGAGAAAGAGACGGTGACAACAACAAAGAAAGGAAGAACAAGAGATCTCTTCCCGAAGATCTGAGAAATCATAGGGAAATTTAAACCAAGAGTGGGGATTCTCTATGATCACCAGGGGAACACATGACATAACCATGTAAAAATAAAAAGACACTGGAAGCTATCAAAGCGATGAAAGGATGACAGATTCATTCCAGGAAGATTCCCATTTTTGAAAGTGAAGTGGAACAGAGCACCTGGGAGAAATAAATAACCAGGAACAGTTGGTATAAGGCTGCATCAAGCTGCAGAGACAGAATCTATTCTAGTTTTAACTAAGATCTGTCAACAAATATGGAAAAGAATGGCTCAGAGATTGGAAAAACTCAATATATATATATCCCCAGGAAAAGGAACACCAGAGATTGCAGTAACCACAGAACCATTGGATTAATTTCCCATACAAGGAACATGATGCTCAAAATTCTACAATAGAGATGTTTACCGCACACGGAGCAAGAAATGCCAGGTGTCCAAACTGGGTCCATGAAAGGATGAGGGATAATACTGCAAACATACATGGGCTAATCGGGCACATCAAAGAATTTCAAAAGAATATTACTCTGTGCTTTAGAGATTATAGCAAAACCTTTGATTGTCCAGAGACACTTTGTCAGGGGCTCCCCAGCTGGACCCAGGCTAACAAGAAATTTCACTGATGGAGGACACAAGACTTGGTGTTATCAGAGAACTCCCAACTTCAGGACAACCCCTGAATTATTATTATTATTATTATTATTATTATTATTATTAAAAGTATGGAATACTGATTATTATTAATAGGATTTATTTATATGCCGCCCAATCACTGGGAATCTGGGTGGCTTACAACAGAGGGGATAACAGATGGTTCCCTGCCCTCATGTTTACTATCTAAAAAGACACGACACAAAAGGAGAAGGGAATGGTGTGGGGGGGGATTAATTCTTTCTAATTAATATCTTCTTTTTTGCTTGCATTTATCCTTTCGTTCGATATTCTTTTTTAATTCCTTTTTTCTTTGTCATGTCTCCTGTATCTTCTATTTCTCATCATCTGTTATGAATTCACTGTCTTCCTTCTTCTTGTCTTCTCATTGCTGGCTCCTTGGGGAACAGTCACTTAATTGCTCCTAAAGCAGCTACTGTTCATGATTTATTTCTCTGTAGACCTTTCCACCTTCTTGCTCTCATGAAAACCTGGCTCCCTGCCTATGATACTGCTGCTTCAGCTGCCCATTCTGTCGGAGGACTCTTTTCCCCCCATACATGTGGCTATGAGGATAAGGGGGTGGGGTAGGACTTCTGCTATCTAGTCCATGCCAGTTTCAGCTTTTTTCTTTCCCACCAACACTGTGGCCTGTTACAGACTGCCAAAATAAAGCTGCTTCGGGTCTCTTTGGAGGTATGCTATTTAAATGATGCATGGGTCCTAAGAGTCCAGAGGTCACACCAAAGCCACACTCCATTCCTAAGCACCCGAGTGCAGCTTTTGGTGCAGCTTCCGGATTATTAGGATGCATGCGTCATTTAAACAGCATACCTCCAAAGAGACCCGAAGCAGGTTTATTTTGGCAGTCTGTAACAGGCTCTCTCATTTTGGAGCTCATGCTGTGAGACTCCTTTTCACCTTGTCGCACCTGCAAATTGCAGTCCACCTGGCCCATTTTCAACTTTTATTTCTGATTTTGATTCCTGGTCCACTTTCCTTCTTTTGGATACCCACTCTTACTATGGGTAATCTTAATATTCATGTGGATGATTCCAAAGATCCTGCTGTCTTACATGTTCTTTCTTTGTTGTGTTCTTTTGAACTGAAGCTTTGTTCTGATTCACCTACACACTCTCTTGGCCAATGTCTTGATCTTATTTTTATTAAGAATTGTTCTACCCTTTGCTTTTCAGCTATTGAATTTCCTTTGTCTGATCATCATCCTGTTTCTTTTGCACTTGTCCGTAACCCACCTTCTTGCTCGTTCCTTTCAAGAGCTCCATTCTGTTAATTCTGAGCCCTTTTCACAAGCACTGCTCTTCACTGTCTTCTTTTAACCCTCTTGGTTCCTTGGATCCAGCTGTTTCTTTCATCAGTTCATCTTCAACTCTTGATAGTTTTGCCCTTTTGTCAACAGTCCCTTACAAACCTCAGCTGTGGTTTACTACCCCTATTCATTATTTTTGTTCCTGCTGTCCTGCAGCTGAACATTTATGGAAAAAGACTACAGAATGGACAGACTATATTCACTATAAATTCATTCTTTTCTTTCTCTTGTGCAATTTCTTTGTACTTCATTGATTCACGCTCATGCATGGTACCTTCAGCATCTCTTTTCTACCTTTAATTCTCTTTTAAAGCCCTTTTCTCCACCTCTCCTTCCATTCCCTACTATTGATTTTGCAACTTTCTTTAATGCTAAAATTGAAACAATAAATTCTGATCTTGCTTCTCTTGATTTTTTTTCTCATTGCCAACACATCAACTATGTTTTTTCTACATTCCCAACTTTCCAACTTGTTTCGTTAGACTAACTATCCAAATTGTTGATGCCTTTGAATCTTCCTATCTGCTCTCTTGATCCTGTTCCTTCCCACACTTCAAATTACTGCTGCCCTGATGTTCTTCCTTCACTTCTCCATATTATTAATCTGTCTCTTTCTACTGGTTCATTTACTTCCAAGATTACATATGCTACTGTTTCTCTAATTCTCAAGATGCCTTTATTTGATCCATCTTTTCTTTCCAATTGTCATCCTGTTTCACTCTTGCCTTTCCTCTCGAAAGTTTTGGAACGTGCTATTTATGTACACTGCCTTCAGTTTCTTTCTCATATTTCTGTAATGGATCCCTTTCAATCTGGTTTTTGCCCTTTGCACTCTACAGAGATAGCGCTTGCAAAAAATACAGATGCTCTCCTTCAGGCCAAGTCAAAGGGCTTAAATTCAGTGCTTATTCTCCTTGATCTCTCTGCAGCCTTTGACACAGTGACCAGGCTATTTTGTTGGATTCACTTTATGACCTAGGCTTTACCGACTCAGTCCTCAGCTGGTTCACATCCTATCTCTCAGATCAGTCATTCAAAGTGGTAGCTAGAGGTCATGTATCTTCTTTTCCCATTTTGGTGGAGGTTCCATGGGGTTCTGTTCTGGGCCCTTTGCTGTTTTCTCTTCATACTTCATCTCTTGGTAATTTTATCAGTTTATATGGTTTTCAGTATCATCTTTATGCTGATGATGACGCTCAACTGTCTTTCTCCAGAACTTTCTTCTGACACCAAACATCTCAGCTATTTCAGCATGGATGCTGCACCAGCATCTAAAATTCAACATGGTAAAGACAGTACTACTTATGTTTTCTCCAAAACATTGTTTACAACAGTTTCCATCACTGTTAATAATGTTCCCATTTATCCTGTGAAGGGATCCTGGGTCTTTTTGTTCCTCACGTTGAAGCTGTAGCAAAGTCATGTAATTTTTCTTTTTTATAACATTGCTAAAATCAGACTTTTTCTTTCTGCTTACTCTGCAAGGTGGGTCATTTCCCACCTTCATTATTGCAATATGTTTTTGACTGGGTTTCCTTTATCTCACCATAATCCACTAGTTTCCATTCAACATTCTGCTGCTAAGATTATCTTTTTGGCCTGTGGTTTTGATCATGTTACCCCATTTTTTATATCTCTTAATTGGTTACCCATTCCGTCTAGGATTCAGTACAAGCTTCTTGGCTTAACGTTTAAAACCTTACACAACCTAGCTCCCCCCTTACCTTTCAGGATTTATTTGTGTTTACTGGTCTGCTTAAGATTTGCGTGATAGGAATTCTAGGTGTCTTACCCAACCGAGGGTTTCCTCTTCCTTGGCTCAGCTTCATCCCTTTTCATTTGTTGCTCCATACTCTTGGAATTTGCTCCCTGTACATTTGTGGGCTGCTACCTCCCTCGCTATTTTAAAATCTGAATTAAAAACTTTTGTTTTCTAAAACACTTGGAACTTTAGTTTAATGTTGTTTTATAATACTGTATATTTGATTACATGTGCTGGCTAGTTTGTATTATATTATTTTAATGTATTCTACCTAATTTGTCTTATAATTGTATTGTATAGTTTTATTTAATTATTCTTTTCATAGAATAACAGAATCCTAGAGTTGGAAGAAACAACAAGGGCCATCCAGTCCAGTCCCATTCTGCCATGCAGGAACTCTCAGTCAAAGCATCCCCGACAGATGGTCATTCAGCCTCTGTTTAAAGACCTCCAAGGAAAGAGACTCCACTACACTCCGAGGAAGGAGTGTGTTCCACTGTCAAACAGCCCTTACTGTCAGGACGTTCCTCCTAATGCTGAGGTGGAATCTCTTTTCCTGGACCTTGGATCCATTGTTCTGGGTCCTGTTCTCTGGAGCAGCAGAAAACAAGGTTGCTCCCTCCTCAATATGACATCCCTTCAGATATTTAAATAGGGCTATCATATCACCTCTTAACTTTCTCTTCTCCAGGCTAAACATCCCCAGCTCCCTAAATCCCTCCTCACAAGTCATGGTTTTTAGATCCTTCTTCCCTCTGTATGTATGTGAATACAATCTAAATGTGTAGATTGTAGGCCTCTGGCAGGACCCAGTTTTTGATTGTTGTATCTCTAAAGCACCCTGTAAAATCCTCGAAAAATTCATGTTAATCTGGATAAATCTAAACCTGCTCTTTGCATGATATATATATGTATTACAAATAATAAAATTATATATATATATATATATATATATAAATTTGACATATTATGCATTGATATATATATATTAAAATAGGTATTTTATATATATATATATATATATAAAGTTATAAATACAAATAAATAATAAAATAAATTATATATCTATAATTCAATATATTATAGCTTAATATATATTAAAATATGTATTATATATAGTTATAAATATAAATAAGTAATAAAAGAAATAATATAAATTATATATATTACATATTAATATATATATTAATAGATATAAATACAAATAATAAATAATAAAATTATATATATTATTTTATACATTACATATATATATAAATAAAAATAAATAAAATAAATACTATTTTATGTATTAATATATATATTAAAATAGGTATTATATATATATATATATATATATATAAAGTTATAAATACAAATAAATAATAAAATAAATTATATATCTATAATTCAATATATTATAGTTTAATATATATTAAAATATGTATTATATATAGTTATAAATATAAATAAATAATAAAAGAAATAATATATATATGTATTACATATTAATATATATATTAATAGATATATAGTTATAAATACAAGTAATAAATAATATATATATATATATAATTTTATACATTACATATATATATAAATAAAAATAAATAAAATAAATACTATTTTATGTATTAATATATATATTAAAATAGGTATTTTATATATATATATATATATATATATAAAGTTATAAATAGAAATAAATAATAAAATAAATTATATATCTATAATTTAATATATTATAGTTTAATATATATTAAAATATGTATTATATATAGTTATAAATATAAATAAATAATAGAAATAATATATATATGTATTACATATTAATATATATATTAATAGATATATAGTTATAAATACAAGTAATAAATAATATATATATATATAATTTTATACATTACATATATATATATAAATAAAAATAAATAAAATAAATACTATTTTATGTATTAATATATATATTAAAATAGGGATTATATATATATATATATATATATATAAAGTTATAAATAGAAATAAATAATAAAATAAATTATATATCTATAATTTAATATATTATAGTTTAATATATATTAAAATATGTATTATATATAGTTATAAATATAAATAATAAAAGAAATAATATATATATTACAAATTAATATGTATAAATAGATATATAGTTATAAATACAAGTAATAAATAATAAATATATATATATATAATTTTATACATTACATATATATATATATAAATAAAAATAAATAAAATAAATACTATTTTATGTATTAATATATATATTAAAATAGGTATTTTATATATATATATATATATATATATATATATATATATATATATATATATATATTATAATAATTAAACAAAAATGGCAATTTTTAATGGTTCAAATAAAACAGCCAGTCCTGACTTCCGCTCCCCACAACCGGAAGTGGAGGAGGAGGAGTCACTCTAGGACCGTGCCTTCGCTCCGTCTCGCTGGTCGCAGCCGGACTGACTCCTCCTCCTCTTCGCTTCATTTCCGTCGGAGGCTTTGTTTTGGGTTTGCGCGCGCGTGCTTCTTCTCCCCCCCCCCTTCGGTCTGAGTGTACATCCGGGTATTACTGAGTCGGCGGCGTGGTTGGTCGGCGGCAGAGTCGGCGGTTGAGGAGGACTAGAGTGGCTGAGAGCCGGCCGGTGAGTAAAACACATTGCTGCGGGCGGGCGGGCGGGCGGAGGCGCGCATGCGCGTGCCTGTGCGCTCCTCTCCACGGTTGTTTCGGCGCGAGCGCTGAGGGGGGGGGGAGTTGGGGGGTATATAAGGGCTGCGGAGGAGGCAGGAGCGCGTCTCGACCCTCGTGACGGAGGGTCACCGTGACCGGGGCAACCAAGAGCGGCTTTGCCCCGCCGTCACGAGGGTCGAGACGCGCTCCTGCCTCCTCCGCAGCCACTAGCGCGGTGTCATCCTGCCTTGTTTCCGCAGTGCGGACGCTGAGTGGGGAAAGAAGCAGCGGTTTCATCCTCTCCTTGCTCTCCCTTCCCCAAACCCTTCGTCCTTTCTACTTGGAAACACACGAGTTCGGGTCCAAGGATACACAACTCCAGACACACAATGCTTGCCAACGGATGGGGGAGGTCCTGGCAGCTCTGCTTACTTTCTTTTGTGACACGTTGAGCCCACTTTCTGTCAGTGGTGCCTTAAGAAACGTGTCTGTGGGGTGTGTGTCTGTGTGTGTGTGTGTGTATAAAATTGTATAATAGTTGGACATATAACAATTCATGGTTTTTATTTTATTATTTATTTATTTATTTATTTATTATTTTAAAATATTATTTATTTTATTATTTATTTATATTTATGTTATAAATATAAATAAAATAAAATAAATATAAATAGATAAAATATAACAAATATATATAGTTATAAATATAAATAAATAATTAAATATAAATAAATAAAACATTATATATATATATATCATATATATAGAGAGAGAGTTTTATATATACAGTAGTAATAAACATAAATAATAAAATAAATATAAATAGATAAAATATAACAAATATATATAGTTATAAATATAAATAAATAATTAAATATAAATAAATAAAACATATATATATATATCATATATAGAGAGAGAGTTTTATATATATAGTAATAAACATAAATAATAAAATAAATAAATAGATAAAATATAACAAATATATATATATAGAGTTATAAATATAAATAAATAATTAAATATAAATAAAACATTTTATATATATATCATATATATATATATAGAGTTTTATATATACAGTAGTAATAAACATAAATAATAAAATAAATATAAATAAAATATATATTATGTATGTGTGCATGTGTGTGTGTGTATATATATATATATATACCTATAAATAAAAATAATGAAATAAATATAAATAAAAGAATATAAAATAAATATATAGTTATAAATATAAATGAATATAAATTAAATATAAATAAAATACAAGATAAATATTTTGTGTGTGTGTGTATATATATATATATATATATATATATAGCTATAAATATAAATAAACAATAAAATAAAAAGTAAAATAAAAACCATAAAGAAAAATATAAATTGTATGTCAAAAGTTTTATATAACATTATATATATATGTGTGTGTGTGTGTGTGTTATATAAAACTTTTATACACACACACATGTTTATTAAGACACCAGGACTCTGACAGAGAAGGACTGAATATAAAATATAATCTATATTCTATTCCCTAGCACAGAGCCAGGGCGGTTAAAACAGTCTCAGATCCCAAACACACTGCAAAAAATAATCCAGTTTGAGAGTGCTTTAGCTGTCCTGGCTCAGTGCTAGGGAATGCTAGGAAGCGTTGTTTTGTGAGACAATGAGCTTTTCTCAGTCCAGGGAGCTCTAGTGCCACAGTAAAACTCCCAATTTGTAGGATTCCCTGGTCCTGAGCCAGGGCAGTTTTCAACGCGTGGGTCGTGGCCCCTTTGGGGGTTGAACGACCCTTCCACAGGTGTCACCTAAGACCATCGCAAAATAGATATTTCCGATGGTTTTAGGAACAGAGATGAAAATAATTTTATGGCTGCGAGTCACCACAACATGAGGAACTGTATTAAAGGGCGTTTGGGACCCTTTAGTACAGTACTGTCAGCCCTTCTTATACACGGATTTCTTATACACGGATTCAAGCATCCATGATTTGAAAATGTTCCAAAAAAGTATAAATTTCAAATATCAAGCCTTGATTTTCCATTTTTTATAAGGGACACCATTTTGCTATGTCATTATATTTAATGGGACTTGAGCATCCACGGATTTTGTTATCCATGGGGGATCTTGGAACCAAACCCCAGCGTATAACAAGTGTCCGCTGTATTAAGCTGTATTCTGGATCTCCAACTGGATTATTTCTGCAGTGTGTTTGGGACTTTTACGTCCAAAGCTGGGCTGCTTCCCCCTCAATCTGTCTTTGATGGAGATGTCACTTCTCTCCTTTTCCCACTCCTCAGATTCGATAACCATGTTCCATTTGATTGCTTCCTCCGTTCTCTTTCTCTGGTGCCTGGTACGTAACAACCTGGACCTTAAGCTGTTTAGGTGGCAGCATGCCCTCATAACACGAACTTTGCCTTGGGTTCAAAGGTGAGGGAAACCTCGAATCAATCCAGTGTTTTTCTCTAAGAGGTGAGCTTGCCCTCTTAGAATAAAATAAGAACCAAACACGCACAAAAAATGGACATGTGTAGCAGAGAATAAAACCGCAGCCGTGCTGAAACGGAGTTTAAGGACTAGTGGTTTAAACCTCGCCGTGTTCCCTCGCTGATAAAGATAATCTTACTATACGATCTTGTTTGTTCAGAAATAGTTCTTACATGAGTCACTGGGGCTTAAAGTTCTAGCTGCGACCAGAATTTGCACCCTTTCTCGCCTTAGGCGTTTCTGCTTGCTGTAAAAGGCACCTGAGAATGACTTGTTACAGAAAATAGGCGTGCTTGGATCATTCCTCGGCTGCTCCGTGAAACTAAAACCTTTGCCTTTTGTATCACAGTCTTCTTTGTCGCTTTATTATTTTACAGGGTAGGCGCAGAATGCAGCCGGTAAGAGCCCAGCAAGATGCAGTGTTACTCATGTGCCTTGTTGGGCATGACTTTGAGAACATAAATAGCCTGTAGAGGAGAGCTTCAGCCACAGATCATGCTCATGGCATTTGGGGATGGAGGCTTTCGAGCTTTCTCCCCCACGGTTGTCTGATGAGGAGAATTTGTACCCCGCAGCACTTGGTATTTGTGAGGAAAGCGCTTAGTGCCATGGGAGCAATGATTTCACTGCAACTGCAGTGGAGGTCAAAGTGTTAAAGCCTCGCTCTATACTCCTGATGCAATTTGGGGTGTGGGAGCATGAAGGTTATCTAAAAGTCATGCATGCCAGGATGAGCCACACACCTAACGTCATGCCTGGCTTTCCCTGAGGCTAATTTGCAAAGAAGTTCAGAAGTATTGCTTTGGATGAGTTCCCTCTTACGGTTTCTGCCATGTGCCCTTGAAGGCTACGTTAAAACAAGGCAATAAAGACAATTCATTAGCAGTCCTTCCACATCCGCAGCCTAAAACCTTCCTTGATACAGTTATGGCCAAAGCTTTTATAGTATAAAAAGATTATTTGGGGTATGTCTTCAAAATTGGCAAGCGCAGGCAGATAGATCACTGAAAAGTGAATAGTTCTTATGTTCACAAACACAAGGAAAGTGAAACATGCCTTATATATATATATATATATATATATATATATATGGGGCACATTATAACATTTGTAGGAATCCATGCTGAGACCGACATGGTCAGTGAAAAGAGGAAATGTACAACAGTTTGTAATGAAAAGACAAATCAGAAGAGGCATTTGAGGGTCAGTTACAGGATGTTAGATACGTAATTGAAATTAATAATGTATAAAGTGTTTAAATAAAGGTGACTACCTACGTCAGTTAAATGAATGATATGCCTTATTGGTTCTGTGTTGCACCGATTAGGTATTAAAAGGCATCTAACTACACAATTAAAGAATCAGTAGTGTTTATACCGTGCTCTTCTGCCACAGAGGCTTTCAGAGCCATTTACAATTTGTTAATTAGACAGTTCCCTGTTTTCAGGCTTACAGTCTAAAAAAGACATGATGCAGAAGGAGAAGGAAATGACAGTAGGGGAGGGGGTCACATCCAGCATATACTTCCACTTCTTCTCTCCCTCTGAGGCCAATACAGTTGCAGTTGGAATAGAGGGAAGACCATTCATCTCTCTCTGGGTTAGGGATGGTGGAGCTCTGCCTGCCCCTTCTCTCTCTCTGAGGACAGTATAGTTGCTGTTTTGTACTGTTAACATAGCCTAGGTTTGTATTAGCTTTTTTTTTTTTGTCTGCTGCATCATACTTTTGGTTCATGTTTAGCATGTGGTCTTGAGGCAGCTTCAGAAGTTAGGAGTAAGGGTCCTTTGTGCTCCCCATTCCCCAAGTTGGAGGATTTTATATCCATGGACATAGAAGAGTCTCCAGCCTCGAGAATGGGGAATAAGCTGGCATTGAGGCAGTGTTCCCTCCCACTCTCGCCCCGCCACCCGGTTGTTGGCTTTTGTCTTTTTGCTTTTTCACATGCATGTTCATTGGAAGCTCCTGCTTCTCAATCTCCTCCATTGATTATTCCACCAATACTAAAAAATAAATTGCATACCCCTTAATGTTCTGCTGGATACCCCCTTGCCTCTTACAGTCCTATCTCTGGTATCCATTGCAAACCTTTAGATTTTCTATTACTAAACCATTGGAAGCTTTATGTCACGTTGCACACGGACACAAGTCAATACTCCTGTTTTCCATTACTATCTTTCAGGTCTCATAAAAAATAGGCATACAGGTGTTTTTTTAACTTTTAGGGATAGTAGAGAGGATGACCTTTGTGGTTCAGGGCAGAGGGTAGGTTGGGGGGTGCAATGTCAGCACAGCTGGACATTTTGCAGGTCACACTGTTGCTCCTCCTGGTGACTGGAAATGCTGATTTGGACAACTAGAAGTTATTTTATGGTTGGTTTAGGCTACATGGGATGAGAGAGCTCTAAAGTAATCTTTAGGGCTAAAAGAAGGTAGGGCCAAACATATATTTTAGTGTGATAAACATATTTTTTCAATCCCTGCTGCAAAATCAAAATGGGCTGTTGAGGGTCCTGCTGCCATTCTCTGGCAGACTGCATAAGCCGATGGGCACATTACTCTGTGCTTGACTATAGGGTGCCTGTGAGCCTCTATACACAGCAGGATATTATTTATTCTTAATAGCTTTACTCAGATTTCATTGGCATTGGGGCTGCATCTATGCAGTGGATCTTGGCTGTTTCTCTGATGAGAGTGAATAAATCTATTCCAGTAATATCTTCCTAGTGTTGCCCTCTCACATGAAATATAGTGTTACATTCACGTATGCGCCTTTCAGCATGGCTAAATGTCCTCTTCAGCTTCATTAGTCTCCAAGTCATGCTCAGCAGATTATCGGATGTCCTCATGGGGGTGAAGGGGGCAGCAAGGGGAACTGTCTGCGCGTGCGCCTGTTAACATTACGGCAACCATGAATTTCATAGGGGTTTCTTAGGCAGGGAATACTCAATGTCAGTTTCTTCCTATGAAATATAATCCACAGCACCTAGTATTCATTGAAATATAACCTGCAGCATCTCCCATCCAAGCACTAACCAGAGTTGACCCTGTTTAGTTTTCAAGAGTAGATTGGACCTAGAGCCTTCAGGGTATTTAGGCTAAGCGGAACAGTACTGGGAGACATGTTCGGACAACTGCTTCACCAATAAGCAAAACTACCTCCTTCCAGCAAAGAAAGTTACAGAAAAGAATGGGTAAAGTTAGGAATGCTCATCACCTGCTTGAATGACCCCATCACCTACTCCATAGAGTCCCCTCTAGGATTTTGCCTGTGCAATGCAGAGAACACAGAAAATCCAGCTCTGGTTCAGTTCCACCTACATTATCATGTTTTTATTCCACATTACATTCATATATTCCAGATAATGCATTCTGGACATGATTCCAAACTTCTGTGCAAGTGGGTTCTGATTCCTGGTGACTGCCACAAGGTAGAAGATGACAACTTTCTTTACTGTTGGTAAATATAGCTAACAGGGCCAGTATGTTGTAGTAGAGAGAGTGTTGGGCTATGGCTCTGGAAACCAGGGTTCAAATCCCCATTCTGCCATGGAAACTTACAGGGAGACCTTGGGCTACTCACCCTCTTTGAGCCTCAGAGGAGGGCCATGGCAAACCCCTTCTGAACAAATCTTGCCAAGATAATCCTGTGATAAGTTGCCTTGGGGTCGCCATAAGTGGGAAACAGCTAGAAGGCACTCAGCAGCAAATATAGCTAAAGTAACTGCATTGTGGAATTAGTACAGGACAGATCTTCTCCCTTACAACAACAAGTGGGCATTCATTCGTGGACACATTTTGGCAGAGCAGCGGCTTTGACAAAGCAGCAATGAAAGAAAAGCACCCATGTGAATAGTTTGGGTTTCAGACTCCTCTTTGTAGGCCTCCTCCATCAGTGCATTGGTCATTGTTAAAACTATACTTGCCACCTCATCTCTATACATACAAGGTTTTGAATTTGTATTGACATTCTTACACACAAATGGCTTATATGAGTCTGTCTCTGAGTTCTCCACTCCACACATGCATCTGAGGCTGAAGTCTATGAAAGCTCATGCTGCCAACTTCTTTCACTTAGTCTCAGAGGTGCTACCAGATTCCTTTGCAAACAAATAATAGGTTCAGATTATGGGTTGCAGTTGGCTAAAAAGCCAGATTTCAGTGATCCACACAGTAACTACAGTGATGTGTGAACTTAGTCAATGGATCTTACAGAACATAAAGAATTCAGTTTAAATGGTTGAAGATGATACAGGTACTACATAGTTACATTCTTTCTGTAAATCATAACGTGTTTATTTTTGACTAATACAAATAGTAGTTTATTCTCTTTTTTCCAGGAGATACATAGATTTGTTGTCAGTGTTGCTACTGCATTTTATAGAAATTCTTCCTGTTACCTGGAATTCTTTAGATCTCTACAGCTGATAGAAACAGATACTATGTTGTAGTTGTTCTAATTGTGCCAAACCATAGTTTAACATGATATAAACGAATTGCAGTGTGTCTGGAACTTCCTCGCTCCTCCTCAACTTTGCACAAAGTCAGGTGGCGTTAGGATATTTTTGCTTTTGTTATGGTTTACTTCTTTGGCTTTTTTAAATCCCCAAACCTCTCCCAGCCATGAAGAGACAAGATGTGTGGAAGCTTCAGTGCTGTAGTAGTTTGTTCCAGC
Organism: Sceloporus occidentalis; assembly: GCA_023333645.1. Taxonomy (NCBI): domain Eukaryota; kingdom Metazoa; phylum Chordata; class Lepidosauria; order Squamata; family Phrynosomatidae; genus Sceloporus; species Sceloporus occidentalis. Next base: position 20,133,738 of record JALMGF010000007.1, read on the forward strand.
TCACTGTGGGTTAATGTGGTGATTAAATGCTTGTTGTTGTTAGCTGCCTTCACTTCAGCTTTCTCTCATGATGACCTCCTATCTTCAACCGCTCTGCTCTGTAACCTCCCTGATAGAGGTCCTCTTTTTCTATCACCCTCCATCTTTCCTAGCATTATTGTCTTTTCTAGTGAGTTATATCTTCTCGTGATGTGGCCAAAGTATGTCAGCCTCAGTTTTGCCATTTTGGCATCCAAGGAGAGTGCAAGCTTTGTTCAGTGACTCACCTGTTTGAATGCTACTACCAAAATAAGAACATGGATATATACACTTCTATTTAATGTACCTTTTGTACCTTGTTTTCTCGACGTTGCCTACCGTACAGATTAGTTGTGATTGTAAAAGGCGAAAGCCCCCGTGTATATTGTCCTGAGATCTTTGAAATATGGGTGGGATAGAAATGCAATAAAATAAATATTTTATCGTAGGTGAAAAATAAACCTTAGTGACAGGAGTTGGACAACATTTAGGTGTGCTGGCTTTCGGACTGGATGGCACTATGTAATTTAATTCTCAATCATATATATATATGTATGGAGAGAAAAATGTCTGTGTTTTGTGTTTTAGAACAGTGTTTAAAGGAGTGTTATGAAACACGGTAAATCACCTCTGGCCTTATCTTTCAAGTGAAACATTTGATATTACGACTGGTAAGAGAATGTTGCAGGGCTGTAAAGAACAGTTGAAAAGAATATTGCACCTAACTTGTAAAAAAGCAGCTCAGGCCAAATGTAGAAGTATAATTATTCTTCAGTCTTGTACACAGAAATGGGCTGGATAAAGCAAATACTATTCTGGTTCCAGTGTTATTCCATTCACATCAGCTGACATAACTAGCAAGGTCACTATTGAGCCCATGGTGTTTGGTACCTAGTTCCATTGTTTCTAAATACAATTCAACTGCATCTTTTCAAAACTTACATTTTAGCACAAATATTGAGAGGTAAGATGATATATTTACAGTGGAAGTGTTTAAATACGCTAAGTTTAGTCATTTGTTTGGTAGTTCAATGTTCAATTCAACTGTAGTGTTATTTTATGCATTCTTGAGCATTGGTTTTAACAAACCTGGGCTTAAGTAGACACCATGGCATTGGTTTCTGTGGGTCTAGTTTACTTTTGATTCAAGTTGTACAATAGCTTACCAGAAGATTCAATATCAGTTTTTTCTGTTTCACTCTTACTAAGGTTATTGCAAGCGATCTAACTTTATCTTGACTGCAGACTCCAAATTATTTCCCATTTTATTGTACCAGAAAAGGTTTGAACCTTTAATCAGATCCTTGTATTCTATTTCATGTAATAGAGTTATGCTTAATAAAGCTATCTCTGGAACCAGTATGCTGACAGCCTTTGATCTGTTTGATGCCATTATAAAGTAGTCATTAGGCTTCTAGCACACTTGATTCCTCTATTGTTTGAAACATTTGCAGAAAAATAACACAGGCTCTTATAATGTACTTTGGAAACATACCTTTTTCAGCTGCTGTTTTCATATATTGTAGATACAGAAAACCAAGGGGGGGGGGGAAATGAAAGGGTAAGACCTAAATTAAATTTCTAGGCCAGAATAGACTAACTGAAACAGTGTGATTTACATAAATGTTGGTTTATGGTTAATCCATTGATTCAGTGGGTCTACTTTAGTTAGGACTAGTCATTGGGTTTGGATCCATACATGTCATTGTTACAGCAGTCAAAATGTGAAAATGAGATAAGGTACTGATAATTTCTGAAGCTTTTCCTTTCCTTGAATCACAAATAGTGATGTACAATGGAAAATTACTGCTATATTTCACTATCGAGAAATTTACAGTTTAAAGATGCATTGAATTAACAACAGAATGAAATTAGGCAACTGGAACGGACAACATATTTGTCAGTTCTAAAATTGTAGCTGTGCTTTTTTTTTATTTGACTGTGTCTAGGAAGTGCACATATTTATATCCACAGCTTTTCAAGCATGCTAAAACTAGTATTTAACAGCTTTGGGCGCCTGCCTCCCTTAAATTCTAATGTAAATGCAGTTTACAGTATTTAGTGGTCATGATTTAAAATGGTTGCAAGTGTTCCAACAGTTATACCATTTTAGTTGTATTGGGAGACACTTTGTAAAGACTGTGAAAAGCTGGGCATGAATTCCTAGATAAAATGTTAAATAAACTAATTTCTAAGTAAACTTTGATTTTGTTCGAATTCGAAGATATAGCTGGATTAGTCTGGAAAATCAGTACGCAAAAGGATCGTGTTGCACCTTGAGACTAATTGAAAGGAAGAAGTTGGTAGCATGAGCTTTCGTAGACTTCAGCCTACTTCCTCAGATGCATGTTTTTTTTTCTAATTAATTTTTTATTGAGCTTTTACAGTATAACACATACATAATGTAGAACAATGACAACAATAACAACAACAACAACTAACTACAAGGGCCAAGGGTATGTATCTGATGAATAGTTATTCTGTAGGAGAATAAAAAATTAGTTCTCAGCAATAGCCAGACAGTCCGGCTTGTCAAGGTGTCAGTCCAAAGATCCATCTGTGAAGTAGGAGGCTGGATCCGGTGGGAATGATGATTAACATAGTCAATAAAGATCATCCAGTCTTCTTGAAATGTGTCAGTCCTTTTGTGGCCAGTGCAAAACCTTGTCATAGCAGACAGTTTCTCCATCGACCACATACCCCACATTTTAAACCACTCAGTGGATCCTAGCTGAATCCTACCGCCTCTAGCAATTTCCTTAAAAATAAAGACACCCAAGCTCTGTTCTAAGAGTGGGATTTATTTCCAGACTCCAGATAATGTCATATCTTGAGAATCTCATCCCACAGAAATTTATAATTGGGATAAATTAATGTGAACCGCCTTGATGAATGTAGTCTTGGCTGCCCTGTTGTTCATCTCAATTACATATCATTTATGAGGTACGTAGAAATTGTCAGTTCCAGTTCAGATTCAGGGTCTTGGGTAACTTCTTCGCCTCTGAAACTGTCCATTCTGTTCCTTATTCTTTAACCAGTTGTCTGTACATTCAAAAAGTTCCCCTTTTCTTATCCTGTGATTAATGTGTTTTAGCTTTCACCAATAATGTTTCCTATAACAATTGCACTTTATTAATAATAGGGGAAATTATTTGTTTATCGATTTCTTTGCTTCTCCTCAGTGTCCTCAAGCAAATATATAATAAAATCACTATATGAAAACAAAATGAAAACAAGACACTTTATTAAAAAGAGACTAGTATCCATTTTTAAAACCTCTGTAATGCAAGTGTGGTTGAAAATATAGGCTTTTTTAATCCATAGTATGCAGTGCTAAGGGGAACTCACCTGTAAGAGTGCATCTGGGCAGGCTTTTGTATACTCCTTAATTTTACCGACTTTGTACAGCGCTGTGTATAATTACAGCGCTCTAGAAATAAAGTTTAATAATAATAATAATAATAATAATAATAATCTGGTTCTCACCTTACAAAATTTCTGGTTTTCCATTCAGTTTTGAAAAACACTCATATGATCTTGGTTGCAGGGTTCAGGCATTCAGGCCAAGTACCTTTGTTTGGGATGTCACAGGTATTTATTCTGTTCCTGAAAAGATATGAGGGGTTGCTGAAATGTTCTCGGCCCAACCAAGAAGGAAACAACAAAGGCTGCATTCATATTGCCAAAATAATCCAGTATGACACCACTTTAACTGCCATGGCTCAGTGCTATGGAATCCTGGAATTTGTATTTTGTTGTGGCAGCAGAGCTTTCTGGTAGAGAAGACTAGATGTCTCACAAAACTACAAGTCCAGTGATTCCATAGCATTGAGCTATGGCTGTTACAGCAGTGTCAACCTGGCTAGGTTCCTCCTACTGACTTTTATAGTTGGCTTCATTTATATTTTATTGGCATTCCTGCCTTTATAAAATTAGTGTTTTGTAGTAATGAAAATTTATTTACATGACCATAATGTTTATGGAAGAAAATATTGTAGTGAATAATGTTGCTACAACTAATTGGGTCTGTTAGTACTGCCTGGAATCGACTAATGTGAATACGCAAAGGATCTCATTTCTAATCTTCATGTGATTTTATTTTTATTGGATGAGTGGTTTTCATCCAGCAAAGTAAACTTATCTTATTAAAACATCACACCAGATTTTCTCTTAAGCTGCATTTGTTTTGAAGAATGTTGTAAGGAGAATGATCATTACTTTCCTGGAAGACTGCCTTGTCCAGTTGAAAGGATGTTCTGAAATCTCAGTGTAAGTAAATTCTATATAATTGCCTGAGATCTGTAGAGACAATCTATTCTAGTAAAGGTTGCTGATCTATAACAAATTGATGTTTCAGGGTTAAGATTTCAAAAGATAAAATGCTGCCCTCTTAATAATTAAAGGATGAAAAGCAAAAAGGAGATCTCTATATGCAGGGTTAAATAAGAACAGTATTATGTATTTATTAAAGTTGTTTTTAACTTTCCCTTTATCCTAGGACATTAGGAAAGGATATAAGACTGAATATGCCATGACATAATACAGTGAAATAAAAAAACCAGGCCACAGTGAAAACAGTAGAGTAACTAATCATCAACATAAATGATAAATAATAGCATTCTCAAAAGTTCTGGGCTGTCACTCAGCTAGTATACGGTAGGTTGCAGGCCTGCTCATTAACATGATGATTCTTCCATCAGTTGCTGCTAAATAAACAAGGGCAATAAGAGAACAATGTTGTTGTTAGTTTAAAAAACAACAACCCAGAGATCATAGCCACATGAAAAAAATATCCACAGTTAGGATCAGCCAAAATGGTTCAGAAATGTACAGATGTTCCAGTTTTCCAAACTCATCATCAAGCTAGTTGGTACAAAAACAAGAGTAGGGAAGGGCAGAAGAAACAGAAGAACCCATCAGACTAAACAAATCATCATAGTTGTGTAGATTTCACCTATCAATGCATATTGGGACAAAGAAGCAATGGCCAGTCTCTGTTTCTGAAAGTTCATTAATTGGGCATGTCATTTATGAGGCACAATGAAAGTGATCTGAACTGTTGACTCTATTGACTGAATTATAAAGTTGAATGAATATGAAGTTGCTGGATTAAGTAGAATGGATTTCTAGATAATAGTTACCGAGTCCCATGATTTTAACATCAGTCTGCCATTTCTTTTTTTATTCATACTACTTAGGTGCGGAGCAGATGGCTGGGAAGGAGCAGCCTCTGGTCGCTCCGGCCATGACTGGGCCAGGACCGTGGTGACTGCATGGCCTGTTTCCAAAGTGGGACGCCTCTTGCAGTCCCAAACTGGCACCACCAGGAGTTGGTTTAAGCCAACTATTTTTTGATCCGGTCCTTTGGACCGGAACATGGCCTCAGCACAGCTTCCGGCTGCTTTGGGCGTGTGCGTCATCTAAACGCCACACTCACAAAGAAGCCAGAAGATACTTCTTTTGGTCTGTCTATGTTCCAGGTCTTACTTCACTGGATGGGGTCTGTTGTGTTCTCTTCTCTCTGCTACTCATCAGTGACTTATATTATGAATTACCTGTCTCTGGTGATCACAGTTAGTATAAAAGCTTTAGTCATGGTATATTGGGTTCTTGGGTATAAGATGATCTTGTGTGTGTTTATGTACCTTCAAGATGCCCATAGACGTATGGTGACTCCATTAATTTCATAGGGTTTTCATAGGCAAGGAATACTCAGAGATGGTTTTGTCAGTCTCTTCCTCTGAAATATAGCTTACAGCGCTGATACTCATTGGTGATCTCCCATCCAAGTACTAACCAAGGCTGGCACTACTCAGCTTCTAAAATCAGATGGGCTCTGGTGACTGCAAGATATTTAGGTGGCCATAAGATGAAGATAACCTTATATTTATGGCATTTTCCTGATTCTGTGATATGACACTGAAATCCTATAGATAGAACATAGTGTCTGTCCCTTCACTTTTACAATGTTGCTTCCCTGAAACATTCTGGAGTCTTTTTAGAGCCAGCTGCTCCAAAGTGTCCTCATTTTGAATGGTCATCTCTATTTATAGAAGGGAAGTCTTCAGTTTGGAAGGACATTAGAGCAACCTCCTCTTTAAGTCTGTAGTGCTCCTAATCCTGAGCCCACAGTTGTTTGATCACTCTGAAGGCAGTGTGAAGAGGAAGAAGAGCTGTAATATGGTTGATATTGTAGCCAGCCAAGATCATAAGCAGTTGTCAGAGCTTTTGTGGCTGAAGAGTGGGGTATAAATATTCTAAAAACAAACAAACAAATAAACAAATATCACCTTCAAAAAAGGGAGAGGCATTTGAAGGGGAACTTCATATTTTTTGAATGATTGCATTTACAGGCTACTTTATCCTGAGAACTTGAGTAGGTAAACAAACAAAAAATTCTTCTATTCAAAGCTTGAATAAAGATACCATATACACACCCAGAAGATAGGACAAGTCTCCAGGAGATTCCAAAGTTGTTCTTGTTGTTTTTGTGGTAGTGGGGAGTTCCACTGTTCACCAAACCTAGTCTCCACTGCTGTTTACATTACAGAGAGCATCTGTGAGGGATATGTGTGTACCACCTCTCTCAACGTGGTAGAATAATTTCATGTCACTTCAGGTTTTGTTTTAAACAACTCCTCCTAATCCTCCTACTTCGGCTTTTGGGTAATTGAGGGTGTCATGGGGGCAGTGCTTTTTAATCCATTTTGCATTATTCAGGATTAGAAAGTTGCCTGCAGAAAAGAATAATTTATGTGGGAGTCAGAGATGCCATGGTTCAGTGGTTAAGACACTGATTCTGACAGTTGCAAGACCAGCAGGTTGGCAGTTCGAGATCCAAGTGCTGCGTAAGGGAGTGAGCTCCTATCACTAGTCCAGGCTTCAGCCAACCTAGCAGTTTGAAAGCATATAAAATTGCAAGTAGATAAATAGGTACCACTTTGTTGGGAAGGTAAAAGCATTCTGTACAGTCATGCTGGCCACATGACCACAGAGTTGTCTTTGACAGCACTGGATTTTTGGCTTAGTAACATAGATGAGCACTGCCCTACAGTCAGACATAACTTGCCAACCTTGTCAAAGGGAAAACCTTTACCCTTTTTACCTAGGGGATTTAGGGTCTATTGGGAGGCTTTGCAGGCCACAAAGCATGGTCTTGGATTTGGCACTGGGCACACCTTTCTCACTTCTACTTTAGATCTGTAAGAAGAGAAGGAAAGCCATCATGGATCTGACCATTTTAATCCATCCAAATTTAGTCCATTTAGTCTCGGGAGCATACAAGCATATCACAGAGGTCACTCCCACTAATGGACCTTGACAGCTCATTTTCAGTTGCATATTCTTTATCTGAATTTCCACATTGTGCATCCGGGGAGAGGAAGGTGTACCTCTGATGGGCCACATACACTTTCCACAGGATTGTTTTTGTAGGCCTTGACCTGCAGAGACTCCCAACTTTTTATTACCAAGAAAGAAAGGGTGAATTGTTTCTCATGGAATTCCAGGCAATACAATTTATCTTTTAAACAGGTTGTATCTTCCCTTTGTTTAAAATCAGAATACCAATTTTTCAAAATTACCCCCCCCCCCCCCAATTTTGTCTTATTTTGCATTTTTGGCAACTGTATGCCTACGGAGGGTCTTGGGACAGAAAACTGGCCCCAACATACCACAGTTTCCCACCCCCCATTTTTACTTTGTATCATGACAATTAGATACTGATTGGCCCATCCTGGTTAATTAATCCTATTTATTTTGAGTTTATACCTTGGCTTTCTCCCAGAATGAGTTCCAAGGTGGCTTCTTTAATCTTCTTTCATAGGAAACTAAGGTAGTAAGGCAGTGGCCATGATATCTCTTGTAGCAATGAATACTGTAAAAGTACAGTATGTGATTTATTTAGCAGCCGATTCAGGTCAATCAATTTCACTGGATTTCCCTGAGTATTTTGAAAGAGAAAAAAAGGTCTCTAGATGATACATAATTTATAAACTGGTCATATCCCTCTTAAGAAAAAAAAGTGACTAAATTTAAACATATTTAAGTATTTAACAATTCTTCAAGAACCTCTAACTATTGTGGTTGCATTCATCTATCCGTTTTCCAGTTCTGTTATACCCCTTTTGAAATGTGGCCACCATGGAATACCTGCACATATTCTAAAGAAGCAGCATTGTAGATTTGTGTCTTACTTGCATCACAATTCTTGTTGTGTGCCTTCAAGTCATTTCTGAGTTACAGCAACCGTGTCATGGAGTTTTCTTGGCAAGATTTATCGAGAGGAGATTTGCCATGGACTTCTTCTGAGACTGAGAGAGTGTGATTTAGTGAGTTTCCGTGGCTGAGCAAGGATTTGAACCCTGGTCTCCAGAGTCCTAGTCCAGAACTCAAATGCTATACCACACTAGCATTACAACTGTGGTTGTTTAATTTTCTTTTCCTTCTCTGTTGATTCTTAACATGGATTCGGTTACTACCTTATACTAAATGTATGAAATGTTCATCACATTCAAAGCATGGACTATGCCACAAGCACATACTGAGCTGATGCACTGATGTTGTTGAGTTATCCAATGTGATCCTGAGATTCCATTTCTGGTTAATTAACTCCAATTCTCACTTCTCAATATATAAAGTGAGGATTTTTTTTACCAACTCTTTGTGAATTATTCTGTAAATTGCTCCTTATACTTCTCATGTCTAACTCTGGATCATTTTAAGATATTAAATTTTATTCCTCCCAATGCAATATAACTGGAGGGTCCTAATTCTATTTTCAGTCATGAAAACTTTGCCCCTCCTTCCAGTTACTAAATTATTTGCTAAACCATTCCCTTATCCCAGGAAGCCATTGTGTTTGTTTAATAGTCCTTGGTGAGACTTTTTAAAAAAGGTTTTTCAGAAATCCCAAGCATAGAATGAAGTATAGATTGAAGTACCCATATGGACGCACTTGTGCTGAATCACGGTGCTTGTTTTATGGATGCATTTGCAGGCTGATTCTCTGCCAGTCTTGTTCTTCTTTGTCCTGAATAATTCTGTGTTTCATATTGCTTTCTGCCAGTTTACCAGAACAATGAGAAATTAACTGGCTTATTCTTGGATCTTTTTTTGGAAACCAGTTTGGCATTTTTTGCTTTGGTATGGGGGAGGCTTTCAGAGACAAGTTGCACATTTTTGTGAAGTTGAAGGCTTTCACTGCTGGCATCCAGAGTTTTTTGTGGGTTTTGGTTTGAAGACTATTCATATCCCCTTTGAGGTTTTTCCCTATCTCTACTTGATTCAGTTTTTCAGATGCCTTTTCTGCAAATGCTAGTTCAGGCCTGTCCTGCATTTTTATTCCTCTTTGCCATCTAATGGTCCAGTTACCTTCCTGGCCAGGTTTCTGTTTCTGACATGCTTGAATGAAACTTCCATTTTGATTTTAATGTTTGTAATAATATATTATTTTTCTGGGCTTATTATCTATTTAGATCTAGTTAATGCTCCTCCTCAATCAAAGAAGGATTCCAGTATGAAAAGGAAGCCTTTTTGCCTTTTATGGTTTTATGGCCTGTGTTTGTTGGCCACACTGGTGCCTTCTTGGACTTATTGGTACCTTTCCTAATCTGCATTATATTGCGTGAGTTTCTGTTGCTGTAATTTCAGACTTCCTCAAATCTTGGGAGAGATTTTATTCTTCTGACTTTCCCTTTCAATGTTTTAGATAATCTCATTTTTAGAAGAGAGGTAGTTAACACAAGACCCACAGGCTGAACGCAAGTCTCCTTTGCAGTTGAGTCTCAGGAGTAGTGCAAGGCCCATTCCTAGATCTTGCGATAAAGCATTTTGCAGGATATTTATCTGTTGTGTTTTTGAGGAGTGGTAACATTTCATCCTAGAAGTAAGGTATTTAGGTTTATATTACTTAAGAATACATTGCTTTTAAAAATTAAAATACTCATTATTAACAATGGAGTGCATAGTAATTGGGATAAACCCATATAAAGTGATTGAACAAGGTACATATGCTAACAAGGACAGATTTTTAAAATGAATAGATAGTTGACATTGTCAGCTAATAGGGCTGAAATACTCAGCAATTTCAGTCTTTGCTCTCTGGCTTTCAATTACAGGGGGTCATGCATCAAAAGAACTATTCATTAAAGTGGCTGGTTGTCAGGCAGTCATGAATTTGCTGCCCCTCTATTATTCAAGTTTCACAGTATCCCAGAGTAATTAAAAAACAACAGCCATTTACTTTTTAATTGTTAATCTGAATTAATTAAATAAACAAAATTCAAATGAGTTATTCCACTTAGGTAGAGATACTGAAAACAGGGTGAATGCCTACCTTCACATATTTTTACTTAGACAGAGAACTGTGTTTTCTCACTTGTGATTCTGCTAGCATATGAATGGAAACTATAATTTAATGTTTAGCTATAATTTAATGTTGTGTGCACAAGCCTAAAGGAGGGCACATGAAATGCTAGGCTTACATGCTCTTTTCCCTAGCCCCACGCCATCTCCCCTATGACTGGGACAAGGAATAAACTAAAGTTCTCTTGCAGTTTAATGGATGCCTGACTTATTCTTTCATGCATACTAGCTGTATAAAATAAACTGTAGTTTGTTCATCAAACTAGCCTAGGGTTTATTGTTGGCCTGTGTAACCAGTTTGCTAGAATTGATTATAAACCATTATTCTTGGCTTGTGTATAATAATAAGCTTGTTCTCTCCAAAAGTGAAGTTTAATTCTTGTTTGTTCCTCCTTCTGATTCCATAGGTAAGGGATAGGTGGACAGTGAGTACTTGAACATTTTTGTGCATGGAGCATTAAACTATGCATCGATGTCTGAGGCCCAAAATAGATGGGCCAAATAGAGCAGTGGGAGACCGCGCTGGTGCTATTCACATGGGGACCTTGGCAACTGCAAGTGACCAGCCCCAATCCAGGCTGCTGCTGCTGCAGTCCTAAATTGGGCCGCTGGAAGGAGTGGATTCCATCTGCTACTTCTTGGCCTGGTTGTTTGCAAATGACATTGCCTCCTCACGGTTTCAGGCTGTGTTCGGGGTGTGCATCATGTAAATGGCACAACCCCAACGCAGAGTGAAGCTGCATCATTTTGCCTGTGTGTTTCAAGCCTAAGCCCTCTCAAAGTGATTAAATGCTACCTACAAAACATTACATTCACAGTTAATACAGGTAAAAGCGTTTCCTTAAAAATGGCAATAAAAAAGTTTTTGTTTAATATGAGCAAGGGAGCAGAACAGATGTGTTCATGTATCTTGTCCACCTTCCTTGGTTAGGTTTGCATATTTATATTTACAAAGATCTCACATTTTCATTAGTAAAATGGGATGTTTGGCATGATGCTCCTGATGTCTACAGTCTGGTTTTTGAAATCAATCTACTGTGCTGATAGTCATTTACAATATTGCATGTTTTCACTGGAATTAATGAGTGCTCTTGCATCTGTTACTCTATGATGTTTGAATACTTAAATTAAATTTGCAATGTAAAAGTGGGAGAAATACTGCTGCCTTGGATTTTTCAGTAGAAACCAAAATTTTGGTTGCCTGCACTAAGAAGTTCATCTTATATTTCTGATATTACCGATTAAAACAAGTTGAGGAGCACCAGACAAGAAGTGCCAAAGGAAACTTGATTCCTCATTTCCCTGCCATATAACCTTGTTACATGAAGTTTGTTGCATGTTTGTTGATCTATAAGACAGAAATAGCAGAACACTGGTTTGGTAGGGTCCTGCTAATCTGTTTTTTCTTGACAGTGCATTGATAATGCTAACCAATTGACTTACCTGAAAGTCTTCCATATCTTGTAGACTAGATTTGGCAGGTTCCCCAAACCACGATGATTGCAGACATTGGATCCTTTCAGGAAATGTTCAGTGCACAGAGAGTGGGGAAAATGTTGGCTGAGCACAGTCATAAATGTTTGTTAAATGAGGTGACAATTTTATATGCAGCTCTCTCTCATTTAGAAAGAGGATCTGTGTGAACAAGGTTATTTTTCTTCTTGTTTTTCTTTCAGGGAATGAGAATGGGGTTTCCCCCCTATAGCTTAAATATATAGAAATCTGATTATTATCATGAGGAGAAATTGAAACTTTTAGAATTGGAGTATAACTTGGCCATTACAGAGGTTTGCAGGTAAGTCTGCAAATGGGTATCTGTTTAAACTTTGGATCGTAACAGCATTTTTCAGTTTCTAAAGACTGGAGGGGAAAGAGGTATGAGGATTTTCTGAGCTTGATGCCATTCTATGGTGTGAATAACAAACCCGGTTATTCACATCCCTCTGATACAAAAAATGACATCTGAATGACTTCAAGATAGTGTCTCCCAGCCTAATCCTCCCAGGTCCCACTTACCAGGTAGCAGTAGCTGTGTTTGATGGAGGTCTGTCCACTGTTGATCAGGAAGCAGCTGGTCAATGGTCCCACTCCCTCCTGTGAGCAATCTCCAGTGTGACAACCAGAAGCAGAGTCCCTGTCACAATTCCTCCTTGCGCCAGTGAAAGCTCACATGACTATTCATGTCAATTGGCTGCTTCCCAGTCAACAGGAGAACAGACCTCCTTCAGTTGCTCCAGCTGCTACTCAGTAAGTGGGCATTAGGGCCTGTGATAGTCCCTATATATCCCCTAAGGTAGAGAATACATAAGGATTGTGAATATGAAATTGTCACAAGTGCGTTACTTATGGTGAATTCTGGCCATCGTTTCTAACTCTTCAGATGAAAATGTCTTAAACTACCTATCTTTTGACCATCTTTTTGTTGTCTGGTAAAAATGAAAGTATTAAGGCCAGTCTGTTTGGAATTTGTGGGTCAAAATTTTGGTTAAATCATGTGAAATGACCTACTTGTCAAGTTATTTATTAATATTCAGTAGAATGATTCTTCTCAGTGATGTGGAGTCATTAAAAAAACACCTCGATAAAAACTTCAGTGTAGGTAGTGTCCATATATTTGATAAAATAAGTAGGGTGAAGAGGCAATTTAAACAGTTAATTTTCTAGAAACTCAGACCTGAACACATTCTAGCAAACACAAACTTTGCTTAGGAATTTTTCCCAATTCCTGAAAGCAGTTGGAATCTGACCTAACATGTTTGCTTTAGTAAACACACGCACACGTGCACACACACACACACACACATATCTTTGGTGATTTATTTTCCCCAAACATATTTCACCTAGGAAGAGTATGGGCAGACAGGCCAAAATAAAGCTGCTTCGGGTCAGTTTGGAAGTATGCTGTATAAATGACACACGCATCATAAGAGGCCAGAAGCTATGCCAAAGTTGCACTCCAGCCTCCTAGGACACATGCAGCATTTAAACAGCATATCTTCAAAGTGACCTGAAACAGCTTTATTTTGGCCTGTCTGTTTGGACCCTATGACACATTTAATATGGTGAATGGTATGTTTAGATTTAAAACTAAGTGGATATTAGTAATATATTGCTTAAAAACACATTAAAACATCACAGTTAAGTGGGATACAGTTGATTATGCTCTTTGAGAGCAGAGTGAAGACACTGATATACTAATTTAAACAGACAAATATGTCTATGTGCATTCATATTGTTTTCTTAAGATTTTATTTATTTATTTTCAAATATTTCAAATTCCATATTCCAAAATTATTCCAAGTGTATATATCAGATAAACAATATCATCATCATTATACCAAACCAATCAGAGGTACAGACATATAATCAGAGAAATATAATACGACCTTGCTCAGTCTTACTATATGCATTTATCATGCTGTTTTCCGTTACATTCATATGTGCATTCATATTGTATGTACATATACCTGTTAGGGTTAGCCGACTAGGAAAAATAAAGCTTTGAGGTTACACAACTTGAGTGGTATTGTACTTGTTCATTATATTACTAGTTAATTTATAAAATACCACCTTTTTAGAATTGGAAGGTTTTGATAAAAAAATGTCCCAAGGATTTTTTTTCCTTACCTCGTGTTCCTGAAGAAGGTTGCTTAGGCCTGTTACAGACTGCCAAAATAAAGCTGCTTTGAGTCTCTTTGGAGGTATGCTATTTAAATGATGCATGGGTCCTAAGAGTCCAAAAGCTGCACCAAAGGTGTACTCCAGTGCTTAGGAATGGAGTGTGGCTTTGGCGTGACCTCCGGACTCTTAGGGCCCATGCATCATTTAAACAGCATACCTCCAAAGAGACCTGAAGCAGCTTTATTTTGGCTGTCTGTAACAGGCCTTAGTTTTCAAAATGTGGAATGAAAGTTGTCAGTGGTTATCCATGCTTCAGTAGCCTCTACTCTAGACTACTGAAATGGATTGTGTGGGGAACCTCTGGGCTTCAGAAAGGCGACCTGAAATATGGATGCAAGTTCTTATTAAATTGAGGCATCAGGGCAAGCATTTTTTTCCTTCTTTTTCTACAGATAATGCTTGGTACTTCATAATAATCAGACAAGGTCAAGTCAACATAATCCTCATATTACAAAGACAAGATCTGGTTCACAGCCCAGCCTTTATATAGACAGCTAGTGTGGTTTGACTGTAACTCTGGAGACCAGAGTTCAATCTCCACTCAGCCATGGAAACCCACTGGGTGATGTTAGGCAAGTCATAGTCAGTTAGCCTCATAGGAAGGCAAAGGCAAACCCCTTCCGAACAAACCTTGCCAAGAAAATCCTGTGATAGATTTACCTCAGGGTCACCATAAGTTGGAAATGACTTTAAGGCACACAAAAACAACACATGATGCAAAGAAATAATGATGTTACCAACCAGTGTTATTTTTTTAAATGCTTGTAACACTGTTGAAGACTTGGTCCAAAACAACATAAAGCAATATGCAAATACTATGTGCTACTGGCCTGCTGAGCAACCTATTAGGATCCACTGAAGTCATGTTACTAGTCCTGAATTGTTACTTAGCGCTGCTGGCTAAAAATTCTGTAATGTACATTTGCAGCATAGAGAAAGGAAGAATATTTTATTTTTGGAGAATAAAATCCTGTAGAGTACCATTCCTGACTGAAATGCCACTTGTGTCATCCCTAAAATAGAGATTGCAATGAGATTTTGACTGAGAGTATAGGATGTCAATGCTAAATTCCTGTGTAGGAAAGATGCATGTTGTTGTATAAGGGTTCCATGTGATGCTATTTATGGAACTTGTCTCAGATGTCTTTCCATGAATAAACCAGCTGTCAAGAACTTCAGCCAGCATATAGCAGCGTTTCACTTGCAATAGCACTAGCATTGTGTTGTATTCAACCTCATCAGCTACATGAATCCACAGATCACAATTGTTTTGCTGTTTTTGTAACTCCAGCTAAACTTTCCATCACCTGCATTTGCATGCAAAGTAAGCCAAGATACTATGGGTAACTCACTGTGAACATGCAGCATTCGTGACTGCTTGGCTTGATCTGCCAGGACGGATAGATAAACTAAGTATAATAAATCAGAAGTTTATTTTGTTGTCCAGACTGAGATTCATGGCTTCTTGTACTCTTTACATGACAGAAACAAGATCTTGAATTTGGGTGGCACAACATGCCTTCAATTTCTCCCCAGTTCAGTGCCAAATTCTGAAGTATAATCATTTTACATTTTAAGAAACTAAAAGTTGTCTACTTTTGTGTCCTTTTAAATATAGTTTATATGACAGATTAAATCAGTGGTTCCCAACCTGTGGGTCGGGACCCCTTTGGGGGTCGAATGACCCTTTCATGGGGGTCACCTAAGACCATTGGAAAACACCTATTTAATTACAGTTATGAAGTAGCAATGAAAATAATTTCATGGGTTTGGGTCACCACAACATGAGGAACTGTATTAAAGGGTCACGGCATTAGGAAGGTTGGGAACCACTGTATTAAATCTTTATGGAGAAGAGATTTTGTCCATTTTGGAAATGAATGGACTGCTAATAATCAATACAACTAAATTTACATTAAGCAGACAAAGTTGTGGATATCAGTTCTCCACAAGCTTAAGAGTAAGGATTCTCAGCATGCAGTAGGACATAACTGATGTAGTTGTAGACAAGGAGACTTGGATTCAAATCTCCTCTTCAGCTAATGTACCTAACATGGCTGTTAAGATATATTAGACTAATCCACATGAATCCCCTTCGTAAGCATCATGGATGTGACAATTAAAATTTCTAAATTTGAAATGCAGTTAATAAACATGCCATTATCTGACTTAGTCTGAAACTGTGTAGTGTATTATTATATAAAAAAACCTTTCATTTATGGCTACCAATGCATTTTATTCCCACGAATACTTAGGATCAATATGAGAACTTGTTCTTTCACATTGGTTCTATTGATATGTCTCCAAATCCAACTTCTGTAAGGAAGATACCAAGGAAAAATGTGTCTTGCTGGGTGAGAAAGTATTTGCTATTGGTCCAAGTACATACGCATTCATTCTGACTTTTGTACTAGGTATTAATGGAGTTGAATATGACAGAAAAGTTGTGCCCATATGCACTGCCACATACAATAAAGCAGTCATATCAATGATAAGAATTGAATAATAGTCTTCTTTGCTAATAGACAATGGGTCATAGCTAGCCCCCAGTCATCTAAAGCAGTGGTTCCCAACCTTTGGTTCTCCAGCTGATTTGGACTTCAACTCACATAATTCCTGATTGTTGGCCAAGTTGTCTGGGGCTTCAGGAAGCTTAAGTCAAAAACAAATGGAAGACCAAAGTTTGGGAACCGCTGACCTAAAGTGTGCTTCTCTACCCCTCACTTTCATTCACTCTAGCCTTGTTTCCAAATGTGATAGATCAACATGCAAACATGAGAGTATGTTAGCTCTGCCATCACCTTTTTTGTCACTCCAGGAGAGCATCTGTGCACGGAGAAGCACTCTGAGCTTGCCATTTTCAACACAGAAGAAATGGGGGAATAGGAGATGATTGGCTTTTGCATGTTAACTGAATGTTTGGTTTGGCCTGGGAAGACTTCTAGCAGGGCAATTTAAGTAGATTGACCTTTGCTGTGGCCTGAGAGAAAGTGGAAGATTTTAAAATGTGATTCCAAAGTAGTTTCACCCTCATCTCTGAACTACAATAAAAACCGTGAACTACCTTGCCTGGCTACAGTCAGCTATTCTCCACTATATACCTGCAATCGGTGTATAGTGTTTACATTACAGGGCTGTATATTATACCTACAGCCCAACCTGCAGCGTGGGGATAAAAGTAATACTGTATCTAATATTTCAGGATTGTTATATTCTCTGAGCTTCAGCCTAATTCAAAGTAGGGTTGCAATAGTGCTGGACAACAAGGCTGAATTGTCATAAAATCAGCCAATGTCTACCTGCAATATTCACTGTGAACTTCAGGTCTATAATAAGTCACTCTTTTACCTCCAGAACCCACTTCAATTTGTATTTGGATAATGAAATGTATTTGCTTTGCAATTTGTATGAGCAAATCTTATAAAAAGTTTCACACTCAGTAAGAGCAGAAGCTTTTTCTTTTCTTTTCTGTTATCTTTTAGAGAAGGGATGTGTTGTTGTGGGCATATTAGTACCTGGTGCTAAGCTGCATTTAAATTTTGGATGTCTGCACTCATTTCTATGGGCACATTTTATTTTTGTCTCTAGGAATGTTATAAAAATAGTTTCTCAGCATGAAGCAGGAAATGACTTATCTGCACAATCCAGTAGTTCCCACAACTCCTTTTATATCTATGTTTCTCTTCCTCTAGGACCAAAATATTCTAGATCCTGTCTGATCTTGGAAGCAAAAGAGGGTCAAGCCCTAGTTAGTACTTGGATGGGAGACCACCAATGAATACAAGATGCTGTAGGTTATATTTCAGAGGAAGGGACTGGCAAAACCACCTCTGAGTATTCAAAACACCTTAAAGGCACCAGATCCCAGCTGATCTTGGAAGCTAAGCAGGGTCAGCCCTGATTAGTACTTGGGTGGAATACCAGATGCTGTAAGCTATATTTTAGAGGAAACCATTGGCAAAACTACTTCTGAGTATTCCTTGTCTAAGAAAACCTTACAGAATTTATGGGGTTGCCATAGGTTGACAGGCGATGTGAAGATACATATACACATACTTATCTGTCTTCCTTTTCTAGGAGGTACATTTTATCCCCTCCCTTGGTTTTCTGCCCCCTCTTCTTGCAACAGGTATCCTACACTATATTTCTACTAAATAGGTTTATTGGGATGAGAGCCTGTGTGGTCTAGTGGTTTGAGCATTGGACTATGACTCTGGAGACCAGGTTTCGAATCTCTTCTCGGTCACGGAAACCTGCTTCATGATCTTGGGCAAGTCACATTCTGTCAGCCTCAGAGGAAGGTAAATCCTCTCTGAACAAATCTAGTTACGAAAACCCTGTGATAGGTTCACCTAAAGGTCACTTTAAGTCAGAAATGACTGGAAGGTGCAAACAACAACAACAACAACAAGGGTTGTTATGTCCTCCCGTGCAAAAGCCTTTTCTTTCTTCTGCAAAATTCATGGTTTCACTGAGTCTGTCAGCACTGCCTTCTTCCTGTAGGTACTTCCATTTTGGCTGCATAAGCATGAACACTAGAGAAACAGAAATAAAGTAGAAGTTGAGGTAGTAATTTCCACCCATGTGATAGAACATTATTGCACTATAGTATTCACCAGTTTGTGAAAACACTGGCTATGAGATATTGTTACTAAAATCATGATTGTTAAATAAATGGATGTATAACCCAACCTCTTTCAGTAATACTTTTGTTTTCATTTATTCCAAAATTGGAAAATTGTACTATTATAACATTTTCACATTGGTAGAGAAAGAAATGCACATACAGGAGTCCTTTGTGGTTGAATCATCAGACTGAATTTTAAAAACACTGTTACAATCTGTGTTAATGAACTTTGACTTGCTATACTAATATCTTAACACTATCTTAGCTTGGTGCAACATGTGCCTAATTCCTATAGAGTTTGCTGTACTGAATGCTGAGGAAACAAATGGACCCGTTCTAAAAGCAATAGAATCCCAGAATTGATGACGTATGCCATAGAGATTGCATGCTGTAGGCCTCAGCACTACCTGCAAGTTTGATTAATCTACTGTTATCTGACTTTCTGGTTGTAGTCTAGTCAAAGAGGTGTGTGGAAGGAATCCAGCCTGTGGTAATGGGACCTGTTGACACAATGACCCATTCACATTCTCTCCTCAGTTGTGCATTCCCATAAAACATGCAGGTGACTAGAGAAGAGTCTAGTTGTCTTTTCTATTTTTCATTTTACTTCAACTATTCTGATTTAGAATTGCTACAGGTTAAGTCTCCTGGTGGCACAGCGGTTAAATGCCTGAACTGCAGCCATTCACAGCCACAAGGTTGTGAGCGCAGTCCCTGGAACTCCAAGGTCCACTCAGCCTGGCATCCTTCTGTAGTTCGCTAAAATGATACCCATCTTGTTGGGAGCAGTTAGCTTACACATTGTAAACTGCTTAGGGAGTGCTTAAGTACACTGATAAGCAGTATAGAAATGTACTTGTTACTGCTTATCTGAAGTTCCAAAATCAGAACCCCAAACTTTTCATGAGTGGTTTAGATAGTGCTACTGTATATATGAACACCATGGAGGTCTGGGCGGGGGGCGGGGGGGGGGGGGAGACATTGTGACTTTCAAGCCCATCACTCACACAACACCTGTTTGATAGAAAAGAGAAAGAAGTGGACAGTGGGACAGTCTGTGACCATGAGAGTGCCACATTCTGTCCTGGCTATCCTAGAGTAAAAAGATGGCCCACTGGTTGTATGGCTATAGTGACACCTTTTCTATCTTACGGTTCAGTGTACAGAAACTTTGGCCTGTTACAGACTGCCAAAATAAAGCTGCTTTGGGTCTCTTTGGAGGTATGCTGTTTAAATGATGCATGCATCCTAAGAATCTGGAAGCTGCACCAAAGCTGCACTCCAGTGCTTAGGAATGGAGTGTGGCTTTGGCGCGACCACCGGACTCTTAGGACCCATGCATCATTTTAATAGCATACCTCCAAAGAGACCCGAAGCAGCTTTATTTTGGCAGTCTGTAACAGGCCTTTGTTTCATGCACAAAATTATTTAAAATATTACATAAAATTACCTTTGGGCCATATGTATGAGGTGTATATAAAATGTAAATGAAATGTTTAGACTTGGTTCCCATATCCAAGATATCTCATTATATATGTATATGCAAATAACGTACATTCTAAAATCCAAAACACTGCGGGTCCCAAGCATTTCAGATAAGAGAGACTCAACTTTTTTATCCAAAGAATATGTACACATGCACAAACACACACAAAATGCTTGTAGATGCTCCCTTCTACACAGTGCCAGGCACATAGTTTTGATTTTTTCCCCTAAGATAATGATACTTTTCAATATCCTGCCACAATAATAATGGTTTGTTTGCAGTGTAAAAATGATTTGTGTAGAAGACATTTTCATACATTTTGTTTGAGCTAGATTTATATTTTGTGTATAAATTTTGACAAAGTATCTGTTCGAGATGAATATGAATCCCCCTCCCCAATTTTTTTCTGTATCCCACAGTGGATACCGAACCTGTTTTATGGAGTATTACTGGAAAATTCCTGCCTGTTATAGATACTTTCCCATGTCTTTGTGTCTGTGATAATGACAAACCTCTGAAGTATTTCCATTCACTGTTTGTCCTTTGATATAAACACCTTTTATTTTGCCAGTGCATGTAGCAATTTTAAGGATAAAACTAAGTCTTAATATCGGTTGTCTGTGAGAACTTTTTTAGAGTCTTCCCACACAATGCTACTATTAAAGGACTAAGAAGATTCATGTGGCTAGAGGTTGTCTTGTTTGGTTAGAATTAAACATATCCTTTCTAACCAAAGAAATGTTTTTTCCTCTGCATAGTTACATAGTCTTGTGATTGTTGGTTCAATCACTGGATTTAATAACCAGATGGGTGAGTTGAAGCTTGTGGGAATTTAGAATCAGGACAGAGCATTCTCACTCTTTAAATGGAAGGATGATATCATTAGGGATTTAATGTCAGTAATGGAAGGCTAAAGAATTGTTTTCAACCCTTGATAGTCTCAAGGGCAAGGTCAGTAGAGTAGTCAGCGTGGTAAAATACTGCTCCATTAAAAACACCTTTATGTCACAAAGCTTTGATTTTCAGCTGGTCATTGGTGATACTACTAAGGCAGAGTGAGCTGGCAGCCCTGTTTACATTTTAAAGTGGGGTTTATCTTAGAATATACCATATATACTTGATTATAACTTGACCTCATATGTGTTGAGGGCAGGTTTTGGGGCCAAAATTATGGATTTTGTTAAGACCCATGGATAAGTCAAGGGTAAAACTTAGGGGCATGAAGCAAAGGACAAAGCGAAGGTAAATGATCCCAAAGGACTTACAAAATTCCTGCATGTGTAACTGTTTGTTCTTACCCTAAAGACTGGATGGATGAGGAGGGAATTACGGGGAAACTGTGGAAGTGGGGTGTGTGTATGTGTGTGGGGGAGCCGACCAGACATAGGCAGGGCTAAGAAAATGTGCACATGCCAAAAAGGATGAAAAGACAAAACTAAGAAAATGGCAACTACACAAGCAGTGATTATAGTCTTTAACTTTAATGTGATAACTTTGTCAGCTTTTCTAGGTTAAAATTAGGCAAACACACACAAATGTCTCATTCAAACACTTCAAAGCCTGACCACATCCTCAAAGGGCGTCCTACACCCATCAATTCTCCTGAACTACAGGCTAGTTTCCAAAACTAAACTGGTCTTGCCACTTTATTCCATACACAAAGGATTTTGAATTTGAGTTGATATTCTCACATACCCATGGCATATATATGTCTGCCCCTGGTTTCCACTCCACCAAATGCATCTGAAGAAGTAGACTTAAGTCTATGAAAGCTCGTGCTGCCAACTTGATTCTTTCAGTCAATCTCAAAGGTGCTACAGAATCTCTCTTCATATTGATTCCACAGACTTACACAGCTATGAATTCTGCTTCAAAGCCTGATTCCTCTTGGCACTTCTTTAAGAGGTTGCTCCAAATAGGTGGCACCACTGCCATTTTCCTACCCAGGCTTTCAATAAGGTCAGAAGTGGTGCCACTAAAGACAGAGTAGAGGGAATCAGTGCTTCTTTTAGGGGACACATATATTAGATACACGATGGCATAGGTCACAGATACAAACTCCAGAATCTCAAGTAGTTTATTTATGTATCTCAGATCATATACATGTTGCATCCTCAACTGGCTGCATAAGGAAGAGTCTATAAAAGGTATAAATACAGACACTTTTTTTAGCGGACAGAAGGTAAACACAAAGATATTCGTGTATGACAATTCAGACAAAGGTCTCATGTTGGACGGGTTTAAAGTAGGTGTCATTTCTGCAAAGTCTGGAGGTCACAATTATACAATTGTGATGGATAGGAACAAAAATGCTATAGGAATCTTATGCCTGAACAATAATGTCTTTAAATTTTGTTTCATTTTGCTGCTGCTGCTGAAACATCCCAGCGGTGAGGGAGAAGACACTTTCAACATCCAAAAGGGCACCTTTGGACTAAAACCAAAAAGAACAAAGGACTTGGTTTCTGTTGTTTCTGCCTCAGCTACAAATGTGCTCTGACATGTAATGCTGTGTGTCCTTTAGGTTTGTCATGCTCAATTTGAATGTAGAAAGCATTACAATTTAAGTCATGTTATGACATGCAGTATTTTTCTTAAACCATTAACTTCATATTTGACAGGCTAAATAGATACCACACTGTGAGATCCAAATTAACCTAGAAGGTGCCAGTCTCTTGAAATTGCTGAGTCTTTCTTATAAAAATGCAGCATCAAATGATGAATACAGATTTAATTTAACAAAAGAGAGAATGATTGCCATGCATTTCAGCTCCCACATTGACTTAATGGAGTTTGCAAACTTTTGTCAGGGGTTGTCATTTTTTCAAAGCATGTTTACTGGCTAAAATACTCTATTTGAAAAACAGTTAATTAGACAACCTAAGAAACTGGTCCACTGCAGAAATAGTCCAGTTTGATACAGCTTTAACTACTCTGGCTCAGTGCTAGGGAATCCTGGGAATTGTAGTTTATTGTGGCACCAGGGCTCTCTGACAGAGAAGGCTAAATGTCTCACAAAACTATAGTTCCCAGTTAAAGTGATCTCAAAACTGGGTTATTTCTGCAGTGTTCACTATTTCATACAGTCTTTGAAATCACTAAGATGGTTCTTAAGCTTAAAGTAGCATTGTCAAGCAGGTATCTTGGGAACAAAGGCAGGATGCTTTCTCATCTGTCCATGTAATGCTTTCTGTTTACATTAAATTGGACAAGTTTTGACTTCTAAATACCAATATATTTTCTGTTAATTACCTTGTTATATGCTGTTTCTTTTTATTGGGCTGGGCATAGACCATAGCAAAGATTGGGCATTGATTTTTGTAACATTTATATCTGGCCTTTATGCTAAGGTATACATTTTCTTGTGCATACGCCTTCAAGTCGTCACCTGTTGACTTATGGCGACCCTGTGGATTTCATGGGGTTTTCCTAGGCGCAAGGAATCTCGGAGATAGTTTTGCCAATTCCTTCCTTTGAAATACAGTAGACCCTTGGTATCTGCTGAGGTTTGGGTCCATGGCCCCTCTTGGATACCAAAATCTGTGGATGCTGAAGTCTCATTATATACAGTGGCGTAGTAAAATGGTGTCCCTGATATAAAATGGCAAAATCAAGGTTGGCTTTTTGGGATTTAATTTTTTTAAAAAGAATTTCAACCCATGGATGGTTGAATCTGTGGATAAAGAACCCATAGACATAGAGGGCCAACTGTATAGCCTACAAGCCCTACAGAACCTGGTATTCATTAGAGGCCTCCCATCCAAGTAAGGGTGACCTTGCTTAGCAGGATCTGGTGCCTTTAGGATAGCTTTTAAAATTTAGTTTAATTCTTTGCATGGTCAATTTAGCACTGTTTAGTTTACTTTCTACAAAAATGTTTTTGTTAAATAATGCAATTTAGGATGAATAGTCACAAGGACTAAGTTAGTGTTTATGAAAAGAAGACTTTAAAAAAAAACATACTGAGAAGCATAATAATTTTTTGTATCCATGCTTTGGGAACAGGGGGATGGACTCCCAGGCACTCCTTTTAAATTAGCTTCATTTGGATTGGTTTAAATAGTGTAATCACAACGCTCTGCTGTGTTTTAGTATCCACCCTCATCAAAGTGACTTGTTAAGAGGAGGCATATTTTCACCTTGAGTATAAACTCATCATTGATGCTTCTGAGTGTTGTCTTCCTTTGCAGTTGTGTCTGTAAGTTATAACTGAAGGTTATTCTGTAAGTTGTAGAACAGTTCACTTTGCTTGTGATATCTGCTCTTGAGGTGTGACTGCTGAATATGATAGGGCATCTATTTTAGACATTAGGAATGTATTTGTGACCGGCAAGCTGTTCAAGGAATTAACTTGGCTTCTCTTTGAAACAACTTGGAAGGACCGAGTGAGTTTTAAAATGTTTTTATTTCTTGATGGGAAAAAAATCTATGAAATGTTAATTTATATCATTTCTTGTGTATGGAGGTGGGGGAAAAATGAAAGGCTTGTATTTAGTGAATTGCCATTTGTACCTTGTGAGTTGAATTGGGTAATATATCCCTCTTTCCAAATGCATTTTAAAGTCACAATAGCAAGAAAGAAATGTAGCTTCAAAGAAGCAAACATGGTCCTGTGTTTTGAACTGTGGCAAGCTAATTTAAATTCAAGCATCCTTGGATTTGTAGTACAAGTGAAGTTTATTCCAGTAGAATACAAATGTGTATAATCGAATATGTCTGCCAATTTCAGGCAGATATATTCTTTCTTTTTCAATCAGAAGATAGGGGTATGTTTATTAAAATGGAATGGTGGTCCAAATATTAAATGGAAGATTGCACAAACCCAGTCAGTGTAAGCTAACCAACATAGGCGTTTTTTCTGAGTGATTTTGTAGCTGAAGGTAATGAATGCCAGTATGAAGTTTTGAAAAACAACATACAGTCCAATGTTTCTCCTTCAAGATGGCATGCTATTAAACAAGCTATATAAGGATGTGTAGGCAAACTAGGTCTCAGTATGTGAAGTGACCCTTTTATGTAACTGATCTTTATTTTAAAATTGTTGGGACATTATTTACTTCTTGGAGGTTAAATCCTTCATCATATTACACCATTCTTGCAAGTAATTTTTAGAACCATATAGGGATGTAATTTTGCCTAGCCCTATTTTAATTATCCTGCCTGCAATGACAAGGTCTGTTAAATTTTAAATGCTTTTGTGACTATGACCTTTTGGAGGAGGAAAAATGTTTTAACTGACTTTTTAAGTGTCTGCCATTACAAGTTAACTTTGATTGCCTGATAATTCTAAAATATTCCATGTTAACAAGACATGTTTCATAAGTAATATTGGTATATGAATAGTAAAGCAATGAAAGAATTGAATGCAGGTTTCTGCAAAACTTGCTGTCCTGTACTAAACCTGAAGTTACTTTCAGAGATTTGTTAGACCTCCCTTTGGTGATTTTATAGGAAGTTCTGCATTGATAGAGGGAATACTATTGGAAGGGGAATCCTGCAGGGTTCTTTTGAACTTGTTTTTGTATCATTTGCCTTTTGGCTCATAAGCAATAAAAATGTTTTTGTACTGTATGCTAGAGGTTACAATGAGATTAAAAAATAAAACTGGCATTTGCTGGTTGGATCTGTTTGTCTCTAGATAGTTAAATCTCTAAAGAATCTCCAGGCATTCAAATGCTAGGTAATGTTCCTTGGGTAAAATTGAGTGTCCTTTCAGGGCAAATGCCTTCTGACCTATATTGTGGGGTTGAGATCTTCCAACTTGGAGCTTCTGTGTGTGCATGTTGGAATGAATCTCTTTTAAAGGCTGGCAGAGTATTGGCAGCAGTTAATCTGCCACATGTAAACAAGCACTGCAACTCAGCAGGGTTGCCCTGTATTTTGCCAGAGGAAATTTAAGGCCAACCTATTAGAATTCCCTTTGTAGTTCCTTCTTTCCTTAGAGTATTCTGCCATTGGCTGACAACAAACTGAAGTTCCTTTGGACTCTGTACTTGGCTCTGCCAGCATCCTGCTTGAGCTTTCACCTTCATTTACTATATTCTCTTTTCCTCCAATAGACTGTTTGGGTGGTAAGAAGAATAAATTGTTTTATAAGTGTCAGCTCCAAATTTGCATTTGCGTTGCATAATACTTTTACCTTTTCTGAATTTATGGAACCCTTTCCAATGTGCTTCGCTTTTTAAATAAAAGGGACCCTCTTCTTGGTTTCTCATGATAAAAGAAAGCATTGCAACTTGGCACAACGGAATGCATAACATTTTTTGAATTCAGAGATTCTTATATATTGGAGTCATGCTTAAGACTCAATGCTTTACAAAGTATTAAAAAGTCAAACCTTTACCCATTGTGACACAGAAGGGGAGAGAGAAATGAGAGATTAGTCTGGAAGGTAGTATAAAACCGTTAAGGCATGAACCCTTAATAAAACATGTAGTGAATAATTCTAGTTGATGTTCTCTGCAAACCCCCCCCCCCTTTTTTTTTTTTAGCATAAAGAGGTGAACTCAGGAAACTGAATGATGATAAGCATGACAGTTCAGGAGTAGCCTTTCCATTGACCTTTGTTGTCGTGTGCCCTCAAGTAATTTAACTTATAATGGGGTATTCTTGGGAAAATTTGTTTGGGGGGGCGGCAGGTTGCCTTTACCTTTGCCTGTGACTGAGTGTAACTTACCTAGTGGACTTCCATGGTTGAGTGAGGATTTGAACCCTGGTTTCCTAGAGGCCTAATACAACACTCAAACCACTATGCCACACTGGCTCACACCTTGACCTACCTAACTACAAACATATTGTTTCTATGTGCCTTCAAGTTGACTCCATCCTACAGTGATCCAGTCATTGCACTTTCTTGGGAAGGTTTATTCAGAGGAGGTTGACGTGCCCAAGCTCACCCAGTGGTTTTACAGGGGAATTCAAACCATGGTCTCTTAGAGTTTTAGACCAAGGCTTAGACCACTAATGTGATGCTGGCTTTTTCATTCATATCTTTGAATTAAAAACCCTACAAAAAGATTTCCTTAAAACCAGAATAACTGTTCTGTTGCACCTATCTGTTGAGGACATCTAGATTGAGAGAAATAATAGTATCACTTTATTCTGGTTTGGTCAGACCTAATTTGGAATACTGTGTCCAGTTCTGAGCACCACAGTTTAAGAAGTTTGTTGAAAAGCTGGAGCATGTCCAGAGGAGGATGACCCAGATGGTGAAAGCTCTAGAAACCATGTGCTGTGAAGAGCGGCTTAGGGAGCTAGATATGTTTAGCCTGGGGGAGAGAAGGTTAAGAGGTGACATGATAGCCATGCGTAAATATTTGAAATAACGTCATATGGAAGAAGGTGCAAGTTTGTTTTCTGCTGTTCTAGAGACTAAGACATGGAGCAATGGATTCCAACTATAGGAAAAGAGATAAACCATAGGAAGAACTTCTTGACAGTAAGAGCTTTTTGACAGAGGAATCCGCTGCCTCGGAGGGTAGTGGAGTCTCCTTTGGATATTTTAAAACAGAGACTAGATGGCTGCTTGTGGGGAGTGCTTTGATTGTTCCTGCATTGGGAAAGGGTTATGGTCTCTTCCAGCTCTATGGTTCTGTAACACTAACTTGATATTTTCCTGGAGTTGACAAAACATTTTATATTGGTGTGTGTAGTGCAGGATGAGAATCATTTGATGTAATGTTGGTTATTAAGGTCAAATAACATGGACCATTTATGAGCTGAAATTCATGTATTATTTCTTATCAGTTACCTCAAGGCTTCCATCTTTTGTTGACCTTTTGTGGATGTAAGTCTACAAAAATGTAGTATAATTAATTATATACAATATAGCACAGAACACAGTGACAGTGTCTTTCAGAGTAAAAAGAACACAGATCCCTACCATGAAGAATATACAATATAAAATTTGACATGGGAAGCAACAGAAAGAAAGAGAAGGGAAGATGCTAGTAAGAGATAATGGTGAAAATAGATGTTTAGTTTAGCTGCACATAGTTAGCATTAGTTTAATGGGATAAAAACAAAGGGTTTCTATACCAAAGGCAAAAAGTGTGTTTTTTGGGATGTGGTGGGGGTTGAAGGAACATATTAAGTATGACATAGATGTTGGAGTCAGTACTAAACTGAGGCAACAAGAGAGAAACAAGGGAGAAAAGGTGGGCATATTACAGGAGAAAGAGAACTGAGATAGCTGAGGATGGTGGATTTTGAGGAATAACCAAAATTACCTTTGACTGAAAAATGAGAAACCAGGGTATAGTAGTGTGGACAAGAAGTGACGTTAAACATTGCAAGACCACAAAGAGAGAAGCAGACAGAAGCAGTTTATGGAGGGGGCACTTACCCTCCGTTGCTTATCCATTTGTACTTGTTGAAGGAGGGACATTTTTCACATGTACAAAGGCATTCATGGATTATCTTTTAGGCAAGTCAGGGATGGCAAAGTGCAGCTCATTAGTTCCATGTGGCTCTGAGGTCCCTTTGGCAGCTCTTTAGTTCATTTAAAAATTGACATTGCAGTTTGCTACTAATGTGAGAAACAGCTTGTCTACTATCCTAGAGATATACTTCGTCCCTTGTATGACACCCCCATTTTTTCTGATTTAAAGTGACAGATTGCTAGAATGTGAATTTTTGCAAGTGGGCAAAGAGGAAAGGTCATATTTTTGTAATATTGAACAATTGTGGCATGGTACCAGACTGAATGTAGACACAGAGTAAAGGAGAGGGAATTGCTGAAGAATGGATGATGATGTTATTTATTGGCATAGGAAGGATATGGGGAGTGGAGAATTTGTGAGAAAAAGTGAGGGCAGTCTTTGAGACATTAATTACATAGCTAGGTAGAAATATCAGACTCATAGCTGAAATGTGGGAGAGAGTGAGCAGTTCTGAGAGAGTAATGCATTTTGTAAGCACATGAGTGGTCCTAAAGGCAGCGGCATGTAATGAGGACATACTGTGCATAGAGATGATGGTGAAGGACTGAGGTCAGACCATAATGGAGAGGTAGAAAAGAGAAGAAGAGTTCTACCTGTGGGTAGAAAAGACGAATGAACAATTGAAAAAGCAGCTAAGGACAGAATCATGGAAACCTGGGTCATGATGTGAGTCACACAAAAGAAAATGTTTTATTGTTTTGTGAATATAAAGACTGACTAGAGACATTTGGATTTGACAGGCAATCATTAGCATGTTTTGTGAGGGTGTAGAATACTGAGAGCAGAAGCTTGATTTTTAAGAGATCAAAAAGAAGTTGCAATGACTGGTGACTGTAGGAGTATACTGCACACTCCAAGAGTTAGAGAAGAAGCATAGAAGAAAAACTAGGAAGTAGTTAGAGAGAGAAGATAGTTTTCCTTGAGATATAGGAAGTGTCGTGTTGTTGCAGTAGCAGAGAAATAAATTGAAGGTGAAAATTACATGGTCTGCAGAACAGATACACTGAATTCCAAAATCCAAAAACCAAAACCTTTTTTTATGGGTGGCTAATATAGGGATACCTTTGCTGTCTTATGGTTCAGTGTACAATCGGCCCTTCTTAAACACGGATTTTTTATACACAGATTCAAGCATACACGGTTTGAAAACGTTAAAAAAAAGTATAAATTTCAAATATCAAACCTTGATTTTCCATTTTTTATAAGGGACACCATTTTGCAGTGTCATTATATTTGATGGGACTTGAGCATACACGGATTTTGTTATACACGGGGGATCTTGGAACCAAACCCCAGTGTATAACAAGGGTCCAGTGTACACAAACTTTGCTTCATGCACAATTTTTTTTGAATATTGTATAAAATTGCTTCCAGACTATGTGCATAATGTGCATATGAAACATAAATGAATTTTGTATTTCCTTGACTGAGTCTATCCATCTACAGTGCTGTCTTCCTCTTTTCCTATTGCTTCCACCTTGGCAAGCATTATTGACTTTTCTGGTGAGTCATACTGTATCTTCTCATGATATGGCCAACATATGACAGTCATCTTGGCTTCCAGAGTAAGACCAGGCCTGGTTTGCTCTAGGACCAATTTATTTGTCCTTTTTTGGCAATCCAGGGTATTTGCATAACTCTTGTCCAGCACCACATTTCAAGGATTCTTTTCCTATCAGCCCCTCTTCACTGTCCAGCTTTCATAACCATACATAGAAACTGGAAATACAGTGGCATGGCAAATCTTGACTTTGGTATTTAGAGATATATCTCTTTCTTGTCTAGTTCTTCATAGTTGTCCTTCCAAGTCCTAATATTCTGATTTCTTGACTGCAGTCTCCACTTTGTTTAATGAGTGAGCCAAGGCATGGAAAATCTTGAACTATTTCAGTGTCTTCATTGTTTAAAAGTTATGTAAATCATCTGTGGTCATTATTTTTGTTTTCTTAATGTTCACCTGTAAACCTGCTTTTGCACTTAGTCATTCCATACCTTTGCTATTTTCTGCTAGTAATATGGATTCATCTGCATATCTTTAATTGTCGATGTTGCTTCCTGCAATTTTCACACCTCCTTCCTTAGAGTCTAATCCAGTTTCGTGTGTTGTATTTGCCACATACAAGTTACACAAATAGGGTGATAAAATGCAGACTTGCCTGACTCCCTTGCCAAGTGGAAACCATTCTGTTTCTCAGTATTCTGTCCTAACAATGGCCTCTTGTCCTGCGAACCAGTTATGTGTTAGGATAATCAAATGCTGTGGTACACCCATTTCTTTGAGAGTGACCTGTAGTTTTTCATGATCTATACAATCAGAGGCTTTACTATAATCTATAAAGTACAGGCTGATTTTCTTCTGAAATTTTTTGACAGGCTCCTTCATCAAATAAATGACCCCGAACAGACAGGCCAAAATAAAGCTGCTTCGGGTCACTTTGGAGGTATGTTGTTTAAATAACGCATGCATCTTAAGAGGCCAGAAGCGTAGGACTGGAGCATGGCTTTGGAGCAGCTTCTGGCCTCTTAGGACACATGCATTATTTAAATAGCATATCTCTAAAGTGACCTGAAGCAGCTTTATTTTGGCTTGTCTGTATGGGCCCAAATGTTTGCAATGAGATCCCTAGTGTGTCTTTCCTTTCTTGAACCCACCTTGGACATCTGGCATTTCTTGCTCCATATATGGTAAAAGTCTACTTGCACATTAAAATCTGTATTAGAGTAGTTCTTAAAATGAGCAACTGCTAGCACATAATTGGATACAGTCTGTTATTTTATTTAGGCTCTCCCAGTTGGTTTTAGAGAGTCAGTGTGGTGTAGTGGTTTGCGTGCTGGGCTAGCAGTCTGGGAGATGCAGGTTCAGATCCCTGTTCAACCCTAGATGGATGATCTTAGGTAAGTCGTATTCTCTAAAGTACGAGTGACATACTTTAGTGATGTGCTGAAAATATTAGCAAATGTCTCACAATCTTAGAGGAAGGTAAAGGCAAACCCCTCTGAACAAAACCCCATGATAGGTTTGCCTTAGGGTCACCATAACTGAGAAGCAACTTGAAGACAAACAACAACAAGAACAACATTTTAAAAAGGAGTTGTAGTCCAAAATACCAGGAGTGCATCAGAATGCTTATTCAGTTGAGAACACATCAAAGATTGTGAGACATCTGCTAACACTTTCAGGACGTCACTCATTCTTGCCTTAACCTTGATGACACTATGGTTCAGTCTAGCTAAGTTCCAATTGCTGCTGCCAACCATGTGGTTAAGGTTCTTGAAGAGTCTGTCAGCCATTGACCTTTGCTCTTAATGGTTTATTGGATGTACCAAAGACTTACCAGCTTGTTTCAGAATCTCATAAATATTTTTGGCTGAGAGGTTATTTGCAAATGATTTTTCCCCCAAAGGGGGGTAAGCTGTTGGAATAAGTAGTTGCTAGCAAGCTCCTAGCACTAATGTATGAAAGTGATTATCGGGATCCATTTCCATTGGGATTCTGCCTAGATTTAGAATTGAAAATGCCTAGTTCACTTGAGGTTTAAGCTTCTGTTTAGTGTAATTTACTCCCATATAAGCAAGCACAGAACTGTAGCATCAAAAGTATAACCCCCTTTTTTGTCAGAGAAAACTTATGAATATACATGAGAGAGCTGCAAACTTCTATACACTATAATAAGCATATGTGTCTTAGTTATTGTCATCTAAGAGTAGTTAAAAATTATTTGAAATGGTTGGTTTAGCAGAAAGGAAAAGGGAGGGATGTAAATGACACATATACTAAACAAACCGACACATAGATCATCCCTATCAAAACATGTATTAAAGTTCAGCTTTCTATATTCAGCCACACACATTTTGCTAAGCACTTCTGTACCCTATTTAACACACCTGAAATATTACAAAAGCATCATGGTGTTTGCAGCTACTAGTATTACTTCTCATCCCAAGCTATTCTGATTCTCCTTAGAGTAGCTATATTGTTGTCCATAGAATGAATGCATCAGCAATGATGCCCCTTTACCAGTTATATTAGCCAGGGGCAATACCTAGTACTAATGAACAAAAAGCACCAGTTAGCATGAAGTGACTTTGTGAGTGAATGAATGCTGTTGGTTAGAACATTTTTCTCCTTCCTTATCCTCCCCTCTGTACACATGGCAAGGGTTCCAGAGGTAGGGATCATAGTTCCCATTGATGTTTTCAGTCATAGTAACAGCAAGTGTTCAGGAAAGCTGTAGTGAGAAATGCAAATTGTTCAATTCGCTTTGTATTTTATGGTGCTAGACTGTTTAAGTAGTCATACTCTGAATTTCTAACTACCCTGGTCCATCAGCTCTTTAGTTGTTGTTGTTGTTGTACACCTTCAAGTCATTTCTGAGTTATGGAAACCCTAAGGTGAACTTACCTTGGGATTTTCTTGGCAAGATTGGTTCAGAAGAGGTTTGCCATTGCCTTCCGCTGAAGAAGAGAGTGTGTGACTTGTGCAAGGTCACCCAGTGGGTTTCATGATCTAGTTGGAAATTGAACCCTGGTCACCAGAGTCATACTCACAGGGATCATAGGGAGAGATCTGTTTCAGACTTGCTGTCTGTAATGCCTGATGCAAACCATTTGTTTTATCCTTCTGCAGAGGTCCCTGCCCTTTTTTTGGAGCCGGGTGTCTATGCAGATAAGGAGGATGTTAGGGATGGTGGTTCTTTCCTGCCCGCAGTGGTAGTGTTCCTCGCCAAGGAAGTTGACCAGGCCAGATTTTTTTCTCACTTTTCAGAAACTTAAGTTCTTACCAAGTGTTTTTGGAACACAAGGTAGAGTGGTTTTAATAGTATTAAGGAGAGATTATCTCTTTCATTTGATTGTTTTAAATGTGGGATTTTGTGGTAATATTAGCGGAAGTGCCAAGCTTTGTAAGATTTAGCGCCCACTCCAATACACTCTCCCTCCCTAACACCCAAAGAGGTGTTTACTCTCCTCAGCAGTAACCAAGGCGTTTTCTCTCTCTCCCCCCCCTCACCTACGCAGGTATCTCTTCTCTCCAAGAAAGCAAATCTCTCTCCCCCTTCCCTTAACTGATTCTTTTCTCATTGCTGCACAGTATTATTTTACCCTTTCTCTGTCTTTCTTCTTTTTCTTTCCTCTTGGTATTTTCCTCCATCTCAGCTCTCATTCAGTCTTTCCATCTGCTCATTCTTTCAGGGCATTAAAATTCTCTTTGTGTTTGCATGTGTGTGTGATTTAACTTTTTGAAGAATTCAGGAGCTTTGCAGGGGAGAGTACTCTAGACGCTTTCTACAGAAATGACTGTTTTAGACCTGAATGCAGCTACCTCTGTCGATTAGGGAAATTTAGGAACTTCTGCCATGTAGTCAGTGAAGATGGTATTGTAGGCTACCATTAGACTTTAAGTAATTAAATTTATTCATTAAAAACATAATAACTCCAAGATGCACGCTCCTAGACCCCCTTATAGATTTACATAGGCCTGTTACGGACTGCCAAAATAAAGCTGCTTGGGGTCTCTTTGGAGGTATGCTATTTAAATGATGCATGGGTCCTAAGAGTCCGGAGGTCGCGCCAAAGCCACACTCCATTCTTAAGCACTGGAGTGCAGCTTTGGTGCAGCTTCCGGATTCTTTGGATGCATACATAATTAAAACAGCATACCTCCAAAGAGACCCGAAGCAGCTTTATTTTGGCAGTCTGTAACAGGCCCTAGTTTACTTCTATAACCCATCACAGAACACCCTTAAATCATATTAACAGGGTATACATGAAAATAAATGTTTGAAGGTCAATGTAATTATTGAGTGTGCTTTATTTGGTTAAATGCCCAACTTTATATATAGGACATTTAGCATGACCATCTACAGTTGGCCCTCCGTTTTCACGGGGGATCCATTCCAGACCCCCTGCAAAAACAGAGGCTCGCACTTATTCAAGCCTCATTGGCTACAGTGGAGCGCGCCCCTGTGTGCACGGCACGGCATGGGTGCGCACACTGGGCCTGCATGCCATTGCAAATAGTGGAGGTTGCCGCTCCATGTATATTCAAGGGCATGGATATGAGATCACGCATTAGGAGGGGCAACTGTAATATGCCCCATTTGGCTGCAGGTGTGTATTGATTCAAGGGCTATAGTAGTAGATATAGTAGTGTGCCTTGTTTCTTTATTTTTGTGTATGCACCACTACCTTTGTGCAAACAGTGGTTCCACTCTTAGAATAGCAGGTAAGGCAGCTCTGTTGCTCCCTCACAACACTCTCTTCTCTATCCACTTTTGCTGTGTTCTGCATTTGGACTGTTGGAGGGTTTTGTTTGTTTGTTTGTTTTTGATATAACAGTCTCACATTGACACATACCTAATGCTTCAGGTTTGATGATTGAATGAAACACAGCAACTATGGGGTGAAGCAGATAGGTAGCTTGGAGTGGCCACTCCAGCTGCGATTGGTCCCCAGTCATCCTGTGACTGTGGTGACCAGATGGCCCGCTTCCAAGCAGTCTGTTGATGAGATCCCAAACAAACCACCAGTAAGGAGCAGTTTTTTGTTGCTCCTTTTGCCAGCAGCTTTGGGCCATCTTAGGCAGCCTCAGAGCAGCTTCCAGCTGTGTTGGGGGCATGTGTTGTCTGCATGCTAAGCACCCAAAGCAGCTAGAAGCTGCTTCTTTTGGCCCATCTGTTTTGGGCCCATGTTGCATGAGCACAGAAGGACTTACATATGATCCTGGCTTGATCTTGGCTTGTAGCACATAGCAGGCAGTAGGATTATGTTGTTAGTAATCTAAAAAGCTTTTGTACACACTTCATTGGGTATTTCTACAAAGCTCTGTTTCACTAACTTACCATTTAAAGAGATTTCAAACTTCAAACATAGTTTTGGGTTTCTTTATTCAGTACCATTATACTTTCCCTTTTCTGTTGGAGGTTTGAGGCTGGTAATGTGTGGAAATACAAATATAAGGTTATTTTAGGAAAAGCTTTCCACTTGGTTGCTTCTATCACATTAATATTGCTTTCCCAACCTGATGACCTTCAGTTAGGGCTGCCATAATTGTCCACTTTTACCAGGGACAAAATGTAGGACAAATTCAAGACCAAACTGTAGGGCAACTGCAGGACAAAACTCAGCTCAAAATGTAGGACATTTAAGGTCCACCATTTTTCTTCAATGTCCTACATTTTGGGCTGAGTTTTGTCCTGCAGTTGCCCTACAGTTTGGTCTTGAATTTGTTCCACTTTTTGTCCCTGGTAAAAGTGGACAATTATGGCAACCCTACCTTCAGTCATACTACAGTCCCGCATAAACTACTGTCTGTGCAGACTGGACATTAATGGGGGCTGTTGCCAAAATATTTTTTGTTGTCCCCAGCTGAACAAATCCTGCATTACTTCCTGATCCAGATTTGAACCATGCACAGCTTCCAAACATTTTTTTTTTTTTTAAAAAACTTTAAGGGAAAAGATTAGCTCCTGAGAAGGAAGTTTGAAGAAGACAACGTGGAGATGAGACCATTCGAAGTAAGGGAGAAAGTGTACGAATATATGTTTCCTGGCATCAGTTACTTCCTGCTGTCCCCAAATCAAGATCTTTCTTCTGGTTCATTGCTTCTTCAGTGTCATTGGCAGTTGGTACATCCAAATTGGTCTTCTGGTTGCTGAATTCAGGATTTGAGACTTTCATTAAGGTCTGCTTTCAGAGCATGACTATTCTCTAATCATGGGGCTTCCACTGGTACCAGTTCTCTCTGATTCACCTCTTCTCTTTTTCTTCTTTATCAGCTTTCAGATTCACTTCAAAGAGAGCCACAAAATCCTATCACTTATGCTTAGAAAGCAACATGAACAATAGTCAGAAGTTGCTGTTCTTTCCAGGACTTAATAATATTCATGTGAATGCCTGTAAAAAAATTATTTGGAAGCTTGAACCAGTCCAGAATATAGTGTCCAAACTGTGAACCTGGAAACACTATAGTTAGTTTATTTGTGTGGCACAGTAAGATTTTCAGTAAGATCTGCCCCATTTTCAGACACAGTTTTATTTGACCTATAATCAATAAGAACCACTTTCTCTTATGTGTATGTCCCTGTCAACTAAGACCTTCTTTGGATATTGATATCTCTGTACCTTTTACTTTGGACATTAGGCAAGCAGCCACTGGTTGTAGGTTGAATGTGGAACTCCCTCCCTGGGATTGGGTTTGCCTTAAGTAACCTTTCCTAGCCTTCAGGCACCAACAAAGTCCTTCTTATTTGTTCAAGTTTTGATAGCTGGTATATTTTTACACTATTGCTTGGTTATTATACATTGTCTGTTATGTGCTTTCCCCTACCTCTGACTGCTCATTGGTTTTTTTTTTAGTGCTGTTTAACTGCTGTTTTTAAGGCTGCCTTATATGAATTTTCTAAACTGCTCAAAATGCTATGTTCTGTATAAGTGTAGAGTAGGTCTTCACACTTTTAAAAACAAAATAAACCTACGATACTGCACACTGATCTGTGTCTTGCACATTTTGTGGCATATAGTGTTTGGCAGCTTTTACAATTGAATGACTCCTTCATAAAATAATTTACCTGTAGCAATATTTATTGTTCTCTCTTTTGTCTACCTTCTAGTACTAACCTTTATTTTCTATTATCTTTATGGGATTGCAGACTTGAGTTTAATTCTTTTTTTTTTTTTTTTTGAAAAAAAAGTATACCATATTTGTGCTTTATAGCTGAAGCTTCAAATGTATTTCAACTTTGCAGTTTGCAAAATGGGTGGGAAACTATTCTCTCTGAAAAGATGGCACATAGTGGTTGCCACAAATCTGTGTCAATCGTCCAAACTTTGGCAAAATCAGCTTATGATATACAATGAAAAAAACTTCAAAGTACGTAAAAACCACAAAACCCTCGAGGAACAGGATACTGGGTTACATGTGGTTTGTAGAAGCTTTTTGCATTGTTCAAGCCAGGGTTCCTAATTGTGGGAACTTTGTAAGCACACACTACTGAATATACATACAGAATCCTTTTGAAATCTAAACACATAAAGATTAATAATATGTTGAGGTGTACAGGGGCAGGCCCAAATACAGGGACATCCCGTCCCCATTTTATGATGACTTGCCTTTCTATTTCAGGTAAATACTTATACAGTATTGACTTCTTGTATTATAAACTAGTAACAGACATTGCCTAACTTGCTGCCCCCCTCTTGCTCAGAATAAATGCCTTATCTATTTTTGGAGTTATATTTTTGTCACAGATCTGTTTTGTGCCATTTGACAGTTCAGGCTGGACAGATGGTTTAGCCATCCCACTTCAGTGCTGTATTTTGGTTGGTGGTACTGTAGTCTCCCTAACTGGTAAATGCGCTCTCCTGGTGAAGACAGTGTTTTCATTCCTTTGCATCTCTTCCAAGAGTCTGGCACGTGGCAGGCTCTGTGTCAGCCAAGGACACCTATCTTGTGTCTGCCTGGTAGCAGTGAAGACACAGTTGTTCCTTTGGCAACTTCTTGTGTACATCTGCAGTATTATTAACCACTGGTCAGAAGTGGATTATCATCTGATGGCAATATTACTGCATCTCTGAAAGCAGATTTATGATATTTCAATACTGACAAATGCTGTGGTAATGTGCTTCTCAATTTGTAATATATTCTTGTTCAGTACTTGGCTGGTCCCTGCTGATGCATTCAGTCGGCTGCTCCTCTGGTAGAGCAACATCCTGTCCTTTTTCGTATGCATTGTACAAGAGGGTCAGTTCGCCAGGCCTTTTCAGGACAGAAGCATCTTTCCAATGCTTGCTATTGGAACATTGTCTTAGTTCTCCTTTGTGGGGTGCTGGATGAGTTGGCACCATTTCCTATGAATGAGAACAGAACCTAGATGGAAGCTTTCACCCTATTGCCAGGGTAATAAGACAAAAATGGATTGTGAAAAAGCAGGAAAAAGAAAAACCAACAAAAGTTTTTTGAATACTCCAAAGACATTTAAATCAGATTTTATTATATTCCAAATTAACGATAGCAAAATAACTTGCTTTAAAGATGAAATCTGAATTTAATGCAGCCATATTTCTTTCAGTATTTATCTTTTACAATTTGGTTCATAACCCTCCATCATTCACTAGGTAAGCAAGAACACCATTTTATTATTTTAGCAAATTATGAGTATGGAATAGAATCATAGAGTTGGAAGAGACCGCAAGGGCCATCCAGTCCATCCCCCTGCCATGCAGGAAATCACAATCAAAGCATCTCTGACAGATGGCCATCTAGCCTCTGTTTAAAGACCTCCAAGGAGGAAGACTCCACCACTCTCCAAGGAAGTGTGTTCCACTGTCAGACAGCTCTTACTGTCAGGAAGTTCCTCCTAAAGTTGAGGTGGAATCTCTTTTCCTGCAGCTTGCATACATTGTTCCGGGTCCTGTTCTCTGGAGCAGCAGAAAACAAGCTTGCTTCCTCTTCAATATGACATCCATTCAAATATTTTAAACAGGGCTATCAAATCACCTCTTAATCTTCTTTTCTCCAGGCTAAACATCCCCAGCTCCCTAAGTCATTCCTCATAGGGCATGAGTTCCAGACCCTTCACCATTTTAGTCGCCCTCCTTTGGCGTTATTTGCATGTTGACGCAGAGCTAGGCAGAATTCCGTTCTTTTCATTTGACTCAAAGCTGCTGTAGTTGTGTGATCTGAGAAACTAGTGCAGTACTTCACAGAATCATTAGAGAGAGATAAGTAGAAGCGTCTAAAAGACTTCACATTGAGTTTGTTCTCTATATTATTTCATATTAAAGCACTGTAAGTTTTAAAAGCCTTGGCTAGGAATTCTTTTTTCAAGTATTCTTACAGTATGGCTGTGAGTATAGGGCATGTTAAGCCCGGGGAACTGCAGATATCTTGGCTTATTGGCTATAAGCAGCATGCACATGCATGCCTTCAATTGCTCACATTTGCAGGAAGAGGAGCTAAACAAATGTTTCCACCCCTATCCCCATGTGTCAGCACATCTGATACAACAGGAAGTGACATCATGGTACTTCTGGTACTTCTGGTGTACATGGTACATCATGGTACTTCTGGTGTCACTTATGATATTTCAATTGATAAATTTGAGTGTATCATCCTAAAAATGGGCTTCTTCCCCCCTGCTTTCTTTCTTTCCACAACAAACCAAAAAAAGACCATGGCTTCTTTGTGTGGTTTATTGGGAAAACTATTGGGCAACCTGCACCAACATACCACTTGTAACCAACCAACCAAGGATTGTGAGTTCTCAGGCTTATCATATCATGTGCAAATACGCAAGGGTTTGAAATTATTGTTTTTAAAATTGATAGGGAGTTTTCTGAGTAGCCAGATTTTAACAGGTAGATTTGACTCTTAATTGCTCAGTAAGCTAGATATGACCTCATAGTAGATAAGGACATGAAATGTGAAATGATCCAAGATTGTGTGTGTTCATATATACTCAGAATCTGTTCTGGTCCACACATCAACCTATTCAAGTGGAGGAAGCCTTCCTTCCCTCACCTCCTCTCTCTTAGATCCAGGTTTTCAGCATTAGGGGGAAGGGATAGGAGAGACACAAGACTTGTTCACATAGCACAAATCCATTTGAGTGTCTAAGTGGGATTATAGTTAAATATACAAAGCGATTGTTCAGTGGAGAAAACCAACAATGTCTCTATGTGTGTGAGTGTGTGTAAGTGAGAGAGAGAGAGGGGGTGTGAGAAGGATTATATTTTAGCATACATGAGATAGAGCGCCGGCAATGTTTTTCTTCTCCCAGATTTGTATGTTTTGAATCAGTTTAAAAAGAGGAACATAAACTATTGGTAGAGGATATTCATTCCTTATGGTAATTTCATTATTTTTAGGTTGGATCAGAAAATTAATATCAAATACTTAACTGAAGGGCCAAGAAAGCTATTGTGTCTTCTCATAATAGAAAAAAACCACCTTGTTGACATATGTTGCTGAGTGAAACATTTAGATTCCTTCCTGTAATAAACTATGGTCCGTTACAGACGGGCATAAAGTACGGACTCAGTCCGTACTAGGGTTAGAAAGGGGCGTCCCTTCTGGACCCCCCTAACCCTAGTACGGACCGAGTCCATACAAAATGGTGGCGCCCGTTCCACACGGGGGCTGCCATCTTTATGTAGTGGACGTGCTGCGTCCGCACATCGCACAGCACATATGACGCCGCTTCTTTTGGCGCTTCTTTTTAGCTGCGCCGGGAAGCCTTGCGGTTTGGCCGCTGGGGCTTCTCGGCGCAGCTAATGACGGCGCAGGCAGAGCGCCGCTTTTCGGTGCTCTGTAACACGCCCAAAATGTGAAAATGGTAGTGATAAAAATTCTAGGTAGTTTTGCTGAATTGTGTGCATACATGGCAAATAAAGTGACTGCAGTTTGAGAATCATGGTCTGTAATAAAGTCCAGGTGTATGCTGTGGTTTCCGCAAGAGCAACAGGGAGAAGTATATAGCACCGGGTGCCGAATTTCAGATTTCATTACCCCCTCCAACCAGAAGTAATTCTAATCCTCTTGAATGTAACAATATGCTTTAAAGTGTATTTGGAAAGCTTGGTGAAATCTAAGCTGGATAGGCAGCTGAATAAAGATTTCTGACGGCTGGGCTTCATTTTCCAGGATAGTTCTTTTGCTCCTCATTTCTTCTTCTTCTTTTTTTAAAAATAGTTTTTATTAAAGTATAAATCTTATTCAAAACTTTTCTATTATGTCAAGATACACACACACACATTGTTTTTTAACAAAAGCTCTTGCCATATTTCATACCATGTTTTCATATACATTTTTAACATAAAAATTGAATAAATCTATAAAGACAGTGGTCTTCAGCTTATCATTTTGGATTAAATATTCTTTACAGCTATCTTGGCTGTACTTCTCTCTTGTAGGTCTATATTCTCCTTCTACCACCTTCATCTAAAAACATTTTAAACTCTTGTTGCTATTTATACTCCATCCTGTACTTTTTTCCCTTTATTTCTCTTCGTTTTCTCTATGCCGCTGCTTCTGCTTATTTATATGCCTATATTGTTTTCTGTTCTCTAAGATCTCTCTCGTTGTTGTTTTTCTTGTTGTTGCTGTTGTTAATATTTATGACCATTTTTCTTTACAATAATTCATTAGTGGTTCCCAAATGTCCTCCTTCTCTCTAGTTGACTTATCCTCTAAATATATAGTTAATCTGCCCATTTCCATTATGTCCAGTGTTCCTAATAACCAGTCATCCACAATTTGTATCTCAGGATTTTCCCATTGTTTTGCAAACACCATTCTTTCTATGGTTACCATATACAAAATTATCTTTATATGATTTCTAGTTGTTTTTTCTTCAATTATGTTTAATAAAAATAATTCTGGTTCAAACTTTAAATCCAGTTTAAATATCTCTTGAATTGTTTTATGTATGTCTTTCCAATATTTCTTTGTTTTTCGTCGTGCCCACCATATATGATAGAAAGAACCACCTTTCCAACATTTATCTTCTCCATTTTTGTGTATTTTAGCTAATTTTGTTGGCG
Source organism: Sceloporus occidentalis (assembly GCA_023333645.1). Taxonomy (NCBI): domain Eukaryota; kingdom Metazoa; phylum Chordata; class Lepidosauria; order Squamata; family Phrynosomatidae; genus Sceloporus; species Sceloporus occidentalis. The sequence continues at coordinate 20,175,895 of JALMGF010000007.1, forward strand.
TTTTGTGCCATCTATACAGCATTTTGTAAAAAAAAATTATCTTTTATGTCCATACAGGCTGTAAAATTCAAGACTCTGTCCCATGCTTTTTCTTATTTTTCCAACTGTACATATCTTCTTTAATCCAAACCTTCAATATATTTTTGGATCTCTTTGCTAAAATACAGTGGACCCTTGTTATACGCTGGGGTTTGGTTCCAAGATCCCCCGCGTATAACAAAATCTGTGTATGCTCAAGTCCCATTAAATATAATGACATAGCAAAATGGTGTCCCTAATAAAAAATGGAAAATCAAGGTAAATTTATACTTTTTTGGAACATTTTCAGACCATGTATGCTTGAATCCGTGTATAAAAAAATCCGTGTATAAGAAGGGCCGAGTGTAGATGCAAAAACCTAATAGTCTGCATTGAGGGGTGAAATGGTCTATAATTTTGGAATTGAGTCAACTCTTTGTCTTTTTTTGTAATCAATACTATATTTGATTTTTACCCAAGTGTCCAGAATTCTTTTGTGTCTAATTTCATTTAACATTTTTTGCATTGGGTCAATCAGATCTTCCTCAAATGTTTTTAATACAATGCTGTATAGCCATCAGGGCCTGTGTGGGGCTTCATTTTCCAGGATAGTTTTTTGCTCCTCATTTTTTTTATAACTACCAAACCCAGAATATATTAAATTTCCCAGTTTGCATAATTCTTCATATGTGACAAAATCCATCTTTTCCTTGGAACAGAATTTTAATTGCTGGGCACAGACTATTAACAATGAAACCCTATGCATAGAAGTAAGTCTCTAAATACCCTAAAGGCACCAGATCCCATCTAATCTTGGAGTTAAGCAGGGTCAGCTCTGGTTAGTACTTGGATGGGAGCTTGACAACAAATAACAGGTGCTGTTATTTAAGAGACCATATTTAAGAGGAAGGAACTGGCAAAGCCACCTCTGAGTATTCTTTGCCTAAGAAAATCTTAAGAAATTTACGGGGTTGCCATAAGACTGAAAGAACATAGATGCATAGAAGTCCATTCTACTATGTCTAATAGGGCTTAATTTTTAGTTTTTGGTGTTTTAGGATTGCAGCTCAAGCCTTTAATTAGCAAGGAATGCATAGAGCCTGATTATAGTCTTGAGAGAGTTTAATAAGCCCCATTAAACTTTGCGGTGGTTGGGAACCAGACACACAAGGGATGTAAGTAGGGTTGCCATATCCCGCCGGGGGGCGGGACAATCCCGGTTTGGGCGGTGCCATCCCGGTCCCGGTCCGGTTTGGAGCCCAAACCGGGACGGCCCCGCCCACCGCGGCCACCTCAGCCGCGGCGGCGGCTCCAAGGCCTTGCTGAGGCCTGGGAGGGCTCTCCGTGGTTGGAGCTCCAGCCGCGGAGACGCTCCCTCCCGGGCCCCAGCGAGGCCAGGGAGGAGGAGGAGGAGGCGGCCGCTTCCCACTGCGGCGATCACCGCGATGAGGGGCGGCCTCCGCCTCCTTCCTGGCCTGGGAGCCGGCCAAGGCTTGCTCCCAGACCGAGAGGAGGAGGAGGCCGCTTACCACCGCGGCAATCACCGCGATGAGGGGCGGCCTCCGCCTCCTTCCCGGCCTGGGAGCAGGCCGAGGCTTCCTCCCAGGCCAGGAAGGAGGGGGAGGCCATTTGCCACCGCGGCGATCGCCGCGATGACAGGCGGCCCTGGCCCTACTTCCCGGCCTCTGTGGAGGCTTGGGCCTCCACAGAGGCCGGGAAAGGGAGTGGGGGTCTCCTCCCTCCTTCCCGGCCCCTATGGAGGCCCAAGCCTTCACAGAGGCCGGGAAAGGGAGTGGGGGCCGCCCGTGATCGCCGCGATCGCGGGCGCTCTCCTCCCTCCTTCCCGGCCTCTATGGAGGCCCAAGCCTCCACAGAGGCCGGGAAAGGGAGTGGGGGCCGCCCGCGATCGCGGCGATCGCGGGCGCTCTCCTCCCTCCTTCCCGGCCCCTATGGAGGCCCAAGCCTCCACAGAGGCCGGGAAAGGGAGTGGGGGCCGCCCGCGATCGCCGCGATCGCGGGCGCTCTCCTCCCTCCTTCCCGGCCTCTATGGAGGCCCAAGCCTTCACAGAGGCCAGGAAAGGGAGTGGGGGCCGGGAGGAGGCTGCTTCCCACCGCGGTGATCGCCGCGATGAGGAGCAGCCCTTGCATCCTTCCCGGCCTGAGAGGAGGCCGAGGCTTCCTCCCAAGCAAGGAAGGAGGAGGAGGACAAGGTTTTAAAATGTAGGACCTTTAAAAAAAATGGTCCTACATTTTTTAAGCCTTGTCCTACATTTGTCCCGGTTCGGAGCTCCTCATTTATGGCAACCCTAGATGTAAGACCTGATTTTAAAGCAGCTCTATCCAGTAACATTAATTGCACCGGCTAGTTACAAAGGCAAGGATACATTACGTTGCATAGTTTTTCTATAAAGCACAGGTGCTCTAGTTTCATGTGTTGTTGTTGTTTTACTAGAATTCCCATGGCCTATCAATATGTTACAGGTTTGAAAAGCAAGGGTGCCTACCTAGGAATAGCTTTAAAATGTCTGTGAGCAGACATGTTTTCTAAATAACATATACAGGTGCCTTGCTGGATTAGTGCCTGATCTGCTTGATATAGTATTGCTGAAAAGCAATTCAGTAACCAACAGGCAAAAGGACTGTGGTCTATTTTTTGCCAGTCTTGTCTACCCAAAACATAGTATTCCTGTATAAATTCAGTGTTTCAAGGACAGGGACAAATTACATCCTACTTTTAATCTAACTTAGGTAGCCTTGTCTATATTTATTATTGTGGGTGCTGCACGTCATTCTTAAATCCCAGTAGTTAATTTAAAGCTAATTCATAGTTCTACAGTATTTTTTATCCCCCTTTTTTCTTTCTCATTGCAGGAGATATCACCTCAGCTGTAGCACTACTGAAACAAAATATGGAATGGATTTCACTTGTGACCGAATCCAGCCAAACAAACAGTATTGACATTAGCTTGAAAATCACCAGTTAGCAGTTTCTTCACGTTGAAACACTGCACAGCACTTTCCAGAGAGAACTCATTGTCTGCTTTACAAATCTCTCTTCGTGACCTCAGTTTTGTCTAATTATATACTTACAAAGGAGAAACATCTACAAGAGCACCCAGGAAAATGGCGTTGGATGAATATCTGTGGATGGTCATTGTGGGTTTTATTATTGCTTTTATCTTAGCATTCTCAGTTGGGGCAAATGATGTTGCCAATTCTTTTGGTACGGCTGTGGGTTCTGGTGTGGTGACACTGCGCCAGGCCTGCATTCTCGCTTCAATATTTGAAACTACTGGTTCTGTGCTGCTAGGAGCAAAAGTAGGCGAAACTATTCGTAAAGGTATAATAGATGTGAACCTGTACAACTCCACTGTGGATCTACTGATGGCAGGAGAAGTCAGTGCAATGGTTGGTAAGTAACCTTGTTTTTAAATTCATTTGATTTCTTGTCCTTGTCTTTTCAAATATTTACATGATTTTCCCATCCTCTCATTCACATTTCCTAATGAAGAACCAAGTAATGGAACAACCTCTGTCAGACATTCATATTCCTGTATGTGCACATTTGCTGTTTCAGACTGCTAGTGTGGAGTATGTGTGAACCCTAATTTTAAGAGTTGAATAGTGTTAAAATATTGAGAGTAGGCCCTACGCTCAGGTTCCCTCATCCTGTCCTTATCTAAATTTACTCCCCTTTATATTGGTCCTGACATTAATTAAAGTTGAATAAAGCAGGTTCCTCATGATTAGAATTGAAATTGGGGTTTAAAACTACTAATCATTTAACTACAATTAAAAGCAGTGTTGCTATAATGTTTAATTAAGGGTAAAAATTTGGTGTTGGAAATGTCAACTCCATTGCCTCTTCCTAGTTCTAAACTTGGGTTAAAATCTGGGGGATGTTTACATTTTTCCTGGGTATTTATTTATTTATTTCCCCGCTTTTCTCTCATAGGGGACCTAAAGCAGCTTACACTGTATGTTAAAATAACTAAACACTGTAATGCAAAAGTCCAGGAGTGTGCCCAAGCTAGAAACCTGAGATTCCAAAGGCAGTGTAAACCCATCTAGAACAGGCTGATTCACTCTTCTCTGATTGTCTTTCAACAGACCTGCAGCACCTCTGGATAAAGTTTCACATTTGGAGTTAGATGAAAGGGAGACATAGAGTTGGATATCATCAGCATACTGGTGACACCAAATTTCAGATCTCCAGACAATCTCACCAGCAATTCCATTTAGATTTAAACACCATGGGGACAGAACTGACCCCTGGGGTTCACCTCAGACCAACGGCCAGGATGTTGAGGAGGAATTCTCCAGCACCACCTTTAGAGTGCACCCTTCCATGAAGGACTGAAGCCATTGTAAAACAGTGCCTCCAAGTGTCATTCCAGAATGGCAGCCCAGAGGCTACTACGGCCAATGACTTTGAAAGCCACTGAGATGTTTAGTATGTCCAACAAGTACACACCCTGCTTGTCCAGTTTCCACTGTAGGTCATCCAACAAGGTGATCAAAACCATTTCTGCCCATAACCAGGCCTGAAGCCATATTGAAATGGACCTAGATAAGAAACCCCCGTAATTGGGAGGTTACAGCATGCTCCAGGACCTTGCCCAAAAATGGAATATTGATGACTGGTTGGTAATTGTCTAGTACAGTGGGGTTCAGAAAGGTCCACCCCCCCCCCCAAGTAATGGCCTCTTTACAACCCCTTTAAGGCAGGATGTAACCTGCCTTGCTGCAGTGAGGTATTCACTGCTTCCCTTACCCGCTCAACCAGTATTCCTCTGGCTGCTTTAATGAGCAAGGAAGGGCAAGGATCCAACATAGTTTGACTCTCACCTCTCCTCAGCTTCAAGCAGCACAAATTGAAAAGGACCAAATAACACAGGATAAGCCAGTGCTAAGACCAAATCCAGGTTATACAGGATCCAAGCAATTATATCTGCAAACTGTCTTGCAAATTCCTCAGAGTGGTTTGTTGAGTGGTTTGAATTTTGTTCTTGTGGAGCAGAGCACTGAAGGCCCCTAATCACTTAAGATAGCTCTGCTGGATGACTCTGTGTGACACAGATGCTGGCAGAGAAATACAGTTTCTTAGTGGCCACTATTATAGGCTGTAGTCCTTGTTTGGACTGTAGTCCATGTTTAGTTGGATCTGCTCTGAGTTTTCCACACTCTAGTCTCATTTCATTACTGCCAGCTCCCTGGCAAACCCAAGGGACTTGCTTCAGTCCACTCTGTGGGTGGAGATGCTTAGGGGCAATCTTGTCCACTGCCCTGGTCATTTCCCCATTCCAACGATCAGCTAGAGGTTTGACAGAATCATCTGCCAACAGGAAACCCCTCAAGAGCCATCAGGAATTCACCCACAACTTTCTTAATTAGCTCCCTTCCCCTGCAGAGGCTCTGCGTACCTGTGAGTCTAAACATTACCAGGTAATGGTCTTTCCATGACAACAGAACTGCAGAACATGCCTCCACATCTAGATCAGTATCATCCCACCCAGCACAGAAAACTTGAGTCCTGAGTATGCCTTGCAACATGGATGGCACCAAATACAACTTTGGACAGACCGTTGCCATCATGGAGGAAATGAAGGCCTAAGCCGATCCTGTCAGAATGATCTTAGCATGAATATTGAAGTAGCTGAGCACAATAAGTTGGAAGGACTGCAACACTACTGATCACACCAAATCTGTTAGCTAAGAAAGGGAGCAGCAGGTGGGCAATATAACTGTTCTGTCCCAGACATCCACCTTCAAATAAACATGCTCAGATCCAGTAGACTGGGACAGTACACCTGATTGAGGGAGAGTGAATCCCAGTCAACCGCTGCAAGTCAACCTCCCTGCCCCCAGTCCTCACCTGCTGCTGTACCAAGAACCCAGGCAGACAGAGCTGAGAGAGGTTAATTCCCAACCCCCAGCTTCATTAAACCAGGCCTCTGTAATGCAGACCAGGTTGCCATGTTCATCCAGGATCAGATCCTGGATCAGAGTTGTTTTTCCATTTACCAATCTGGGATTGAACAGAAGCATTTTCAGAGGCTGTTGTCAAGGTGATCCAGACTATTTGATTTGGGTGACAGTTTGAGGACAACCAGCATCTGTGGCTCTCCCCTCTCTCATGGTAATATAACTGCCCTTTCCACATCTTTCTTTACCCATTATTGGACCTAAGGCTACTCCCTAGCTTGCTTGCCTTCTGTATGAGAGATTGTATCTGTCGGCAGGCCAAGTTATCAAAAGACCAAAGATAATAAATATAACAAAGAGCTTCCCCTGGCTTCCCAAAAAGGGAGACTGGACCTCAATTTAGCACCAAAGCAGCTCCCGCAAAGGGGCAAGCCCCTTTAATGTTGCCTGGGGTAGCAAGTCCCTTGCCTGTATCAGTTTAGAAGGAGGAGAGAGATGACTAGTAGTTTGGCAGCATCTGGCTCAACTGAGGGGGCCCAGTCCTGGATTCAGTAGGTGTAGCAAAACACCAGGGAGACAGGCAGCAAGAGGCAGGAAGAACATGCGATAGCAGTGAATGGCAGCAGGACTTCTGTCTTCTCTCTAGATGGTGTACTTTTTTCTCCCCTAGTGTTTTGTCTTATTAAGACCTCTGACATTTTACTACTGTGTCGTAATGGATCATGGATCAGATTTGGCATTGCAACCTGCTCCTTCTGAACTGTGGGTGAAGCTTCATCATCTCCAACAAGGCAGACAGAACAGGAGAGACTGACCTGCAGCCTTGAAAGGTGTTCCTTAGGTCCATGGCTCAGTCCATTCTTCTCCTTCCCTGCCCTCTGCCTGTGGGATCAGCAGGGAAGTAGTGATGCTGGTTATGCTGCCAGCTGGCTACTGTAATTTTGTAGGTTTTTAAAAGGGAGATATTGGCCTGTTACAGACAGCCAAAATAAAGCTGCTTCGAGTCACAGTGGAGGTATGGTGTTTCAATGATGCATGCATCCTAAGAGTCCACAAGTCGCACCGAAGCCACGCTCCAGCCTGGAGTGTGGCTTTGGTGTGGCTTCTGGACTCTTAGGACGCATGCATTATTGAAACACCATACCTCCACTGTGACTCGAAGCAGCTTTATTTTGGCTGTCTGTAACAGGCCAAAAATAGACTGGAGTGTGGTGGAGTTTCCTTTTTTGGAGGTTTTAAACAAGCTGGATGCCCATCTGTCAGGAGTGTTTTGATTGTCTTCCTGCATGGCAGGGGGTTGGAATGGATGACCCTCGTGGTCTGTTCCACCTCTATGATTCTGATCTAGATTAGCATGCCAATTTGTAGAAATGTAACAAATACGGAAAAAAAATTAAAACACCTTTTAAAACTTAAAAGATAAACAGTCACATTATAAAAGTAAGCTGTAACAAACACTCTTCAGTAATTTCCTCCCATTTTGCTCTTAAAACCCAAATGGAACAATTATTTAGTAATATTTAAAACAAAACAAAAAAAGTTAAAAGGAGATGAATCTTCATAGTTTGTACAGTGGAACCTTATTATACGCGGGGGATCCGTTCCGGATCCCTCCGTGTATAAAAAAATCCGCCTATGCTCGAGCCCCATTGTTTCCAATGGGGCTCGTGCATGGCGGTGCGCGAGGCGCAACGGGTGCGCGCACCCATTCAATTGAATGGGACGCGCCGCCCCGCGTGCACCGGCGGCTTTGAGCGCCTATGCTCAAAGCCGCCTATAAAAAGACCGCGTATGCAGAGTCTCCACTGTAATTTCACTATGCTAGAGTTTTAGAGACGCATGATATGCCAGTACCATTCATGGAGGGAAATGAATGAAGAATATATGGAGATGAGTAGGACACTGCTCAGGCATAATGCTTTCTAGAGTTTAATTTTCTAAAGTTTAATTCCTTCCCCACCAATAAACACAAAGCTGTGTCTGTTCCGAAAAACGGATGACTCGGTCGTAAAATTCAAAAACAGCCATGTTAGTCTGGAATATCAGTATGCAAAGGAGTTTTGTATGCAAGGTGCTACTGGTTGGATTTTTTAAAAATAGCTTTTTTGGATCCCTGTTAGTTTACTTATGTTTCCAGCTTCATAGTTTCTGGCTGTAGTCAGAAATTGAAGTGTGACATGCTTATTCACTAATTAAGCACAGACAACAAAATTTCCTGCTCCAGGGATCTCTTCTTTTTCTCTGCACTCAAGAGACCAGAAGCCTGATTCATTAGCTATATACAGTAGGCTCACTGTCCCTTTTCTCTGCATATCATTGCCCCAGGAGCCTTTGTGGGTTGGGAATCAGTACAGAAATACATAAAGTAAAATAAATATGTGGTCCGTTCAGCCAAGAACTCTCTTATTAATCATACTGTTTCCATCTGATCTAGGAAATCATAGTTACCATGCTGTGAAGCTGGTTTAATAGTCTAGTTTGTTCTGAAGCTGGTAACCATAGTATCCTGATTCAGACAGATCAGGAAATAATGATTAATTAACTGGTTTAATTGCCAATTGTATTAAGGAGCAGTGAAGGGGCTACATGCGTGAGGAAAAACTTCATGCAGATCTCCCATGTGTTCTGGAGTTTATGAAAGAGAAAAGCAGCATTGACCCTCATGTCAAGCAGCAGGTGACCCTCATCTCAATGTCTGATTATTGGAATATTTAGTCATCCTTCTTCCTCTTGCCAATTACATGCTGCACATGGTTGGCACTTTCTGTCCCTGGAAATATTAAGAGGAACTCTGGGTTGTAGTTGGCACATTTTCTCTTTTTCTCTCTGTGTGTCTATCTCTCAAATTGTAAGCTCAATTTCCTTTACAAGGTCTCCCTCTTTTAGAGAAGGGCTGTACAGACAGCTCACTACAAACAGTATTTTTTGCCTTTTTAACACTGCTTCTGATTGATGCCTCTGAATCTCACAAAGTTAAGAACACTCTAAACAGGCACAGGGAAATAAGACTGCATGGACTTTTTCCAGCATTATGTATAATTTAGTCTTATTTTTTTTTGGTTTGGTAAGGCCTAACTCCTTTGGCTCTCTTGGCCCAAGTAAAGTATTTTCTCTTTCACTCTTAAGATTGGGTTTTGGGGGAGAACCTCACACTATTTGAACCCCTCACTCTTTCTGTCCCTATAATTTTCACTTCTACCCAAATTATTGATATGATAGAATAAAATTGATTGTATAAAGATATTTCTTCTGCTTCCCTGGATCATCCTCAGGAGTAAGCAGTAGGTAAACTGATATGTTTTAAGCAGATCTCTGGGTGATTTGCAGGAGAACAGGAAGAATTTCTGACACATTATGGTTTACAATAGCAACTTCATCTTAAGTTGCTGAAATCAAGGTTATTTAGGAGATGTCAAGAGTGAGTTTGTGTGAATAAGGATTTGAGTGTAAACTCCATACTCTATTATTATACTGAAACTAAATTCCTAGACTAAACATGTGTTCAGAGACCTCAACAAAGCTGAGAAATGTTCTTCAGTTCTACATCTGCCTTCCTGAGTAACTCTTTTGCACCTGGCTACAGTTGGCGGTTTGAAAGACAAGTACATTCCCCAAGCCTGATGTTTGCATACCTATATTGCAGAGCAGAACTAGTAGAAGCAATATCTGGAGTCATGTTCTGCGTCTCTCACATCTTGGTGTGGGTGATGATTTAATCTGGTGGTATAGGATCACTTTTCCTATTGTTAATTCTCAGTGTAATTAGGACCATAACCATGGAAGCATCTGTGCATCTAGTTTCCTCAGTGCTGTTCCAGCTACCTTCCCTGAGTAATTTTATTTTCCATTTTTTATTTAGCACATGACGGTGCTCATTGACCAATTTCACTTGCTGCTAATAGAAATGAATTAAATAAACTAAACTATACAATTTCAACCCATGGTTGTGTTTCTTGGAACGTCCAGATCTGGCACTCTGGTTTGCCCATCCCCAGACAAGCCAGAGGATTGGGACAACAAACTGTGGATCCCCCCCTTCCCTATTCTAGGTGAAAGACAGGGCAGAGTGCCACATTCTGATTTCACAATATACAAATCATAGATGGAAAGTTCATGGTTTGTTTAGTTGTTTCTATTTACAGTGGGCACAACTGATCAACATGTATTAGTATTATTCCTTACTAGCAAGAGACACAGGTGATGTTAATTTTCCTTTGTAAGAATACAATGTAGATTATCAGATAGTCCTAACAATTCATTTAAGAATTTCAACCACCCAAATGAGCTTTTAACACAGTACATCCTTGTATTTTTGTATTCTGCAGGCCAATTCCTCTTGAACACCTGAGGGGTTGCATAGTTAGCTCATTGTAACCTTAAAATAAATTGTCAGAGGTTATAAATGACACAGCTGCTGATCTTGGGGGGACAGCTCTTAAGTGGGAGAGGGCAGCAGATCTGGTAGGTTTGGGGAAATCATTTCTTAAGGAATCTTGTCAGGAAAAAGATCGTTTTACTTGTTGCCTTCCCAAAGGACTTGTATGTGGCTCTAATGGCTCTCTCTAAAGAGGAATAGGCTTTCTACTCTGGCTGTTACATTTGACCATGACTTTACTGCTTTTAAAGTAATAAATCCCTGTTCAGTCTCAGCTTGCTATGTACAAATAGCTTACACAGTGCCATCGACAGTGGAACACACTCCCTTGGAGTGTGACGGAGTCTCCTTTTTTGGAGGTTTTTAAACAGAGACTGGATGCCCATCTGTCAGGAGTGCTTTGCTGTGTGGTGTTCCTGCATTGCAGGAGATGGGACTGGATGGCCCTTGAGGTCTCTTCCAACTCTGATTCTGTGATAATGAATATGGCAAGCTTCTGTGGGAACTTCCTATGAATTCCTAAGAATTAGACACTTTCCTGATTGATGCTGGCATCCTGTGCATGTCATCATTGACATTCTTTGCCTAACCTATTAAAGCATGAGTGACCCATCAAGCCAAATTCAGCTCTCAGTCCACATATTTCAGTTCACCTAATGCTTGACAGTCTTCTTGTTTTTATCGTCCAAGGCATATAGTAAAAAGAAAAAAGAGGTTTGCCTGAGGAGAATGTACTAAGACTGCTTTATATCTTTCTTAATGCTTTTTCCAAAACTCTTAATACTTTTGGTACATGTGTGTCTGTTGGGTTATATCATATATCATATATTATAAAAAATATAATAACATGGGTAGCTCAATATGGACCATTGTTCTTTTGTTTAAAGGGCATGATACCTGTACTGACAATGTCAGTTTAAAAAAAGCAAACCTTTCATGCATTTCAGGATACATTCACTTACTTTTAATGGAAGTAGACTGGTGAACCTTTCCATTATAACACAGACACCTGTGTTCCACTTGATGTTGGGACACTCCAGCTTTTATCAAGTTCATTCAACACAGCCACTTATGACAGGCGTTATAGTCACAGGTTTTCCATCCCCCTACTGTGGGTTTCGTGTGTTATTTTATGTTTAAAGAGTGTTTGTATTGGATACATTGAAAGAGAAAATGTGGAAAAATCAAAACTTTTATCTACATTTATAAGTTGTATTCATTCATACAATATTAATTATTATTGGTTTCTTTCCCATTGAATGATCTTTTGATCTCAAAAGAAAAATTATTTTATTGAATTGAATCAGTAGTGAACAGATATTTTGTGTTAGTAAATTAGCTTTATTCCACTTTAATATTACTTGGATATGCATTACACTGGATAGAGGTGGATTCAGGCAAAAACATTATTGCAGTCTACACAGTCTAAATCTCCTAGACTACACTTTGCAAGACAAAGTGAACAAAAACAATGTAGAACAACGCTGGTACTTGTGCTCTGTAATTCCTTGCAGAAATGTTCTGTGGCTGCCCATGAACAAAAGGGCAATGAACAGCATACTATGAGTTGGGAACTATGTGCTTTCAACAAGAATGTTGACATACTGAAATAATGTTCAACCATTATTTTTGATACTATGTTTTTGTCCTTTCTTTTAGGATCTGCTGTTTGGCAGCTGATAGCATCTTTCTTGAAACTCCCAATATCTGGAACACACTGCATTGTTGGTGCTACCATTGGATTCTCGTTAGTTGCAATTGGTACAAAAGGAGTCCAGTGGATGGAACTTGTCAAGATTGGTAATTGACATTTCCTAGTTGTTTTTGGTAAGGGTTTGTGCACAATCATGCATTGATTGAAAAAAAACCCAAAGAATTATAGAAACAGAATCTTATAATTTTACTATGTTGTTCTGTGTCTTCAAATTGTTTCCCACTTATTGCAATCATGGGGTTTTCTGTGGCTGAGAGTATGTGTGATTCAACTAAGGTTATCTGGTGGGTTTCCATGGCCATGTGGGGATTTGAACCCTGGTCTCCCAGAATCCTAGCCCAGTGCTCAAACCATTACACCACCCTGGTCTACACTACACTACTCCACACTATTGTTTTATTATTGTAGAATAGTTTGTTGCTCTAACTCAGCCACCAGTGAAGGTGATAGAATTAGCTGGTGCTAGGCCAGCAGTAGGGCTGTGCATGTTCCCACTGAAGTAACAGAATCTTTTAACAACAACATGGGCCATGCTTGGCATAATTGTCTTTTAAAAGGTTTCAGCAAGAATTTCCTCTCACTTCTTGGTTTACCTTTGGATTTACAAAAGAGCTCTGCAGACATTTAAATTTACTTTCTTAGTATGACCAACAAATCAATTATATTCTTATGGACAATTATTCCAACACTAGTCATGTCCCCATCATGCCTAGAATAACACAGGAAGAACCACATGGCCTCATGATAGCTGAAGACAGACTTCAATAACTCCTCCCACTCAGCCATCTTACTAGCAAAGCCTTAATACAGAGAACTCAGGAATAACAGATTGAGAAAAATGTAGATAAAATGTAGATACAACCCACCACACCCCAGGAAAAGGCCCAGTAGTTGCTATGGGAGGGGGTGGATTCCTCCTCCCAACAACCCAGAATGCACCTTCACAGTAAATAACTAATGTGGCATTCTCTGGGTTGGTGAGAGAAGGAATCCACACAACCTGGGATATAACTAAGCCACCAACCTGAAGTAAATAAGGAGGATGTGACAGTGCACTAGTCCCTAACCATCTCCTGCAGCACCTTTTTTTTCCAAAGGTGTCATCCACCAACCTGAATAATAATGAATGAAGAAGGGGTACTCCGGGTGGCTGCCTTACAAATATCAATGATAGGGTTATTACTGAAAAGCACTGCCAAGGTAGCCACTGTTCTCATGGGAGATGCCATCTCTTTAGCCGGGTGAGGCATTCTTGCTAAGTCATATGCCATCAGCATGTTTGCTAACTTGATTGGGTGTTTATTTTTTTTTAAAGTATCCTTTTGTTAAATTTGTCCAGTTTCCCCCCCAAAAATAATATTTTGTGGTTCAGTGTGCGCTGATTCTGTCCAACTAAAAGTAAGCATTTTGCAGCCCTGCTGATTTCTCTGGAAGTGACATGCGTATACACATAATACTCTCATTGAAATCATTGGGACATAAACATGCTTAAGATCTGCTGGTTTGTGTCAGTCCTCTTTTTTAAACAAAAAATTCCAAGCCCTATTTCTGCAGTAACCAGGACAGGACTAAGACACCATAAATGTGCTTTGTCCATAAATTATACTGTTTGCCAGGGTGGAATTTTGCCCACTTATTGAATGTCATGTCTATTTTTGTTTTTTATTCAGTTGCTTCTTGGTTTATCTCCCCTCTTTTATCTGGTATGATGTCTGGTGTTCTGTTTCTGCTGATTAGATACTTCATCTTAAACAAGGTTAGTGACTAAGTTGGTGCTCTCTGCTCTTAATATTGCTAGTGAGACTGTATATGTGATAGATGTATTTTGCTATCATGTAGCTCTAGCAACTCCCCACATAGTCAGAAGGCATTTCAGAAATATCCTTGTCCCATTGACATTTTTGTGGATGCTCGTACTATCTGGGCATTTGTAGAAGATGTGTATATTGTAACAGATCTGAAAAAAATTGTTCAAGAATGTCTAAATAGTTTCAGGTTAAACTGACATGATACTCATGTAAGTTGGAATGGGAATCATGCAGCCCTCCAGATGTTGAATTGCAACTTTTGGCATTCCTAACATTGGCTTATGTTGTCTAGGCCTGCTGGAATTTGCAGTCTGATGATTTACGTACATTTACGTGATTCCTACCCTAGTGCAATATTTTTACCCCTGTGGTTCGGTTGCCTTCTAATTTTACAACTGTCATGCAAGCCTCCCAGAATCTTAAGATTTACAGGGGAGGGCTTTCTCTTGATCCCACCACCAACACAGGCTCGCCTGGGAGAACATGAGAGAGAGCTTTCTCAGTGCCTTTTTCCACACAATGGAATTTCCTTCTGTGGGAGGCTGGGCTGGCCCCCTTCCTGTGCTCACAAGGGCCTTATTGGTGTGTGGGAACTTTTCTATGATTTTAAGATAATTCTATATTTTTTAACGTTACCATTTTAATTGTTTTAAAATTTTATGTCATGTTTTAATTTATTCTTTTTGACAGCTGACTTGGGTCCCACTCGGGGAGAACAGCAGCATATAAATGAAATGAATAAATAAAATACAAGGCCACTTTCCATATCACTTGCTGTAAAGACCAACATTGTCCCTTTATACATATTTTATATATACAATTGACTTGGGATGCTTGACCCATTATTGTATTAATTTACATTTATATATAGTCCAGTGGCAGCTAGGAGAGCACAGGAGGACCAGACTCAAATGGGTATCAGATTGTGAATGTATTTATTAATCAATGCATAAAAATATGTATGATCCATTTATTGTGTCATGTTTTTAAAAAGATGAAAATAGTATATAAGGCCTTTTAGGGACAAAAATCAGTGTTGAGGTTTCAATAGCCTGTATTTAAGGACATCAGCATTCAAGTGGTAAATCCAGTTGTTCTAATTATGGAATGTATAAGCATTTTGAATTTGCCTGAAAGCCGGTGGCATTTTAAAATCTGAGAGAGAGATGTCTAAGTGGAGCTGACAGTAGGGTGCATGTCTCTCCTTTAGACTGAATCTCTTCCCTGAAGCAAATGTTTGAGGGAGAGCTTGGAAGAAAATTCTGCTGTTTGAGTTTGCCCCCACTTATTATGAGCTACCACCTCTGATTCCCTCTTTTAACTCTCAATATGATTAGAGCAATAAAGAGTAACCAGAAATTTAGAATAACCCCCAAGCTTAGTTAAAACATAATGCTTTATTTTACTGCTTGTAGCTTTTTGCACATCACATTGTGTAGGTGGGTGTGTTTGTTCTTTCTGTCGACTAAGGCAGAATGGAGAACCTTTTTTCTCTGAAGGGTTATTGATATACAAGTCAAATGGGAGTCATAGTCATTCTTGAGAGATGGAACCAAAAGTAGGCATTCACTCTTACAGCTGCTTCCCACAGAACTGTAAGTTTTCTGTCTTTGTATGTTTTGATCCATAAGCATATATAGGGTTGGCAGAGCTAGTGCTTTGTCTTTCTTGTTTTCATATATTTAATATATTAATATATATTTAATGGCTTCCTTTTCCACTCTGATATATGCTGATCTTATGTGGCTTAAGGAGAGCATAGGCCTAAATCATATTGTTAGTTCCAACGAGAGTAGCCTCACTGAATCACTTGAGTCTTCTGTAGCTAGGACTAATGATAGGAACCAGACTTTAAGTGGCAGCTGCAGGGAAGCCCACAACTGCACAATCTTCCCTGCTCTGTAACTCTTTACCTGCTCCTTTGCTGTTCCTTCTGTTCAGGAAAATATTTAGTCTTTCAGTCCTCTGCCCAGCCCTTGCATTACCTAGCTGATACTAATGCCAGCCAAAGAAGCATAAGTGAGGCAATTGCCCTGTCATGGCTCCAGCTGTCTGACTGGCTGGGCTGGAAAAGCAATAAAATATTTCATGGAACCCAGTCAGATGTTCACAACCACATTTGGGGTTGAAGGGGAGAGCTGTGGAAGTGGGTTGATGTTGTGGGCTGGATAGAACTTGACAGACCATGGACTCCCCTCCCCTTTGACTAAATAAACATTGATCTGATGATTTATGATCCCATGCATAGTTAGCAACAACAAGTTAAATGTATCACAGACATCATGATTGAATGCCCCTTGTTTCAAAATAGGCACCCCCAATTCTTCAGCCTTCATGAAGAGGGTCTCAGAAACTTTTGTGTCAATTTTTTATTAGCTGCAGGTTATCCAGGCTTGACAAACTGTAGTAATCTTAACAGTGCTTTGTTTGGAACATGCCGACTTCATACCATCAGTTATAAAGAAAGTAGATTTCAAGAAACCATACATTTAGCACATTTTGCAGGTTGTATGTAATGAAAAGCTGGAATAAATCAAAACAGAAGCAAGAGCTTTCCTTGCAGCCATCCAATATGAGAGAGGAACATGTTCCAATATGTATTTCAGCATCTGCCTGTTTCATAAGTACTGTTTGTATGATCTTGATGGCAAGATCTTTACTATTTCATGGCAAGAAAGTTCATCCTCTTCTATATAATTTTGTAGTGAAATGTAAGGGATTGTAATATGACATTTAAAAAAATTGTAGTTATTTGGATTTCTTAATATCTTGGAGAAATTTTTGAAGAAATGTTTCTTCTTTGACCTTTTTACTCATTGCAGCATTTCTGCTGCATATGGAATAGCAAATGCAGACTTCTGATTTGCTATTAAAATGATGTGTTTGGCAGTCTACCTCTTGGCCTGATCAAAATACTCACTTGGATATGAGGTAGGGAATGAAAGAATTACTCCATCTTCTGATAATTCTTCCATTCCCTGCCAGTTCTCCCTGGGAAGGGGAGTTTCATACTTTAAGAACTTGTTCTTATGCTTTGGTTCCTATTATTTGAGGAATCACAGATTCCTTTGAATATCTGATGAAAGCTATAACCTTCCTAGAAAAAAATGTGCTCAAATAATTATCGAAGCAACAGAAAGGAAATTGAATTGTCTCTCTTTTTGCATCTGCCTGATGGATCCTGTGAAGTGCATCGAGAGACTTCCTAGAGGTCTATAGATTCCTGATTAAGAACCCCTTTTCTAATGCCTCATGTCTTGTAACTGAGTTAATTTTTTGTATTTTATTTATTTATTTTATTTATATGCTGTCTTTCTGTGTGAACTGAACTAATAAACAGATGAGGGTGACTTATGGGCTAGAAAGCAAGACATATTCCTTTTGAAGGATGTAACTCTAACCTTCAGATCTTGCCCATCTAAATGTCTGTCTGTAAAATGAGGTTTTATTCTCACAGGTTAGTGCAAGGTTGCGAGTGAAGCAGTCTTCTAGATGTTATTGGGCTGCATTGTTCAATGTCATTCATTGGCTACAGTGTCTAGGACTTCTGGGAGTTGCAGCCCAACAATATCTGATGGGCCACTTTATTCCCATCTTGGCTAGTGACACTATTTTTGTGTTTGTTTCAGATACATCAAATAGGACCTTTACCTAGGAACAGTAATCTAGTTATGATATTTTGCAAGTCTGTGATGAAATTTGTGACCAAATTGCTCGGGCATTGTTACTCTTCCTTCTCAAAGTGGAAACAGCAGAAACTGCTGAAGCCGCCTCTTACAGTTTTAAAATTAACCTATCCACCATTCATTTTTAAATTTGTGACTGAAAGGGCTGCTGTCCAGAAGCCATGACTTCTCTTTCATTTACGTGTGGGTAACTAGGCTGAACTGCTTTAAATACTAGGAAATAGTCAAAAGATTCTCACTGGAGTGTGCTGATTTTTTTATTTTTTTACTTTGACAGAATTTGAATATTTCATCCTATATTTTTAATGCAGGATGACCCTGTACCCAATGGTCTTCGTGCCCTTCCAGTGTTCTATGCTGCTACAATAACAATTAATGTGTTCTCTATAATGTATACAGGTGCCCCAGGTGAGTATTACTTCATATATGAAGTCTTTTATGGAAGCACTGTTACAAATCTTGAAAACCTATCATTTTCTATATTAGGTAAACTGGATCCAGGATCTGTCTTCTTTGGATGCAGGGGCTCTGCTTATGAATGATTCGTTGACCCCAGTTTCAGGGATTTCACCCTCCCTCCCTGCCCCACAGCTCACTCCATTGTGTAGAGTCCCTTTTAATGCTCTGTGTAGCATTTTATAGGTGCTGAAGGGGCTACCATGTGGAAGGGGTCAGGAAAGTGTGTTCCCACACAAAGTTCCATACACCTAAATCTGAATCTAACCCACTAATTGTTAGAGAACAAATTACTAGAGAACTGATTATTAGAGAACAAAAAAGATGTCACAGTACGCACCTTGGTTAAAGCTCATGTTCCCTTCTGTAAAAGAAGAAACATCTTTACAGATAGTGAAGTAGTGGGTACTGGAAATGTCTGACAAACTGCTGTGTGTAATAGCTGTTATAGTTCTCTTAGGGCCATATCATGTAGTGATAAACACAGATTTACCATTAAGTCTACACTGAGCCTGAAATGTTGCCAGTCACAGCTTCTCAATATGTATCCATATGTACTATATATGTTTCCAAACATGCGTTCCCAGACTACCTGCACTTCACCCTTGAAAAGGCTTGGACAACATTATCCTTGATTTTTTTTCTGCATAAGGGGGAATTTTCATGTACTTCAAAATAAGCATATTCATGAGCTAAAAGACGACTTCTTGTTTTCTGGGATTCATAAGAGAACACCACATCATTCTGCATTATGATGGCCTTTTATAGTCTGCCAAAATAAAGCTGCTTCGGGTCTCTTTGGAGGTATGCTGTTTAAATGATGCATGCATCCTAAGAATCCGGAAGCTGCACCAAAGCTGTACTCCAGTGCTTAGGAATGGAGTGTGGCTTTGGCGCGACCTCCGGACTCTTAGGACCCATGCATCATTTAAATAGCATACCTCCAAAGAGACCCGAAGCAGATTTATTTTGGCAGTCTATAACAGGCCGATAAATCTTTAAATTGGCACAAATTGGCATTGTGTTAGTTATACAGCTGATGCTGAGTTCAGTAGTGGGGAATCATCTTATGTGAGCCACAGGAGGTAGAGACACAGTGTTCTGCATAATAGCACCAACCTGTTGTGCAGAATGGTGTTTTTTACCCAGAGGTTAAAAAGTAAGTGTCCTGGGTTCAGGATTTAATAGTTTATTCTTCCGTATTTCTCAACCTCTTCTGTTCCCTCCTCCACCAGTCCCCTTTCACCTCAGGGCAAGTACATATTGTGATAAATAATGCAAATCAATGTTCAGTTATATAATTTCATTTTCTCTCCTTTTCAGTCCTAGGAATCACTCTTCCTGTGTGGGCAATAGCACTAATATCAATTGGTGTATCACTTGTAATTGCTGCCTTAGTCTGGATATTTGTGTGTCCATGGATGAAAAGAAAAATAGCAAGTATGTCTCCAGAGGGGCAGGGTGGGGGGAGGTAAAATGCATTTTAAATTTTTCAGCTTGATTTCCATTGTAGTAACTCTTTCTATTGTAACCAGTGATTTCTTTGCCTTCTGCTGTAAATGTTTGGGTCTTTAATTTTGTACTGTGAGTAGTCAGCTAAAATGCATGTTTGTTTATATAAAATAAAAGTGAGGAAAGTGCAGCCTGCAGGGGCCAATCCCTTTTTTGCAGCCCACAATTACAATTAGCTTCTCAGACCTCTGGCATACAAGGCACATTTAAAAATTCAGGTTCAAAAACACCTTAAGAAAGAAAATGAAATTGGAGGCTTTCAAGAATGGCAGCTTAGTTTGACCCTCATCTCAGACTCCTCAAAAGCACTTGAAAATGTCCTGAATATCCAGGAAATTACAACCAAAAGTCATTTCCAGATTTGATTTTTGGTCACAGATTGGACACACTTTTCCTCTGCAGTTGTTTGCCTTTGTTTTAAAAATACATATAAACCATATTTCCTTGAACTTCATGTTGAATTTATTTTAGGTTGAGGACTTCCATGCATCCACTATGCCTTCTGACCTCTTTATCTTTTAAACCAGGAGTAGGTATGTGCTAAGCAAGTGTCGGAAACCTATTTCTTCCATCTCCAGACTCCATGGACTCCATCCCACTGGAGTGATTGCCATTTCTTTTGACTTTTTAAAGTGCAAAAACAAATCCCTAGAGGATTTTTTTTTCAGCCACAAAAATCATTTAGGAACTAGGGGAAAATCAAGGGCTGTGTGGGACCTTTCCACCTCCAGGGTTTACAAGGATTCAGCCAATTGCATGATTCCAAAATTGCTTTAAACTGATTTTTCTAATTTCTTTTACATTCATTTCAAAACCCATTTTTGTTTCAAAAATCACTTGGGATGTTGGAAAGGTTGTGTGGAAATAGGAATCCCATTTGCTGCATAGCAGTTTCAGTCTTGGTAAAAATATTTTGCTCATCTATAATATCTAAGGTGCCCTGGATTTAACAAAAAGCGGGTCAGAAAAAAAGTAGTGACTCAAATTAGAAAGTTCAGTCAGTGGAAACAAGGTTTCTGTTTCTTTTGCTTTGCTGTTGCTTGGAAAGACAAGGGCAAAATACCGCTGTGACCACTTTGTTTCTTTAAATATCACCAGTAATGACTGATACAAAGGGCTAAGGTGTAGATAACACGAGATCTTCTGTGGTTCATAAGTTTGGATTTTCCATAGGTCGATTAAAGAAAGAGGGTGCATTATCAAAAATATCAGACGAAAGCCTTGATAAAATTCAAGACGAAGATCTGCCTGTCTTTAAAGAACTCCCTGGTGCCAAAGCAACTGATGAAAGTACTATTCCTCTCACTGGCTCTGGAACTGAAGAGGCTGGTGCATCTGATAGCATAGCAAATGGTAGCCATCCACGTGTACCATATGGTGAGAAACCAAGAGCACTTAATTATTTCCCTTTTTTTCCCCATGTTTCCATTGCAGACTGTTTTCTGGTATCTTCTTTCATGGGTATAAATGATACCAAGCCTCTAATAGCAATCCCTTTCCACCACTTTAGTTTACAGAGTGAATCAAAAGAATGTGTGCAGTTTCATGAGTCCTCAGAGGTTTGCTTGTCCCCGCCACATTGTTAAAAGTACATACTATAGATAATACAGCCAACCCTCAACTTTTGCGAGGGTTGGGGTTTTAGGATCCCTGGTAAAGTGGAAAATGCGAATATCTCTAGGCATCCCCAAGCCATATTTAACAGACAAGAAAGTCCCTGTACTGGGGTGACTGGGCCTATGGCTGCATGTGCATTCTCTCACTCACTCACTTGACCTGGGTGGGTGGGTGAGGGGGATAGGGGGCAGGAGGAGGGAGAAGAGGGACATCCATCCCATCCCCTTGCCGTTGCCTGTCTGCATGAGTTCCCCTGTGCCATCCCCTTTCCTCCCGTACACATGAGTGAGTGGTGGAGGGAGGGAACATGTGTGCCCTCCTTCCTCATGTTTCCCCCATCTCATCCCTTTCCTGCCACCTGTGTGAATGGGTGAGGGAACACACACACCATCCCATCCTCTTTCCTTCATCCACCCAAGTGAGCAAGGAAACTCATGCATGACTGGGCCCAGTCACCCCATCACTTTGATTTTCTCCCAGGAACACTTGTGTTATCAAAGTCCCTGTTAAAGGTGGCATAGGGCAGCAATTGAGGTAGGTGGCAAATACAGCAGTCACAAATAATCAAATCTGTGAATGCTTAACCAGCAAATGTGGAGAGAAGAGTGTATGCTACACTGTTTTCTTTTACCTTACATTCTCAAATAGCTATCTATGAAGTTCACCATGGAGATACGTTAGCTGAGTGATGTACTTACAGTATAGTTGCATTCAAATCAATTGGTAGAATACTGGTAGTGAGGGTCAGTATAATAATCTTATTATGATTGAATTTTAGTGGCATCTTTAATTTAGATATATTGAACAATGCTTCATCAGTAGACTTCACATCCATCTGAAAGCTTCTTTGCATCTCCTTCTCCTTAAATACTATGAATGGAATCATAGTTTTTGTCCTGCTCATCTTTTAGCCTCCTCTCTCCAACAACTATTCCTGTACCACCTTCTTACCTAGGCTTCACTTACCAGTACACAGACAATGTCCCAGGGTCTCGCTCCTCTTTTCTTCCCCATCTCCTGCGTTCTTTGATTTGAATTATGTGATCATTAATTTCATTCCTTTGATAGTCATTTACCTAGTCCAATGAACAAAGGGAGAAATGCACACGTCAAAAGTAAGTAGGCCTTCAAGTTGGTGCTGTCGGCCAGTGCTTGTTGTCAGTCCAAGCTGCAAGTTTTTTTTAAGCTTTGGAGAATGAAAAAGATACAGCTGAAACACAGACCCTTTTAATAAACAGAGCAAGCTGGTTCTTCATTTTCTTTAAGGAAGGCAATAAAAACAATTGTAACTAAAGCAATCATATGAACACAAAACTTTTTTATTTATGATAGCTAAAATTGCTTGCTTAAAATAATAAATGTACTGCCCTGAAGACAAGGATGACATTTTGTAGGAGGAAGGAAAGGCAAATTAGTCAGGGAAACTTAGGGGTGAATAGCTGTCAGAATATGCTAGCGGAAGGATCTCTTCTGGGAGTGAGGAGGGTTGACAATTAGAGACTTTCTCTCCTGTCTCCACACCAAGTTGCAGAGGGACAGGCTGCTTTTGGAGAACGAATGGTAGTATAAATTATAGAAAACAGAGGAAATAATTCTTGTAGCTTCAGTGTTCTGCTATCTATGTGTCTAAGAATGTGTTTGAAAAACAAGACTTTTTATGCTGTTTCAGGAAGAGCATTTTCAATGACACACAGTATGGTGAAATCTCCTGTTTCCAATGGCACATTTAATTTTGATGGCCACATGAAGAGTGACATTCATGTATATCACACTGTGCACAAAGATTCTGGATTATACAAAGACTTGCTACATAAAATACACCTAGACAGAGGTAATGACGAGAGGCCTACACAAGAAAATAACTACAAGTTACTGCGGCGCAACAACAGTTACACCTGCTATACAGCCGCCATATGTGGGATGCCAGTGCACTCATCCTTCAAGGCTGTTGATGTGTCAGCTGCAGAAGATAGTGAAAAGCTAGTGACGGACACAGTTTCCTATTCCAAAAAGAGAGTTCGTTATGACAGCTACTCTAGCTACTGCAATGCTGTGGCTGAAGCAGAAATTGAAGCAGAGGAAGGTGGTGTGGAGATGAAATTGGCCTCTGAGTTAGTAAATCCTGACCATCCCCCAGAGGATCCTGCAGAAGATGAGAAAGATGAAAGAGACTCCTCACAAGTCCACCTGCTCTTTCACTTTCTCCAAATCCTTACAGCTTGTTTCGGATCTTTTGCACATGGTGGCAATGATGTTAGGTAAGTAAGAGGAACTTATTTGTGTGAATATTTATAATAGCAATTTAGGAATTCTGTAATTACTTTGCATTCTTTTTGAGTGCATATGAGAGTGCTACGGTCCACTGCAGATTTCACGTTTTAATCTATAATTTTCTTGTTCTATGTCTGTCTTCCCAATCTATATTATTTCTTGCTACTCATTTGCCTGAGGAACAAATACAACTATAAAATCAAGTTTTCTGGATTGAGGATTCCAAATCTGTTTTTAATCAGAAACAAATTTTGTTTAATATAAATTTCTTCTTTCATCTTTTAGTTCTATTACTGGTGTCCAGCTCTAGCTAAAATCTTCGTTTTCTTCGCTGACCAAATGTTTCAAGAGAGCTTATCAATATGCTAATAATGAGGGGTGGTTGTTTTGTTTCTTGCATAGAATAATGTTTTCATTTCTTTGACTCCTAGTGTCTTCCAGTGGGTAACCAGTTAAGTAGTTTGCCTTTGAAAATAATTTCCTAGGCAGGCTTAGTTACATTAGGATAAGAATTGGTGTTGAGTACTATTAATTTCTATTTAGACTGCCAGTGAGGACACTTACGTGGGAATCTGTTCTGGATCCATCCGTCTAAGGGGAAATCAACGTATGCTGGAGCCCCATTGGAACTAATGGGGCTCACACATGCGGCGGTGCAACAGCATATGCGCGCCATGGGCGCGCACCCCATTAGTTTTTACAAGGTGCACAAGGGGCTCTTCTGGCATGGCTTTCAGCATATACTGAAAGCTCCGTATGGTGCGCTCGTGCAAAATGCTGGATAGCTGGAAAGCTGGTGACTTAAACCAGGGCTGCCTGATCTGGTGGAGATAATCACCTGAAGAACTTGAGCCCCCTCTTCATAATTAGCAAGGAGGAGAAGTGTTTTGGGGGTTTGTGTGCATGCGTATGCATGTTTAATTAAGCATTTGTTTTCTTGCATTTCTTCCTTGAATTTGTATTCTGTGGAGACTTATTGGTTCTGCATCTGCAAAGTTGGTAATGGCAGGTACTCTGCAGTCCTCCCTTTCAGTGCAGAGCATCCAGGGACATGCTGTATGTTTCATGCAAAGTGGCTGCTAGACCCATCAGAACTCCCTAGCATACATTCAAGAGGGGAGGCCTAGAATGTCCCCCTCCCTCAGAAATTCTCTGCATAGAGTTTTGTTCTGCAGAAAAAACAGAGGCGTGTTCACCTACAAGAAAGATTTTGTTTGATATATGTGTTGAGAGTTCAGCTTTAAGGCTTGTTTGGCCACAGAATGGATAAGGATGGAAGGAAGGAAAGAGAAAGAGGGGTAGAATTTAGAGATATAGCTGAATTAATCAAGACTGTCAGTATACAAAGGGATCTTGGAGCACCTCTGAGACTGTATCAGACGCATCTGAGGAAGCAGACCAAGTCTACGAAATCTTACTCTACAATGTCTTTTGCTCAGATAGATCTCTTTGCATACTAAAGCAGCCTCAGGTTTTCATGGCCTCTGTGTGCTTACCATAATCTTTAGCTCTTTTAGGGTGCTATCATGTGCACCTCCAATTAAAATATCTTGCATGGGGTATTCCATCTTTCTTTCTCCAGAATGATTTTTTTTTTCCTGAGAAGAAAAAAGATGGAAGAAATTGGGAAAACATGGGAGGATTGCAGGTTGATATCTAGAACTTTTGTAATACTCCTTGAAAAGAGGCAGGGAAATTCCATAATGAAAGCATCATTTGGACACACACAGACCTCAAATTACCTTCTTTTATAGAGTAATTATTGTCTTATAAGGTAGGCTAGTTTTTGTGCTTTCTTCTGCCCCCGCCCTCCACTTTACATTAGGGAACATTTTGCCCACATTTTATATTTGAGAAGAGAGATTTTTCCCATTTGTTTATTCTATGGGACCAAGAGGTAAAGTTTACTTTTTCTTTTCCCATAGAAAAGTTGAGACACACTATCAGCTGGAAGAGAAAATGTTGCAGTGCAACATGATTGTGAGAGTAAGATACATTATCTGGGTCAACTGTGGCTTTCGCTGCCTGGGGTTTTCTCAGCTCAGAGGGGTGCAGTGTGTATTTTAAAGAGTGAATGTTTTTCTGTGCTTTCATCATGGAACACCAGAGATAACCCCAAGAGAAGTGTTGCTAGCATGAGTTGGTATCTTTGTCGCCAGTCAGCTACTAAATACATTTATACTGCTTTCTCATCCTTTGACCCAGGGAGTGGATTTTAACAACCACTGCCAGGGCCAGAAGTAGCTGTCATGTACAAACTAATAGCCCCAATTTATATTGTACTTTTGTGTGGATTTTAATTTTATGGATAATACTACTCACGTAAAACTTGTCACCATAAAGCTTTCTTTATTGCATAGTACATATGATTACACTTGCCAAATTAGTAGTCAACTGATGAGTGTGTTAAAATAATTAAAATTTGTATCCCTTGGCCTACTCACAGTAAGTAAACAGTGTAAAACAGATGCATTTAAACAGGCATTTAAATCCAGTTGTGGCCAGGATGAACTTATCCTTGCCAGAAGGTAATCGGGGAGGTATAGCCTCTAACAGTAATGAACTGTGTCAAATGTAGAGGCAGTGCAGAATCTGGGATGTTTTTAATAGGAGAGGAGGCATTAGGTGTAGAAGAAGAAACATATTATGTGCTTCATGAGCATCATTTGCTAAATCATAAACAGTGGATCGTCCTAGTACAACATAGGATTTTCAGTTAAAGTTGCCCCCCCCCCCCACCTTTCCCCTCTAAGCTCATCTGCAATTGAGGTTTGATCTGGAAATATTTGCTCCCAGCCCACTCTTTCAACACATAAAATCTTTTCACTGTCTTTCTCACATCTTTCTAAATTTTATTCCTTCTTTTTTTTTTTTTTTTTTTTTTTTGAAAAAGTTTATTGAAATTTAAAAACACACAACAACAATAACAGAGGTGTCTCGGTACAGACTCACTAGTCCTTGTATCGAGTTATACATCAAGAAGGAGTTTAACAAAGCAGATTTCAGAGAGGGTTACCTAACCCAGAAGGGAAGGTGTGTATATATCGATGTATATGCATATATATATTTACATATTGGAGAAGTAGGTCTTTCTCTGTTCCCATAAAGTTTAGGTGTTATGTCCTATCTTCTTCCTTAGTGCTTTGTTTCCCCTTTACCTCTTTCCTTCCCATATATCCCTTCTTGTTCCTTCTGTTTGAATTGAACTCCTTCCTACAGTGACCTTCTACTTTTCCCATCCTCTCCTTAAATCCCTTCCTCTCTTCCTCTCTACTAATTACTTTCTCCCTTCCTCCGCTCTCCTTTCTTTACTACATACACTCTCCTTCCACACATACTTTACCTTCATTCACTCTTTCTTCCTCTTCCCTCTTCCATTCCTCCACTTTCCTCTTCCCATTCTTACCAGACTTCTCTCTCTGATCCTGTTGGGTATATTTGTTTATTTTCCCACCCTTTTAACCTTACTTCAAGTTTATAGTGTCGTCATTGTTTTCTTTTCAATAGTCCATCCACAGTGATAGTATATTTTCTAAGTCTTCTCTTTCTGCTTTTTCAAGATCTTACTGCTCTCTATTTGTTGATCCTATACGTAATTCTTTAAAACTCCTCTAATTGCTATGTTATTTTGAGTCATCGAGATTCTACCTTGCTTCTTAACTCTCCAACTCTTGTGCTCTAATAAAAATGATATGCGTGTTCTACTGTTTTATTTATTACTGTTATTTATAAAAGCTAATTGTTGCTATCTTTCCCCATTCCCTATTCATACTTTCTAGAACTTTCGCCCATTCTTCATTTACTTCCTCTAGAGATTGGTTTCTAAGCAATTGTGTCATTTTATCCATTTCTATTGCATCGTAAACTTTCATTAGCCAATCTTTCTTGCTTGGAATCTTTTTCCCTTTCCATTTTTGCGTTAGAGCCAATCTCGCCATTGATATTAAATAATACAGAATCTTCCCATGTCTTTTGTCTACCTCCTCTTCCCACATATTTAATAAAAAAGTTTCAGGGAGAAATTTAATTTTTGTCGGTAGAATCAGGTTTATCGTCTCATGTACCTTTTTCCAATAATTCTTAACTAATTTGCATGACCAGAGGCAATGATATAGAGTTCCAGGTTCTTGTTGACATTTCCAACATAGATTATTTGTTGATTTATAAATCTTAGATATCTTTTCTGGCGTTAAATACCAACGGAAAAAGGTTTTATAATAACTCTCTCTCAAATTATATGAAGCCGAGTATTTTAATCTCTTTTTCCACACCGCTTCCCATCTATTTAAATTCAGAGGGTAACCAATATTTTTAGCCCATTGTATCATATTTTCTTTAATTACTTCCTCTTCTTGCTGCCAACCAAGCAATAATTTGTAAAGTTCTGATATCCATTTTGGGTTTTCTTTTACTATTATTTTCCCAAATTCATTTGGTTCAGCTTCAAAATTTGCTATTTTGGAATCCGCTTTAAATCTTTCTCTTAACTGCCAATACCTGAACCAATCTAATTCTATTCCTTCATCAAAGAGTTCTTTTTGTGTTTTAAATTCTACATTTTCTTTTTTGTCTTTTTTTAGTAATTTTGAATATGTTAGCCAATCTGTTTTTTGTCTGGTTTCTGATCTTTGAATAGCTTCCTGGGGAGAAAACCAATTGGGGAATTTTACCATAATTCTTAATTTATATTTATTCCACGTTTTGAGTAATGACCTTCTGATATGGTGTAAATTAAATTCTTTATTTGCTTTTGTTTTCTCATAGCCCAAATATGCATGCCATCCAAATTTTAATTTGTCACCCTCAATCTCTAATAGTTCTTCGTCTTTTAGCAAAATCCATTCTGTAATCCACATTAGACTGCAAGCTTCGAAATATAATTTTAAATTTGGTAAGCCTAATCCACCTCTCTCTGTTGAGTCTTGCAAGATTTTTAACCTAATTCTAGGTCTCTTTTTTTGCCAGATAAAATTACTCAAATCTCTTTGCCAAATTTTGAAAAAATTGTCTTTGATTACGATTGGGAGTGTTTGGAATAGATATAAAATTTTCGGGAGAACCATCATTTTTATTGCTGCTATTTTCCCCATGAATGATAGATTGTACTTTCTCCATTTCTCCAATTTCAATTTGATTTCTTTCCATACTTTTTTATAATTAATGTCAAATAACTCGTTCAGATTACTAGAGATTGTTATTCCTAAATATTTTGTTTTTCTTTCTATTTTAATCTTTAGCATAGCTGATAATTTCCTTTCTTTTTCTGGAGACATGTTTTTGGTTAGTATCGTGGATTTATCTTTGTTTAACTTGCAGCCTGTTATTTCTCCAAATTCTTCAACTTTTTTTACTAGTTCTGATGCACTTTTGCATGGGTCATTTAAAAAGATTACCAAATCATCAGCGAAAGCCCTTACTTTATATTCATATTTTTTTATTTTTATGCCTTGGATGTGGTCGTTATTCTTGATCCTTTTGATCAATCTTTCAATTACGAGTATAAATAGTAACGGGGAGAGAGGGCAACCCTGTCGTGTACCTCTGTTTATTTTGATGGAATCGGATTTTTCGCCATTCACTATAATTTTTGCTTTTTGGTCTTTATATATTTCTCTGATCCATCCTATAAATTTGGTGCCTAGTTCCGATTTCTCTAAAATTCCAAAGAGTGTCTCCCAACAAACTGTGTCAAATGCTTTTTCTAGATCTAATAGTAATAAGCCTAATTCTCTTTCATTGTGTTTTTCATAGAATTCCAATATATTTAATACTAATCTTGTGTTTTCTCTTATTTGCCTTTGGGGTAGGAATCCTTTCTGATCCTTGTCTATACTATCTTTTAAAAAGTTTTTTAATCTGGTTGCCAAGATTGATGAAAAAATTTTATAATCTATGTTCAATAGCGAGATCGGTCTGTAATTTTGGACTTCCTTAGTATCTTTGCCTTCCTTTGGGATTAGTATTATATCCGCTTCTTTCCATGTTTCAGGAATTCCCTCTCTCAATATCGAATTTAACATATCTTGTAATGGGGCACTTAATACATCCTTAAAGGTTTTATAATATTGTACCGTATAACCATCTGGTCCTGGAGATTTCCCGTTTTTCAGTCTATCAATTGCTGTCATGACTTCCATCACGCTAATTGGTTTGTTTAAATTTTCAAATTGGTCCTTATCTGGTTTTATATATTCATCTCTACTGTCTGCTAAATAATTTTGTATATCTCTTACATCTATTACTTGTTTTTGATATATCTTCGAAAAAAATTGGACAAACCCATTTTTTATTTCTTCTTGTTTGGTTACCATTTTGCCTTCTATTTTTAATTCAACTATTGTTTTTTTATTTTGTTTTCTCCTTAGCAATTCTGCCATTCCTTTGCTAATTTTATTGGCATGTTCGAAATTCTTCTGTTTTAAAATTTTTAGCTTTTGGCTAATTTCCAATGTATCTTTATTCATTTTTTGTTTTTTTAATAAATGGATCTCTTCCAATATTTTGGGATTCCCCAGATGCGTTTCTAATTCTTTTTCCTTCATTGCTATTAATTTGGATATCTCCTGTTCTTTATCTTTTTCTTTTTTATTCAAATAGGCTTCTTGACTGATTAAAAAACCCCTCACCACCGCTTTTCCGGCATCCCAAACATTTTTTAATTTTGTGTCCTGGGTAGTATTTTCTTTAAAATAATTAGTTATTACCTCTTTTGTTTTTTTAATAATTTCTTTATTTTGAATTGTAGAATCTTTCAGTCTCCAATTCTTTGTTCTAGTCTTTTGGGTGAGAGTTACTATTACGGGGTTATGGTCTGAAATTAATCTTGGCTGTGTTTCTACTAATTTAATCATGTTGCATAAGGAAGTTGGTATCCAAATCATATCGATACGAGATAAGGATTGATGTCTGTTTGAATAAAATGTAAATCCCTTTTCCTTTTTTCTACCTAAGCTCCAAGCATCTTTTAAGTAGTAATTTTTTATTAAGTCAAAGAAGGATTGAGGGAGTATACCTTGGTTGTTTTTGATTGCTTTTGTAGATTTTTTGTCTATAGAGGGTTCTACAACCCCGTTGAAGTCTCCCATGATTATTATTTTATCATATTTCAGTTTTTCTATTTCATTGTGTAACTTATAGTAGAAGAGTCCTTTTTTATCTTGGGGGCAATATATTCCTAGTATTAAATAATTTTCGTTATTCACATTGACTTCCACACCTACGTAGTGTCCCGCAGGATCATTTAGAACTTCCTTCGAGTGGATATGATTTTTAATGTAAATTGCTACTCCTTTCTTTCTATTCTTCGCTGCCGAAATGTAATCTTTCCCTAGGTCTTTGAATCTTATAAGTCTTTTTTCAGTGTACTTAACGTGGGTTTCTTGTATACAAGTGATATCACAGTTTAATTTTCCTAAATAATGAGTTACCTTTTTCCTCTTATTTGGTGAATTTAGTCCTTTTACGTTCCAGGTTATTAATTTCATGCAATAATTTTGCGGATTACCTTTTCTAATCACCTAATATTAGTAGGTTTTCAATCAAATTTTAATAATTAAAAAAAGTACAAAAGAGTTTATTTAGCTTTCTACACAATTCGTTGTCTTTTTAATCTTTATTCCACCTCTCTCAAATCTTCTCTGCTTTCTCTTTCTTCGGGTGTATTCCTCTTTTCTTCCTCCTCCTCTCGCCTCCTCTCTCCCTCCTCTCCGTTCCCTGTTTCTGGTAGCGGTCTTAAGAGGTCGTCGTTTTCTTCCCTCTCGCTTCTTTCGTTCCTCTCTCCTGATGGAGTTCTTTTTGTCATTTCTTTTTTAAATTCTTTCCAAAAATTCCCGGCTTTTTCTAGCGAATTTAGTTTATATCTTTTTTGGTTCCACGTTAAGGATAATCCTTCCAGCTCTTCCCATCTAAATGGTATTTTATACCTCTTCAATTGTTCTGTTAGAAATTGGTAATCCTTCCGCCTTCTTAGCACCTCCGCCGGGATATCCTTGAACACCTGGATCTCCGTTCCTCGTATCACAAATCTTGTTTTAAAGTTTTTCTGAAGAAACGCATCTTTTGTCTGCTTTCTTACCCAGTACAACACCACGTCTCTTGGTAGCTTCCTGGTTCTTGCTGTATTCGAGTTTATCCTGTACATCCTGTCGATTTCTCCACCCATTTGTTGTATTGGCATATCGAGGTATTTTGCTAAGTAGGGAGTCAAGAGGTCATAGAGGTTTTCGTGAGCTTGTTCCGGGAGGCCTCTTAATTTGATACATTTTTCCCTCTGTTTGATTTCTAATCTCAGGATAGCATCTTGGTCTTCTTGTTGATATTTGTTTAATTCTTCTATCTTCTCTTCCATTTTCTTTGTTTTTTGATCTAATTTCTCCATTTTTCCTGTTATTTTTTCAATGTCTTTGTTAAGCTTGTCCAGATCTTGTCTTATTCTACTGGCCTCGTATTTCAGTTCTTTCTTTGTTTCTTCTCTCGATTCTCTGATTTCACGTCTTGTTTCTTCTTTTGAATCCCAAATCTCATTCTTAAGTTCCATGTGTAGTCTTTTCATTTCCTCTAATAGAC
Organism: Sceloporus occidentalis; assembly: GCA_023333645.1. NCBI lineage: Eukaryota > Metazoa > Chordata > Lepidosauria > Squamata > Phrynosomatidae > Sceloporus > Sceloporus occidentalis. Next base: position 20,207,842 of record JALMGF010000007.1, read on the forward strand.
CTGGATTTGAGTCGGCATTAGACAATCTTCTTTGGGTGGACATTGCTGCTGCTTGTTGTTGTCTTTCTTTTTCTCTTCTAGTCATAGCCATTTTATTTCTTAATGAGGGGGGTACTTATCTTATGTCTTCTATCTGTAGTTACTTTCTTTGCTTCCTTTAATCTTTAGTGTTTTATTTTTATTTTTTATTTTTTTGTAATCCACTAAGATTATATTACTACAATCCGTTCTCACTAATTAATTTGAAATGTTAATTATAATAATAGATGCTGTTATTTAATACTATCACTGTGGAGGTGGATCTTCCTCTAGTTCTTTTATTCGTGAATGTGTATCTACTCCTTTAGTTTAATATATAAGATAGTATTCTACAATTAGATAAATGACTGTTTCTGCAGCTCCACCCCTGGCGTTTAGCTAAAAAAGAGAAGAAAAAAAAGGCAGTTGTAATCCTGGGCTATTTACCTCGGTATTTTGTGGCTATTTTGTTCGATGTTCACTCTTCCTCTTCACTTTCTTAAGACTCGGGGGAAAAAAACAAAACAAAACAAAACAGAGCAAAACAGAAAACCCCTTTTAGACCGCCCTTCCCTAATCGACGTTAGGTAGAAGAGTACAAAAAGAGAGGGGAGTGTCAGTTATCTAATGGCCAAGTGGCTAGTAGTACCCACTAACCAGGTAGTTCAGTGATTTGAACTTAGTAGTAATATTATTATACTCCTCTATGAGTTAACACGGTGTCCACAACAGTTTCTGACCCTTTTTAGAGTATTTAGTAGGGAGGGGGGAAGAGAGAGAATCAGCAAAAAAAAAAAAAAAAAAAAAAAAAAAAAAAAGGGGGGGGGGGAGGGGGGGAAGAGAGGGAGAGAGAAAGAAAAAAAAGAAAAAAAAGAAATGGAAAAAAGAAAGGAAAAAGAGGAAAGGACAAAACAATCCTTTTATATTTACCCAGACCCCCCTTCTTTGCCCAAAAACTATTTGAATTGTTCCACAGCACCTGTGTTGTAACACTAAAATTGTCTCAGAGAATGTATACTTGAATTCCACAAAAGTTGGGTTATAATAATAAAAAAAAAAAAAGACCCAAGTTGCTTTTCCTTGCTATAACACTGTATAGCTCAGAAAGTTAGCTACCCTACAGGTTGTTATTTAGTTTGGCTAGGGAGAGTTTAAAAGTAGTTTCAGTAGATACAGTGTTTCCAATGAGCTATCCAACAAAGAGGCTAAGCATTTACAATGTTATGTTGTAGAGTCTGATGGTAAGTAGAGCATACAGTTAAATAGTTGCAGTTTGTACTTTCCCCTTCGGCTGGGGTGTTCAAAGGATTGTATGCTCTATAAGTAGAAAACAAATGCTTTTTTCCTCTTATGTCTTACTCCCCACAACGGATCTCCGCGGCGTCAGGCTACTGCAGCGTTTCCAGACACGTGTGTCTAGTCCTGCCTTGAATAAAGTTCTAGCGTCTTTGCCACACAATCCACTCCAATCCTTATTAACATCAGCCAGCAAGGGGCTGCAGATTAGATTTTTGCGTTTCCAAATGTTCTATTTTCCACTCTCCCAGTTCAAAAATAAGAAGTCCCAAATAGTACTTAGTAATCCCACGAGAAATGTTGTCCAATTCCTCCAGCGTCAAGATGGCGGTCGGGGTGTTTCTATTGAATTAATCCTTTCCAGCTGGGTATCTAGAGGAGCAGTGTTTTCTTTACAGAAAAAAAAAGAAAAGGGAAATATAATATAGGGAAGTAAAGTCCACTCTTGGTTCGTCTTTTGTAAAGGACAGGGAGAATTGCAGTAGCTCAAATGTAGCTCTTAGAATCCCTGCCGAAACACAGCCAAGCGCGGGGAAGGGGGGAGAAACCGGATTCCCCAAAGAGTCAGTTTAAGCAGAGGCTCCGTTCTCTTTCTCTCCTCGCGGCGTCTGTTGGCTTGGAGAGTTTGTAATGCCGTATTAGGATTTAAAGTAAAGGGTTAGATTCCCACTGAATCAGAGTCTCTCAAAAGAGATGCGGAAATGTGTCTCAAAGGCGGTGACGGCGGTGCTTCTGCCGCGTCGCGGCTGCACAATCCCGGTACTGGCTGGCTCAAACCTCCATTTCTCTTTGCGCCCTCTTACCGGCCGATTTCCTTGCCGCTTCCCTGGACGTTTAGAGTTGCGGAGGTAACGCTGAGCCCCTCTTCTTCTCCCCTTTCTGGGGAGCTCCTTGAAGTGCTTCTCGCGTAGTTAGCTTACTTTTTACCCTGGGATCTGCAAGTCTCCTCCCGGAGTGGTATTGAGAGGAGGCTTCTCGCACCCGCCATAGCACCGGAAGTCTAAATTTTATTCCTTCTGAGTTGATAGTCACTAGAGATTAGGACTAGAGACTGCTTTTGTTTTCAGCTATTGCTTTCTGTAAGTTGCTGAATGCCGTAACTCCCAGGGAGTACGTCAGGCACAAGTTCCAGGATTTATATCATTTGAAAGCTTGGCCTCCAGTTTTCAGAAAATATTAACTTTTACCCATCGCCTGTTTCTCCCCCACAGTGTCAGACAGTATCATTGCCATTTCTTCCAACTGTGTGTCTTGGCAATGCTCTTAAACTAAATATAGTCAGTGCTAGTCTTTCAATCTAGCTCTCAGTTCCTGGACTATGCATTCTCTGGATTCCTTTCTTCATTGTCTATGTCCCAGAGAGCTTTAGCTTTTTAAACATGGTTTAACATAGGAGCCAGTATAGTGTAGTGTTTTGAGTATTGGACTATGCCCGCGAAGACCAGGGTTTGAATTCCCGCTTAGCTATAGAAACCCACTGGGTGATCTTGGACAAGCCACACTCTCTCAGCCTGAATGAAAGGCAAAGGCAAACCTCCTCTGAACAAGTATTGCCAAAACAACAACAACCTTGTGATGAGTTCGCTTTAGGGTTGCCATAAGTCGGAAACAACTTGAAAGTGCATAACAACAACAATCACATTGAGCACTTTATGTTGTTCTAATAATCAGCTTGATTGTTGCTTTCTTATCTATAGGTAGCAGTTGAAAAATTATTGTATAATGGTATACTCTTATGTTTAGTGTTCTTGGTGTAAAACCTGTGCTTTAGATGCCAGTCTCTTAGAAGACCTTTCTATCAGAGTTAAGAGTTTAGTAATGGATGGATGCTATCTAGTGCAAAGAAGGCTACACCAAAACAAATAAACAACAAGTTTACAATAATTCAAATGCACCTGCTTCTCTTAGAATCAAACCAGGGGGGTTGGGAGAGGTAGAGGCAGAGGCAGGTGATGCCATCATCTTTGTTAATTCAGACTCCCAGTACTCTGACCCTGTGAATCTTGGCTCTGCTTCATCACTCTACATACCAGCCCTATGAAATAGTGGCCTGGGAAATACTGTCCTTTGGGGGTGTGGGAATGGCACAGAGTAGTAATGCTTAAGACAGGATTTCATAAGGGCCTGGGATCTTCTGGGTCATGATATCTCAAATTAATATTGTCTGATTCCTATATTTTAATTTACAAATCCAGGGCACTTTCCATATATCCATTTATTTTCTAAGTGGTTATAAGCTAACCAAGAAAACTATAAAACTTTATAAAATCCTTTGTTATAATATTTCCATTATCATCCTGGTATATACTACATTAGTCCCTGTTTTCTGCCACATACTTGCATTTTGTAAAAATGCTATTCAGTTTTTCTCTAGCCTGTCTGAACAATATGGATGGCATGTGCCAAAAGGAGAGGTATAAATGGAAATAAATAAATTGAAGGAACGCTAAAGGTAACATGAGGCTTCTGTTTGTGGAGAAAGGAATTTTCTCCCTCCCTTGGTCAATGTGATCAGTAAAGAATTTAGTGAAGGCTTTAGGACTTGATAATTCAGTTCCCATTTTATATTTTGTTTTCCAGCAATGCTATTGGCCCTTTGGTAGCCCTCTGGCTTATATATGACCAAGGTGGGGTAATGCAAGAAGCTCCTACTCCAGTTTGGCTACTACTGTATGGAGGCGTTGGCATCTGTGTAGGTCTTTGGGTCTGGGGACGAAGAGTGATCCAAACAATGGGGAAAGACCTCACTCCCATCACCCCATCAAGGTAAGGCCTGCCTACTTGCTCTGGTTACCTCAACATCTAATGCTATCTGTTCTGACAAATGCCACCCAAGTGTGTGTGCCTAATGAATTCTGCTTTTGATTTGAATAGTGATATGCATTACCTCCTCTTTAAACTAATGTTTAAATTGTTGAGGTCTAGTTGAGCAGAATAGTCTGCCCATGTCTTGAACAGCATAGAGAGGCATAAATTAGGAAACGGCAAAAAAATTAAATAGCTTTCCATGAGCTTCCAAATAATGTATTTTTAAAACATGATTTTATGATTTTTATTTGCTTTTAATGCATACTAGACCTCTGCTGCTAACCTAATTACTAATTAAGCATGATTTCTTGGAATGTAGAATAGATTGCAAGTAGTAATGACCTGATCAGTTAATGTAATGCGGATGTGTGTGTATAGTTTTCCATTATTCAGCAGCAGCTTGTTCTCTTAATATAACGCAATGACCAAAAATCAGTCGGAAGGGAACCGTTGGCGGCAATGCTGGTAAGACTTTGGCATGTTGCATGGTGTCAGCCCAAACTGATAGATAATTTTTTTAAAAAAAGAGTGACTGTGAAGTGTTTTCTTATGCTTCCTGCAGTGGATTCACTATTGAGTTGGCTTCGGCGTTCACAGTTGTGGTAGCTTCCAATGTTGGACTTCCTGTCAGTACTACACACTGCAAGGTATGCCTTTGCCATGTGACTGCAGCCAGGCTGGTCTGGACTGTATGTTTTTTTTAACTCTGCTGCTCAGATCAGTTTATAGTGGCATGATACCATAATGAGGAAATATACTATGAGTGGGGCAGGGCAGCAACATCTTCCCACCTATTTGTAAAATGCATAAAGGGACTACTGGTCTTAACTTCCCTCCTCAAACATTTCATTTCTTTCATATTGTGCAACCTGTTATCCATGTGAGATTATCCAGTGTTGACTGCCTATTTGCTTTAATTTTTGCATTGTTATGCATTCCTATAAAGGGCAGTCAGTCAATCTACCATTGGGCTTTTGCTGACATTGTTAATTTTAGTAGGTATTGTGCAAAAGCAAAGTTTAGTAGGACTGCACATGTACTGTTTCCTATTTAACTACAATATTTTCATATAGTTGTGCAGTTACACAGGACAGCACTGAACAAGAATGGCCATAGCCCCAACTTCCCCCGCCGCAGTCGCATTGGAGAAGTGGCTGATAGCTTTTCGGCATTTTGTTTCTGGAGGCAAGAAATATAAATGTTCCTTGCACTTTGGAAGTTAAAAAAAAGTTTTTAAAATATCTATTATGCTGCATTATGCATTGCCTCTAAATCTGCTTACTAAATCTGTTGGCAGGTCGGCCCTTCATAGCAATGGGCTTTTCCTCAGATCATGCCACATAAACTGAGATCTGCTGCACCTTCCTTTGTCCAGAGGTTCTGACACTTTTCATCCTTCATACTTCCACTTTCCCGATGAATGCATGGCATGGGATTTCCTGTGTGTCACTTTTTACACTATAAAATCTCCATCTGTCTTTTTTTTTTTTTTATTTCTTCACAGTGGATTTTGCATTGAAGTAATGTGTGCGCTAACCGTACTTGTAGCCTCAAATGTGGGTATTCCAATAAGCTCCACTCATTGCAAGGTATTGGAGTTTGCAGTGGTCACACCAATTAAACACACAGTCAAGTCTTTAAGAACAGAAGGAAACAAATTGTAATAAGTGCTTGTTTTCCATTTTGCCTTCATTACGTAATGTATCAAGCAGTTTTAAAAAACAGAATCAAAGTATAAAATTTGAAATTACCAAAATTGGACTTGCAAATTTCATCAAATATTGTAATACTATCCTCCCCCCCCCACCATAGAGTGGAGAAAACATATGTAGTTTATTATTCTTAATGCTTATTAGCAACATTGTAGAATTCATCTTATAGTCTATTAACAAGTGACAGTCATCTTAACTTTTAGTATTCTTGCTTCTATTTATTAAATGTTTTAGGGTTAGCTTTGCACTAACAATTTTATACTTTTAGTCCCCCACCCCCAAAAACTCATTTGCAGAGGGTTTTTAAAATCTGAAATACTAGAAGATTATAACGCACCTAATTTTAAGGAGCACTTCATGTGCACATCAATGAGAGTCACCGGAATACTTGGTTCTGTATTGCAGTTTCTGAAGGCAAATGACCAGTGGTTTCAAGCCAATCCAAAACACGGCTATCACTTGAAATTCAGCAAGTTTTAACTTTTGAGCAATGAATCTAACTGCTTTCCTAACTTGTATTCTAATCAAAACTTAGTAAAATAAACTTAGATAATGATTAAAAATGGATTTACCAATGCCAGTATCACTGATGCCCTTTTAAACTGTTGTGGAAGTGTTAATAAATGACACGGTGTATAACACTCATCCTCTAAAATAAATATGTTAATAAAATTGTAGCTCCTTTTTATATTCATTTTAAAGACATATTCTTCATCATTTTCAGACCTCAAATGTACCTTTAGTCTACAACAGTGATTCCCAAACCTTGTTCTTCCAGATTTTTAGACTCCATCTCCCAGAATTCCTGGTTGTTGGCCAAGCTGATTGGTGCTTCTGGGAGTTGAAGTCCAAAATACCTGGAGGACCAAAGTTTGGGAACCATTGGTCTACAACATCATCATATTTCCAATTTGTCCTTTCCCTCTTTCTCTCTCTGGTTCTGAATCCCAGCTTAAGTACGTTACTTTCTTTTAAAGCAAAGAAGCCAAGAAAAAAAAAATGCTGGAGGTACTGCAGATGTGATCCATCCTCTGGAAGATTAAAGGAAACTCTCAGAAAGAAGTATTAAGGGGCTGATAAAAGCTTTTGCATGAGTGTTTCCTTTTGGAAATGATGGCAAAATACTGCAGTAGAATGCAGATACTGGGGAGAAGGCAGTTAGGCTAGAGAGTCAGGCAGTCTGCTGCCTGACATAGGCAGGTTACAGACCACCCATTTGGGGCGGCCTGCACCCACCCCTTTCCCTAACAGATTGGGACCTGAGCAGCCACAGCGGCAGCCCCAGAGGCCCCGATCCACTGCTTCTCCAGGCCTCTGGGAAGTGGCAAAACCGCTGCTTCCCTGTGGTCTGGAAAGGGGTGTCCTTGGGGCTTCATTTGAAAGGCACCAGTGCATGTGAATGGATGATTCCAATTAAATTTAAAGAGAAAGCAAACTATCCCATCAAACTATCACATTGATAGAAAATTAATTTTAGTCATTATTTTTCTGCTATCATTATGACAAGACTGGGGGTCTTTGGAATTGGTTTGATCAAACATGGTCTCATGACGGGCTTTTAGTTACTAAGTTATATTAAGTGGGTTATGCCATCCACACTAATTGGATTGAATCAATCCTCTGGAACCTTGCATCTCAGTAATCTATCTGACTTGATTTGTAAATCTCAAGAAAATCTATAAACAGAGGGGACTATGCCTTTTTATATTCAAATGTATTCTTCAGTGGCAAGAGAATTTTTTGGAATTTTATATAAGTTCTAGTACTGTTGTAGTACATTACATAAATCTAGTGTTAGAATCTGATTGTGAGAATATTGACTTCTGCTCTCTGCGGAGCGGCCATACTCTAGTAGTGAAATACAAACTTTGGAGGCTTGGGTGATTGCCCACTAAAAGGGATTTGAGGTTTTAGAGGCTAGAAGAGACCTCACTCTCTGTCAGAAGCTTGAGTCTTGACTAGGCTAGACGTACCAGTATCTGACTCTGTGTAAGGCAGAGCATTGTATGCAAGATCGCAAAGTAATGGGGATAGGGAATAACCCAATAAGTAATATGTTATTTCCTATAATTCTGAACCTAAAAATGTGGTGTAATATCTTAGATCAGTAGATGTTATAAGCAAAGTTCCAGCTATCTTGAAAATGCTTGGATTGAAATTAGAACCATTCATGTTCAGTGTCATCTCTTTCCCAAGTTGTTTTCTTTTATGCAAGAGCAAGCTCTTACCTAGCTGCTCTGCAACAAAAGGAAAGCAGAATGTCAAAGTGTTTATCTGTGATGATTTTTAGCTGTGGGGTGGATTATAGGGTATTGAGGAAATGCTGGTTTGCCTTGCATTACCTTATAGCATTAGAAGGTTATGGTAGCATGAGAAAGCAAACAGCAGACTTCATGGCACTTAGGAAGGAAATTGGGTTAAGGAGGCAGACGAAATGACAGTTTCTCACGGAAGATAAATTTCACTCTTTTGTAGAGTTGAACAGTTACAGCATGAGAACACAGTATTACTGTGAATAAATATGTGATATTGGAGGTCTAATCTTATTCCATCTGGAGATCAGCTTCAGGCAAGCCCTAAAATGGCAATGATCAGAGCAGGAAATTCACTTTTATATATTGCCTTTGTCAGACTATTAGCGTTTTTGGCACATCAGATAACACAGCAATCCCAGTGATGAAGAACACCGGCTTTACAACTTGCTAGAAAAAGAATTCTTACTCTTACCCGTGTAAGAGTTGAATTTGAGTACTTGTCACCTAGTAAATATTCTGTCAAATTGGCAGTCTTAGCAGGTTATCTGTTCTTCCCTCATAGAATCTAACTTTGCCACCCTTTTTTATTTTCTGCTCCAAAGTTAATTGCCACTTATATATGGAATCATTCTAAGCACCAAAGTTCTTGGTTGTTATCCTTATTAGCAAGAGGGGCCCTTTACCAAGAAGAGTCAGGGATTAATATGACAAATATAAAACCCCAGGCCTTAAACAAGAGAGAGAGAAAGCAATCAAAGCTAGAAATTAATAAGTGCCTTGGAATCCAAATGGTGCAAGGCACTTCCTAAAAACCAAACAGATGCCCATCTCAAATAGTTCTCAGTCTCTGTGACAGCTTTACACAAAACTCCATCCCTGTGTTGAAATGATACAGGAGTTCAGATTTCAACAGTGAGCTATTTCAGAAGCTTTGTAAATCAGGGCATCAGCTGAATGGCATTGGTTTCTTTTAGCAGGGGTCCACAAATGTGGTTGCTAGGTTGCCAGCAGCAGTCAGAAACCTTCCAGACCACTGACAGGCCATGATGCTCAGTGCAAAGTGTCAGGCTTATGTTGCAGAAAAATTTGGGGAGTGAGGGATGCGATGTCACATTTTATGCTGGGGATTCACACAGAATTTACTGCAGGGATTTGTTTTGTTTCATACCAGGCTCTAGAGACATTTGGTATACCAGTTGTTGCTTCCAAATGCCTCCATATTGGGGCATGAAGTGATGGTAACCACAAATAACGCTGGCTACTAAAGGCAAACAAATTTTATGGACATCCTGGTGATAAGCCTCTGTTAGCAATGTTAAAGTGCATTTAATTCTGACTTTCTTCTCAAACTTCCAAGGTTGGTTCCGTGGTGGCAGTTGGCTGGATACGCTCCAGGAAGGCTGTTGACTGGCATCTCTTCCGCAATATCTTTCTAGCCTGGTTTGTGACAGTTCCTGTAGCTGGCTTATTCAGTGCTGGCATCATGGCAATTCTAATGTATGGTATCCTGCCATATGTCTGACTTCGTTGTTCCTTCCAGGAAAGAGGGGAGTCTTTCTTTGAAATAAAAGACGCCAAGATTTCTCCTTCAAGAGTGCTAAGCTCCCTATTTAAACCATACACTACAGTAAGAGCTAGCAGCCAGGATGTATTCTCAGTATCTTTAACATCTACTGTACATATCATCAGTGTCATTGGTTGACATAACACGTGGTGCCGTTTTCTTATGTATTAAAGAAATATATATATATGCTTATAGTAGGTAAAACTACCTTAAATTATAAGTGAGGTGAAAATAATTGCCTAGAATTTAATCTTTAGTCAAACTTGTACATATTGTATCATTTAGTGGCAATTTTAAAAATCTTTTAGAGAAGCTGAGATGTTTGCCACTTTGATATATGATGAATCAAGGTGCAAAATGGGTGCAGTTTTTTTTTTAAATGCTGTTTAATGATACTGGAGCAAAACAGTGCAGAAGTACATTGGCTAAAATGTGGTTCATATCATCGTTGTGTATAATACTGTATGAACATTGGTTTTATAAATACTTTTTAAAAAGTAGCTTTTTAACAGTGCATTTCCCTGATATATTTTGGATAAGAAAGTTTAGAAAGTACCAAAGAAGGGGAATAGCTTGTCAGTATTACATTATATGTCTCTCTGTGTGTATGTGCTGTTTGTCTCCTCTTCATGTAAGTTTCTAATTAAAATTATTTTGTACCACCAGCCACCAGCAAAGCTGGGATGATATCACTCCTGTTTACTGTAACTAGCAAAGTGTCGTAATGTTACAGTCTATATAGCAAATATTATGCACATGGGGCTTAGTAAAAGTCCAGCTTTATGTGTTAAATCTCAAATTCTCTTCAAGTATACATTCACCATCCCGTGTATATTAATCCAGTTCTGCTCCCAGAACATCCATCTATCAGCAAGTTCAGGGAGCAAAAGATGAGGATTGAGCCCTTTGTTTTGCTTCTCTTCTCCTTTTGCCTCCAGTAAGTCTCAACTGTACAGTGTCAGCTGGTGAATGCTGGTGCCATACACATTGATAGTGATATGCCCAGTGTCTAAAAAAGAAGGGAACAAATTAGGCTCATTTGAGGTGTTAATCCAATGTCAATAATTGATGTTTGAAGTGGTTATTAAAATCGTTATCATACAAAAGAACAAATGTAAGAGCCAATTCAGATGCTAACCTTTAGCATTGTGAGATCTGCTGCAGCATGATCCTTCTTGCCTCCAAATAATACAGTATCAGATCTCTGAGGCTACCTTGGAAAAGTCTACATTGCAGCTTCTTATGTCAGCATTGCTCCAGTTCAGTAGTGACATGGGAAGAAGCTGTACTGTGGGTTGTCTGGTGATACTGAGAACCTGAGATGCTTTCATGGACAACCAGAAAGAATCACAGTGCCCTGCTAAAGGTAATGGAGGCAGGAGCCCTGTAAAAAGTCTCTTTTTGAAGAGACATTCTAGTTTCCTGTAAACTTCATTAAAAAAAACCGACACTACTGAAGAGACCTAGTCAGGTCTCTGGCCCTAGAACTGCAACTTGTAATTTATTGGATATGCATCTGGTGAGATCTTCTCCAGTAGCATAAAAGGGTAGTATTACCCAGCAGACAGCTGGTGGAATCCAATTCCTTCATTTGCTATGGTGACCTTAAACACAGACTTCTGGGAAGTTCTGTTCAATTTATCTGGATTTTTCATACAGCACTAATAGGTTTCCATTGGGCTTATGAAGGAGCTTTTCCTAGAGGACTGCGCTCCTTGACTTCTAAAGATTTACTATTGTGATAGCGCTCATGTTGGATTTACTGGATTGAGTTTAAGGAAAGAGTGTTTGGAGGAGAATGGTAACCTAGACTTTTGAAATGCTGCTAAAAATTTTGATACATGAGCTTTCTTGGTACACTGTTGTGATCCTTTTTCATTGGTCATTCATTCTAAATTTATAATAAAATCATAAATTGCCCTATAACTGCTTTCTTGTTGTGTATTTTTTTAAAGTTACAATTGTGTTTCTAGCATTTACCATCAGCTCAATTGCAGACACAAAGCATTCCTTTGCATTTGTTATGAACCTTGTATTTATTCTCCCTCTGTGTGAGCTCTTGTTTAGAATTTTGTAACAATGGGTGGGGTATGCACACACATGCACCCACACTCCCTGCCAAAGCCCAAATAAAGCCAAGCTCTGTGTAAAGCAAACAAAAACATCTATTTATTTCTGTTGGGACTCTTTGTCCCAAGATGTAGCTCTCCTTCTCAATTACCACAGCCTTCTTTTGGTGGCAATCTTGTAATAGACAGGATTCATACAACAGGATGCAAATGTGTTTTTGTGACATTAGAGAATCAGATGCTCATGCACTCCTGTCAGAAACATTCTTGACCAAGGAAAGGCCAAGGGAAGATCTTACCCACCCACTCATTTATTGAAGACATAGTTGTAAATGCTTTGATTTTCAAACTTGTAAAAATGTTTTATTAAAATAAAACAAACCACAAGGTACATACTGTAAAAACAATACAGCAAAAAGACACCAAACACATCATTTTCCAATATCAGCTTGATTGATTCTAAGCAGATTTATGCAGCTCATCTTTCCCCCCCTTTTTGCACATAAATGGTTGATTTTAAAACTGAGCCTGATGTTTGTTACATAATGCATATCTGAATGTTAGTGATGGCTGAGCACTGGAACTGTCTGATGACAGAACCTGCATGTAATGTAATAGCTTATGGTGAAACAACAATTGAATCACGTTTTGCTATTTGCACACACAAGAAGATCCTGAATCAAATAACTTTTTTACAAAATGGATTATAGAGTTGAAAGCTAGGAGAACTAAATACATTTTTGAAGTTCTTGCAGAGGCCCTTTCAGGAGGGTAAATGCCGTCTGATTGAAAGAAGAAGTTAAAGTGTATATGTTTGAACATGGAATGCATGTTGTGATTGTTGTGATTCTCAGCAAAGCTGTGTGACTCCACAGAGGACATGACTCTCAGCAAAAGATGTCAACATTGCAGCATACCAGTCCAGAGATGGAATATGAAAACATTATTTATTTAAAAGGCATGCTTTTAAAACTGATCACTGAGCAAAACAACTGGCTCTTTCATCTATTACTGTGGAGATCAGGATTTGATTCCGCACTCAGTCATGAAAACCCACTTGGTGATGGGTCACACGCAGAAAGCCCTGTGATAGGTTCACCTTAGGGTTGCCATAAGTTGAAAGTGACTTGAAGGCTCACCACCACAACAAATTCATTCTCTCTTCATTCTCATCCACCATCAGCCAAGCAGTGCAACTATTAAACTTCCCAGGGTTCCTACAGAGAGAGCTCAAGTTTTGGGGTGCCTAACCTGAGTGTGCAATAATTATGAAGCTGAGTTCTGGAGAGTATGAAGGAAGAACTGTGCCCTTCTCTCGAGTTACCCCTGTAAAGTGGAGGTGGGCAACTGTGGCCAGTCCTTGGGCCACAGCTGTGCTCTGGGATCCACCAAGGGGCACATGGACTGTTGACAAATAATACAAAATAGTAATTCAAAAAAAGATTTTTTTAATGTTAAAAGGGTATAGTGAAGCCCTGAAACCTACCGAGAAAGTAAACTGGAGGCTTCCAGGAGCAGCAGTTCACTTTTTTTTGTCCAGCAAATGTCCGTCTGGGGATTCTGAAGCTTTAGGCATGGGCTCCTGTGGCTTTTGGGCTATACTTGCCCACCCCTGCTGTAGAATGTAGTAAGAGGAATGTGTTACCTTCCCAGCTCAAACCCCTGTTAACCGTGTCTTTGCTTGCTCTGCCCTTAGTATATGAGCCACTGTAAGAGCTGGAGCTTTTCTTCTTCTATCCCCATGCCCCCCAGTTTTAATTTCCTTTTCTTCCACAACATTCTTCATATCTTGAAAGCCCACATGTATTTGTCAGACTATTTGTCATGTCCATTAAAACGTTACTTTTAATTTACAGGATATTTACTTTTTTGTTCCTTGGGAGTTCTGTTTCCTGCTGGATGCCCTGGTTCTGAAAGGGCTGCCTTACAAAGGACACCAAGGCAAGGCTCCCTTGTGTTGGTGTCCTGTGTTAGCAGCTGTACATTTCCCAGAGCCATACAGTAATGCCAAGGGAAGGCAAATCAATTCTGCCAACCTATTTTCCAATGCCTTCCAATACAGCTGGGCCTGCAGCCATCCTCCTCTTATGGTCCTCCCCTATGCTAGTGTCAGCATACTAGCAAGTGCCCCAAGCATGTTAGCTCTGCCTTGAGCAAGATGGCAGGTAGGGGGCTAGATGAGTGGGGAAATAGCAGCATGGCATAGTGGTTTGAATATTGGACTATGACTCTGGAGACCAGGGTTCAAGTCACCGTTTGGCTATGGAAACCCACTGGGTGACCTTGTGCAAGTCACACGTTTCAGAGGAAGGCAAAGGAAAACTTCTTCTGAACAAATCTTGCCAAAACAATCCATGATAGGCTCACCTTAGTGTCACCATAAGTTGAATGCACACAACAACATGAAGATGGGTGGGATAACCCTCTACTGTGATCTGTAATCTCCGTGCTAAGTTCCGCTTGCCATTTATCCAGAGAAGCAACTGAATAATTATAGCCTAATGGTAGAATCATAGTAAGGCTTTACTTAATTTCATGCCTCGGTGTCACGGCAAAGCTGAGGGCTTCAGGCATCTGTCGAGACCACTGGATTTAAAGGTATAAATCCCCCCTGAGCTACAGGAACAGCTGCCTTGTTTGAAACAAGCAGATGGTGTGTAACAGGAGATTCTGGGGGGGGAAATAGCCACAGGGTTGATGTTTCCAAACAATACAGTGGTTCCTAAAGTTACTAACATGCAACAATGAGTAGTCTTGTCATGGGACACTTTGGGGAATTATTTTAGTACATACAAAATTAAGAACAAAGCTCCAGCTCGCCCAAAGCTTAACTTTGGCAGATGCCAGAGCTAAAAATAAGATGCTGCATCATGATCTAAAATAATATAATATTACCAACATGTGTGCACTCTATGCCCCCTTCATGGGATTGTGGGGTCACTGTGTTTCTAAATTTAGATGCTCCCAGAGCTAATACATCTCACGCTGCCTTCATTTGGATTCTGAAATGTAAAGAGTAACCATTTATGTGAAAATAGGAAAACAGAGCGAGTTTCGGCCACTCTGTTAAGGATGTGAGTTGAGCAGAAAATATCTGTTGTGTAGCTGAGATTGCTGCTGCTATCAAGGGAGCTAAAACTGGTATAACTTGCTGTGGTTGTGTATTCCCTTATAGCAATATCTGTAACCTTAATACATGTAGCAAAAAGGAGAAGTAGCATAGCAAGTGCAGAAGCTCCCACGGGATTCATAGCAATCCCATCACAACCCATGAATTGTAACAGTCATTCACAGACAATGCTCTTACATTACCCATGCACAGAAGGCACCAGTAACATGAAGTGATGGGACAAATTCTACAATGAGAGTCTCACAATGACACTTCTATTCTGGAGGGACCTTTCCTATATACAGGATGGCTCAAGAAATGTTGTGGCTTGAGGTAGCAAATAACACTCACCTTGTCAAGGTTCATAATATCCAAATCCAGCCAGATTATTTTGATACTTGAAGGCAGAATATCCCTCGAGTACTTCTCTCCATCTTTAACGGTAAAAATGCAATACATTAAACAACAATTTGCTTTTCTTTCATGATACTCCAAGTCTGCCATCCGAAGTAGCTGCCCCGCTCTGCCTAACTGAACAGACTGATTTGAGTTGTGTGGCAATAATATTTTGTTGTTGTTGTGTACTTTAAAGTCGTTTCCAACTTGGGCTTTCATGGGCAAGTGGGAATTTGAAACCTGGTCTCCCAGTGTCCTAGTACAACCTTCAAACTATTATACTGCTACACCACTATCTAATGGTTTGCCACCTCCAAAACAATATGCCACTTAGACAAGGAAGAACATGACACTATACTATAGTAGGAAGTGCTGACAGGGTGGCTTAGGCCCTGTGCAGACCGGCCTGAAAGGCTGGGTTAGAGGCAGAGTCGGGGCATAGCATCCATATGATGCACACCTCAGCTCTGCCCCCAGGGTGGCGTGACGCTGCGCACTGCATGGCGCATGGTGTCATAGTGCTCCTCTGGTGCTGACACAGTGCCGAAAGAGTCCTGTAAAGTAGTGGTGATGCAGCTATTGCTTGTGCGGTTGCTGCGGCCCCTATCCAGCTGTAAAAGGGGTAGATGAAGGCTGCCCCTTCAGGGCTATCTGTACAGCTCCTTAATGGGACAAACAAAGCAACTGGGGAAGGAGTTGGGCTAAACTATATGTGCCTTTAAGTATCCTGAGGTTCCAAGATAACAGTAATTTCTGATGGAAAGTAGAAAAGGAACCCAGACCATCAATTTTACACAGCAACAATGCCTATATTGCCATAGGAGCAAATGGTGGGCTGTTATCCAAACTTAATCATGCATAGAGTATGCACGTACCTTAGTCACAATCTTAATGGCACGTACCTTAGTCACAAATATGTCTTCTTGAGCTATTAATATTACTAAGATGGGATATGTTCCAGTAGAGAGATGTATAATTAGGGGTCTGTAGTCTCTCAAATGTCTAAGCATGTGACATGTAGCTTTCTATCTCCCCTTTGCAGTTCTATGTAATGTGGGTGAGATGCAGTTGTGGTACTACCACACAACATTTTTGAGGCATATAGGCCCCACAGAAATAAAGAGATCGCATAGTGGTTTGAGTGTTTCACAGTGTTGTGGAAACCAGGGTTCCATTCCCTGCTTGGCATTGAAACCCACTGGGTGATGCTGAACAAGTCACACACTCCCAGCCTCAGGGAAAGGCAATGACCAACCTCCTCTGAATAAATCTTGCCAAGAAAACCCCATGATAGGTCTTCCTTTGAAAAACAATGGTAGGGTTCCTATTGTTGTGTGCCTTCAAGTCGTTTCCGACTTATGGTGACCCTAAGTCGGAAACGAGTTGAAGGCACACAACAATAGGAATCCTACCATTGCTTTTCAAAACTTGCTCTACTTAGTGGAATTAGATTCTACATCTCGGATGGATAGCCATTCAGCAATAATTTATTTGCCTCCAACAGAGAAGAGTCACCACTTGCTGGAACAGTTCGATTTACTGTCAAAGAATCCATACTGTCAGTAAATTCTAATGTTTAGTTAAGACCTCAGTTCTGTTAATTGGAATCCATTGGTTTGGGTACAACTGTCTGGAGCATCATAGAAGCATAGAGTTGGAAAAGACCACAAGGGCCATCCAGTCCACCCCTGCCATGCAGGAACTCACAATCAAAGCATCCTTGACAGATGGCTATCCAGTCTCTGTTTAAAGACCTCCAAGTAAAGAGACTCCACTAGACTCCGAGGGAGTGTGTTCCACTGTCAAACAGCCCTTACTGTCAGGATGTTCCTCCTAATGTTGAGGTGGAATCTCTTTTCCTGGAGCCTGCATCCATTGTTCTGGGTCTTGTTCTCTGGAGCAGCAGAAAACAAGTTTGTTCCCTCCTCAACATGACATCCCTTCAAATATTTAAACAGGGCTATCATATCACCTCTCAGCCTTTTCTTCTCCAGGCTATTGATGCAGCCTAAATTGCATTGGCCTTTTTAGCTGCTGCATCGCACTGTTGACTCATGTACAACTTGTGGTCTACTTGGACTCCTAGATCCCTTTCACATGTAGTCTTGTTCAGCCGGGTGTCCCCCATCCTAGAAAGCAACTAGCAAATTTATCACGAACAATAAACTTGAAATTAAAGTGCTGATGTAGGCAGATAAATCAACTCACAAAGAAACTGAATAGTGTATCACTTTGTTAAGGTTTAGGAAATACTTCAAATCATCTCCCAACCAGGTGCCTTCTGAATGTGTTGGAGTTAAAACCCACCATCCACAGCCAGCATGTCCCATGAGCATGATGAATGGAGGTGGCGGTAACTATAGTTCAGCACACCTGGTGGGTACATGCTTGAGAGTGGTTCTTTCTGATGTTCATTTCTGCTTATTTTTCTTCTGGTGTGTGTGTGTGTGTGTGTGTGTGTGTGTGTGTGTGTGTGTGTGTGTGCATGCATGCCTTCAAGTCACCTGTTGATTTATGACAACCCCTTGAATTTCATAGTGTTTTCTTAGTCAAACCATACTCATAGGTGATTTGCCATTGCCTTTCTCTGAAATATAGCTCAAGCATCTGATATTCCCTGGCATTCCCGCATCCAAATACTAATCAGGTCTGACCCCGCTTAGCTTCCAAAATCAGTTAGGATCTGGTGCCTTCACAGCACAGTATTCTGGCTTTCTTTTTCATACTGTTAAATTTTGCCGAGGTTTGCACAGTGAGAAAAGAATAGTGGGCAGAGCAAACAACATAATCCACAATTACTGGAAGCATCAGCAACTGCTGGCTTTTTGAGAGACTGTCAACCACAGCGTTGCCTCCTGTAACATGTGAGAAATTTCATGACCAGCCACCCTTGTGAAAAGAAGCACTGTTGCAAGTAAAAAAAAAAAAAAAGTGGGGGTGGCAAGACAGAGCCGGGGTGGCATTTTGTTGAAGGAGGTGGTGGCCTGGTGTAGAGGGCACTAAAAATACCGATTACTTGAGCAGGGCAAGGCAGATGCTCTGGCTGCTGCCACTTTACCAATGTTGTTTTCCCTGCCAGTTGCAATACGTTTCCTGCATCAGAAGAGAGTTGTGATGTCTTAATAAAAGGAGATTTTATTCTTACTATTGGTTCTCTTCATGGGCTGAGCTCATGAAGAGGAATGAGAACTAGGGCCCTGGCCCATCTCCCAATCTTTCCATATTGAGCAGATGCTGAATATTTTCTCATGTGGAGGCCGGGAATTGGGCCAAAGAGCGCAATCTGATTTCTGCCTTTGCATATTCAAATTGAAGTGTGGAATGGGAGAGGTTATAGTCCTAGGTTATCTGCTAGGTTAGGTCCCTTCCTCAACCAGTGAGAATCATGATTCATGTCTCAGAGTGCCGTCCAAATCTACAAACACATCTGCTGACAGTATGGAAAAAGAGATCTTGTAGCCCCTTTGAAACTAACGAAAAGGTGCGACAAGATCTCTTTCCAAATTGGTTTTACAGACTAACACGGCTATATCTTTGCATCCTAACATCTGTCTCCAGTGTGTTTCAGAAACCAATATCAGTCTGTGCAGAATATGCGGAAGAATTCTGAGCTCTTCATTCAACTCGCCTTTTGCTAGATGTCATTTTAACAAAATTGCTTTCCCACACTAAAACAAAACAAGACGCCTGCTGAATACAGTCTTGAAGGAAACATGTAGCACAGAGATGTCAGCGTTTGCAATACGTAGGCAACTGCTCCCACCACCTTCTCTTTTGCAATCAGGACTGAATCCCACCATATGTTACGCACAACATATACATCAACTCTAATTCATTCTCTTTCAAGGCAGAGCTTAGAGAGGTTACTTTGGGGGCTTCAACTCCCCAAAATCTCTCAGCTAGCATGACCACAGGGCATGCTGATTGAGGGATTCTGGGAAGCGGAGCCCCCAAACTAACCTTTCAAAGCTCTGCGTTGAAGAGTGGCACTCCGGTGCCCTTCTGTTCCTGTAAATGAGGTTATTCAGGTAAGCATGTGTTGCCTGCCAGGCTGGACTGCCAGACTCTTAACAGTGCAATTGCTTTATAGTTTAATTTAGCTGGGAATGTTCCAGAACACCGTGGAATGTGCACCACCCTCTGGCTGCCCAGCTGGATCCCTCTTTGTTCTCCCCCACACTCTGCCTTAGGTAACCCTCAGCTAATGACTTAACATTCTTCCCAGCTTCTTTGGCAGCCGTCCACTAATACGCAGCTTTATGTTAGCCTTGCTGGTGCTTTTCAAAGTCCCAAAATACCTCTTCCCCTTCTCTCCAGTAGACACTTCCCACCATCCCTTGTACACCTGGAGTCATAGCCGGTATCCAGTGTACAGCTTATCTTCTGAAAACAAACACTGAGGCTAATCTGCAGCCTTCTAAAACATCAAACCTCTTAGTGCCCTGTGTACTGGGGTCAAACTAAACATGAGGGAGAAGTCATGTTTCCTCTGATAACCTGGTTCCCCTCCTACATCAAGGTTTTGTTAGAGATGTGTGGCTTGGAAATCACATTTGCAGATTAAACTCATGTTTACTTTCTCCACAACACAACAAAAAGCACACTAAATTCAAGAGACACAGGTGAGGGAAATCAAGTGCTATGACAAACAAATGTCTTCACCTCTTGAGGGAGCACTTCTTTTAAATATGTGTTAAATGTATTGTCTAGTTTGACCGTCAGATGCTGTGTTGGTAAAGTATATCAAAATGGTGGAAGAAAAAAAGTTTCTGTGCAAGAGCTCAGTTTCTGAGGCAATCTCTTAAATAATAATTGGTTATAATAATCATAAGAAAGTATCACACAAGGGAAAATCAGGGGATTAAATAGGCATTTTCCCGGGAAAGTCGCACGATTGCGGAGAAGATTTTCGCACACATCACGATCTGAGAGGACTTACCCCATGAAATCCCATGAATGGTTTGTTGTTGGAACATTCCTAGTTCTTCCTGGGATAAGTCCTCATAGATCGTGACGACGTCTGAAAATCTTCGCTGCAATTGTGCAACTTTACCAGGAAAATGCCTTTTTAATCACCTGATTTCCCCCTTGTGATAGTGTCCATACACAATTCCTTATGGCTAGTATTTTAAAACAAATTGTTTATACTTAAGTGTCTTTTCAACTTCCAAACCACAAATATTCAAGTTTGGAATTCAAGCACGGTTCAGGTTCCTAGGATATCGTTGGGGTTCAGTGACTGAGAGCCACGATGTCATGGGCTTGCATTTGAAAATGTTTGATTTATTGTGTGTATTTTACAATATCTGGTAAGCAGCTGCTGGGAGTAGGGAGAGAACACATCATGGTTTGCAGAATGTTTGAGGAAGTTTGTGTAAGGCTGGTGAATGACAACTGGAAGTTCAGTTTTGAGTCAGAAGTTTGTTAGCCTAGGGTTTGAGTAGAAGGCACTTAGAAAAGGGTTTGAGTTAGGCTGCGGTTGGATTGAGAGAAGGGAGTCTGAGTTGAATGGTTGGTAAAGATGTGAGTTAACTTGATATGAATGTGTATGTGTGTGATGTTTTAAATGTAATAAATAATTTGCTGTGTTGTGTTTAACCTCTGCAACTAAAGATTTGTTTTTGTTGTTATACACTTTTGACTTCTAGAAACACTATCTAGCTGAGAGCATGGATTTAGTCTGTAGTGGCAGCATCCAATATAAAGAGGTGGTATCTATTGAGGATAGAAATTGCATAGGTGTTGTAAGGGCATTTAGATGGTTCCTAAATTTGGTGTCATGGGGGGGGGGGATCAGGGAAAGCCCTCACTCTTGGTAACTGCAGTGAGCATTGCACAAGTCTTCACAAAGGGTAGAAACCCCACACTTGGTCACAGTGGCAGGATTCCCTGAGAGGAATCGTCACAGTTGGTGGCCAATAAATACAGTAAATTAATTAAATAAATACACTTTTTAGGAACTGATACCATAAAAAGATTGTTTAACCTAACATGAATTCTCAAGTGGATCAAAGACTTCTCCAGTTCCTTTGCTCATACGATGGCCTCCTATACAATTCCACACTATTTGCTTTTGTAAGGTTTCCTGAGAGTTAATTATACTAGGCCTGGTCCTGGCTTGCAGACTGCTATGTGAATTACTGTATACACTCATGTATACGTCTAGAAATTTTAGTCAAAAAATTGACCCAAAAAAACCCTGAGTAAGTATTGTACTTTAACTCTCATATATATGGAACCATTCCCTGGAGAAAGGAAAGAGTGTAATCTATCCTGGAAGCACTAACCCTCCCTCTGCTCTCTCATCCATCCCACCTTTAGGGTGAGTACAAACAGTTATGCCTGCTTGAATTTTGTACTTTCTTTGGCATTGTTTTCCTTTGCTTCATCCTTTGTTACTTGCCCCTAAGTTTTACCCCCGACTTATCTATAGGTCATATCAGAATCCATAATTTTGGTCCCCAAACTTGCCCTCGACTTATACATGAGGTTGACTTATAGTCGAGTATATATGGTACTTAGTTTTTTTCTCATTTGGAAGTAGTTCATACTACCCATCAGTTCATTTCTCTGCACTGGAATGTATAATACACCCAATTGTTCAAAGCTGAGTAGATTCCATAGAGAAACACTAAATCCAAATATTTAGCGTTAAAGGTGATACAAGTGCTGGGTTTTCTGTGACAGAATCACCTGGCTCTCTTTGAAAATTAAATTTCGAGGTGATGTGAGTCGATACAAAGTGATGCAATACTGGTGACAATATCTGGTGGCCCATGATACATGCAAAACATGACTTGCAGCATATTGCTGCCATCAAGTGATGAAAGTGAATATGTAGCTAGTCTCACATTCACTGAGATATCCATACTGATTCCAGGAATATGCAATAGAAAAACAAACCCAAACCCAAACCCAGTTAATTGAGTGATGGGGATTTTTAAATGCACACACACATGAGAAAGAAGAGAACAGAGAAACAGAAAAATACAACAAAGAAAAATACAACTGTATTTTATGCATCTTTATGAAAATGTTCAACTATAAGATCAGTGGTGAGGGATTAGATTGGAAGGTATCATTTGTTTTTACTCTTTTCCCTCCATCCTGCCCCACTACTGATGATCATCATTTTGTTCTCTATGGCCTGTTACAGACTGCCAAAATAAAGCTGCTTTGGGTCTCTTTGGAGGTATGCTATTAAAATGATGCATGGGTCCTAAGAGTCCGGAGATCGTACCAAAGCCACACTCCATTCCTAAGCACTGGAGTGTAGCTTTGGTGCAGCTTCCAGATTCTTAGGGTGCATGCATCATTTAAACAGCATACCTCCAAAGAGACCTGAAGCAGCTTTATTTTGGCAGTCTGTAACAGGCCTATGTTTTTATTTCAGTGAATGAGCACACACATTCTCTCTTCCTACATCCATTATTCACTTCCTTGCTCATGTGGAAATTTACAATATATGTATAGGGGGAGGTAGTGGTGAGATCTTTGCATGAGCAAAAAACATGCTTGCTGGCCCCAACCAGTCCTGCCCACCAAAAAACTCCTCCTGTCACTGGCTTAACAGAGAAACCTGGATTTTTAGACAAAGTTCAGAGTAAAAGCTGACTTTTTAGAAATTGGATTAAAGCCATCTGAACTGCATTCCCTGTGACTCCACAGCAAGCTGTCAATCATCAAGAAAGTTATTTGCCTTTGCTTCAAGTAGAAAATAGTAGTTAAGTAAGGAAGTGGTAAAGAAGATCATTGTATTGTATCAAATAACTCAGCAGGGCATTTGATTCCTATCCTAGCAGCTCACAATAATAATTTTAAAAACATATTGCAATAATTTTTTCAAATATATATAAAGTATAGTACAATCAGGAAGATTAGAAAAAGAGATAATCCTATCATTTGTAAAATACCTGTTGTGAATGTTATACTGTATTTGTAATGGTAAGATATGTTTAATAATAATAATAATAATAAAATTTATTAATATCCCGCCTCTCTAGAAAAGCAATCGGGGCGGCTTACAAAGTTAAAATATACAGTCCAAACCCTCAACCCACCCCCTCCTTAAAATACAATTAAACAATGTGGAATTAAAAACATAAAACATACTTAAAAAACCATACAATAACTGTGGCGAAGTCGGATGTCAGCAGTTAGATTTTCCTTCCGATGGCCGGAGAACTCTTCAGGAAAGGCCTGCCGGAAGAGATCCGTCTTTATAGCTCTTTTAAAGCTGTTCAGAGTGGTAATAGGATGGGTCTCGTCCGGCAGCCATTCCACAATCTGGGAACAACAGCTGAGAAGGTCCTCTGAGAGGTCGCAGACAGCCTAGTTTTTACAAGGCTGTAACAGATTTTTCCTTGAGGATCTAAGTGATAATAAAAATATTTTTTAAATTGACACAAAAAATTAATAAACAAAAGCAGTTCTCAGGGCAAAAAGGATCTATCTTTGGTTTATTGCCCTTCATCCAGAGCACTGCAGAATCCAGATATCTTTTCAACTTCTCCAGAGCCTCATCTCACCCTGATGGCAATAGGCTTTTGTGGGTTGTTCAGGCTATGTGGCCATGTTCTAGAAGAGTTTGTTTCTGACATTTCACCATCATCTGTGGCTGGCATCTTCAGATGCAGGCATGGAAGAGAGTAGGGGATACCCCCACACACAAACACAAACACACACTGTGTGACCCGGGGTTGGGATGAGTGATTTCCATGTTAATCTGTGTATTGTTCTTTTCTGGTGTGATAGATGTGGCACCACAGTTATACGGGGCTCCTTCGGTGCTGCGCCGTGCAGACCCCGCACCAGAGGAGTGCTTTGACTCTGTGCACCGTGTGGAGCAGCGTGCGGCATTGTGGTACATGGGGGTGAAATCGGGGTGTGCATCATGTGGATACGATGCCCTGACTCTGCCTCCAGGCCGACCTTAACGCCGATCTAAAGAAGCCCTAAATCTACAAAAGCTTCTGCCACAACTTCTTTCTCTCAGTGAGTCTCAAAAAGTGCTACAAGGTCCCTCAGCAGCAATTCTATTTCAAGCCCAGGTTGCGGCCACACTGCAGAATCAATGCAGCCTGACACCACTTTAACTGCCACGGCTCCATCCTATGGAAATGCTGGGATGCCCAGTTTGCTGTGGCACCAAAGCTGTCTCACAAAAACTACGAATCTCAGGCTTTCTGTAGCGCTGAGCCACGGTGCTTGAAGCAGCGTCAAACTGCATTCATTTCCGGAGTGTAGCTACAGCCCACGTTTCCACTGTGAGTTTAAGTTTGGGCGCGTCTGCACTGTAGAAATAATATAGCTTGACACTGGTTTAGGTGCCATGGCTCCATCTGATAGAAATCCTGGGATGAGCAGTAGTTTGCTGTGACTCTCTGAGAGAGAAGGCTAAAATATCATACAAAACTGCAAATCCCAGGAGTCCATTGGATGGAAGCTCAGCTGGTATGAAACTGATCTAATAAAGAGATGCCATGCGATGTAGACACAGAGCTAAGGAGTGCTCTGCTTTAAAGTATGGAGGAAGGATGCTTTTGCTAATTCCGCAAATCCCGATAAATGGCACGGACACTACGTCTCCCATCTTGTGACCCTAATGGCCACAGAGAAAGAGAGTTTCCCTTCTTCTCTGCCTCGGATCGGCCCTTCCTAGTCAATAGCCTGACCCAGCAGAAAAGCAGGCTAGAAATACAGTCAACACATCAACATAAAAATAGGTTGGTTTGTTTTGGAGTATCCGTGGAGAAGGAGAGACCACTGCTACTGGACTTGAGCATCTTGAATGTGAATTTTGGAACCAAACCCAGTGGATACCAAGGGCCCACTGTCCAATGCTGGAACAGATTTCATCAATTCAATAAAACAGATGTTACGGTCTTATGCTATCAGAACAGATATCAACATTGTCATAGTGGCCTTATGCAATTGGACTTTAGGAAAGCTCCTGCTGCCAACTTCTTTCTTTCAGTTAGTCTCAAAGGTGCTGCGAGACACTGATTTTACAGACTAACAAGGCTATATATCTCTGCGTCAACCATGACAGCTCAGCAGAACTCCCAATGGATCATATGAACTGACAATGGGAGGTCAGTTACGTGGCTGCAAAGATTCCAGAATGCATCCACTTGGACAGTTGGACTTGGAGATCTCAACATGGCTGGGTCCAGGCTGTTAGCTCTCCTGGCTCTGGCCTTTTTGGTCTTCTGCCTGAGAGGTAAAGAAGACCCCACTGTGGACGGAGAATGTTTTGGCCAACTGAACCGCCATGGGTCCTTCTGCTCTTGTAGTGGATATAAATTTGAGTGTTTGCGGATGAAGGTGACTAACCCATTGAGGAGCCTGTGGATGTTGAGGAGCCTGCGGACATTGAGGAGCCTGAGGATGACTAACCCATTGAGGAGCCTGCGGACATTGAGGAGCCCGTGGATGAGGGTGACTAACCCATTGAGGAGCCTGCGAATGTGGGTGACTTACCCATTGAGGAGCCTGTGGATGTGTCTGGCTAACCCATCGGGGAACCTGTGGATGTGGCTGGAAAAGCAACCGGCAAATGCCTGGCTTTTCATCCCCCTCTTTCCCATAATTCTCATACAGTTCGGGGCTATACTTTGGCTGCTCGAAAAGATCCCCTCCCTCATTCGTAAAAGAAAGGAACGTGGCACACAGACAGAGGTAAGCATTGCCACTGTCTTCCATCTCCATCTTTGGAGAAAAGGGTTCAACACCTTGGATAGCTTCTTGATATAGAGCAGAGCCAGAGCAGAGTGTATTTTCACGTTCATGGGCATCGCAGCTTCGGTTGTACTTACGGAGGTCCAAAACACACTGAAGAAATAATCCAGTTTGAGACTGCTTTAACTGCCTGGGCTCAGTGCTAGGGAATCCTGGGGACTGTAGTTTGTTGTGGCACCAAAGAGAAGGCTCAATGTCTCACAAAACAAGGCTTCCCAGAATTCCCTAGCATTGAGCCAGAGCAGTTAAAGCGGTCTCAAACAGGATTATTCATGCAGTGTGGTTTTGGACTGGAGTCGGGGAAAGCAAGGGCTAGTTGCCCTCGAGCATTGCAATGGGGCCTGGGCTTGGAAGGTCAAAGCAGAGGGGCTTTTGGATCCATAGGGGTGATGCACCCTTTTCCTTCTGGCTTCGTCTCACATTCGCTGAGTGCGGATGGCTGGGATTCTCCATAGCAGTCTTCATCCCATAACTTCACACAGGGCTAGATATGGAGCAGAGGAGTTAAGGAACCCTATTTGCTCTCCTTTCTTTCTCTGGCTGTGTCTCCACTGCAGAATTAATGCCGTTTGACAGTGCTGCTTTAACTGACATTGTTCAATGCTATGGCATTCTGGGAACTGTGAGACATTCAGTCTTTTTCGTCAGAGAAAAAAAAAGGCGCAGGGAAGCCAGTCAGTGGCCAAAGAAGCCAGTAAGGAGGCTGGACCAGAGATTTGGAGTCCAGGCTGCTGGCAGGAACCAGGGCGGATTCAAATCCAATTCAAACTCGCCTGGTTCTCACTTGGGCTGAATCAGTTAATCTGAATCCAGCCCAAAAACACTGCAAAAACCCAGGATCTTTTTGATGCTGGTTAAATGAGCAACAATGGGCAAATAGCATGGTCCCCCTTTCTGAATCGATTTCTAAAATTGGATTCAGTGAGAACCTTTAACTCAGATCCCAATCCCGATTTAAACGTATTGAGAACAAGGCCCTGGGACTTGCAATTGAAGCAGTGGACAAAAGGCCCTGGCGGCAATCAGCGGCAGGACCGGGCTGGGGCTGGTCCCAAGGCTTCACCGGGCCGGATCCAGCCCGTGGGCCGTAGATTGCCTACCCCTGCCCTAGCATGTCCACTCCTTCAGCAGCAGGTCCACTGCTTCGGTTGCAAGTCCAATCATGTCCAGTGCATCAGAGGCTGGTCCTAACATGCCTTAAGTCGCAGGTCCCATCATGCCCTGGCATGACCACTCTTTCCTTCAGCATCAGGTCCCATCATGTCCTAGCATGTCCACTCCTTCAGTATCAGGTCCCAGCATGTCCACCTCTTCAGTCGTGGGTCCCATCATGCCCTGGCATGACCACTCTTTCCTTCAGCATCAGGTCCCATCATGTCCTAGCATGTCCACTCCTTCAGCATCAGGTCCCAGCATGTCCACCTCTTCAGTCGTGGGTCCCATCATGCCCTAGCATGTCCACCCCTTCAGCATCAGGTCCCACCATGTCCACCCCTTCAGTCGCGGGTCCGCCACTTCTGTCCCTGAGTCAGAAACCATGTCCATGTTCTGGGAGCAGAGTATGACACCATTTTCCTTCTCCCAGGTGCCTTCCTTCGCTCAGCCTTGGCCCATCGACATGGCGCAACACCAGGAAAACAGGCAGAATTTGCTGTCTATATCTCAAGCCCTGGAGGACTTTAAGAGCGGAGTCCAGGTGAAGACACGTGAGGGCGAAGACAGCGCACAAACCTTGGCCTCCGTGCTACAAGTAATGGAGGACTTTTTCAGCAGGGTCCAGTCCTACCTGCCCCAAATCCCTCAGCAAGAGGTGGCAGCTGGCCAGAGAGGAGGAAGGCCAAGAGAGCAAGTGGCCTTTGACCAGGACTTGGCGGCTGTGGAGAGACCACGCAGAAGCCAACAAATGCGGGTTTCTCAATCCCAGGGGATGCCAGCTGCCCAGGGCCTTCGAAGAAGTCCTAGAAACCACAGGAGATAAAACAGACATGCCTGGCACCCCTCCACAAGAGCCAAAGGGTGCCCAAAGGACCTTCGTCGTCTTAGGACTCTCTGCTGCCTCTGGCCTTTCCTCGTTGTGACACTCAGACGTTGGGTGCGGACATTTCCCCATCTAGGGTGGGACAACTCCACCGGTTCCACCCAGGCTGCCTGTCCCGGGTTCCAGTGATGGGACATAGTCTGCACCAATGGAGAAGATGAGGAGAGCGCTAGCACCGAAACCTGGGTCTGGATTGAGCTCTGGGGCTTCAGCCAAGGAAGGAAGGAAGGAAGGAAGAGAGCACTACATCTCCCAGCAGCCCCTGCCCACCATGCCCTTCCATCTTGCCACTGCTGGTCAGTTGGCCGGGCTCCCCTAAGCGCCTGCTTCTACCTATTCCTCCTCTTTCCTTTCCCCCTTTCCCCTTCCTCTTTCCTTTCCCTCTTTCCTCTCCCTCTTTCCTCTTCCTCTTTCCTTTCCCTCTTTCCCCTTCCTCTTTCCTTTCCCTCTTCCTCTTTCCAATCCCTCTTTCCTCTCCCTCTTTCCTTTCCCTCTTTCCTCATCCTCTTTCCTCTCCCTCTTTCCTTAATAATAATAATAATAATGTTTATTTATATACCGCTTTTCCAAAGTAGATCAAAGCGGTGTACAACAGGAAGTACAATACAAAGTAAAACAAACAAACAAACAAACATAACAGGCCTCTCTCCCCCTCAAGATGGTGGCTGAAGGGAGGGCTTTTCTTCTTCAGGCAGGCAGTTGGAGCTAGCCTGCCTCTCTCCCCCCAAGATGGTGGCTGAAGGGAAGGCTTTTCTTCTTTCAGGCAGGTAGTTGGAGCTAGCCTGCCTCTCTCCCCCTCAAGATGGTGGCTGAAGGGAGGGCTTTTCTTCTTCAGGCAGGCAGTTGGAGCTAGCCTGCCCCTCTTCCCCCAAGATGGTGGCTGAAGGGAAGGCTTTTCTTCTTTCAGGCAGGCAGTTGGAGCTAGCCTGCCTCTCTCCCCTCAAGATGGTGGCTGAAGGGAGGGCTTTTCTTCTTACAGGCAGGCAGTTGGAGCTAGCCTGCCTCTCTCACCCCAAGATGGTGGCTGAAGGGAAGGCTTTTCTTCTTTCAGGCAGGCAGTTGGAGCTAGCCTGCCTCTCTCCCCTCAAGATGGTGGCTGAAGGGAGGGCTTTTCTTCTTACAGGCAGGCAGTTGGAGCTAGCCTGCCTCTCTCCCCTCAAGATGGTGGCTGAAGGGAGGGCTTTTCTTCTTACAGGCAGGCAGTTGGAGTTAGCCTGCCCCTCTTCCCCCAAGATGGTGGCTGAAGGGAGGGCTTTTCTTCTTTCAGGCAGGCAGTTGGAGCTAGCCTGCCTCTCTCTCCTCAAGATGGTGGCTGAAGGGAGGGCTTTTCTTCTTACAGGCAGGCAGTTGGAGCTAGCCTGCCTCTCTCCCCTCAAGATGGTGGCTGAAGGGAGGGCTTTTCTTCTTACAGGCAGGCAGTTGGAGCTAGCCTGCCTCTCTCCCCTCAAGATGGTGGCTGAAGGGAGGGCTTTTCTTCTTACAGGCAGGCAGTTGGAGCTAGCCTGCCTCTCTCCCCCAAGATGGTGGCTGAAGGGAGGGCTTCTCCTCTTACAGTCAGGCAGTTGGAGCTTGCCTGCCTCTCTCCCCTCAAGATGGTGGCTGAAGGGAGGGTTTTTCTTCTTCAGGCAGGCAGTTGGAGCTAGCCTGCCTCTCTCCCCCTCAAGATGGTGGCTGAAGGGAGGGCTTTTCTTCTTCAGGCAGGCAGTTGGAGCTTGCCTGCCTCTCTCCCCCCAAGATGGTGGCTGAAGGGAGGGCTTTTCTTCTTACAGGCAGGCAGTTGGAGCTAGCCTGCCTCTCTCTCCTCAAGATGGTGGCTGAAGGGAGGGCTTCTCCTCTTACAGGCAGGCAGTTGGAGCTAGCCTGCCTCTCTCCCCTCAAGATGGTGGCTGAAGGGAGGGCTTTTCTTCTTACAGGCAGGCAGTTGGAGCTTGCCTGCCTCTCTTCCCCTCAAGATGGTGGCTGAAGGGAGGGCTTTTCTTCTTCAGGCAGGCAGTTGGAGCTTGCCTGCCCCTCTTCCCCCAAGATGGTGGCTGAAGGGAGGGCTTTTCTTCTTACAGGCAGGCAGTTGGAGCTAGCCTGCCTCTCTCCCCTCGAGATGGTGGCTGGAGGGCTTTTCTTCTTCAGGCAGGCAGTTGGAGCTTGCCTGCCTCTCTCCCCCCAAGATGGTGGCTGAAGGGAGGGCTTTTCTTCTTCAGGCAGGCAGTTGGAGCTTGCCTGCCTCTCTCCCCTCAAGATGGTGGCTGAAGGGAGGGCTTTTCTTCTTTCAGGCAGGCAGTTGGAGATAGCCTGCCTCTCTCCCCCCAAGATGGTGGCTGAAGGGAGGGCTTCTCCTCTTACAGTCAGGCAGTTGGAGCTTGCCTGCCTCTCTCCCCTCAAGATGGTGGCTGAAGGGAGGGTTTTTCTTCTTCAGGCAGGCAGTTGGAGCTAGCCTGCCTCTCTCCCCCTCAAGATGGTGGCTGAAGGGAGGGCTTTTCTTCTTCAGGCAGGCAGTTGGAGCTTGCCTGCCTCTCTCCCCTCAAGATGGTGGCTGAAGGGAGGGCTTCTCCTCTTACAGTCAGGCAGTTGGAGCTAGCCTGCCTCTCTCCCCTCAAGATGGTGGCTGAAGGGAGGGCTTTTCTTCTTCAGGCAGGCAGTTGGAGCTTGCCTGCCTCTCTCCCCCCAAGATGGTGGCTGAAGGGAGGGCTTTTCTTCTTCAGGCAGGCAGTTGGAGCTAGCCTGCCCCTCTTCCCCCAAGATGGTGGCTGAAGGGAGGGCTTTTCTTCTTTCAGGCAGGCAGTTGGAGCTAGCCTGCCTCTCTCTCCTCAAGATGGTGGCTGAAGGGAGGGCTTCTCCTCTTACAGTCAGGCAGTTGGAGCTAGCCTGCCTCTCTCCCCTCAAGATGGTGGCTGAAGGGAGGGCTTTTCTTCTTCAGGCAGGCAGTTGGAGCTTGCCTGCCTCTCTTCCCCTCAAGATGGTGGCTGAAGGCAGGGCTTTTCTTCTTCAGGCAGGCAGTTGGAGCTAGCCTGCCCCTCTTCCCCCAAGATGGTGGCTGAAGGGAGGGCTTTTCTTCTTTCAGGCAGGCAGTTGGAGCTAGCCTGCCTCTCTCTCCTCAAGATGGTGGCTGAAGGGAGGGCTTCTCCTCTTACAGTCAGGCAGTTGGAGCTAGCCTGCCTCTCTCCCCTCAAGATGGTGGCTGAAGGGAGGGCTTTTCTTCTTCAGGCAGGCAGTTGGAGCTTGCCTGCCTCTCTTCCCCTCAAGATGGTGGCTGAAGGCAGGGCTTTTCTTCTTCAGGCAGGCAGTTGGAGCTAGCCTGCCTCTCTCCCCCTCAAGATGGTGGCTGAAGGGAGGGCTTTTCTTCTTCAGGCAGGCAGTTGGAGCTAGCCTGCCTCTCTCCCCCCAAGATGGTGGCTGAAGGGAGGGCTTTTCTTCTTCAGGCAGGCAGTTGGAGCTAGCCTGCCTCTCTCCCCTCAAGATGGTGGCTGAAGGGAGGGCTTTTCTTCTTCAGGCAGGCAGTTGGAGCTTGCCTGCCTCTCTTCCCCTCAAGATGGTGGCTGAAGGGAGGGCTTTTCTTCTTCAGGCAGGCAGTTGGAGCTTGCCTGCCTCTCTCCCCACAAGATGGTGGCTGAAGGGAGGGCTTTTCTTCTTCAGGCAGGCAGTTGGAGCTTGCCTGCCTCTCTCCCCCCAAGATGGTGGCTGAAGGGAGGGCTTTTCTTCTTCAGGCAGGCAGTTGGAGCTAGCCTGCCTCTCTCCCCTCAAGATGGTGGCTGAAGGGAGGGCTTTTCTTCTTCAGGCAGGCAGTTGGAGCTTGCCTGCCTCTCTCTCCTCAAGATGGTGGCTGAAGGGAGGGCTTTTCTTCTTTCAGGCAGGCAGTTGGAGATAGCCTGCCTCTCTCCCCCCAAGATGATGGCTGAAGGGAGGGCTTTTCTTCTTACAGGCAGGCAGTTGGAGCTTGCCTGCCTCTCTCCCATCAAGATGGTGGCTGAAGGGAGGGCTTTTCCTCTTCAGGCAGGCAGTTGGAGCTTGCCTGCCTCTCTCCCCCCAAGATGATGGCTGAAGGGAGGGCTTTTCTTCTTACAGGCAGGCAGTTGGAGCTAGCCTGCCTCTCTCCCCTCAAGATGGTGGCTGAAGGGAGGGCTTTTCTTCTTCAGGCAGGCAGTTGGAGCTTGCCTGCCTCTCTCCCCTCAAGATGGTGGCTGAAGGGAGGGCTTTTCTTCTTTCAGGCAGGCAGTTGGAGATAGCCTGCCTCTCTCCCCCCAAGATGGTGGCTGAAGGGAGGGCTTTTCTTCTTTCAGGCAGGCAGTTGGAGCTTGCCTGCCTCTCTCCCCCCAAGATGGTGGCTGAAGGGAGGGCTTTTCTTCTTCAGGCAGGCAGTTGGAGCTTGCCTGCCTCTCTCCCCTCAAGATGGTGGCTGAAGGGAGGGCTTTTCCTTCCCTTCATCTCCTTCCTCCTCTTTCCTCTCTTTCCTCCTCTTTTCTCTCCTTCCTTTTTTCCTCTTCTTCCTCCTCTTGCTTTCCTTCCTCCGCTTCCTCTTTCCTCTTCTCCTTCATCCTCTTCTTCCTTCCTTTCTTTTTTTAAATATATTCTTTACTAAATTTTTAAAAACAAATGATATCTCAAATGTAAACACAGACATACAATTCATGTTCTTTCCTAAGAACCCATAGAGAAATCTCCTTCTATGTCTAAGCCATATCTCCTCTTCCTTCTTTTTCTGGAGGTCTCCTGCCTTCTTGTATTCAATGAGGTCTCCAGACATTATTAGCAGCGAAATATATTCCTTAAAATCTAAAAGGAAACATGTTCCATTTGCAAGAAGTATCTCCAATCGCAGACAGGATTGTAAAGTCCATCTGTTTGTGGATGCTTTGGTATAGTCACTGTTTTCCAAATATCTTTATCACTCCGGTCCAAAAGTGAAGTCTTTTCCCTATACTGTTTTTAAACATTTTATCGAAGGTTCCCATTGCTTTTCAAATGGATTCATTGAATTCTTCTTTAATAAATGTCTTAATTTATCAGCTTCTAGAACATCATACCATTTTATCAACCAGTCCTTTACATTATTTATGGTCTTCATTTTCCATTTCCGAGCAAAATCTATATTTTGTCCCAAATCTTGCGCCCATTTCACCATCTGGGTTTTGACTTGTTCATCCTCTAATTCAATTTTTAATAACATTTTGTAATAAATCTTGATTTATGCTTCTTAGAGTTTAATTTATTATAAAATAGATATCCATACAACCCAAAAAGAAGTTCTGGTCCCTTCTTTCCTTCCTTCTCTCCTTCCTTCTCGTCCTTCCTTTCTACCTGCTTCCTTCTCTCCTTCCTCCCTCCCTCCCTCCCTCCCTCCCTCCCTCCCTCCCTTCCCTTTCCTTCCTTCTTTCCATCACTCTTTCACTCCTTCTTTCCTCCTTCCCATTTATTTTCTTTCTTTCCTTCCTTCCTTCTTTCCTTCCTTTTTCTTTTTTAATTCCCTCTTTCCCTTTTTCCTTCCTTCCTTCCTTCCTTCCTTCCCTCTTTTTCTTTCCTTCCTTCCCCTCCTTCCTCCCTTCTTCTCCTTTCCCTCCTTCCTCTCTTCTTCTCTTCCCTTCCTTCCTTCCCCTCCTTCCTCCCTTCTTCTCCTTCCCCTCCTTTCTCTCTTCTTCTCCTTTCCCTCCTTCCTTCCCACCTTCCCCTTCCCCCTTCCCCTTTCCCTCCTCCCTTCCATTCTTCCCCTTCCGCCTTCCTTCCTTCTTTCCTTCCTTCCTTCCCTCCTTCCTTTCCCTCCTTCCCCTCCTCCCTTCCCTTTCCCCCCTCTTCCCTTCTCCTCTCCCTCTCTCCCTTCCCATGAAAGAGGAGGGCTCCCAATAATCCAGTACTAGACTCCTGGAGCCAGAAGCAGAGGATGAGGATGGGTCTCTGAGGCTGCCTGAGACTGACATGGCCCTACTGCTGTTGCCACCCTCCTCTCTGCCCAGGAGGCAGCTCCAGTCTCAGGGGGAAATCTCCTTTCCCCCTTCCTTCCTTCCTTCCTTCCTTCCTTCCTTCCGCAGCAGAGAATGAGAGGATGATGAAGAACCAGCTCCCTGTTGATGAACCACCAGCAGCAGCAGGCCAAGGAGGCAAAACCAGCAGCAGAGAGACCAAAAAGGCTGGCGAAAGGCAGTCCTACTATTGTTATTGTATAATAAAAATGGTTGTGTTAAATAGTAATTTCTGTGTTCATGCACTTTGCTGTGTTTTTCCTTCAAACCTTCTGACTTCCCAATGTCTCACCTGCTTTTAATAATGTATCAGTTTCTCTTTCTTTTCCCCCCTTCATCATCAGCTTCTTTCCATTGCAAATTATCCCAGTTATCCCAGTTAATCCTTTCCCTTCCCACTTTCTGGAATTATCTGTATTCCTGCACGGCCAAAAAGGGTTGGTCTATATGGTCCTTAGTAGTAACTTCCACCTCTAGGATCCAATGTATTCCTGCACTGCCGAAGAAGGTTGGTCTATATGAGCCTTAGTAGTAACCTCCAGCTCTAGGATCCTATGTATTCCTGCACGGCCGAAGAGGGTTGGTCTATATGGTCCTTAGTAGTAACTTCCACCTCTAGGATCCAATGTATTCCTGCACTGCCGAAGAAGGTTGGTCTATATGACCCTTAGTAGTAACCTCCAGCTCTAGGATCCTATATATTCCTGCATGGCCAAAGAGGGTTAGTCTATATGACCTTTAGTAGTAACTTCCAGCTCTAGGATCCTATCTTTTCCTGCATGGCCGAAGAGGGTCGGCGTATATGACCCTTTTAAGTGGGAAATATTAAGGGATGCAAAAGAAAGATGGGTTGGGCATTCCCAGACATGAAACTCTATTTGCACGCTGTTAATTTTACATGGTTTCAGGATTGGATAAAACTGGAAAATAAGAACATGTTGAACCTAGAGGGCCCTGATTTAAAATACGGATGGCATGGTTACTTATGGCACCAGAAACTCATGGTGGATAAGACTTTCAATAATCATCCCATTAGGAAAGCCTTGTTAAGTTCATGGCCAAAAATTAAAGCTCATTGGTATATTAAAATTCCAACGTGGGTCTCCTCACAAGAAGGCCTCTTTGGTAGATGGTCAGACAATCAGAAATGGCTAACTTATTAAGACTTAATCAAGAAAGATGACGGAGGTTGTACAAGATTAGAGAATTTAGAAGAGATCGATAAAAAGTGGTTTAAGTTACATTGGTTTAATTACACTCAAATCCAGAGTAAATTTCTGGAAGATATAAAGAAAGAAAGAATAAAATTAAAAAGATTGTATGTACAGCGCTGTGTAAATTTACAGTGCTTTATAAATAAAGGTTAATAATAATAATAATAATAATAATAATAACTACAAAATGAAATAGACCATCTTATTTGGAAAGAAGACAAAAATAAAATAAACAGGTCATATAAAGCTCTACTAAAAAGA
Source organism: Sceloporus occidentalis (assembly GCA_023333645.1). NCBI lineage: Eukaryota > Metazoa > Chordata > Lepidosauria > Squamata > Phrynosomatidae > Sceloporus > Sceloporus occidentalis. The sequence goes on from JALMGF010000007.1 coordinate 20,243,267, forward strand.
GACATGGAAAAAGAAGTCATAAAATCAAACATGATTCGATAGGCCGAAGATTTTGGTCATTTGATCGATTTATAAAATTGGGGGAAAACGTGGAAAAGAACACACAAATTTACAGCTGCCCAAGATTTAAAAGAAAAGTGGTTTGTCCACTGTGGCTCCCTTGTGGAGCAAACCAGGGCAGTGGGAGACAGCCCTTTTTGGGCGGTCTGTATCCCCCATGATTTGGATGTTAGGATGTTTGCTATAGCACCACATCTCACATGGTAGGGCCCTCCTCCCACTGCAGTAAGTAATCTTATTTAAATAACCTTAGTAAATAAAGTCTACAGTACAAACTGCTTCTTATTGCCTGAAATCTATGTTACCTTCTTAGGAGGAGTTGAATTTTAGACACCTGTTCAGGAATGCTTGCTGGCTGCTCAGAAATGCTTCCTCTTTCTGTACACATGTGCTTTTCCTTCTACTCAGCACAAGAGGCCGTATTTGAGCTGGATAATTATTCCTTTTATGTCCCCCCCCTAGATTCTCACAGCTGTTAAGCCATCTTGGCCTGTTACAGACTGCCAAAATAAAGCTGCTTCGGGTCTCTTTTGACTAGGTATGCTATTTAAATGATGCATGCATCCTAAGAATCCGGAAGCTGCACCAAAGCTGCACTCCAGTGCTTAGGAATGGAGTGTGGCTTTGGCGCGACCTCTGGACTCTTAGGACCCATGCATCATTTAAATAGCATACCTCCAAAGAGACCCGAAGCAGCTTTATTTTGGCAGTCTGTAACAGGCCCTTGACTCCTTTACTGCACAAGTTTATCTTCGAAGGCTGGCACAGGGCCTGCAATAAAACCTAGCTAGAAGATAGGTACCAGATCACTGCAAAAGGGTTCTGTGCAAACCCTCAATATATAATTCCAAGCGGATAAGTGTTGTTTATTTGGGTTGCCTGGAAATCACAAAACAGGGCATTAGCTTTTGAATTTCACAGAAATCTTCAGTCATAAAAAAATAAAATAAAGTGTGTGTTGTATGGAAGAAGAAACATATATGACTGGTAATGGACACAGCAGAATCCCCAGCTGCATGTTACAGAAAACTGCAAGAAACTATCCTGGTAGCAAAAATATTCAATGCAATCTTATATCTGGACCAAGCTTAAAGAGTGCTCACCAACTGTTTTTCTTCATTCTGAAGATAAGTGACAAGGATTCTGTCCTGAGGTCACTGTTACTCAACACCAATATAAATAATATAAATGACTTGAATAAAAGAGGGGAGAGAATTCTCAACAAATCTGTAGATGAACCAAAGTGGCAAGGGTAACTAATACCCCAGAAGACAACCAGGATTCAAAATGACCTCACCAGATTGAAGAACTGGGTTGAACATAACAAAAGTCCATCTGGAATAAATGCTAGTTTAGCCAGGATAAACTAGATGCACAAAGCTAAGAAGGGTAATAACCGGCTTGGCAGCTGTTTGTATGATAATGATCCAGGGGTCTTAGTAGACCACTAAGTAAACATGAGCCAGCAATATGAGGTAATAGAAAGAAAGTGCACTTCTAAGCTGTAGCAACAGGACTATTATGTCCTGATCAAGGATAATGCTACCTCTTTTCTACTATGGTCTGAGGACTCACTAGGAGTACTGTAATCCATTGCTGGGCGTCATTGTTCAAGAAGGATATTGACAAGCTGGAGCATGTCTGGAAGGTCACTAAGATTTTGTGGGATGTGGAAACCAAGTCCTATGAAGAACGGTTAAAGAAGCTGGGTATGTTGGACCTGGAGACTGCAATGTAATATGATAATTACCTTCAAACGTGTGAAAGGCTGTCTCATAGGTTATGGAGCAAGCTTATTTTCTGCTCCTTAAGGTAAGACTCTACCATGAGATTCAAATTATAAGAAAATAAATTTCAGCTAAACATTAAGCAGAATGTTTTGATAGTATGAGTTCATAGACTGTCAAACAGACTGCTTCAGAAGACGGTCACTGGTGGTTTTTGAACAGGCTGAATGGCCATCTGTCAGGGATGCTTCAGCTGTGGATTGCTTTCTCTGGCAGGCGATTAGAGTAAATGTTTATTAGAAACCCTTTCAACTCTACAATTCTGTGATTCTAGCAAGAATTAAATGGTAGCTGTGACACATAAACCTAAGTGGCTTAGATTATACTATTTATTTTTCTAAATCAAAGCAACACTTTGTGGACACCTTCTTCCTTTTGTTTAGGAATATCACAAACTACAGACTTGAGTCTTACTATCAGCTTCAGCTGTTATGTCAGATGCACCTCTTCCTAGAGCTGGATGATCTAAAAATGGTAGTTGGTGTTGGACTTCTGCAATGCATAAAGTTACTTCTATACTAAGTTTGAAAACTTCTGTTCCACTCCTACAACTATATAAATATGCTTCATACTTGCGGCCTTAATATCACTCTGTACTGCATTTGAAGAAGTAGGTTTATATCCATGAAAGCTCATGTTGAAATAAAAACCAGTTAGTCTTAAAGATGCTGCATTTTTCTTCTCTCCTCACTTCCTCCTTTATAACCAAACATGTCTCCCTGGTCTAAACCCATCATCCTGATGAGTACATACATGGATTCCACTCTTCCTATATGCAGAAAGCAGAACACTGGGGAGAAATGAAGGGAGGGTTGAGAGTACCATACTCACTGGAAAAAACAACAATGCAAGGAAAGGTGGAGAGAAGCAGAAAGAGAGGAAGACCACATGCTAGATGGATGGATTCTATTAAGGAGGTCATGGGTATGAATTTGCAGGACCTGAGCAGAGCAGTGGAGCATAGGGAGTCTTGGAGAGGTCTCATCTACAGGGTCGCCATGGGTCGAGATCGACTCGAGGGTAGATAACAACAACAAAAATAATAAACAGCAGAAGAAAGTCAGTGGTGATGGCTGAACAACACACTCAGCTCATTCTTCAGCTTGTGTCACTGAGCAGTGGGATTAGGTAAAACAGGATTAGATAACAGCATTACACAGGAGATAATCTGGCCGGTTTGATCTTCACAAGAGTTCAGTGGTGTGTGAGAGGACTCCTGCTGTGCTTCTTTCCCTGCCCAAGATAAACTCTTATTGAGCTCTTGTGACTTCCATCCTATTCAGGCTTAACATTTTGCCTACCAAATACCTCCTCAGTCAGCAGTGATACCTATGCGCTATCGGAATATCCATTTTGACACATTCTCCTTGTATAGGATTGTATCTGTTTAAGGCCACATAGCTGGGAGCTTGGCGCCATACCCCTTTCTGTCATCCCAAGGCCTGGCTGTGATTGGGCAACTTGGTTCATTGAACAACAGTGATTGGTCGATGTCGGATCCAGACCCATGCATTTGGGTCAACCCTACCTGTGAGCTGTACTTAATAAAGTTGTGGCCTTTTCTCTTCCAAATGTGCGTCCTAGTGTTTCCTTCTGCGACATCTCCCCTTCCCCTGCAATTGGCTGTTAGTAGCTGGAAGAGTGAGAGCCATCATGGCATAGTGGTTTGAGTGTTGTACTGTGACTTTGGAGACCAGGGCTCGATTTCCAGTTTGATAATGAAACTCACTGGGTGATCATGTGCAAATCACATGCTCTCATCCTAAGGGGAAGGCAATGGTAAACCTTCTCTGAACAAATCTTGCCAAGAAAACCCCATGATAGTTTTGCCTTCAGGCTGCCATAAGTCAGAAATGACTTGAAGGCACACAGTAACAAAAACAACAAGATGGAAGAGTCCTTTTGACAGCAAACAGAGGTTTACTTTGGTATAATATGTAAAATTCCCCTCAGCCTAGATTTAATCTCTTTCACTTTTCTAAACATGGGTTAACAAAATCTTGTCATGTCCAAATGCTTCATTACTGGAATGTGCTAATCTCTGAGTTCTTCTGGAACTATTAAGTAAACAATGATGTAAATGGAAACTAGAACCCCGTACTATTATCATGACACCATAAACCACCACAGAGTATAACATTGGCTGATTATGCACACAAGAAAATAGTTGCAGCTGCTAGAGATTTTAGCATTCTAATGTTCTTTACATCACAATATTTTTCTTTTTCCTCCATGGGCCTTATTTATTGCAGATAAATCCTTTTGTGTAATAACAACAGCTTTCATAACAAAACCATGAAATGCATCCTGTACTTTTGGTATGAAAAGGTGTCTCCTTTCAGAATACCTCTGTAACTGGGACAATAGTTACTGATATGTTTTCAAGCCTTTCACCATTGTTAGTGAATTAAAATGGGTTGAATCAGGATAACCCATGTTGGCACCCCCAGGCTGCCTGGCACCCCCCTCCCCAACTAGGTCAATGGTCCCTCATGACTAGATTGGGCCACTGTGGAAAAGAAAGGCCAGCCTCCTTGACACAGATGGCTCATGAACCAGGGTACCTGAATAGACTGTCTCTGTCCTGGGCTGTTTTGTTCTACCTAATGTATTCACAAGTCTCAAAGCGAGTTGAACTACCTTCAGGAATCTGCATGCTCAAGGCCCCCAGAGAGAAGGTTGCCTCAGACTGATCCTATAGGGAGATATGCACAGGCATGCTTACTCTTTTGATGCCCGCACCAGGATCTGAAATGGTGGTAAGTAACGGAAGAGTGGAGGTGGAAGGTCCGGCTTCACAGTTACAGGGAAGTAGGATGGCATTTTTGGGCAGTCTCCTGGAGCCCTTTCTAGGGAAAGCTTGGATCCCTTCTGCAGCTCCGAATCACCAGGTCAATAGTCTATCATGAGTAGTCAATTGGACTGCTGAGGAAGAGAGGCCAGCCTTCTTGCTGCCGTCGCAGAGGGGGACTGGGACCCCCCAAAGGGACCATCCACATCTCATGTTCTTCCCAAAGAGGTCCAGGTACCATTTAGTCATGAAGAGTCCTCCAGGAGTTCACCATAGTGTGTCAACAACGTCCTGTCTGGCCTCCTTGATGCTTCCAGATGGGTGGACCTGGCCTTCCCAGGATCATCAGTCTGTAGGAGTCCTGGTCTACTTGCAGAGAAGGACAGCAGTACTCTCCACACCAGAAGTCAGCCCCTTCCCACCAGTGCATCAGATGACACCCCCTCTGAGTTGCCACCCAGCAGAGTCCACATCCCCCTAGTGTCACTCCTGTGCTGAATAGCATCACTGTTGTGCTGTTGCATTTTAGATATACTTGTTTGGGCTGCATATATTACATAGACCTGTTACAGACTGCCAAAATAAAGCTGCTTCTGGTCTCTTTGGAGGTATGCTATTTAAATGATGCATGGGTCCTAAGAGTCCGGAGGTCGTGCCAAAGCCACCCTCCTTCCTAAGCACTGGAGTGCAGCTCTGGTGCAGCTTCCGGATTCTTAGGATGCATGCATCATTTAAACAGCATACTTCCAAAGAGACCCGAAGCAGCTTTATTTTGGCAGTCTGTAACAGGCCATAGGTTAAGACAAATGCTACAGTACTTATGAAATGGTGGTGGCTGTCCTGTTTACTCAAGTGAGAGCTGAGGCTGTCAGTTAGAAAACATTGGCAAGTGTCTGTACTGACATGAACTAGGACATCAGATCTTTTGAGACCAGCAGCTCTTTTGAAGTCACTGAGGCTACTTTCACTGTGTAATGGACAGGTAGCTGCTTCAGCTTGCAGCCACGTTAATTAATAAAGTATTAATTGCTTGAAAACTGTGTGTTACAGCCATGTTGTTTATTAATGTAAAAGGACCCTTCCTTTACGTTTTATCTTTGGGCTCTGCATACAGACCACAGCATTTTTGTCTGTCTGCAGGATTGACTATATTTTACCTATCCCTCCCATTTTTTATCCCATTCTTCCAGTTTGCTTCCAAAAAAACATTTGCTATTTTATTTTTATCATTGCTCCTATTTTTCCCTAGACTTTTTTGTTCCGCCACTTTCAGTTTGGGTTTAGGGTCACATCTCTGTGTCTTCATCATCTTATCCATGGGTCATTACAAAATCCATGACTTTGACCCTGAAACCTTCCCTTGACGTATACATGAGTATATACAGTAATTGAATTAAGTATGGTCAGCTAAATCTGAAAGAATTCAAAAGAAAGTTGCTGACATCTAATACCCGTGAAACTGATTCAAATAGCCAAAAGTAAATCCTCACATTGTTGGAGACTGTGATTTCCTGGGCTCTTATTTCCCTGTCTTGTAGTCTTTCCCAGGATAAGGGCAATTTGGCTCGGAATACCAAATTATGTTGAATCACAAATCAAGCAGTCGTGCTGAACTATGCTTAATATAATGTTAAGTGTGTGATATTAAATATCTGTTAAATATCTTGCATGTCCAAATGAAAATCTAGTACACAAATATTTCATCTCCTTCTTTTTGCTGGCAGCGAGAGGTGTTTGGCAGTAACCGGAAGGAATGTGAGAACCTAAATCTGAATTTATGGGACTATAAAATCTGGAATTTAGTGTTATTAGAAGAATTAATAAGTCAGCTCAAACTCACAAATGGTCAAAGAGGCAGTGACACTTCTGCAGGTATTTGGTTGTCTTTTATCAGTGTTATGAATCATACAAAGGATGAGCAGGTTGCTCCACTGTCATCTCACAGGGACCTCTGGACAAGTCTGAGCGGATTAAATTCAAAGGTCTCTTGTGATTAACTTTATTCAGATTAAGATCTTCTGCTGATGTAAATTGTTTTCAGACGATGACACAGAGCCATGTTTATTGTTTGTAACTATTTTGCCACGATGCTCTGAATACTTAAAAAACAACATCAACAAATCCACCTAAGTTCCAACTCTATGATTCTATGATTAGTTTGTTGAGTAAGAGAACCTAACATGCATGTCATTGTTGGTTAGAATTGCCTGCCTGTGGAACAGAGCAAAGCCTGGGGCCTGCTTGTATGTTTTTATCAGTAGCATAGTGGAACAAAGAAGGCTTTTAATAGGATAGAGGAGAACAATTTCTAATGTATACACATTAAATGCTGATGAATAGTTGATACTGGAATCCAAAAAGTGTCTGGGGATCAAGATTTTCTTGCTTCTGTGGTTCTGTGTGTATGGACATGTAGAAGTGTCATGATGGAAGATTTTGCCATCAGATATGGCTGGGTGCCATTTTGATTTTGAAGGTGCCATGGTGTTAAAGATCATCCTGTATAGAGTGGGTGGCAGACAAACAAGCAAGCAATCAGATTGATAATCACGTATTTCCAGGCTATGTAAAGTTTAATGAAAATATATATTTATACTAGGATTAAGGGTAGCAACCCTCCCTGGCTACACTTTGGGAAATATAAGCCAAGAGAAGGAACGTATAAGAAAACATACAGCATTCCTTTCTTTTTTCAAACCCAGGAGGAAAGAAGGGCAGATCATTTCAAAAAGGCCAAGCAAAAAGTTTTATACACCACCTCTGGTTCTTTCTTCCATTGAATTCCATTGTAGAAAGAAAGCAAGAAGAAGAAAAAAAGATTATTCCTAGCCACTCAGTTCAGGACATTCTTTGCTCTCTGGCTCTCTGCCCAGATTTCTTGATGCAGCTCCTCCCATTGTATCCACACAGTTCAGGGAACTGGGACTTTCAGTTTCTTTGGCTGTGAATTTCTACTTTTCCTTCACTGGGGAAAAAAAAAGATTGCTCCAGGCTCTTTCTTGTTTATATCCCTTTGGAGATCATACAGCCCTCTTGACAATACTGTTTCCGCCACTAAATTGTGAAAGGTAAGCCTCGGTTTCCCTTTTATCCATTTAAACAATGTTGCTTTTGGAAAAGTGGTGTCTGTTCTCACCAGTAATTGGACAGATCTGCAGTTTTCGCCTAACTCTTGCTGCGTGAGTCTGTTGGCGCAAAGGCAACAGAAGAGTTACAGCCCTTTAACAAGTTTTGTTTGGCATACGCTTTCACAGGCCAAAGCTCACTTTGGCAGAGGCTTCTCCTATGATCCTGTTGAGGTTGGGGGCCAGCCCACAAAACGAATGATGCTTCAGGTTGAGGTCGGAGTCTGACATGAAATCTGGAACAAAATTCAAGCACAGGGGAAACTGGCATCTCTACTTAGCTTGAGCAGAAAATCTCTCAGCTACAGTTGAATCCCTGAAATCTTGATTATTTCTCGATGGATTGCTAGGGCTATGGATGTGAGCAGAGGCCTCTCGAAGATGGAGAAAAGAGGGACAGGACATTCTGAGCTGGCTCTGATGAGATGGTGGTAGTTTCTGTATGTGTGCATCTTTAAGAAGTTTGCTTCCTGGTTTTCTCGAATCTCTCTGGCTCTCATTCCTCTAGTGCAGACCGGCACAACTTGGCACTAGGTAGGGGCCAAAATTAAAGTAGGCTAAACTTCTTCGGGCCGCAGATAGGTTTTAATTAAATATTAATTAATTCATAATATTAATTAATATTAATTATAACTAATTAATATTAATTCCATCCTCCTTCTCCTCTGCCCAGCCCTTTCCTTAGGAGAAAGCCAAGTGGCAGAAGAGCCATGCCTGTCCTTCTCCTCCTCCGCCTGGACTTCTCCTTGGAAGAAGGCCAAGTGACGGAGAAAGCCAAGCAGTGGAGGAGCCTTGCAGGGCAAGTGTTTGCCTGTCTTTCTCCTCCTCCTGCGCATATCCATCTCTTCACGAGGAGGCCAAGCAGCAAAGCAGCCTTGCAGGGTGAGGATTTGCCCTTTCTTCTCCTCCTCCACGTGGCCCTCTCCTGAGGAGGAGACTGAGCAGTGGAGCAGCACTGACATCATTCTACATCTGTACAGACCACCCAAAATCCTTTGGGGGGTCCTTATGTTGTGCAGACCTGCTCTAGTGCTTCTAGAGAGAATACTTTCTGAACTATCATTTAGAATGGCAATGGACTTTCCACACATGGGCTCCATTAGGTTGTTTGTTTTGTTGATTTATTTATTTCATTTTGCTCACCTTGCTAGTGGTCTGAGAGATCGTTTTGCTAGTGATCTTAGATATAATTTTGTGGGTGAGGAAAAGAACGATTCCTTCTTTAGTTTAAACGTAACCACTCCCCCCTTTAAAAACAAGTACAAACAAATGACACCATAATACTAGCAGAAAAGCTCGCAGACCTGGCACAACTACTGAGGAAGATCAAGGAAGAAAGTGCAAAAGCAGGCTTGCGGTTGAATATAAAGAAAACAAAAATAATAACCACAGAGCATCTGCACAAATTCAACCTATATAATGAAAAATTAGAAATAGTAAAAGAGTTCACATACCTGGGATCTACACTGGTGGATAGAAATGGGGACTGCAGCCAGGTTAGAATCATACAAGCCATTGTATTCCCCATTACCATGTATGGATGTGAGTGCTGGACAGTGAAAAAATATAATGGAAGAAGATCAATTCATTTGAAATGTGCTGCTGGAGAAGAGTGCTGAGGATCCTGTGGACAGCGAAAAAGACAAATAAATGGGTCCTGGAGCAGAACAAGGCAGAAATCTCCCTGGAAGCCAAGATGACCAGACTGAGACTGTCGTACTTCACATGATGAGAAAGCACAACTCACTGGAAAAAACAATAATGCTAGGAAAGGTGGCGAAAGAGAGGAAGGCTGGATGCTAGATGGATGGACTCTAGTAAGGAAGTCACAGGTATGTACAAGAACTAAGCAGAGTAGTAGAGGACTGGAGATGTCTCATCCACAGGATTGTCATGGGTTGAGATCGACCCGAGGGCAGTTAACAACAGCAGCAACAACAAACAGACATGGGCAGCATAAGTTATTATGCATAAGCATAATAAAAGTATGCCTTTGTTGCACTGTAAAATTCAGTTTGACAAAAGGCATACTTTTATGACTGTCTCCCTTGAAAAGGAGAATGGAAGATGGCATGCTGAGAGGCATGTCAAACTGTGTGTGTAGAGGCACTCATAGAGGCAGTGCTGGACATTCCTAAAACAACAAAGCAAACAAAAAATAAAGGGAGCTTTCACATTCCACAATTATAAGACTACCGGTACTTTAATTGCAGCAGCAACATCCTATGGAATCTTGGAGATTGTAGTTTGGGAAGGCAGTAGAGCTTTCTGGCTGCAAATTCTAAGTAATCCCACCCCATAAACTACAAATTCCAGGATGCTAAGATGACATGGTGGGTGGAATCATAGAACTATAATTGTGTAATGTGAAAGGGTCATTGTTAAGAAATGGGTGGACAAGTAGAGGTAAAACTGATCACAGGATGTTAACCATGTCATGTACAACTGCCATGAAATCACAGGAACCAGTCCAGGGCCATTGTACAAGAAACACCTTACATAGAACCCTCCTACAACTTCATCAGTCAGCCTCACTGCATTCAGGCCTCCAGCTCCTCCCTAGTACCCTCTGAATTCCATCATTTAGCAACTACAGTCAGCCCTTTTTATCCACAAATTCAAGCATCCTTGGTTTGAAAATATTTTAAAAATATATAAATTCCAAAAAGCAAACACAGATTTTGCCATTTTATATAAGGGACATCATTTTATTGTGCCATTGTATTTATTGAGGTTTGAGCGTTGACAGATTTTGGTATCCATGGGGGATCCTGGAACCAAACCCGAGTGGATACCAAGGGCCCACTGTATAGCTTCTCTGTCTTCACCAGTGTCTTTCTCAGTTTCCTGGTTCTGTGTATATGAAGCATGCTAACTCCTGGTTCAGGTTCAATTGGGTTAATCTAACCAAATTTTCATTGTTTATGTCATATATTTGGAAATCTCACATATTTAGTAATAAAAGTCTATACAGTTGGACCTCCATTTTTGTGGGGGATCCATTCTAGACCTGCCCACAAGAAATTTCAGTAGGTGTTTCTTTCCAGGATGTTCATGGGATAAACTCCTGATCTCCTTCATATGATAAACTCCTATGAATGTTTACCTACATGTTCCTTAGTTGGCTTGGTGGTGGTGCAGGCCATGTATTTATTCTGGTGAATAGTACAAACCAGTCAAAGCACTGGATGGTATTCAGCTGTATCTGTAAAATATTTCTCTCTTATTCCAGCTGGCGTGGTGCAGCGCTTAAGTGTTGGACTATGTGATTCTGGAGACCAGGGTTGACTGTGTGTCCTTCGGCAAGTCAATTTTCTCAGCCTCAGCAGAAGGCAAAGACAAATTCCCTCTGAACATCTCTTGCTAAGAAATCTCTGATAGCTTTTCCTTAGGATCACCATAAATCAGAAATGACTTGAAGACACACAACATTAATATAATTAATAGTCTTGCAGGTAGCACTCATCTTCCTTCATTTTGCATTTCCCCCAAAGATGGCCACCCGAGAGAATTACCTTCGGCGAGACTGGCAGATGGTCCATGGTGTTCCGATGGTCTGCGCATTCTCCTTTGATTGGGACAGGATTGAGAATTTCCAGAGTAGGCCTGATGATATTGTGATATCCACATTTCCAAAATCTGGTGAGTTCTCAGTGTCAGGAACCAGTCAGTTTCCCTTTTAACGATGCCCCAAACCTGCTGTCTGAAGTGGTCATCTCACTTTATCTAACAGTGGGATCACCCCTGGTTAGGGATTACACTTCAGTTCTGCATTACAGGCCAAGACATGCACATTTGATTCAAATTCTTTATTCTTTTATACAGTCTATGGTTTGGAACTAGATATCAGTCACAGTTAAAATAAGTCATGTCGACTTTGATGGCTATACTCTTGCACTAAATTCTGTATTTCGCAGGAAAGCCGACATTTTGCAAGAGAAAAAAGGTCTTGAGAAAAGGCATATCAACAGCATTCATTTTGGCCATTCAAGTGCATTATAAAGAGCAAAACCAGAACTGCGCATCCAGAGCTTTCTGCAAGTACCTTTACTTGTGGGCTTAATGTCTCCTGGTTTTCTTAATTCCTTCCTGTTAACAGTTGCAAACTGCAGGTCTTTCCTCAGGAAGGATGGGAGCTGCAGAAACACCCACCAAGCAGTATTTTATTTTGATTTTAGCATTTCTGCTGTGCTGAAACCATTATAAGCAAGTTGGGTTTGTTAATCGTTTTATAACTTTTAAAAAAATTACAAACCAAAATGTTGTCTCAAAACAGGGAACAGAGAAGTGAAGGCCTGGGGGGGAGGTATTAAGGAAAACATTACCTCCCTCCCATTTTCTCAAACTCTGTTTTTTTAAAGAAAAATATATTTTAAAAAATGATTTTCTTTCATAATGATTAATAAAGTATTTAAGACAAGGTTTTCACATATTTACTATGACCATGCCATTTCTAAAAACAAGGTAACAGGATCAGGTAAGATTAGTTAAGATAACTAATATTTCTACAGAGCATCTCTTACTTGGACCTGCATGAGGCTAGAAGAGAGCCATTGTGGTTCAGTGGCTTGAGCGTTGGACTATCACTCTGGAGATCAGGGTTTGAATCCCTGCTCAGCCATGGAAACCCACTGGGAGACCTTGGGCAAGTCACATTCTCTCAGCTTCAGAGGAAGTCAAAAGCAAATTCTCTCTGAACAAATCTTGCCAAGAAAACCCTGAGATAGGTTCACCTTAGGGATGCCATAAGTCAGAAACGAAGGCAAACAACAACAAAGTAGCTAGAGATGCCAATGCAAAACACCCACTTCCTTCTCTCCTCTCACACCAGGCATGAGAAGAGAAAAAAGCCATTTCCACCCTTTATTTCTCTTTCTGGACTCTTTCTGGAAATCCGTCTCCCAAATCCATCTTGAAATGAGTTGTTTTTAATGACCAAATTCTGAGAAGAGGCAGGGATGTAGCCAGATTTTTGGGAAGGGGGGTCCAGACTAAGTGCCACCATTATAATGGGGTTTGGGTGCGGCAGTGCAGCAGCACACACCATTCATTTTATCTAACGGAAGAGGAGGGTCCGGACCCCAAACCCCCCCCCCCCTTGGCTACCTCCCTGGAAGAGGGATAAAAAAACTGCCCCAAGTGTGTGGATTATAGGATTGCTTGCCCACCTTCATATTTTCTGTTTGAAAAAACAACCCTCCCTTCTTTCTCTGTCTCCTTTTCTTGTTTTGGAAGAGGTACAGAGTTTCCAGCACACTCAGGTCAACTAAAGTGGATATTATTTGCTCTGAACTCCTGTTTTCTTTGCTCTTCTAAGCCACATAGCTGTATTTCTCGACAGGCCATGCCATCACTATTTGAGTTTCTAAATCCAGAAAAGAATGCAAGGAGAGCTGTGTTGACCATAAGACAAATTTCAAAGTCTGTCCTGTGGTCATACTGTTATTAGGCCAGCCAAAAAGGCACCTAAATCCCATTCTGCTGCTTTCCTTTGTTCATTCCTTATATGTTTTTTGGTACAATTTTTCAATTGCCTTTGTTATTAGGCCATTTTCTGACCAACGTCTAATCTGCATGGCAAAAATAATTAGTTTGACACTGCTTTAACTGTTACGGCTCCATCCTATGGAATCCTGAGATTTGCTGTTCAGTGTGGCACCAGAGCTCTCTGATAGAGAAGGAGAAATATCTCAAAATAAATAAACAAATACATACATACATACATACATAAAATATCAAAGTCCCGTAGCATTGAGCCCTGGCAGTTAAAGTGATGTCAAACTGCCCTAAGATACTGTCAGGGTACTTTCAGCCTCTTAGTAACCTTATCTCACATAATTTTCCTTGGGCCCTTTCACATTACACCATTATAGTGCTGTGCATCTCCTTTAACTACCGTGACAACATCCTATGAAATCTTGGGTCTGCAGTTTAGCTAGAGATATTTAGAATTCTCAGCCAGAGAGTTCTAGTGCCTCCCCAAACTACAAAGGCCAGGATTGCATAGGACAGTGATGGCGAACCTATGGCACACGTGCCAGAGGTGGCACTCAGAGCCCTCTCTGTGGGCACATGTGCCGTCGCCCCAGCACAGAGTTTGCCAGAGTTTGTTACTAGAAAGCCAGAGGGACACAGCACTTTGTAATAAATAAGTGGGTTTTGGGTTGTAGTTTGGCACTCGGCCTCCAAAAGGTTCACCATCACTGGCATAGGATGTAGCCATGACAATTAAAGTGGAATCAGAGTGCTATAATTGTGTCAAGTGTCTAGAAAAGTTACTTTTTGAACTATAACTCCAGGGATTCTGGGGCTGTAGTCCAAAAAGGAGCAGTTCTATGTTCTGCACCATCTTGCATTCTGGATCTCCCTGTTGCTCACTTTAAAACTATGCTCTCACCTCTTCCAAAAGCACTGCATTTGTTTCATCCCCTCCTTTCCCTAAACACTCTTGTAATTCCACAAAACCTGTTCCTTCACCATTCAAACCACCTCAGAGTTCCAGAGGTCACCACTCTAAAACAGCTCATCTGGATCCAGTTGAACATCTGGGATGTCTGGAAGGTTGTTGTTGTTGTTGTTGTTTTTAACCAACAAAGTTTGCTCTTTTCTTTGCAGGCACAACTTGGATGAGTGAAATAGTGGACATGATTTTGCATGATGGTGACCCTGACAAATGCAAACGAGATGCCATTTTCAATAAAGTGCCTATGCTAGAATTTGCCGCCCCAGGGAATATGCCAGCAGGTACAACTTAGATCTGTTATTGGTAAAACATGCATTTCAGAGATCAAGGGTGAGCTGATAATTATTAACATGGCCAGGCAGAGGAACAAGAGGCAGCATCGGGCTGATTTGATCCCTGGCAGAGTATCAAAGTTCTCTTTTTCTTACCTCCTCTTTCCTGTCTTAAGGGCCGAGGACATGAAAGCAAGGTCTCCCCCATCAACAAGTTTCTCCACTAAAGTCAGAAATTACAGGCATTCTTTCTAGAGCCTTCTGGTACCTAAAGCATGGGGGGGGGGGGAAGTAGAATCTTTAGTCCGGAGTCAAATATCCCATCCTGAAAAGATGTCATCCTACCCCAAGCCACTCAAGACACTATTTACATCAGATTGAGTTTATTCATCTGGCATATGGTCTTCCTCTCTTTCTAATACCCTTGACCTTTCCTAGCATTTCTGCCTTTTTTAATGAATTGTGCCTTCTCATGATGTGGCCAAAGTATGACAGCCTCAATTTGATAATCTTGACTTTCAAGGAAATTTCAGGCTTGATCTGATCAAGGACGCATTTGTTTTGTCTTTTTGGCTGTCCACAGTATCCTCAGCACTCTTCTCAAGCACTAAATCTCAAATGAGTTGATTTTCTTCTTATTAGAGTTTCACTTATGGTCACCATAAATTGAAAACAACTTGAAGACATACAACAGCAGAAGGCAACTGCCAGCTGGATAGTGTGTGAATATTTGAGATGGACAGACAGATAGAGAGGCTTATGAACAGGAACATCTGAGCTGCTCTGGCCTTATGGTAGAAGGTTGCTTTTCCTTGGGCGATGTTTCACAGACCCTGCAGTTCTGTTCTCTGGCCAGAGCGGAATAACAGAGCTGGATAGTGATAGCACACAGGAATGAGAATCACACCTTATCCTCCCCCAGTTCAAAACCAACTGTTCATGTGCTTACAATTATTTTTCCATGTTGGCTATATGCCTTATCTAGTAACCACCCTTTTGGCTCACCAGGTACAGAACAACTAGCTCAGATGCCATCTCCTCGAGTGGTGAAGACTCATCTCCCAGTCCAACTTCTTCCCAAGTCCTTCTGGGAAAATGGCTGTAAGGTAAACACTTTGGAAAGCATTAAAAAATGGTCAGCAAATAGTTTTGCTGCAGAGCCACTTTGACAAGGAAAGGGGGAGATTTGACGGATCTCAACTCCTCTAGCCATTCTGTTTTCAAAACCCATTATAACCCATTTGGGTAATCACATCCTTCTTTTCCTTCTGGAGTTGGCAAGTGAGGGACTAAGAGGAGCTACTCAGACTGTGTTGTAGTGGTTATTAATTGTTGACCCTTACAGTACACTAATATATAAAAGCCTCAGGATGTCTGGCTCTGACTAGCATGACTCATTGCCATGTTCTTGTTTTACCACAATGTTGTCCTGGAAGGAGCTATTTATGCTTTTTTGTCTGGTGATATCAATAACAAAACATTTAATTGGATGCAGGAGTACCTTTCTGGGCAGTGGGTGGGTGGAGGAAAGAAATCAACAGACTCCTCCATGAGTCCTCCCTAAGGACTTTTAATGACTGATGGAAAACAGGGACGTTGAAGCATCTGGCTATGTCTTTATAGCCAGAATCAGGACCTCCTAGGTGTCTTCCAGAGGTTCTAGAAGGTGATGCCATCATTCTGCATCTGGCTATAAGTGTAGACCAGATGCTCTTCTGATGCAACTCACTCTCCACCAGCCATTAAAGGCTTTGGAAGGGTGCTCCTGGAGGAAGAAGCTGATTTAGAGTGGGGAAGGTGGAGATGTATCATTGTTCTACAACACAGAACTTTGTGATATGTCTCCCAATGTAGGATCTTGGCCAACAGCATAGTATTCTCATGTACTGCTTGATTTGACAGTAAAAAGACATTTCCAAGAGAGATTTCCACAGACAAGGTCTCAAAATCTTCTTAATTTCTCTTAATTGCAATCCCACTTCAGCAGTTGGCTCTCAGTCCTTATCTTCTGTCTTTTAAAGATGATTTTGACTTTGGTTGTCATGCTGGCTTGAACATGGGAAAGAAGCCACCTTATAATGCCAGGCAAGAAATGACATTGCCATCTAATGTCATATTTGCAATAGCAATATAAAAGTTGTAAATAAAGTGTTAAAGATAAGGAACAGGTGAAGCTATCTGTTCTAACTTTTATCACACAGGCTGTGGAAGGACAATAGAACAGAAAAGAGTCAGTCAAGATCTTGTAAACTATAATAGCAGGGAATTTTATCAAATTGCTTTCATAGGTTTAGTGTGGCATTTAGGGATTTTCAGGGGTTCCAAAATCAGGAAGGGTTTATTGATTGTTAGCAAAATCATGAGTGCATCCTACTGTCAAAATATGAGCTAAATTTTTGCGTGTGTAGGTTAATCTAGAAAAACTAGCAGTACAATTTGGATAATCTTTTTTTCCATTCCTTCCACTGAAGATGATATACTTGGCTCGCAATGCAAAAGATGTTGCTGTATCTTTTTACCACTTTGACCTGATGAACAAGCTGCACCCAGAACCTGGCAGCTGGGATGATTATCTGAAGAAATTCATGGCAGGAAGAAGTAAGTTTGGCCATCTATTTGCTACTGCGGGCAATCTGAGGTTTCTGTTCTTTCAGGAAACATAAAGTGATGAGATTACAAGACCGTAGATGATTATTGTGGAGAAAGAGACAGCTTCCCAATTAAAATTGCAGGTAGTTTTCCCCCCTTTTATTCAGTAAATAAAGACGGTTTCTCTTTGCAGACTTAATAGGAAGCTATGTGTCTGGTTGATATCTGTTGAATCTCCCTTTTCCGGAATCCTGAAATCCGAAATGTTCCAAAAACAAAACATTTTTCATTTGTGGTTGAGCTAGTGACATCTTTGCTTTCTGATGGTTCAATATATTCAAACTTTGTTTCATGCACATAATTATTACAAATACTGTATACAGTTACCTTCAAGCTCTGTGTATAAGGTGTATATGAATTGAACATGAATATTTATCACATTTAAAGAGGTTGAAGGTAGACATACTGTTTTGGAGCAGTGAGGCTGAAGTGGAAATGGTCCACTGAGTTTAAATCCAAATGAATCTTTTCTTTCTCAGGTTAAGCTCTGAAGGAGAAAAAGTCTCCTAATTTCAGGCAAAGCTAGCTGTGCACAGGACTGGATGGCTAGCATTTATGATGTCACTGATGGCTAAATGACTTATTATATGGGGTGAAAAGGAAGTCCTGTCCCCGGGAAAAGAGCAGATTTGTAGGGGTAATCCAGGCTGGGACCAAATAGGGAGTTAAAGTCCTCTATACCTCATACAAAGGTCCTGATCTGGATCAGGCTGGCTGTTTGTGAGAGAAAAGTCTTGCATTAATGGCAAATCACATAGTTTATGCAACGTATTGTTTCATCCTAAGAAATGTTAGTTCCCACTTCCAGAAGCAGTTCTGCACTTAAAAATAATTACATTTTAATTCAGATGTTCTGTTTAGAAAATCTGCAGCACACAAAAAATATACAAAGAAGGGCAAGCCTGATGTCTCCATCACTAGATAAGGTTTTAAAAAAATCATTCTTTATTATATCAGAGATATATATTTGTTTGAAATATATAATTTGATGAAGACGAAGGATGCTCTGATTTTATATTACACCTGTCATGTAAATATTAATTATCTAGGTCCAGCCTGTGTGGATTACACATATTAATTCAGATGTAATTCAGAACTATTTAGATGTGATTTAGGGCCTGAACAGACAGACACAAATAAAGGTGCTTTGGGTCACTTTGGAGGTGTGCTGTTTAAATGATGCATGCATCCTAAGAGGCCGGAAGCCGCGACAAAGCCATGCTCCAGTCCTAAGGACTGGAGCACAGTTTTGGCGCAGCTTCTTGCCTCTTAAGATGCATTTAAACAGCATACCTCCAAAGTGACCCAAAGCAGCTTTATTTTGGCTTGTCTGTTTGGGCCCTTAGACCCACAGTTTTCATACAGCAACAAATAGTTATCCAAGAATTTGGTACTTTGTGAATAACCATTTCAACCTTTAGCAGCTCAAATTTTCACCCTGATTTCTGCAATGCTCTCCTCATCCACACTGCAGAAATAATCCGGTTCTACACCACTATAAATGCCTTGACTCTGTGCTATTTATTTATTTATTTAGGTATTTATATCCCGCCCTTCAGCCCTAATGGCTCTCAGGGCGGCTTACAATTATTTTTAATCAGACAGTTCCCTGCCCTCGGGCTTACAATCTAAAAGACACGAAACAAAAGGAGAAGGTAATGGTGGAGGGAAATCAATCAACTACCATTCCTAGAATTCCATAGCACAGAGTCAGGGCAGATAAAGTAGTGTCGAACCAGATTATTTCTGCAGTGCAGATGCAGCTGCTTTTAAAGGCTGAATTGGTCATGCACACTCTGACAGTATGCACAGAAATTAGCTCAGACTGATTTATGAATAAGCAGCTATTGCTGCTGTGCCAAATATTGATCTGGGGTGACTAGCTGATAGCAGTGCAGACTGCAGGTAATTCAGGCTCATAGAAAGCTAATGAAACAAATGTGAACTTTACAGCTATTTTTACCCAAAAATTTTCTACCATCCTTTCACTTCTGAGTATCTGTTTATCCCTCTCAAAATCTAGCCGCTTTTGGGTCCTGGTACAGTCATGTGAAAAGCTGGTGGAATAAGAGGAATGAGCACCCTTTGCTATATCTGTTTTATGAAGACATAAAAGAGGTAAGTGGCACCCTTGCAGGCATTTTGTGAATGAAACAACCAAGGAAAGAAATTTGACATGTGATAGGTGGATATGTGGTCTTTACATGGACTGTATCATGTGATGTTTTCTTGGATGAGACCAAAGGCTCATCTAGTCCAGCTCTTTAGAGGAAATGCCATTGACTCATGGAGTGTCTGAAGACTGTAGGAATACTGACACAATTTCCATATCGTGTTCCATAGGATCCAAAGCGTGAGATTAAGAAAGTCATACATTTCTTGGGAAAGGACCTGACAGAACAAGCTGTGGATCAGATTGTATACAACACCTCCTTTGACAAGATGAAGGACAATCCTGCTACAAATTATAAGATGGTTCCAACTGAAGTGATGGATCACAGAATCTCCCCATTCATGCGTAAAGGTAAAGATTTACATGAATCTCTGATAATTATTCCCCAGAATTGACTTAGACTCTTAAGAGATTTTTATCGATCCATTTCCTGTATTGCTATGTACTGTATATGTATTATCCTACTTGTGAGTATGTATTTTCCCTGGATAATGATTAACCTTCCATTTTGAAGCCAAGCCCTCTCTCCTGTCCATCTGCCTTGGTCCAGGCCTCGGAGGTAGAGAGGAACTGCTGGACCTCTTACCCTTTCCCGCCACCACTCCCTTCTCCTTCTGTGTCATGTCTTTTTAGATTGTAAGCCTGAGGGCAGGGAACTGTCTAACTAAAAAGATTGCATGTACAGCGCTGTGTAAATTTACAGCGCTTCATAAATAAAGGTTAATAATAATAATAATAATAATAATAATGAATCTTTATTAATTTATCACCTGCAAAAAATATCTGAATAGTAGTAAAACCTCCATACGGATGCATTTTTCAGAGTGTTAGAAAGGCTACTAGTCCTTTTCGTTCCCTCTTTCCTTTATAGATCACATCAAAATAATCAAAATGTAATGCCTCTAGTCTGATTAAAACTGGCTTTTGCCAATTACATTTTGTATTTGACTACTATCCAAATTGATATTCTTCTGTCTTCTAGGAACTGCTGGTGATTGGAAAAATTACTTTACTGTGGCTCAGAATGAGGCATTTGATGAAGATTATAAGATGCAAATGTCAGATACAACACTGCAATTCAGAACAGAAGTCTGAAGCTCCCTGTTGCTACGATAGAGTTGCCACTGTTCTCCAGTTTTAATACAGAGCCCATCATTTAGTAAAGACATTGGACTCTTGAGAGTCTCTGCTTTTAATTAGAGAGGGGAAAAAGTTCCTCATATGAATGATTGTGGAATACATGTATAAGACTGTAAAGCTCTCCCTTCCTCAGTACAAATGGTACAGTTATGTAGTACTAATTAAGATGATAAAACTGTATGTAATTTCGGGAATATTGTATGTACATAAAGTACAGATTTTGAAGTGAAGTATGCTGAGTTCCGATACCAGCTGCACAAAAACATACTGTCCACATCAAAACTTTTTAAGAAGACAGAAGCAATACGATCATCTGTTGTGTAAAAGGTTGTGCTGTTATTCTTCTTAAACACACCCAACTTTTCTGATTTTAAAAAAGACAATAAGGTCAAGGAAAACGCAAGGAGGCATAATGTTGGGGTGACAGAATCCACAGAGGTGCGTGAACCCAACACATAGCAACTGGTTGCTAAATGAAAATTACAGCATCACAGAATCATAAAGTTGGAAGAGACCACACATACCACCCTTTCCTAGAACACTTTCCTTTAAATAAATAGATTTTGACCAGTTTGGCAATACTTGAATTTCTGCCACCAGTTTGTCTACAACCCCCAAAATGTTCGGATGTGAGTTATAATCCCACTAATCTACCTTGAAATAATAACCTTTTTGGGTTGAAACTGGGACAGCTAGGACTGTTTTGTATAAATCATCGATTAGCAACAGATGAAAAAAATCTATTAACGCGGGAGGGCTTTTCTCTAATATATACATTTGCGGCTTTGACTTTTGTGGATTTGATTGTTCAAGGATTTTATTAATATGTTCCTGCTAGGAATATCTATGCCCTCCAGTGCAACTCTATGGCCAACTTTAATCAAAAGTTGCATTGAAGGACCTAGAGATTCCTAGAGAGAACACTCTGCTAGGCCTTGGTAGCTCCTCCAGCGCAATTCTATGGTCAATGTCTGGCGGATGTTGACCACAGAGTTATACCGGAGGACTTAGAGATTCCTAGAGAGGTGTTCTCTCAGGTTTTTGGTATTTGTGGTTATCCCACATTCACAGGGGTCCTGTGCCCCTAACCTCAGTGATGAAGTATAATGTCCCCAATACAGGAGGCCCTTGTTATCCGCTGGGGTTTGGTTCCAGGTTAACAAAATCTGTGGAGGCTGAAGCTCCAAAACACACTGCAGAAATCATCCAGTTTGAGACCGCTTTAACTGCCCTGGCTCAGTGATAGGGAATCCAGGGAATTGTAGTTTAGTGTGGCACCAGAGCTCTCTGGCAGAGAATGCTAAATGTCTCACAAAACTATAGTTCCCAGGATTTTCTAGCATTGAGCCAAGGCAGTTCACGCGGTCTCAAAGTGGATTAGTTCTGCAGTGTGTTTTGGACCCAAGTCCCATTAAATATGGCAGAGCAAAATGGCGTCCCTTACATCAAATGGGAAAAAAATCAAGCTTTGCTATTGGGAATTTAGACTTTTTTGGGGGGACTATTTTTAAGCCATGGCTGCTTGAATCCATGGATAAGGACTGTATAATATATAGCCCTGATAAAATAATACTGCTTGGCTTCAGTGTGACAGTGGTTCCCAAACTCCAGATGGTTTGGACTTCAGCTCCCAGAATCCCTGACTGTTGACCAAGCTGGCTGAGGGGGGGGGGGCTTCTGGGAGTTGCAGTCCAAAGACAAAAGACAAAAAGGGACCCCTTCCAAATGATTCTGGCAGCAAGCATGACAGAGGTTGCATCCACACTGTGGAAGTAATCCGGTTTCAGACTGCTTTAACTGCCTTGCCTCAATGCTACGGAATTCTGGGAATTGTAGTTTGTTGTGCACAACAAACTGCAATTCCCAGAATTCCATAGCATTGAAGCAAGGCAGTTAAAGCAGTCTGAAACTGGATTATTTCTCCAGTGTGGATGCAGTGCTTGCAGAGAGGTGAGGGAGAAGACTCCAAAGGAGCAACAAGGCGATGCCTCCCTCTTGCACCTCTCTCCCTGCCTCCGAGGCATGTACAGAATGCTGGCTGGGTGACGTCAAAAAGCCTCTCGGTGACGTCACGCCCCCTGAGGAGGCTGCCAGGATGCTGGAGGGAGGGGCTCAGTGTCAGGCTCAAGGGGAAGCCAGCAGCCAGCGCCCCCCGGCTGCTCCCTTATTACCAGCTACATGCGGGGCTTAACCGGGTTTGGAAACCATGGGGAAGAATAAAGGTGAGCCCAAGGGGCTGGCAGAGTGGCCTGGGGCTTGGCAGCCTCCAAGGGACCCCCCTTTTCCCTCCTTTGAGGGCTCTGGAGAGCCTCCACAGCCAGAGGCAGTCTAGCTGAATTGCAAAGAAGCCACTAGAGAAGTAGGGGAAAGTTTGGGCACAGGACCAAGGAGAGCCTTTGGTTCCAGGCTAAAGCCATGAAGCTTTACCCCGCCTTTCTCCCAAGTTGGGACCCAAGGCGGTTTACAACACACACACACACACACACACACACTTCTTGAAAATAATGCCCAAAGGATGGAGGAAACAGCCATTCTTCACTACTTTTGGTTCCCAAATTGTATGCATATATTAACACACACACACACACACACACAATATATATATATAGAGAGAGAGAGAGAGAGAGGGAGTAAAACAGCATTTTAAAAATCCAATCAAAACAAAAAGCTTTCAGGGGGACCTGGGGACTATATAGTTTCTTTAGGGGCATAGTGGGTTTGAATGCAGGGCTAGGACTCTGGAATTGTTGCTGCTGCTGTTGTTGTGTGCCTTCAGGTCATTTCCAGTTTATGGTGACCCTATCATGGGTTTTTTTGGCATATTTTCTTTTCTATGTTTTTTTTTTTTTTTTTTTTGCCCTTGCCATCCTCTGGGGCTGAGAGAGTGTGACTCGCCTAAGGTTCTTCAGTGGCCAAGCCAGGATTCGAACCAGAGCCACGGTGCAGCACTCAAACCATTCTGCCACTCTGGCTTTGGAGACCAGGGTTCGATTCCTGGTTTGGCCACAAAGCCCAATGTGGGACCGTGGGCAAGTCACACTCTCTCAGCTTCAGGGGAAGGCCATGGCAAACCTCCTCTGAGCAAATCTTTGCCAGGAAAACCCCATGATAGCCCATAGTGTTGGACTATGACTCTGGAGGCATGGATGGTGCCATTTTGGTGTCATAAAGAAGACTCATAAAACTGAGATTATTATTGGCATGTATAATGTTACTAGGATAATAGTAATATTCGTTTCAGCACGGGAGCCATCATGGTGTAGTGATTTGAATGCTGGACTAGGACTCTGGGAGTTCAGGGTTCAAATTCCCACTCAGCCATGGAAGCCTGGTGGGCAACTTTGGCCAAGTCCCAGTCTCTCTGCCTAAGAAGAGGGAAATGGCAAACCCCTTCGGAACAGATCTTGCCAAGAAAACCCCGTGAGAAGTTCACATCATGGTTGCCATAAGTCAGAAATGACTTGGAGGCATATGACAACAAGTAGGCACTTTAAACTGAACCTGTTGCAGTGTTTCATTGTGAAGTGCTCCTCTTCACCCATAGACTGTTCCAGGATATTCCATTGTGTTTCACCATCCATTCCAGTGTTAGTTTTTTGTTGAATTTCAGCATCAGAATAATGAAAGCCCAGCCATGGCAAAGGATAGAAAGGATCCAGAGTCCAACAGACGCAATTGGACTTCAGCTCCCATCCGTCTTAGACAGAAGAGCCAATGCTGAGGGATGATGGGAGCTGCAGTCCAACAGCACTGGGAGGACAATGTATTCCCTATACCTGTGGTAGGTGCAAAAATAATGCTTCTAATGAGAGATGTCTCTCTATGTAGGAAGTAACAGATAAGTGACATACAGATGGGAATTCCTCCTGAACAGAAGGTTTAAGTAGAATATGTCCTGGAAAAGGAGGCCTTGTTGAGATGCATGTTTCTTTGAGGCCTCAAGTTGTACACTCCAGTTGCACACTCTAATCCTGACATTCCAGTATATGTGTGCACAAACAAATACACAGGCCCTGTTCAAGGATTTGGTATTCATTTGTGCTCCACACATGAAGAAAGGAGTACGGTACATTAACACCACCAACCTTACCTCACACAAAAGCAACATGACTGAAGGGAGGACACTGTTTTACCTTTGGATGGTCTTTGTATGCGCCAGAAAGCATACAAAACAATAACCAGCTTGTGTGCAGAGCCTACACAGATACAGGCTGTCCTCTTCAGACACGTCACTTTCATATGAGGAGCATGAGAATGGAGGTTGTTGGCACTAGTGCACTCTCCTCCTTGCACATGAATATACATGCTTACCAAATTCTTCAGTAAGGGTACAAGCCCCATCATAAAATGAGATATGAAATGTAGGAAACAAAAGACAATCCTTTATGTAGATAGTCGCAAGCACAGGCATGTTTATCTTGCGTGGAGGAAGCCCATAAACCTTGAGCAGAAATGTTATTGTCTGTCAGAACACCATACAGTAAAATGAAGTTTAAATAAAATACTGACTCATCAGCACTGCTATTACATCCTTAACACCACCTGCACAGAAATGTTCAGAACCAAAGGCTAGCATACAGCTCATGGCCCAGATTTTCACTAGGGAAGGTAGCATGGAATGTGTGTGTGGGGCAAGATAAGGGCATTGCCCTCCCAGATAGGAATGCTTCCCCGCTTCCAAGCTTTTCCATTTCATTGTTGTGGTTACTTTCCCTCGAGTTGACCAACTCATGGCAGTCCTATGGATGAGACATCTCCAAGACTCCTTATCATCCTCTGTTCTGCTTAGTCCCTGCAAACCCATGCCTCTGGCTTCCCTGATTGAGTCCATCCATCTTGCTTGCAGTCTTTGCCTCCTACTCTCTAGCTTTCCTAACATTATTATTTTTTCTAGTGATCCATGCCTTCTCATTATGTGGTTAAAGTATGACGGCCTGAATTTGATCATCTTGGCTTCCAAGAGAATTCTGGTTTGATCTGTTCAAGGACCCAATTGTTTGTCTTTTTGGCTGCCCATGGTATCCTAAGTGCTCTTCTTCAGTACCAGATCTCGAATGCATTGATTTTTTCCCCTGTCTGCTTCCTTTATTGTCCAGCTGTCATATCCAGACATGACAATGGGAA
The DNA here is from genome assembly GCA_023333645.1 of Sceloporus occidentalis. NCBI lineage: Eukaryota > Metazoa > Chordata > Lepidosauria > Squamata > Phrynosomatidae > Sceloporus > Sceloporus occidentalis. The sequence continues at coordinate 20,268,851 of JALMGF010000007.1, forward strand.
ATACAATGGCCAGGACGATTCTAACTTTAATAGTCAGTTGTATCTCTTTACTCCTCAGGATCATTTCTAATTCCTTCATAGCTGCCCTTCCTATTCCCAGTCTTCTTCTTAGTTCTTGACTGCAGTTACCACACTGGTCAATATTTGATCCTAGGTATGGGAATTCTCTGAGTATTTTGATTTCCTAATTGTCTATATTGAATTTATGTATTTCTTTGGTGGTCATTATTTTTGTTTTATGTTCAGCATTAATCCTGCTTTAAACTTTCATCATTGACCTTCCTCCGTAACTGTTCCTGTCTTCTGCCTGTATTATTGTGTCATCCACATACCTTAGGTTATTGATGTTCCTTCCTCCTGTCTTCATTCCTCCTTTTTCTCAGTCTAACTCTGCTTTTCTTATGATGTTTTCAGCATACAAGTTGAACAAATAGGGTGACGGGGCGCAGCCTTGCCTGACCCCTTTCTCTTTTGAGAACCATTCTGTTTCTCTGAATTCAATTATGACAGTGGCCTCTTCTCCTTGGTATAGATATCTCACCAGGACTATCAGATGTAGTGGCACCACCAATTCCTTGAGTGCGTTCCATAGCTTTTCATGATCTATACAGTCAATTGCTTTGCTATAGCCTATAAAACACATGTTGATTTTTTCCCCTGGAATTCAGTTGTGCACGCTATTAGCCACCTTATGTTTGCTTTGTGGCCTCTAGTGCCTCTTCCTTTTCTTAACCCCGTTTGGACTTCTGGAATGTTTTCTAGCATTCCAAAGAGTAAGGCTGCCTCCGCACTATAGAAATAATAAGGTTTGATACCACTTTAACTGCCATGGCTCAATGCTATGGAATTCTGGGAATTGTAGTTGGTTGTGGCATCATCTGTGGTGCCACAACCAACTACAATTCCCAGAATTCCATATGATTGAGCAGTTGCATCACTAGGGGTATTTGGGGTGTGTGGACCTCACCAGATGACACTAATTTTGGAGGGGGGGGGAACATCACTGTTCACATACCTACCGTTTGGCAGAAATGGGCCGTGGCATTCACCTGCTTCCCTTTAAAATGCTTTAAGAGATGGTGGGAGTGTGGCAAAGCTCAGTGGTCTTATGTTTTGATTTGTAATTTAGTAAGAGAAACAGCATAGTGTAGTGGTTTGAGTGCTGGACTATGATTCTGGAAACCAGGGTTTGATTCCCTTCTCAGTCATGAAACCCACTGTGTGACCTTGAGGAAATCACACTCTCTCAACTTCAGGGGAAGGCAATAGCAAACCTCCTCTTAACAAAATATTGCCAAGAAAATCTAATGATAGGTTTGCCTTATCACTATAAATCAGAAATATCTTGAAGACACACAATAGCAACAACAACAGTAACAACAACAACAACAACAAGGGACTAAAACTTTTTACCTCTAGTTGCCCTTCCCTAACTGCAAACCCCAGGATTCTGTAGGATGGAACTGTCACAGTTAAAAGTGGAATCATTGGAGATTTTCAGATGGGGGGAACATGCCGTGAGTAAAAGGCAAACTCCTGGCATAATCATACAATCATACTGAAGATATTCAGACAACATTGCACTCATCCAGGACTCAGTAAATATCCAGAAATGCTCCAGCAACAAACCACTCCTAGGACTTTCCTAGATAAGTCCTGGATGAGCACGACCACATGATTATGACGGGAGTATGCCTTTTATTCCCGGCTTTTCCCCTTCGTCTGAAAATCTCCATAGTTAAAGTGGAATTGTCTAGAGTGAAAAGGTAGTGTGAATGAAAAATACTTCCAATCTATTCAGGCTGCAGGTACATTTCTTGCTATGCTTCCTGTTCCTATGTTGAGACCACTACATTGTTCTTCAGCTGATAGTTCCTTCTCACCCACAACTGGATGGCAGCCAGATCAAAGCTGGAAGGCACCCAGGACAGCATTTGTACTGACTCTTCCCTTTAAAAGATTGCTAGGAAGAGAAAGATAATAAAATTAAAAATGGACCCCATGTGATAGGCTTGGGTTAACTAAAGGTCCTAGCTCTGCAAAGGCTGAAGAGAGTCAATGATCTATATTAGTCTGGACTAACTTAAGTTCCATTGATTACAGTGTGGGGATATGCTAAGTTTGACAAAGTCTGGGTCCAACCTTACGTCAATTGCATCTTCATTGGTAGGGCATCCCCTGTCCTGTGCTCTACATACATTTTGCATTATTGTTTCCTACTGTTAATTCATAAAGTTCAGGAACTTTGCACAGCTATCTGGTTGATACAGTGAAAACCTGCCAATGAGTAGGGAAGGGATAGGTTTATAGACCCTAGCTTGAGTCATGGTCTGATTGTGAAGATGCATCCTTTCCATTTGTTTTATAGGAAGCTGGAGAAAATTTTTCTGCTGTGCTGGCCCACCAGAAACTCAGTCTTCAACATGGTAAGCTGCCCCCTCTTTCCTAGTGAATTAAATGGAGCTTTATGCACCTTTTAGAACAGTGGTGAACAAACTGCAGATGTTGTTGGACCACGACTCCCATCAGCTCTAGGCATTGGACAGGAAGGCTTGGAGGTGCTTTTGAGCAACACCTGCATTAGATGATTGTTCCAAACCTGAAAATGTTTCAGTATTACAGATGAGGAATTATGTGAGTGCAGCACACAGTTTTCCAGCAAACTATTCGGCAAGTTGTTAATTCTCAACTGAGAAACAATAAACATCTAAAGATTTAAGCTCAGAATAACTATATGCTTATCCACCACAGATGTGGTAGTAAGGGAGCTTGTGAATCGCAGAGAAGTTTCTTGAATTATTTTTTAAGTCGCACAAATTTTGCAAGAACTATTTATTTAGAGCTAGCTCTTTTGAACTAAAAAAAATCCATGCTTAAAGGAGGATATTCTGCGTTCTTTATGGCAGCTATTGATTTGCTATTGTGGCAACTAATTGTGCAATCTGAAAATGCAGATCTGGCACTGCTGTACTAATTGGTGTGTGAGAAAGTATTAAACAATAGAATTAACAGTTGTTAACTTTCAGACTGTATTCCATACTGTAAATGAGTTCACAGATTTGTTTGATGCCACTTTTATTGTCATGACATTCCTCAAAGAATCCAAGGAACTGAGTTTTGGAGAGCAGGCTAACAATTATCTTTAGTCTCAGGAGCTTATCACATGGAACCTTACCGTGGGCAAAAGGTTCCTGGAGCGTTCCTGAAGTGTGAGGGTGTGATAGTGTGTCATGCGTCCAAAACGTCATTGAGGCATCCCGCTTCTCCCTGTCAACAAAGCGTTTTTGGAGCAGCCATTTCTTGCAGAACGGAAGATCCCATCATAAAAAAAATGGCTGCTCCGCAAATGCTTCATTGACGGGAGAGAAACGGCACACCTCAATGACGTTTTAGAAGTGCGACGTGCTATCACACCTTCACACTTTAGGAACACTCCAGGAACCTTTTGCCAATGTTTTACTGATTATAAGTGCCTCCGTGTGAAATGGCTATTAACCCAGATTAAATCTATTGTGTAGGTAAGTTCCCCTCTCTGCCATTGTTAACATGGAATATCGTAGAGATCTGAATAGTGCTAAGTTTAAACAAATGCATTAAGTTGAATTGTGGCTGAGTAGAGCTAAGAAAAATTACTTTTTAATAGTCCAGAAAGTAACTTTTCCAAGCTCCGACCTAATCATAGTTCCCATTTACCGTTAAAAACCCCCTCTAATTCATAAACTTCTAATACAATACATACCTATATGCTGGGCTTGGAATGGATCATCCCAGTCCACAGTACAAAGTCTTTCCAGGGACATTGGCACTGCCCTGTGTCCCCCTCTATATTTTCTGTGTGCCTCTTCAAGAAAACACGGGAAGAACACGGAGATGCACTGTTCCTTTTTAGTCTGATTCTTCCCATGGTGGGAAGATACCTGGGTATAGGGTGGCTGACTCAACTGTGCTCTAGTCTGCGGCTGAGAACCTTTAGGGCTGAAGGGTGGGGTATAAATACCATAAATAAATAAATAAATAAATAAATAAATAAAGGAGAGCGTTCTGCATCTAGAACACATTGACTGTAGTCTTGTAGGGTGGTGTTCTCTAAAGATTTATTTTTCATAGAAACAGCGGATGACATGGACAAACCTTTCCTTCGACCCTTTCATAGTATATAGTTATAGTACTACGATTCTATTTTAACTGCTATGGTTCCAGCCTATGGAATCCTGGGATTTGTAGTTTGGTGAGGCCCACATGTGGGACACTTGGCATGCAGAGTATACAGGAGTCTGTCTTTTAGTAGGATAAGAGGTTTTTCAGTGGTTATTCTCTGCCTAGTGAGATCTGTCAGTTCTGCTCAAGCTGGAGGTTTTAGGTAACTAACTGAAACCTCTTTTCCAACTAGGTTTCTTAAGTACTTTTTTAAAAAAATGTCTCCTTCAGAATATTCTATATAGAAATATATTTTATTGATAGGTTTTTATAGTGACTTGATATTTTAATTGATTGTTGGATGCTTCTGTCTAGGTAGAGGCAAGATAATTAAATCTCCCCTACCATTACAGAGTGGTCCCAATCCAGACTGGAGCTACATGTGCCTGTTGTTGTGAGGCTTCATGTTGTTTCTAACTTATGGTGACACTAAGGTGAACCTATTGCGGGGTTTTCTTGGCATGATTTGTCCAGAGGATTTTTTGTCTTTGCCCTAATCTGAGATTGAGAGAGTTTGACTTGCCCAGGGTCACCCGGTGAGTTTCCATGGCCCAGCGGGGATTTAAATCCTGGTCTCCAAAGTTGTAGTCCAATGCTCAAACCACTAAACCGTGTTGGCTCTGGTAAAAAAGGGAAAGAGTGAACTGCATTATGTGATTTAACATATCATGCAGCTTAGCCCTGATGGTCACTCCGATCTTGATGATACATAAAGAAATGGTTCCTGAATCCAGAACTTCATTCTGGCTGGCAGAGGGCTTCCTATTTTGTTATTTGTTGGATTTATAAATCTGGATTTATAAAATCAAATTAATATTGGATTAAATTGTTAAAACCTCAAAATGAAGTGAAATGCTTTAAATCTTACATGTAAATGGAAGTCTTGGTGACTCTCCTTGGTTACCTGTCAAGCTTTGACAATGTCTTCATTTATTTCAGCCTTAATATCAGTGAGTCTCATCCCTTCAAGCCTTTCTCAGAGCCAGACCCAGAAGAGGACCAGGTAAGTCATTGTCTGAAGGGGCAAGCCTTGAGTGAAAATGCCGTTGAAAGAGGGTAGATAGTGAACTTCCTCAGACACCTGATGGTAGCTGGAGAACTGAGATGTTACTGCTTGTAAGGTGTTCACTTACTTCACTTTCAGGAGTGTAGCTCTAGGGGATGGGCAAATGAAGGCATTGCCTTCCCAAATAAGAATTGTGTCCCCTCCAAATGAAATTTTCCCTCATCCCCAAATTTCTAGTATTGCAGGAACTTAAAACGTCAGCTGAGCATTTAGAAATACAGCTAAATAAGGGGCAGGCAAAGTACCAAATGCATATGAACACAGTAAAAATAAAGGTTCTAAGTATGAATGATTTTCAGTGTTTGGAGTGCTGAAAATGTGGGGACTTTTAGAATTTTAACTGTATCCTCTTTTATTGTTGTAATCTGCTTGGATTCCAAGTGATTAAGCAGAATATAAATAATAATAATAATAATAATAATAATAATTATTATTGACTGAAGGGTTATTTTATGGGGGTGGGTGGGACACAGAATTCTTATTTGGGAGGGCAATTCTCTTCTTTCTCCCCCATCCCCTACATCCCTACTTACTTTCACCTCTGGGAAAGAGATTTTGTGAGCTTTTGCCTTGTTTTGGAATGCTGCAAACCTGCAGAGGGATAAAAGAAATGGGTGTGTAGAGGGTGGGAAGAAATATCTCAGCACTGTTGTACCTCCCCAGTCTTTAATCCCACCTGTCCTGTATTAATGAATACTTATGTAACCCAGTGGCTTTGAAACTGAGTTCCAGTGAATACCTAGACTGCCAAAATAAAGCTGCTTCGGGTCTCTTTGGAGGTATGCTATTTAAATGATGCATGGGTCCTAACAGTCTGGAGGTCGCGCCAAAGCCACACTCCATTCCTAAGCACTGGAGCGTGGCTTTGGTGCAGCTTCCGGATTCTTCTGACGCATGTATCATTTAAACAGCATACCTCCAAAGAGACCCGAAGCAGCTTTATTTTGGCAGTCTGTAACAGGCCTTGGGTTCCACAGAAACCCATTAGGAGCTCTGCAGTTAGTAGATCAGTTGTCATGATAGACAAGCTGCCCTCAAAGAATGTCATTGCTCCAGTTGATCTGACACTGAAATGGACAGTTGCAAAGGAGGATTTGGTATATTCCCATGTATACATGCTGCATGTGTGGGGCAGTGATAAGGCTGTACACTTCATGAACTGACTGTGCATTTCAGAATGTGCGCCAAATCCACAGCAACATCCTGGAATGATTGGCTGTCAAGTTAAGGAAGGAAAGAAGGAAGGTAGAAATTAAAGAATTATTCCTCACACTTGGTGAATGTCACATGTGTTTTGTGCTCTGTCAGCCTACCCACCCCCACAGTTTTTGCCTTAATGCTCAGTTTTAAGAACTTGACTAACACAAGTGTAGATCCTCAACAATGTTTTTGGGCTACAGTTCTCAGTATCCTCAACCATCAATGGGGGTGGTCTCCCAGTGGATTCAGTGTGTTGTATTTGAAAAATATAACTTTTCTGAACTCTCAATATACTTTATGCCATTTGGAAGTATAGTATGTTCTGTTTCCAAACTTCCCACAATAGGACTCCACTCTGTAATATTTGGTTACAGTTCCTTTCCGGGGTGTACGTTAGAATCACTTTTATACATTCTGTACAATTGTTGGATAATTTGGTTACTCCTTATGTGCTCAGCAACAGGATTAAGTATAGTTGGCCCTTCATATCTAGATTCTTTATCCATGGATTTAACTATCCATGGTTTGAAAGTATTCCAAAAAGATATAAATTCCCAAAAGCAAACCTGGATTTTGCTATTTTATATAAGGGATACCATTTCACCATGCCATTGTATTTAATGGGACTTGAGCATCCACAGACTTTGGTATCCATGGGGGACGGGTGGGCGGATGAGTCCTGGAACTAAAACCCAGCAGATACTAAGGGTACACTGTACTATCATCACAACTACATGTTTCATCTCTTTGCGACCCTTCCACCAGGGTCACAGGCATTAGTTGGATAGGATGTTTTTCCCCTATCACATTCCAGTGGCTTTGGAGTCTTTTCCCATCCTCTTTCTCTCTTTTAAAGCTGTGACTCTGTACACACTAATCTTGTCTGAAGTTACATCTTCTGTTAAGGGGGAGAATGGCTCTGAAATCATGTGCCTGTGTAAATACATTTTGAGATGTTATGCAAGGAGATATCCGGTACTTCCTTGTGAAGCATTTCTCCCCAGGTTGTGTAATAGCAGCTGGATGGCACTAGGCTGCTGCTTAGCCCCTCCTTGGTCCAAGTAGCCACTGATTGGCTAGATGGGGGCATCAGGAGAGCCCCATTGTGTTGTCACCCTCTTTCCTACACTTTTGTATTCCTTCCTTCCAGGCCTCCTTTATGTTAAATAGGATTTTGGCCAGAGAGAGGAAGAGAAAAGGAGAGCCTCTTCTACCTAGCAGCAAGAATGATGGCAGTGCTTCCCTTCTTTTCAAGGAAATAGATGTAATTCTGTCTAGCCGCCATAAGTAAAGCTTATGAACTGACAGTCCTTCTGAAAGAGGAATAAAACAGTCCAGTATCCTTGCCATCTAACAAATCAAGTCTAAATGGTATCTGCTCAACATTCTTGATGTGATTTCATTTATCCCCAGTTGTTCACAACATCTCTTGGAGAAAAACAATGCAAGAGAATATTCTGGATGTTATGGCAACAAGTAAAACTTATGCTTGCATGTGATTTACTTAACACAGGTTGAGTATCCCTTATCTGAAATGCTTGGGACCAGACGTGTTTGGGATTTTGGATTTTTTTTTTCAATTTTGGAATATCTGCATATACACAATGAGATACCATGGAGATGGGACCCAAGTCTAAACATGAAATTCATTGTTTTTTGTATACACCTTATAGACAAAGGCTGAAGGTAATTTTATAGATAATACTTTAAATAATTTTTGTATGAAACAAAGTTTGTGTATACTGAACCACTGGAAAGCAAAGGTGTCACTATCTCAGCCACCTATGTGAACAATTTTGGATTTTGGAATATATTGGATTTTGGAATTCTGGATAAGGGATACTCAGCCTGTACATTCATTCTTCATTTTTTCAGTTGAAAAAGCTCTTGGTTAAAAAGACAATTAAAACAATGCCAGCTAAAATTTAGGCTGAAAAGCAACAGCAACAATAGTAGTAGAGGTCTTGAACTGTTGTGCAAAGATTTGCATTGATTGGTGCCACAACAGAAAATGACTTGCTAAACTCAAGAGGATACTTCTTAATCTGGAACAGAGATCTAGGTTTTCTGAGGTGATCCAAGGTTCAAATATATTCAGTTTCAAATTCATTGACTGAGAAATTCAGGGAACTGATACTTCCATAGCTTTTCGGTGTTATGAACATGTACACTTTTATATGCACTTGTATGCTTGTGTTTAGAACCCTGAGACTAATACCAGACAGCTATATTGTTCTTCAAAGCAACAAACTTCTGAATGGCATGTTGAGGTCCATAACGGTGTGTTTTTACATGTCTTGCTGTAGCAACTTTAAGGTTAGTAGATTTATTGCAGCCGAAGCTTAACCAAAACATTTTTTATCTGACACAGTGCATTCTAAAATGGGGCAGTTTATGCCACCATGAATCCATTTGTCTTTAAGGTGGTCCAAGACCCTCTCATGTTGTTTTTAGCTGTGTCAAACAGACAAGGTGCTGTGGGACAGTTATTCTTCCAGGCCGTGGTCAGATTATGTTAGCATTCTGTCACTTCAATTGACAAAACCTGCACTAAAGGATGCAAGGAATTGTAGTTTGGTGAGAAGCTGAGTGTTCCCTGGGCAGAGGGAATGTTATCTAACCAGGCTTAGTTTTATATTGTATATCTACCAAAGACTACAGCATTGCTTAACTAGTATTTATTTATTTATTTAATTTATATTCCACTTTTCTCCTGGTATGGGAGCCAACACAGCCAACAAAAATTTAAAAACAAAATGCAAAAAATCTTGTTGTTCTTGTTCACTGCTAGGAATTGAATTTGACTTATGGCACTCTGTGAATGAAAGACCTCCAAGTCACCCTGTGATCAACATCCCTGCTCAATTCGCAAACTGTGGCTTCCTTGGTTGAATCTATCCACTTTTCCCTACTGCCTTCTACTTTGCCTAGCATCATTGTCTTTTCTAGTGAGTCATATCTTCCATTGATATGTCCAAGTACAGCAGTCTCAGCTTAGTCATCTTGGTTTCTAGGGAGAGTTCAGGTTTGGTTTGCTGTAGGATCCATATGTTTGTCTTTTTGGCAGCCTGATATCTATAGAACTCTCCTCCAGCACTGCACTTCAAATTGAGTGGATTCTCTTCTTATCAGCTTTCTTCACTGTCCATGTTTCACCAACATACATAGAAATTGGTAATAGGATGGTATGGATAATGCTGACTTTAGTATTCAGTGATATGTCTTCACAATTCAATATCTTGTCTAGTTCCATTATGGCTGCCCTTCCAAGTCCTAGTTCCTTCTGATTTTTTGATTGAGTTCTGCATTCTGATTAATTACTGAGCCAAGGTATGGAAAATCTTGTCTTAATTCATCCAAAACACACTGCAAAAATAATCCAATTTGAGACCACTTTAACTGCTCTGGCTCAGTGCTAGGGAATCCTGGGAATTGTAGTTTATTGTGGAACCAGAGCTCTCTGACAGAGAAGGTTAAATGTCTGACAAAACTACAGTTCCCAAAATTCCCTAGCATTGAGCCAGGGCAGTTAAAGTAGTCTCAAATTGGATTATTTTGCAGTGGGTTTTGGACCATTGTCTACTTTAAAGTTATGCAAATCATCTATGAGAATTATTTTTGTTTTCATAATGTTCAACTGTAACCTTGCCTTTGCACTTTCTTCCTTGACTTTCTTCAATAGTTGTTCCAAGTACAGTGAGCCTGTGCCATACGCGGGCTCATTATAGGTGGCTTCCAGTTTATGTGGAAGCCACTAGGATGCTGCGTGGCATGCACGAGCCCCATTATATCTAATGAGACTCAAGCATACATGCTTTTTGTCATCCGGAACGGACCCTCCGCGTAAGGCAAGGGCAGACTGTATTTGCTATTTTCTGCTATCCGCATATTTAAAATTGTAGATATTCCTTCTTTCAATTTCCCCACTTCCTTCCTCCAAATCTAATCCATTTTTACTTATGATACAATCAGCATACAAGTTTAACAGCTAGGGTGATAAAATGCAGCCTTGCCTGACCGCATTGCCAATTGGAAAACATTCTGTTTCACCATATTCTGTCCTAATGGTGGCCTTTTGTTCTGAGCAAAGGTTACACATTGGGACAAGTAAATGTTGTGGCTCACCAATTTCTTTAAGAACAATTCATTTTTTTTTCATGATCTACTCAATCAAAGACATAGCTATAATTTATAAATACAGGCTAATTTTCTTCTGAAATTGTTTGGTGCACTGTAGTATCCAATATAGGTTTGCAATATGATTCTTAGTGCCTCCACGTTTTCTGAACCCATCTTACACATTTGGCATTTCTTGCTCCATATCTCTCTGGCTTTGCTTCGCGAACGAAGATTCAGGAAGGACTCATCCCGCGCTTTGTACAAGCGCGTTGGTGACTAAAAAGGCCAATTTGGGATAAACAGGTCCGGTTGCAGAAAGCACAGCAGAAAGTCTCCTTGGGTGATGTTTCCAGGTTGCGGTTCTTTCTGCGTTGTCGTTTCTCTTTGAGGCTCGTTCGGCGTGAGCTTTCGAAGAAGGCTGCAGTGTCATGGATAGTGCGTCTCCATGCCTCCCGATGCGAGGCCAGGGAGGACCATTGTTGGTGATCTATCTGGCCAAGCCTGAGATGTTGTTTCAGGGAGTCCTTGTATCTCTTCTTTGGGGCGCCCCTCTTACGCTGACCCGTGGCGAGTTCACCGTAGAATACTATTTTGGGGAGGCAATGGTCCTTCATCCTAGAAACATGTCCTGCCCAGCGCAGCTGCGTCCTCAATAGCATGGCCTCAATGCTGGTGATCCCTGCTTGCTCGAGGACAGCATATAGGAAAAAAGTAAATACCAAAGTTTAAACATTATTTAGAAATTAATTCTACTAAATCACAAAATTAAAACAGTTGAAAACATATTTAAAATTCAGTTAAAAAGTTAAAAACGTAACACATTGATTGCTGAATTAATAATCTAGTGCAACACAAATAGAATATTTATTAAGATTTATATTCCTCTCCTTCCAACCTATCCTTATGGCTTAATGTATTGTATCTACTTGAGAATGTCATGGCTGCCTATAAGAAAGAGGGCTTCCTTCCAACAGGTGAAGGCAACTCTTGCTTTGAACATAAGATGGAAGTGATCATATTTTCTCCCCCACACAGGAAGAAGAAGACCTTTATATTGAAAGTGAGGTACAGACTTCTAAAATGGAAATACCAGAAGGAAATAGATGGCGGTGGTCACGGTTGCACAGAGAAGTTGAGTTGCAAACCTCTGGAAGTGGGTTACCAACTCCTGAGATAGAGTCATCATCTGAAGCTGATGTTCAGGTTCAGACCTCTTTTTCGAGCATACCAAGGGAAATGGAGGCTCAGGCACAAACATCCTTTCTTTCTTTGCGGTGTCCAACTCCATTTGAAACAGATGCCCACATTCAAACCTCATTTACTGAATTACCAAGAGTACTAGTGGCTGAATCCCAGGTGCAAACATCCCTGCCTTCATTACCTGGTGAAAGGGAGGCCCAGGTGCAAACTTCACTGCCTTCATTACCCGGAGAAAGGGAGGCCCAGGTGCAAACTTCACTGCCTTCATTACCCGGAGAAAGGGAGGCCCAGGTGCAAACTTCACTGCCTTCATTACCTGGAGAAAGGGAGGCCCAGGTGCAAACTTCACTGCCTTCATTACCCGGAGAAAGGGAGGCCCAGGTGCAAACTTCACTGCCTTCATTACCCGGAGAAAGGGAGGCCCAGGTGCAAACATCACTGCCTTCATTACCTGGAGAAAGGGAGGTCCTGGTGCAAACATCCCTGCCTTCTTTGCCTGGAGAAAGAGTGGCTCAAGTGCAAACATCATTGCTTTCACTACCTAGTGAAAAGGAAGTTCAAGTGCAGACATCATTGCCTTCACTACCTGGTGATAGGGAAGTGCAGGTGCAGACATCGTTATCATCGTTACCTGGAGAAAGGGAAGTCCAGGTGCAGACATCACTGCCTTTGTTATCTGGAGAAAGGGAAGTCCAGGTGCAGACATCACTGCCTTTGTTACCTGGAGAAAGAGAGGCCTGGGTGCAAACCTCTCTGCTTTCATTGCCTGAGAACAAAGAAGCCCAGGCCCAGGCCCAGGCCCAGGCCCAGACTTCATTTAGTTCATTTCCAGGATGGAAGTCTTTGAGTAGTTCCCCCCAATCACAACCTTCCTGTCTTGAACTATTAGAGAAGATTGCTTCTTTGCCAATGTTAATTGAGACCCAGATGCAAACCTCAGCTGTTGACTTACCATTTTGTTCAGGAACAGACATGCAAGTGCAGACTTCGTTTTCTGACTATATGTCAGAAAGAGAGGAGACATCCTCCATTGGAACTGAGGCCCAAAATAAGCAGTCACCTTCTGAGTCATCATTAAACATATTATACCCTTTATATGTTGATACTGGGGTGCAAACTTTGCCTGTGGAGATACCACCTGGGAACGACTGGCGTGCTGCACGACTACAAGCTGAGGCCCAGGTACAGACCTCATTAACTTCAGTGACAGAGGAACCTGACACTGTCTTCCAGGGAGAGCTGCCAAAGCTTGAGTTAGAAAAAGAAGAAGCAGTGACAAGTGGACTGGGAGCCCATTTTGCCCTAGAAGAGACGTCTTTCCCACCTGAACTGATTGAAGCGGCTATACAAACATCTGACACTTTGCTTCGGGAATGGGATAAGTGGCACTTACTCCAATCACCACAAATTACTGCACAGGTCCAAACATCAACCCTTGAACTGCTAAAGAAGCTTTCTTTACTATCCCAGATTGAGTCCACTGAACCAAATTCCCATACTGAATTACTAAAGAAAGCTTCTTCTCTTTCAGTGACTGAACCTCTACTTCAGCCTTCAAGTGAATTAATGAGGAAAGCTTCTTCTTGGTCAGAGTGTGGGGCCAAGGGCCAGGCCTCAAATGACGAGCTACTGAAGAAACGTCCTTCTTCAGCACAGATAGTCACCACTTCGGCGCATGACTCTGCAGGAATGCTCTCTGCAGGAATGCCCACAACAAAAAGAACAATTCAGGTACAAACATCTGACCTAGAACTAATGAAGAAGCTTTCTTCTGTGTCACATATGGAAGCTCAGGAGAAGATTTCAGATACTGATTTCCGAAAGTATTCAAGATTGTCATTGGCTGAAGCTGGGGATGAAAATCAGGGTGCACTGAAAGAAAAAAAAGGGTCCCCTGTTACACCACAAGAAGTGGAAGATCAGATACGCAAACGGTATCATGAACTTCCAGAGGTTCAGACATCAGACCCTCAGGCTACAATCCAAGGAGAGTCTTTTTGGCCCTCAACAGTGGACAGTGGGGTACAAACTTCATATGTTCAAATACCATTTGGAAATAAGTGGCGGGCTTCACGCTTGCAAGCTGAAGCCGAGGTTCAGACTGTGGATCTTGAATCTTGTTCCCAATTGCAAAGTAATAAAGAGGCACAAGTGTCCTTGCTTGAAATATGGCAAGCAAGAGACTTGGCAGATACTCAGATGCAGACTTCCAACTTTGATATCACTGAAACTGATGCATTTGAAACAACAGAGTCCCCTCCACCATTAGTTGTGGATAATGAGGCACAGACTTCATTGTTTGATGTTTGGAAGACAAAAGAACCAACCAGTGTCCAAATACAGACTTCTCCAGTTGAGATGCCACCAAAAAGAATTCAGTCTCTACCAAAAGAACAAAACAACACTTTGGTGCAGACCTCCTTTTTTGACATATGGAAGGGAAAAGAACTAGACAATCTGGAAAAGCATACATCTGACAACCAGTTTTTGGAGCCAAAAATTGAGTCTTCTCCTCCATTACACACTGACTTGGAATTGCAAACATCTTTGACGGATGCACGGAGGAAAAAAGAACTAAGGGATACTCAAGCACAGACTTCTTTCCAGTTTCTGGAGCCAAAAATGGAATCTTCTCCTCCATTACACACTGACTTGGGATTGCAGACATCTTTGACGGATGCACGGAGGAAAAAAGAACTAAGGGATACTCAAGCACAGACTTCTTTCCAGTTTCTGGAGCCAAAAATGGAATCTTCTCCTCCATTACACACTGACTTGGGATTGCAGACATCTTTGACGGATGCACGGAGGAAAAAAGAACTAAGGGATACTCAAGCACAGACTTCTTTCCAGTTTCTGGAGCCAAAAATGGAATCTTCTCCTCCATTACACACTGACTTGGGATTGCAGACATCTTTGACGGATGTATGGAGGAAAAAAGAACTAAGGGATACTCAAGCACAGACTCCTTTCCAGTTTCTGGAGCCAAAAATAGAGTCTTCTCCTCCATTACAAACTAATTTGGAATTGCAGACATCGTTCACGGATATATGGAGGAAAAAAGAACTAAGAGATACTCAAGTACAGACTTCTTTAGAATTTCTGGAGCCAAAAATTGAGTCTTCTCCTCCATTACGAACTAATTTGGAATTGCAGACATCTTTGACAGATGTATGGAGGAAAAAAGAACTAAGAGATACTCAAGTACAGACTTCTTTTCAGTTTCTGGAACCAAAAATGGAGTCTTCTCCTCCATTACAAACTAATTTGGAATTGCAGACATCGTTCACGGATATATGGAGGAGAAAAGAAACAGTGGCTACTCAAGTACAGACTTCCTTGCCTGATTTACGAGCAGCAAAGGAAGAACCTCCTCTTGTGTCACAAATGGATGCTCAGGTGCAAACCTCTGAAACTGACATGCCTGTTGAGGATTCATGGCGATCATCACACCTGCAAGCTGATTTTCAACATCAGGCTTCATTGGATCTAGAAGAGAAGACAAACTTAGAGGCTCCTCCTCTGTTGCAAATGGACACACAAGCACAAACCTCCCTTCTTGACCTATGGAAAGCAAAAAAACTAAATCATGCTGAGATTCAAACTTCCTGGATAGATTTGCCAGCATCCACAGTACTTCCGCTCCAACCGCAATATGAAAACCTGGTTCATTCACCCATGCCTGAGAAGGTAGAGTCTCTTCCTGCATTCCAAATCGACTCCCATGTGCAAACTTCCTCTCTTGACATGTGGAAACCCAAAGAACTAACTGATGCTGAGATACAAACATCCCTGCACTATTTGCCACAAACCAGTGAAGTGCTTACAGTCCCAACTCAGGCTGAAATCCCAGTGCAACCACTCACCCTTGGTTTAGCAGATACAGCAGCTGAATTTTCCCTCCAAGATCAAAGTCACACAGAGCAGCAAATCTTGTCTGATGTGTCAAAGCCAATGTCTGTTCAAGGAGGAAGCTCTGAAACTGAATTACCAAAGTCTCCTTCACTATCACAAATCAAGGTCCAGAGCTCTCAGCTTGATATACAGGAAGCCAAAGAACAACCTGATGCCCAGATGCAATCTTCCCATACCACCCTACCAAGTGCCGTATTTGAGTCTCCTGTCTCATCATTCACAGCTGTGTCTCCTGTCACCTCAGGCATGGCCATATCAACTTTGACCTCAGCCATGTCACCTGTCCCCTCAGGCATGGCTGTGTCCCCTGTCCTCTCAAGCAAGGCTGTGTCACCCGTCCCTTCAGGCATGGCCATATCCTCTGTCTCCTCATGTATGGCCATGTCCCCTGTGCCCTCAGCCATGGCCGTGTCTCCTGTCCTCTCAGTCAAGGCTGTGTCCCCTGTCCTCTCAGGCATGGCTGTGTCATCTGCCTCACATATAACTACATCCCCCATTCCTTCATGTACAGCTGTATCTCCTGTTCCTTCCCGCACAGTTGCATCTCCCATCCCTTCACATGTGGCTGCTTCTCCAGTCCCGTCAGTCACAGCTATATCTCCCATTCCATCATATGCAGCATCAGGTACTGCCAGTCCAAAGCGACCACCCACACCTGCATCTCCATATTTAAAAGTGGACCCTGCCCATCTGGATGAGACTAATGCTCCAATACAAAAATCACTGCTTGAATTGTGGACCACAAGAGAGGAAACAGAGGTTCAAATGCAAACTGCGAAGCTTGGCCTTTCCTTTGAAGAAGAGTTCTGTTTATTCACAAAGCTAGAAGAGACCCACATGAAACTTACAGATGTTAAGATACCTGAAGGAAAGAAGTTGGATAAAGTTTCAAAGGTGAAATCAAAAACTCCTGCATTTACTGAAGCACAGGTTCAAACCTCATTTGTTGACATACCCCGGGGAAAGAAATGGCGTTCATCTCGCTTATGTACAGAGGCCCAGGTACAAACCTCGCATCATGATATTCATGTGAAAGATAGGACTCCAACTGTGCATGATCATGCAGTGACCAGAAGGTAAGGAGACTGTTGTGCTGTGAAACAATGTTGTTGAAAATGTTCCATTCTCATTTTGCATCAGAACTTCAAATCTAAAATAAATGAGTTTAAGTCCATCTAGAAATAGTTGCTGGATGGCACCATTTGAGACCATAGGTGGGGAGTATGAATATTTGACAGCTCCCTGTTTAAAATGCTCTCCACACTTGAATCTCAGGGAAAATATTTTAAATTAGCCTTCTCCCTAGCATGCTAAGCTTCAGTGTGCAGATATTTTCCTACTGTCTTCAAAAACTGCACAGTTTTAAAACCTATTCACAATTTACAATTTATTCTCCATAAAATTCACAGGTGGTTATTTTGTTCAGAAAACAATATTGTTATTTTCTGTACAACAAACAAACAAGCTTCATTTATATACCACTTCATACCGCCTAAGCAGTGTCTAAGCGGTTTACAACTGTAACCTAATTGCTGTTTCCTGTTCAGAAAATGCTGTTTTCTGTGCAAAACAATGTTATGCATATTTTGTGCAGAATAAGCCCTCAATTACAGCATCTTCTGTGTAGAAAACAACTTTTTGTGTGCAAGAAACAGTATTATCTGCTCAGAAAATAATATTTCTGTGCAGAATTTGAACAAATGAGTCTGGAACTGCAAAGATTCTGGACAGTCCAGGATTCCTCTCTTCAGGATTCCTCAGTGCTAAAACCCCTCTTTTTATGTGTGTTTGGGTATTTTTAAAGTATTCTTTCCATTCCTACTCTATGCTTTGAGGCTCAGCTGCAGGACAAAACCTTTATTTAGTCTGCCTCTCTGCTCCAAACTAAACCTCAGAGAGCAATAAAGCATTTCATTGCTTTATGGGCCTCTTTGAAGTGAAAACAGGGTCAGGGAGAACACCTACCCTTCCAGTCTGTCATCAGAGGATAAGAGATCTCCCCAGTAAATCACTGAGCATCTCTGAGGCTCAGAAAAGAGGCAGAACACTTGGTGCTTTTGTTAGCCTTTCTGAGCCTCAAGTGTGAGATTTGGGAGCACCCCTGCTAACTAACCATTCTCTAGGCTTTGGAGAAAACCAGGTGGTCAGAATTTGAAAATTCTAGGAAGATCATTCCAACATTGGTCCAAACCATGCTGCTGCAATAACCCAATCTGAGACTGGTTTAACTTGACCTCGCTCAGTGCTTGGGAATTATATTTTATTGTGGCACCAGAGCATTCTGACAGAAAAGGCTAAATGTCTCACAAAACTACACTTCCCAGTATTCCCTAGCATTGAGTCTCCTTGCCCACATAAAAAAACCCTGCCTCTTGCGAATTTGATTAGTTATTTTATGTTGACTTGAGAGATAGCAAAACTAATCTGAAAAAAATGGGAGAATTGTATGGAGGATGCTGGGATGTAATGGGTTGACAATGGCAGCCTGGCTTCTTTGTAAAAATAGAGTGAATAAATGAATCCATTCTAGTTAGGAAGCATTCCATGTGATGTTACAGGTAGCATTCTGTGGACCTGACCTAATAGATTCAACCTAATAGATTCAATCCAATTTATTCAGAGAGTTCATAGTAGTATGAAAGGGACACCCCTGTTCACTTGTCCGGTTTTTGCCTTTAAGAAACAACTTTGATGGGTTCATATGTTGTTCCACAATAAAAAACCTTGTTTGACTGGAAGCAAAAGATGGAAGAAAGTAATGCATATGTGAGCCATAGGAAGCAATGCTCTTCCATTTTCATGTATCTGCATCCTAAAATTGTAGTCTGCATCCTAAAATATGGAGGGATCAAAATCTTTCCTAACTTCTTATTTGATATTACAGGGTGCCAAAGGGACCAAGGAGAACAGCTCCGATGTCTGTGCACTTGCATGTAAAGATGTCTCCAAAGCGGCGAACTAGCAATGAAAGAAAATAGTGAATACTTGGATTTAAAGAAATAAAAGATTACAAAATACCATAAACATATTCAATGACTACTGTACAGTGGTGTTACCAGCTCCAGTGTCACCTTATGCAGAAGAGTGGCACAGCTGGGGGGAATAGCCAAAAAGGTGCATTCACCTCTTCCTTTCCCCTTGCAGTGGTGACCCCTTGCAGTGGGTTTTTCCCACAGGAAGCAGGGTTGGGCACCCTCTCCCCTCCCCACCAACAGGAGGGAAGAGGGCCAGATTGAAGGCTAACTCTCTTTTACGATGTCACCTAGTGTGGACCATACCACTACCCCCCCCCCCCCCCCATATTGATGCCACTGCTTCTATAGTTAATGTGCAGACATGGAAAGTTTTGGAGGTATGTAAAAGGTGATGGATCAGTTAAATGAAGTTGTGTTTAGAAAGTGGGATAAGAACCAATGACACACTCACAATAGTGAAACAAGGTCGATTCGAATAGGTTATAAGTACCAATGTTATCTGTAATTGTTTGCCTTAGAGCAGTGGTCCCTAAACTGTACCCTTTAAGAAATCTTGGACTTCAGCTCCTAGGAGCCTCAGCCGTGTTCTGGGAGCTGAAGTCCAAAATCTCTTAAGGAGTACAGTCTGGGGACCACTGCCTTAGAGGTAAGAAGGACATAACAATGTTTCCTTGGTGTGGCAGCATAATAGCTCAGGTTTTATTTACTGCAAACAGGCTTCTACAACCCAGTTCCAAAAGTCTGTGCTCTTTCAACCTTCCTCTACTATTTTCCCAGTGCCAAATCTGCTGAAAAACTTTTCGCTAGATAAGGAAAACAGGAGGGCTGTAGAGGGTAAAAAGCCTTTGTAAAAAAGAGCTTCAGTGCCAGAGGCTTAGTTAACTGAGGTATGCCTGTAGTTCCATCTGGTGTGGATTCAAGCCAAGCCACTCTGTTGGTTTTTGTCTCCATTCGTGCGTCCAGCTTCCCACCTTACATTCCTCAACCAGGCAGGACTTTTCCAAGTCAAGATACCAAGAGAAATGGCAATGAGGCTGCGTTCCTCTAAGAGCCCTTTACAGTTTGGAATCTGTACAGTGTCTCAGATTACAATCCTATATACACATATTTTGGAATAAACCTTGTTCTCCTTGTCCTGAATTCTCAGGATATGCCCTGTGTCCCAGGTTAAAGGGAGAAGCGTTGTCCGAGGACTGCTCTGCTGGTCATGTGGCCAGAATGACTACACCGAACGCTGTTACCTTTCCACTGAGAAGTACCTACTTGCATTTGCATTATTTTGAACTGCTAGTTTGGTAGAAGCTGGGACTAGCGACAGGAGCTCACCCCATTACGCAGCACCTGGACCTCGAACTGCCAACCTTCCGATCTTCTGATCATCAGAATTGGCGTCTTAACCACTAAGCCACTGCATTTCTTAGGGTCACCATAAGTAAAAAAAATGACTTGGGGGCACAGAGCAATCACCACCTCAAAGAGCACAACCTAGGATTCAAGACACAATATAAAATGGTGCATTTCATGGTGTAGCAGTTTGAGTGTTGAACTAGGACTATGGGAGACCAGGATTCAAATAATCACTCTAAGACTTAGAAGAAAGCAATAGCAAACCTCCTCTAATAGATCTTACCAAGAAAACCCGATGATAGAATTGCCGTAAATTGGAGTCAGTTTGAACGCACATAATGACAACTCATTCATGTTACTGTAGCTAAAAATGAAAGGTGTTTGCTTAGTGAAACAAAAGAAGAAAGTTTTAATCTCATGAGGTCTTCAGATGTACAATTCTAGGAGTCATATTATTTCCTCAGAATGTAGAATGTGGCAAAAGAAGTTAGCAACTGCCACATCGTTTTTGTAACAAGAAAGGGTGTCACAAGTTTGATGTACTATTTTAATTACAGTTTATTAGAGATAGAAATCCAAACCACATGCTTAAGTACTCCTCTCTCTCTCTCTCTCTCTGATAATCTAAAATGTAGCCTGGCTACATTTGGAATTCATTTGGAACAAGGAATAGCCATTAAACCAATTGATCCATAAAGCAAATGCCTCAGTTCTGGGGATTTTGACATTGACTACAGAAACTGCTTTTTCAAATTTTAACTACTTGGTCCCATTGCTGGGCAGCAATGTTCTTTTATCCAGTACAGCTTAGAATCATAGCTTATTTGAAATCAAACTGTACAGTACTGGTCTCACCCACTCTAAAAAAAGTAATATTGGTGGCTAAATCACTCGGCATAATGTGATCAAATATTCCACAGAACATGCCCCAGTGAATATCCTGTTTCCTTCATTCTCACATTTCTCTCTTTCCATTTAAGGCCTCTCTATTCAGAGCAAATCTTATTAAAGCTTCTTTTCCCCTTTACCTTGTGTAGAAGGACTGCTACATCTGGAAAAGACAAGGTGGGTCACAAAGGGAACAGTGTAGAGCTAGATTCTGTTGTCTGTTCTTTGTAAAAGAATTAACTGATCATCAAACAGTTTTAATCTATACTGTAAATTACCTTTGAAGCATTTCCAGTTTTAATGAAGATGTATGTTTGGCAGTTTTTATAATTTTGCATGTTGAAAGATTGCTAACTCGTAGGATAATTTCATGCTGGCCGATAGATGCAGTGGCATGGTGAATCTGCTCTGGATTGTAAAGGAGTTTTCCATGTTTGGGGGGAAAGGGTCAATACCTTGCATAAGTTCTTTAAAGTTTGGACTAAAACCCAAAGTGGATATACCACCCCCTTGACATGGAAGCCATAAGCTCCCCCTGGTAAAATAATTCTGGGTACATATTCCATCTTGCATTTTGTACAGGCACACTTGTTTTCTTCACAAAGGCATATACTTACCTGGATTCATAATAATAATTAATGTACTAATGTGCATTTACATTGTCCCTCAGAACCATAAGAATTAGAAACATGCTTATGTTTTATATTATATACATCACCTTTATGATTCAGGATCAAACTATATGTTAAGGGGAATGCATATCTCTGAGTTAATTTTGTTTTTCTTCCCATAATGGGATCTCCTTTGAGGGGCATATCTCCACAAGCAGGCTTGCAAATTAAACTCATGCTCACCTCCCAGTGATCAATCACATAACAAAGCATGCTAAGTAATGTAATAGAATAATAATTAGAACAAAGCAAAGCATGCTAAATAGAAAATATGAAAATGAAGAAGTGCATGTGTTACGACAAAAGACATCTTCACCACCTGAGGGAGCATCCTTTTTGAATATGTGTTGAACATACAGTCTAATCTGACTTGAAGAGGTGCTTCCTCTAGTGGTTAAAGACAGCTGTTTTGCATAGCACATTATTTCCTCCAACTATATATTTTGCATTTTGCATACTTTGGCCCCATACAGACTGCCAAAATAAAGCTGCTTCGGGTCACTTTGGAGGTATGCTGTTTAAATGATGCATGCATCCTAAGAGTCTGGAATCTGTGCCAAAGCTGCGCTCCAGTCCTTAGGACTGGGTTGTGGCTTTGGCACGGCTTCCGGCCTCTTAGGACTCATGCAGCATTTAAACAGCATACTTCCAGAGTGACCCAAAGCAGCTTTATTTTGGCCTGTCTGTATGGGACCTTTGTTTTGTGATTGATCAATGGAAGATAATCAGGAGTAATTTGGAAGTCTGATTTCTGTATCTATGGGGAAATTTTATTGGAGGGAAATGTGTCAATCACTGGAAACACAC
The DNA here is from genome assembly GCA_023333645.1 of Sceloporus occidentalis. Lineage (NCBI taxonomy): Eukaryota > Metazoa > Chordata > Lepidosauria > Squamata > Phrynosomatidae > Sceloporus > Sceloporus occidentalis. The sequence goes on from JALMGF010000007.1 coordinate 20,291,236, forward strand.
ACGCGCGCGCACACACTTTAACATCTAAACTGAGCCTAAGGCTGTCTTGTATTCTTAAGACAAAAACGTGGTTCTAATATAGCAAGCAGTGCTACCCCAGCATTTGTAAGTATTCAGTGTGAGAAAGGCAAAAAGAAAGACCCCCCAGGCCCCCATCTGATTCGAATTATTTCCACTTCAAGATCTTATATTGGATTAAATCTGCAGACTTCATGTCTCACCTGTTTTGATTCCATTGGACAGGGAATGCTTCCCTTCCTTCATATCTACTTTAAGTACAGATTTTTCAGTACATAGGATGAGACAGCTCTGGGGCATTTAGAATTTCCTTAGAGCTACATTCTTATCCTACTAAGACTCAAAATAGAAATGGTTCCCCTTTTAGCAAGAAAGGGTATTTAGAGTTTATCTAAAAGGGTTTGTCATCTAAATTTTGTCCTACAAAGGAAATAATTATAGTTTAAATGTTATTTCTCATGGTTCCAGCTCCTGGCTTGCAGTATCCCCATCCCCATGTTGCTTTAACAATGCATATCTTGTTATTATGAGATGTTGCAGACAGTTAGTGGGTAACCAGTGGTGGGGGGGGGAACTTTGGGGCCATACAGACAGGCCAAAATAAAGCTGCTTTGGGTCACTTTGGAGGTATGCTATTTAAATGATGCATGCATCCTAAGAGGTCAGAAGCTGTGCCAAAGTTACACTGCATTCCTTAGGACTGGAAGAGCTCAGAGCCTTGGGGCCTGAGGCGTCTTCCCTGGTTCTTAGGATAATGGGGAGAAATCTCAGTGCAAGGGCACCATCTTGAAAAATATGTGTGTAGATATATTTTCTTCATTTGTTGCACAGTATTTCTTATTTTAATAGCATATCCTTTGCAACTGTACCTGAAGGACTCATGCTTAATGACATTACCAGGGGCTGCCCCTTATAACATCAGCAGCCACCCCCATCCTAGTGACATAACAAAGAATTTCCCTAGGTCTCTGGTTTTGGCCTTGAAATCTCAGATCATAGAATGGTCTTGACCTGGCATCTGTAGCCATTAGGGGACTAATGGGGTAGGGGTGCGTGCCATGTTATGATTTTGCATGTTGTGTGGTGTGGTGATGCTGGAGTTGTGTTCAAAACATGCCATCATTGTGACTTCACTGGCTTCTTCCATGTGCATTCAGCATTGGGGCATCATCTATTGCACAATTACCTCCCTGTTGGGCTTTGGTGGTGTTTCTGTGGATGCTGGGGATATGTCTCAGTAAGCAACACCATATTAGTCTAACTTGATAACCACTAATGGCCTTGATAGCACATATATAGGTCAGTTAAAATATATGTGAGTGATCTGGTATCACATGGGACAGTCACCATCAAGACAGCTACTTGTAATGTGTACGTTTGAAGTTAGCTTGCCAGGAATAATTTTTTAAGCCTCTTCTCTTGTGGATAGGATCATGTTCCATGTGTAATCTATGGTGGCATAGCCCAGGAGGAGCTATACCATATGGTATTTCTGCCTGAATATATAAACTGATATTCAAAGAATGGGTTGAGTGGGCAGTGAAATTTGTATTGATTTTGGTGGTGTAAAGCATGAAAATATCTTTTGCTTGAAATATTGATGTAATAAAGAAAAGCTCAGTCTTCTGTCTTTTCATTCCAGAAATCAGCCTTGTCTCATTCAAGAGTGTTTATCTACGAGATTTTGGAAATATAACCCAGCCCCCTTGATAAAAAGTTTTCTGTTCAGGAGAGTGCAGGACAGGAGATTTCCCCACAGAAATGAAATAGAGAACATCTCTGTTGAGAGACTGCCTGTTGCAGAAAAGCAAGGCCTGACTGCTTCCATCTCAGCAAGAGCAGTTGTAATAATGCTTTCCATTCATCTTCTGACACTTCAGGTTGCCATGGTAGGAAATGTTTTCTGTGGAAATGTGCTGATTTGGCCAGCAGAAGCCAGCCACTGGCTAAATGTTAAGGTTATCATTCAGGAACTGATACACAGAGACCACCATGTGACCATCCTAGTTTCAGCAGCATCACTTTTCATTAAACCTGGAGATGTGTCCACGGCCAAATTTGAGATATACCCTGTGCCCTTTGGGAAAGACGACATTGATTCAGTTATCAATGATTTCATCATGCTGTGGCTGAAAAATAAGCCCACCACTTTCACCTTCCACAGGTTTTACCAAGAGCTGGGAAAGTTGGTGAGGAAAATACATGTGCTCAATAGGCAGATGTGCGAAGGAGTGCTGGCTAATCAGGAACTCATGCTCCGTCTGAAAAAGAACAAATACGATGTGCTCCTTTCTGACCCTGTGATGATCTGTGGTGACCTGATTGCTTTAGAACTGGGCATCCCCTTTATGTACACCTTGCGCTTCACTCCAGCCTCAACTGTAGAGAGACACTGTGGGAAAATCCCTGCCCCTCCTTCATATGTTCCAGCTGCTTTGTCTGAGCTGACAGACAGACTGTTGTTTGGAGAAAGGGTGAAAAATGTCATCTCCTACCATGTACAAGATTATGTTTTTCAAAAATACTGGGGAGAATGGGATTCTTATTACAGCCAGGTTTTGGGTAAGTCTGTGTTGTTTCATCTTCCCAGGTATCCACTGGTGGGCCAATATCTGCATAGGAAAGGTCTGCACCATGTCCTTCCCCTTTAGGTCCCCATTAGTTGCCAGAGAGCATGCTCTGAATGTAGAAGGTCCCCGTTTCATCTGATGGCAACTACAGTTAATGGGACCTCCAGGTAGTAGAACTCCATGGACCTCAGCTTTGGGCTTTGTAGAGCTACTGAAAGATGAAAAAGAAGGTACTGAGCTAGTTTGCCTCACTCACAATAAGACATAAAAAACCAACTCATGGATGATGTCAGAAATGAGCCTTAAGAAATTGGGAAAAGCAGTTCATTATTTGGATTGCCAGAAAACCAGTGTAGTGTCACATATACAGTACAAACAACCCTCTAAAGCAGGAGTGAGCAATTGCACTAGGGGAGCTTCCTTTAGGCATCTTGGAGAAACCAGAAGTCTATGACATCTCTTTTGATTGTGGCTGAAAATCACCATGGAGGGTGGGTTGAAATTTTGGGCCATGGTGGGAGGGGGGAAATGTACCTGGATCATTGTGTTTTCGTGGCACTTTAGATGTTCGGAGGTGGATTTTTGTGTTTTGACTAAGCCCTTTTGGGCATGGGAGGGCAGGCGATTTGGGGTCAGGGGTGACATGGCAATACTGGGGACCAGAAAATAGAGCGAGGCTAGGTGTAGCTCATGGTTGCACTTGCCATGTCCCTACTTTAGAGCATGATATTGTCTCATTTAGTTTCCTTCTACAAAGCTTGCATGACAGTTCTTGGAATGTCAAGTCCCTTTTCCTAGTGTACTTGGGTGAAGTGAATACAAAAGATTGCATCTTTTTTAAAAAAACAACAAGGTTATTGACAGTTGGTTTCTTTTTTTTAACTAAAAGGCAGGAAAGCTTTGCTGCTGCTTCAGGTGGGTGCTGAGCATCTTAACTTAGGCCTGCTGTAGTCCTGGGTTTAGAAAAAATGCTCTATGGTGATGTGTCATAATTCTCAGAGGTGTGCATGTGTATGTGGATACATTTGTCTGTCCCAGGAATATGACACTGTTGCTTTCATGTAGGATGCATGAAAATTCATTTCAGTATTTTTAAAATAAATTTCCCCCCCCAATCCACATTTTTTGAACTAAAAAGAAATTGTAAAATGTCACTTGTGGAAGAAACTATCCAAATACATTGAATATTTAACTCTTAAAAGCTTGTGTTGTAATCTATTCAACTATGTTACATTTCACCCCCCTCTCTGACTGAGACATTGTTCCTCTCTATTGGTGGTTCAGAGGGGGGCAGCCGCACCCCATGGTCCCGATCTGGCTTTTTTCTGGCTCAAAAGGTAGCAGCAAAATGCTGCTCTTTTTGTGCTGGAGAAATGCTGCCTTTTCTGCCACTGCTGTGGCTTTTCAGTGCTCCTGCAGCATGTGGTGTTTAAACGGTGCACTGCTGGAATGCTGAAAAGCTGCCTCTGTGAGGGCAGTGGAGTGGCATAACACCAGCTTTGGGGCGGCATCAGGGCATGCATTGTGTGTATGCCATGTCACCAGGAAGCCAGAATATTGTGCCGGTCTGTACTAGGCCTTACTTGGTCTTATCACCAAGTTGCTGTTGATTGACTGTGAATAATCATTTTGTGGGTCCTGTAAAGATATAGCTGTGTTAATCTGTAGAATCAGAATGTAGAGAGATCTTGTAGCACTTTTGAGACTAACTGAAAGAAAGAAGTTGGCAGCATGACTCCTTTACAGAAGTTTGCCTACTCTTCATCTATGATTTTTATGGATACTTCCAGTTTATTGAGAAGATAAACAGCTTTGATTCCATATCTGAGAAGCTTTGTTGTTCTTGTCATGTGCCTTCAAGTTGACTCCATTTTATGTTGACACTACCATAGGGGTTTCTTGGCAAGATTTATTCAGATAAGATTTGGCATTGCCTTCCTCTAAGGCTGAGAGACTATGACCTGCCTAAGGTCACCCAATGGATTTCTATGACGGAGCATGTTTTCAAAGCTTGGTCACCCAGGATCCTCGTTTAACATTCAAATTACTAACCAGCTGAACCCAAAGGGTGCTCACCAGTGGCTCCTCTTCACCCTGAAGTGACCAGTGAGATGCCATAGGGTTCTGGACAGGATTTTGATGTATACATGACAAAATATTGTATATTTTAATCCCTCTTTCTTATATTTTTACTTATTCTTCTTTTCTTCTTTTACCATCTCCTTCTGTATCCAGTTTGAGTTTGTTAATATATCTGGCATCTATTGCTGTGAACTTCTTAATTTTCAATTTGAACTGAGATATAGGTGACCATTGTACTGCACAAGCGGACATGTTTAATGTTGGATTCTTTTTGGTAATGCATGACTGATTGTCCATATTAATTGTTTAAATATATCCAAACAGAGATGTGGAAAATAAAATAAAATAAAATAAAATTTTATTGTACAACAAATAAGTGAAGCATTTAGCAATATTCTGGCTCCATTCAGAATAAAAATCTATATATTTATTAAATAAATAATAATTTTATCCACTCCTAATATGGAACCCAATATGTGTTAAAACCAAATACAGTTATACACAATGGATAATACAAAAACGCAATATAATACAAAAATAAATTACAAAGTTAACCAAACAATAATAAAACAAACACCACAGTTCCCCATGTAATGCATAAAACTTGACAAAAAATTACTACCAGTTTTAGATTCTTTCTCCTGTAGGGCCACATCATTCTAAAGATTGTAAATCTCTAGCTTTACTTGGGGTGTTGTTGTTATTGTTGTTGTGTGCTTTCAAGTCATTTCCGTCTTATGGCGACCCTAAGGCAACCCTGGATGTTATCACATGGGACGAATGTCTCTCAATTTTGAAAGAAAAGAAAGTAGAGCCAATTTGAAAATGAACTCTATTACGCTGATGGTTATCAAACGCACAGAAGAACACAGTGCCCATCCCAAAGCCAAAGTAGTGCGAATGCAAAAGTAATTATCATATGAGTACATATCCTTCGTAGTCTAGAATTCAAATTAGTATCCCTACACATGCGCAGTGAGGGCAGAATCGGATAGTGACCTTTTTACACTTCCAGCAGGGCTTGCCTCCGGTTCCCGTGGTTTTGCCTTGTTTCACATTATTTGTTCATTCATTACTCTTTATTTCACATTATTTAGTCAATTCGTCAATTCAAAACCAGTCCAAAGCAACCTTGTACTTGGTTTGAGACTACGACTCTAGTGGGCAGGGATTGAATCCCACTGGGTGACCTGGAGCAAGTCACACTCTCTTAGACGCCTCAGAAAATGGCAGTGGCAAACCCCATCTGAACAAACCTGCCAAGAAAACCCTGTGACAGGGTCGTGAGAGAGAAAGAGAGAGCCAATCCCTTCCCTCCAGTTTGAGAGGATGAGTTTTGCAAAGGGAAAGAGACAGAACAGGCTGAGAGGAGGAGGGAGGGAGTCAGTGTGTGTGTGTGTGTGTGTCTGTGGGGAGGGAGGGCTGCTTCATCCCCAAAATAGCTCCAGAAGTACTCTGAAAGGGGAGAAAAGCCCCCCACACCCAGAGGGAGGAAGGGAAGGAAAAATTGCAGCCAGGAAAGGAGCTTGGGAATTGTAGTCTGATGCGAAGGCAATCCAAGGGCAACCGAGACATGCCTTCCATACCTGCCAAATTCAAACTGAATGCTAATTTGGAATGGAACAGGATTTGTAAATTCTGTATTTTCCCAAATTTACACATCTCCCGGATGACCCTGGATTGGGTTTGAATTGACCTTGCATTGACTTCAATTACGTGTGATAACCTCTCATGCAATAACATGAATCCGCATGATTGCATCCGGGATCACACTGCACTGACCTTCCTATTACACCCAATTTCCTCCGTGTTATAACGACCCCTATGAAAGGTTTTTTTTTGTGGGTTTCTCAGGCTGTGTGTGGTGGCGTTCTGGAAGAGTTTATATCTGATATTTCACCTACAACTGTGGCTGGCATCTCCTATGGGTATATATACCCACACACATCCATACCACCACCCTCTGAAGATGCCAGTCACAGTTGAAGGCGAAACATCAGAAATAAGTTCTTCCAGAATGTGGCTACACAGCCTGAGAAACCCACAAAAAACTATGGATGCCAGCTGTGAAAGCCTTCGACATCACTATCATGGGGTTTTGGAGACTAATAACTAAAACTTTCTTCATAGCTGCATTACAGATTCCCACTTGATTCACTATCCAGGTACAAAAGGGTTCTGTGCACCTGTTACTGCTTGAAAGCAACCTCTGCTCCTCAGTTAGCCAGGGGCTAACACCCACATGGAACTGTGCAAATGTGGCGTGTATTCCCAAAGTGACATCTGGATGGTAAACAATATCATTTGCTTCATGTAAGAATGTTCTGGGCACTGTGGAGCTATCTGTTAACTGTGGTTTTTTTTAACTTGTTGATAGTAGTTCAAGATACAGCAAATAGAGTAGTACTTTGAACACACACAGAAATTGTTTCTCAGCCTATGTGATCTATACCAGGAATTTGCTCTAGCACAAAGTCCATCACCTTTTTGATAATATCTGTGCCAAGGTGTGACAAAGGTTTAATCATTCTGAATTGTTTTGAAAGGCAAGGGTGCCCTGAAAGAGCCCAGCCTTTCCTTTTCCCACATCATTAGTCAAGCAGAAAGAAGCAAGACAACAATGTCTGCGAAATGGGTGCTGAGTGCACCCTTGATAATGGTGTTTTTCTTGGGCTCAGCTTCTAGTGGGAATGTCCTTGTCTGGCCAGCTGACTACAGCCACTGGATGAATGTAAAATCTATAATGCATGAGCTCACAGCCAAGGGCCATCAAGTGACGGTGCTAATGCCGTCATACTTCCAGGCAGCTAACTCAAATGCATCTTTCCCCTTTCAAATAGAAGTGATCCCAGTTCCATTCTCAAAGGAGGACATGGATACTTTGCTGCAGGACTTTTTCCACCTATGGGTTTATGAGAAGCATGAAATATCTTTCTGGGAATTTTCTACCAAGTTCTATGACTTTATGATGGAGATGTTTGACATACAAAAACCTTTCTGTGATGGGATTTTGTTGAATGAGAAAGTGCTACAAAAGTTGGAGTCTGCTGCTTTTGAGGTCATTCTTTCAGACCCAATCATACCTTGTGGGGAACTGCTAGCTGAGAAGCTTCATGTTCCAGTTATATATACTTTACGGTTCTCTTTTGGAAACACAATGGAGCGTCTTTGTGGTGGTCTCCCAGCTCCTCCATCCTATGTGCCTGCCAGCCTTGGAGGGCTAACAGACAGGATGTCTTTCATGGAGAGGATGGCAAACATACTTGTTTATCTTTCACAAGATATCTTCTTCCACCATTTTCTCTTCAAAGACTGGAATAAATATTACAGTGATATTCTAGGTAAGAACTTGTTCCCAGTTCCATTCCCAGTATTTTTAATGCCCACATTCTGGTCTGTGCATGTCTGTTTTTGTTATCTTGAATGACTGCAGTGTTTGTTTGGTAATATGGCAGCTATCAAGGGTTGGACATGTATGAGAACCAATCGTGATAGTGAGAAATTGTTCCATGGTCTCTAAATTATGCATTTTTCTCATGATGTCCTTACACTCTGCTTGTCCCCAATTCTGGGTTTTTTTTAAAATCTTCAATCTTTTCCTTTAACTATTTTTTTAGGTTAACTATTTACTTCCTTATTGACAGGGATGATAAAAGCCCGTAGAACTATTTTTTGCAGAAGGTTCAAGAGAATTAAGACTAGCAAGGCATAAACTTAAAGAGATGGGTGAGCATAGGAGGAAGGGAGAATACCTATACAGAAGAGAGAGATGCAGAGGTAAGAAAGGATTTGGGAAGAGAAGGTTGTAAAAGTGCCACTTGTTTTATAAACACACATACTCATATGGAGAGTGATGATTATGTTAACGTGAAGGCTGGAGAGCTGAGAAAAGAAAATATTGTTCTCTCCGCCCTCCCACCACACACATAGAGACACACAGACACACAAACACACACGTGTTTCTTTCATCCTCTTTAGGCCTGGACATGCAGCATACTGGGCAAGCTAAATGTCTCCTTTGAAATAGAGGAGAATTCTCCCATTGTGCTTCTTGTTAAACAGTAAGATGGCACAAAGTGGAAGTGCTCTCTATACACACTGAATTATTGTTGTGTGCCTTCAAGTCTTTTCTGATTGATGGTGATCCTAAGGTTTTCTGGGGCTGAGAATGTGTGACTCACCCAAGGTCACCCAGTGGGTTTCTATGGCCGAGCAGGGAATAGATCCCTGATTTCCAGAGTTGCAGCCCAACGCTCAAACCGCTACACCATGCTGGCTCTCATATAGAATAAATTGAATAAATATGTGGATATATATATATGTGTGTGTGTGTGTGTGTGTGTGTGTGTATGTATATGTATATGTATATATATATAAAATGAACGAATGAGTGAAATATTTATTTATATCCCGCCTCTTCCGTTTTGGGGATCGAGGCGGGTAACAACATTATACAGTACATAAAGATCAAACATTAAAACCCACAAAAACCCTGTCTAATCCTCCCACCCAAATTTAAAATTACATAGTAGGACACAGTTAACATATAAAACAACACATCACAATTATTGCACAATCCATGATGAAAGGGGTGTTGGAAAAGGTTCAATTGGTTCTGGGCAATTTTCAGTCTGGGTAGGCCTGCCGGAAGAGAAGGGTTTTAGTTGCCTTTTTGAAAGCCTCCATGTGGATATAATAAATATGTGGATAGACATATTGATTAAATATGTTAAAATGGATGAAAACGTGCAAAGAATAGAAACAGAAAAGACAGAATTTGAAGATTTGTTTTTATGCAAAATGATCACAATTTTTAAAATCTACAAATAGATACTAAAATTGAGATGGAAGAAGAAATAATAAAAGAAGGTATGATCGTCTAGGTGCAGAATATAGGCCAGACTATAGCATTAGAAAAATGTGTGTGTGTGTGTGTGGGGGGGGGAGAACTGGAATAAAAAATTAAAAAACATACTATGTAATGGTTTGAAAGAAAATGACTATATAATGTTTCTTTAAAGATGGTATCTAACACCAGAGAGTTTAACAAAAATATACAAACGTGGCAAGGACGAATGTTGGAAATGTGGAGGGGGAAGGTACATTTTTTCACATGTGGTGGCACTGTGAAATGGCAATATTTGTTTGTTGGTTTGTTTGCTTATTTCTGGATTCAAGTTCATAAGATGATGGAGGAAATTCTAAAAATTAAGATCCCAATGTGACCAGAATTTTGCTGTTGTTGTTGAATATGACAAGGGGAAAATGAAAAACAACATGAGAAAAGTATAATTTACATGGTCACAGCCACATTAATACTATCTGTCCAGAAGTGGAAAGAAAAGATAAAACATTGATGATTGGCTAGTGAAACTCATCAGTCTCACAGAAATTGATAGATTAATGAAACTAATCAAAGAAAAATAGACAATTAACTGTCAGAAGGATTGGTAGAAAGTAAATTCCCTAGTATTGTGCCAGGGCAATTGGAGCAGTCTCAAACTGGATTGTTTCTGTTATATCTCTATTTACAGTGCTTTATAAATAAAGGTTAATAATAATAATAATAATAATAATAATAATAATAATTTTAAAATATTTTAAAATATTTATTTTAATGTTGGTAGTATTTACTTATTTTTTTTAACGTTTGTAATCAACATTTTAGCTCTGTCTTTTTTTAATATATTGTAACCCGCCTTGAATCCCATTGTGGGAGAAAGGTGGAAAATAAACCCTGGAAATAAAACAAATAAATAAATAATAAAAGAATTTTGGAAAAAGAAATAGGGTGGAACATCTGTTTTAAATTTTGAGGAATATTAATAGACAAGATATAACATATTTATACATAAATAATTGACTAGCATTTATATTATGAACACAAAAGAGAAAAATTGAGAAGGAAAAATAGCAGGTTAACCTGGTAAATATATGGAATAGTACAGATATATTTGATATTAAGGTATATATGAACTGATGGAAAGAAAGATTAAATTTTGTATTTAGATAACAAAAAGTAGTGAATAGAACAGATAAAGAAGTAGAAAGAACATGGAGAGTGAAGGGATACTGAAATGTAGTCAGAAAATTTAAAATCAATTTCTAGATGGGAGATTGGAAAGATTTTTTTTGGTCTTGCTTTTTTATTCTTCTTTTGTTTCGTAAGAATAAAGGGATGACTTATAAGCAACAACGATATGTGGTTTTTTAAATAATTTTACTAAAAACAACAAAAACGTATCTCTACTATGTAAGATGTGGCCATGGCTACTAGAAATATTCCTAATCTCCAGGAGGCAAAGCAGCAGCAGACATTTAAAAAATCCCCAGACATTAAAAAAATTCATCTGAGCAAGCATTTTAGTTTTTAAAAAAGAGGCCATGTCTGAGAAAAGGAGGATTTATAGAAAGTGTCTAACTAATTTGAAGACTGGTAAACAGTTCCTTTGATGGAAGGAATGGATTGACTATGGGGTTTGTATTTTGAATCAATTGATTGGTCTTGACATGGATTTTTGCTGTTTTCAATATTGCACCTACTTACTAGTTTCCCACAGGTGTATTGTGGCAATATTTACAGTTACAATATCTTTTAGTGTCTGTATGCAGACCGTCAGCTCTGAGTGTGTCATCCATCACAGCTGTGTTGGAAATGTTTGCTGGAATCCTATATGACTTGTTACCTTCCATACCATTACATATACCTAGCTACATAGCAGAGGCGCTAAGAAATCTTTTTACTGACTTGCAAATATGCATAATAGAACACCAGCAAGGACTGGTGCAATGCACATTGGGACTAGTACACATTGGTCCTATTGTGCATTGATCCTGGTGTGCATCAAGCACCAATGCACATCTAGCTCTTTGCTGTCTCTGCTACAGTGTAATATAACCACAGCCCCCTAGTTGATATGAATATTATGCAACTGCGCAATTCTAATTCCCATATACATAAGACCACTTACAAAGATGTACATCCCCAACAGGATTCAAGGCCATAATTTTATCCTCAGAGAAACTGAAACCAACAAGTCAAGCTTATAAATGTCTGTTGGAAAACACTAAATGTGTTGTTAGTGAAGTTAGAGTTGAGTGAACCACTCAACTTAGATGGTTCTGTGCAAATTTACCAACGCAAAAATGGCTATAGCTTCAATATCTACAACTTCTTTAAACCTAAAACTGCATTTGGTCAAGCAAAGATTAATATTTCATGTGTACGGGACACTATCATGTGTTTTTAGAAGAAAGCATCTCCTTCAAATATCAGATGTCTAAGTGGGGTTCAGAAAAGGAAGAGGCACTAGGGATAATAAAGATTTCAAAAGAAAACGAGCCTGTGCATCATACATTATAGCAAAGTCGTTGATTGTATAGAGCATGAAAAACTATGGCTCGTTCTTAAAGAAATGGGTGAACCACAATGTTTGATTGTCCAAGTATGTAAACTATGGGTCATTGTTAAAGAAATGGGTGAACCACAATGTTTGATTGTCCAAGTATGTAAACTTTGCTCAGGATAAGAGGATGCCATCAAGACAGAATATGGAGAAACAGAATATTTTCCAATTGGCAAGGGGTACAGCAAGGCTTAATTTTATCACCCTGTGTGTTTAACCTGTACGCTAAGTGTATCATGACCCAGCTCCACTACTGTATGTGTCTGCCAGTGTAAAGGGGATAACAAACAGGGGCTGTCATCTTATTAGGGACATTTGCATCCCTTATGCATGCGGATGGCCTTTTTTGGGTGCTTTGGGAGTTGGTATACCTTTCTAAAATCTGAACTACTTCTCCTAGTTCATATCTCAGATCTCTCTTAAATTCTGCCTTTAAGTCATCTCTAGATTTTTCAATTGCCAAATTTGTTTCTTGATGCATTTTTCTAATTTCTTCCATCATTGTTTCGTCAAGTTCTGGTGCTTTGGAGGGTATATCCAATGACGTTCTTCTAGATGAGTTGGTTGGTGGGTTTGGTGTTGTTTTTGCTCCAGTTTTCCTTGTGCCCACTACCATCTTTAGATATGTTTCGGGCAGAGTGGAGTAAGATCAAGGGAAAACAACAAAAGACAAGTAGACAAAGTAAGCTTCTGAAATTCTATAGGAAATTATTTTTGTACACAATAGTACGTTCAGTTTCTAGAAATATGAAATAATTCCACTGTAAACAGTGGTTGCATTGTAAACATAATGTAAAGACATATTTTGTCAGTCTGATGGGCAAAATTTACTTATTAGTTTTAAAGTGACATTCGGTAGGTTTGTTTTGGGTGTTTTGTGTGTGTGTGTGTTAAGTTGTTTCTTTTCAAAGAGTTCTTTAAAAATATCATAAATTGATTGAAAAGTGACCTTCAGGATCCCCCTTCAGTGACAAATGTGTCGCCATATACATCCCCATGTGGCTCACCATCAATTGTAGGAGGGCAGTTAGAGAGTGTACCTATTATCCGTTATTGGATAGAAGCAATCTCTACCTTTTGATCAATCAGGAACTGGCAGCTACAATGTATATATGTGAGCCACATTTCAAAACAGTTATATTCCAGATAATGCCATCTGCTTCATATGAGAATGTTATTGGTCTTGTGGAATTGTAGGTTAGCTGAAAGAAATGTTTGTTTCAGGCAGAGTAGTTCAATATACAGCAGATAAAAGGATAAAGGCAGTATTGAACACAGAGGATGTTTCTTGAATTCTCACAGGTGGAATAATAATTATGTGTTTTGGCCTTTTGACAGAATCAGGCTGTGTAATCCATGATAGGATTTTGTCCTAGTACACAGTCCTTTATTTTTTGATAGTGTCCATGCCAATGAACGACAAAGGTAAACTTGATACGTTTTACATGCAAGCGTGCCCTGTTCAAAGCCCATTCTGTCCATTTGCAGCTCCATGAACCAAGCAGAGAAAAGCAGGAGCACAATGTCTGTGAAATGGGTGCTGATTGTGCCCTTGATCATGGTGATCCTCTTGGGCTCAGCTTCCAGTGGGAATGTTCTTATCTGGCCAGCTGACTATAGCCATTGGATGAATATGAAATTTATCATACATGAGCTTGCAGCCAGGGGCCACCAAGTGACAGTGCTACTGCCTTCCTTCTTCCAGGAAGTTAATTCAAGTGTATCTTCCCCTTTTCACCTGGAAGTGATTTCTGTTCCATTCTCAAAGGAGGATATGGATATTCTGATACAGGACTTCATCTATACATGGTCTTATGAGAAGCATGAACGTTCTTTCTGGGAATTTTCCCTCAAGTTGTATGATTTTATGATGGAATTAATATACAGATACAAATCTTTCTGTGACAAGGTTTTGTTGAATGAAAAGCTGCTGGAGAAGTTGGATTCAGCTGCTTTGGATGTCCTTATTTCTGATCCTGGCATGCCTTGTGGGGAACTGCTAGCTGAGAAGCTTCATGTTCCATTTCTATATTCTTTCCGATTCTCTTTTGGAAACACAGTGGAGCGTCTTTGTGGTGGTCTCCCAGCTCCTCCATCCTATGTTCCTGCCAGCCTGGGAGGGCTCACAGACAAGATGTCTTTCATGGAGAAGATGGCAAACATGTTTGTTTACCTCTCACAAGACATGTTGTTCCATCATTTTATCTTGAAAGATTGGAATAAATATTATAGTGATGTTCTAGGTAAGAACCTGTTCCCAGTTCCATTTCCAGTATTTTTAATATAAACATTCATAAGGCCTGATTGGTGCATATTTGCTTTTGTTATATCTAATGACTGGCAGATGGAAGCCTGAGATGTTTGGTAATATGGCAGTTATCAAGGGAGAAGCATGTATGAGAACAAATCATGATAGTGAGAAATTGTTTCATGGTCTCTAAATTATGCATTTCTCTTACAGTTTCCTTGGACTAGCTCTAACCTTGCTTCTGATATCCTCCTCCTCCTCCTCCCCTTTTTTTGTAATGGTTTCTCCAGCTTAGTCATTTCATTTCTCAGTGGTAGATCTTTCTTTTCAGGAGGTTCAAGACCATTCAGTATATAGGTTAAAGCAGTACATGAACTTTAAAGAAGTAGCTGAGTTGAATGTTTTCTTATTGTGTGGGAAACTGAACATAGAATATATTGCAGCCTTTTGTATACATCTCCCCAAAAGACAATGGAGTTTATCACATCCAGAAATTCTGTTGGGATAGACGCAGGATTGAAAAGTCAAAACCGGGTGTTATCACACGCAGCTGTGGCCAGGCGCGTCCAACCCATATGCAGCCCGGATCCCAGCCATACTTATCCTGTAGCTTTTCATAAATAGCAAGCTCCCATTTTTGAAGAGCCACTGGATAAGCATGGCTGTGGTCTGGGCTGCATATGGGTTGCATTTGTCTAGTTGTGGCTGCATGTGATAATGCCCGGTTTTGACTTTTTAATCCTGCATCTATCCCAGTGAGGTTTCCAGGTGCAATAATCTCCAGTGTTGCTGCATTTTCCTTCAGCATTGCATAAGAATGCCCATAGACATCACTGCATCACAGATAGTGAAATTAAGTATGATATTGGCAAAAATATTTTTGTTGACATGATCCACATTGCAAGGGTGTTTATTAGCTGTCCAATTTAATGTTAAGAAAAGGATGCAGTCAAAGGCATTGCAACATGGAAGATTGTCCTAGGCCTGTGGTGGCAAACCTATGGCATGCGTGCCAGAGAAGGCACGCAAAACCATTTTTTTTGGCACACAGAGGGTGGAAAAGGAAAGGAACAGGAGGATATAGGCAAGGCAGCTGAAGGCCCAGGAGCTGCTTTATCCTTTCTGGATGTCCTGTTGCCCCCAAAGTCCCACCTTTTGCACCGGGTAACACCCGGTGCCAGAAGGCCTTTTACTTTAAGCACTTGGTCTCTATAAGGTTCGCCATGACTGCCCTAGGCAATCTCTCTGGTGGGATCTGATATAAGAGCAGAGGTAGAGAAAAAGAAACCCAGACCACTGACCATGGAGAAGAAAGGAAGGGGAGGAAACACCCAGGCTGTAGCATACTGAGGCTGGATTTCAAACCACTTGCAGTCTGTCACCTAGTTATTTATGTTATTTATTGTTTGCCATTGGCATATTTCCTATATCCCAATACAATAATTCTGGATATTTTGATCCTTGTGTATTCAGCAAGTTTCCCTCTTACATAATTCTATGTGGCTAGGTCATTGGGTTCAATATGCTTTGGAAGCTTATCACACAAAGCAGTTGTAGTCCTGCCTGTAGCTGGGACTTACACAATGTTGTTTTTCCCTGACTGGTTTCCTGGTGGAAGGCCCTTGGGAAATAATCCATTAATGACTCTTTCCTGCTAGTGTTCTACTACTGTTTCTGGTGCACAAATCTCATTCCAGTTCATAGCAATTTTGGGTGTGTGTGTGTCAGATGGTATTATGAGGGTTTGGTGTAGGCATTATTTGAATGATTTGAGGGGAAGGCATTGGGAATATGTGCATCAATGTGCTTCGGAGAAGGGGAGAGAGAGCCATGTTTCATGGTGGATGGTGGGGTTTACCATTGATGGTATTCTTTTCCTCCTTTGGCTTGGCAATCTTTCCTGGTTGCCCCTATCTTTGTAAAAAATGGATCATAATAGTGTTATGCTAAACACACACATTTAAGGGAGCTTGTGCTGTAATTCTCCAACATTATTGCAGTGAAGTTTTCTTCCTTTCTCCCCGTTTGGCTCTGTGCTGTGTCTACCACAAATTATGCAGTTGAGTTTCCCGCATTTGGGGAAATCGCAGGGGTTAGCACACCTGGAGTGCAATGGATGAGCCTCACCCTGGGAAAACCACCTTCACCTACAATTGCCTCCTGCACATATACTATTGCAATGTAGTGATATGCTAGCTGGAGAAACTGCACAATACAGCAATGGTGATATAGCACAATTAAAAAAACAAAACTGGAAGATGAGGGCAGATAGAAAAGAGCTGAAAGGTAGAGAGGAATACCTGTGGTTTCTGGTGAGAATACTGACAGGAAGAAATGGTGCTGAATTGCTAGTGGTGGGAACAGATGTGCAGCAGGGTATGGCAACAGGGCACATTCAGGTACCAATCATAGGAAAGGAAGCAGGATCAAGCAGGAAGGCAAAAGTGTGAAACAATGTTATTGAGCTGGATTGCATTATACAATGATGTGGAACATTTTAGAGACCGAGTGCCCAAACTGCAACCCAAAACCCACTTACTTATCACAAAGTGCTGGGTCCTTCTGGCTTTGTAGTAACGAACTCTGGCAGACTCTGTGCTGGGGTGATGGTGCATGTACTCACAGAGAGAGCTCTGAGTGTCATAGATTCACCACCAATGCATTATATGCCCAAAAGGAAGCATTATCTTTCTGCTATCTTTCTACAGAGAAAGTTGGGAGAATGGGCTGGCACCTTAAACTACAAGCAGATACTATTGCCAAGGTTAAAAGATTCCTTACCAGTGTGTATATTCAAAATCTGTATGTGTTCATACATGAACTCTGAGAAGATAGCTAGTAATAGAGCATTTGCTGCATTAAGATGGAGTGTGGGCTTGCTTTGCTTCCAGGTTTCATGGTATCTGATTCCCTCCCCCTTCACTAATATCGTTGTACCTGAATTTCATGTGTACTTTTCCTCTTCACCTTTTATGGGCTATTCCCATATTGATATATGTGGGAAAGGGGCTCATTTCACTTTACAAGGGTTATTTCTGGGTTTTGTGGTATGTGAATGTCCCACTTTTTTCTAATTATATTTTGATCCTTCACTAGATGTGATTTGACATGTGGCTCAGAAGAAACCATATCAGACACTTTCACTTCTCATCCTATTCTAGCTACAGGTTTACAACCAGGTCACGGATCTAGTGGAGGGTGGTACATTGGCCTACAAGGGGCAGTCCCTGGATGAGAATGTGTATGTTGAGACTGTGTATGTTGTCTGAGGCCTTTCTGGAGTAGAAGGAATGACTGTTATATTCAGACAGTGGCATACTCACCGTCTTCAGTTCAT
The DNA here is from genome assembly GCA_023333645.1 of Sceloporus occidentalis. Taxonomy (NCBI): domain Eukaryota; kingdom Metazoa; phylum Chordata; class Lepidosauria; order Squamata; family Phrynosomatidae; genus Sceloporus; species Sceloporus occidentalis. The sequence goes on from JALMGF010000007.1 coordinate 20,308,897, forward strand.
GTATCTAGTTCCTGGTTTCCATTTCCTTATTGAATGGTGCAGAAACAGTTTGGGCAAAGAACGTCTTTCTGCTCCCCTAACCAACTTTTGGCCATCTGATATCATCTATCTTCTGAGAAGAAGCTCTATTCCTTCCCAAGTGACAAGGGTGTTTTTGTGTCTAGTATAGAATGCAAGTTTGATTTTGTTTTACTTGTTTGTGTTAATCGTATGGATTGCTTTAATAAATAATTTAACTGGCAAATAGAACCATTTGCTTGACTTTTTTCGTATGTGAGGATTTGTGGTGGCTCTTTAGGAGATGTTAGCTGAAGTTACTTCTTGAATTAGCCATGGATTTTCTTGCTACTAAGGGAAATAAAGCAGTACTTTAAGCACTGCACTTTCTCAACCAGGTGGAGAAATAATTATGTGTCTTGATAATAAGACTGTGTAATCCATGACAGAATTTTGCTCTAACTCAGAGTCCTTCATTATATTGATGCAATTCATTCCAAGAAATAGCAAAGCTGGAAATTTTTAACCAGCCTAAAATGCTTTGAAAGGCAAGCATACCCTGTAAGAGTCCAGCCTTTGCCTTTGTGCCATCATTAATCAAATAGAAACAGTAAGGGCATAATGTGGGTGAAAAGGGTGCTGGTGCTTCCCTGCATAATAGTATTTTTTCTGGGTATAGCTTCCAATGGAAATGTCCTCATCTGGCCAGCTGACAACAGCCATTGTATCAGTTTGAAATTTATCATGGATCTACTCATAGCCAGGGGCCATCAAGTGACAGTGCAACTGCCTTGCTTTTCTCAGGCAATTAATTGGCACCTTCCCTCTTTCAACTGGAAGTAATTTCTGTTCCATTCTCAAAGGAGGACGTGGATGCTTTGATTCAGATATTTGTCCATTTGTAGTCTTATGAGATGACAGAATTTGCTTTCTAGGAATTTGACATCAAGCTGTATGGCATTATGATGGAAGTGGGGTACAAGACCAGCATTATCAGAAACTGGTGAAAAAGCTGAAGTTAGTTCGTTTTGACATCCTCATTTCAGGCCCGCTTGTACCTTGTGAAGAACTGGTAGCTCAGAAGCCCCATATTCCATGTATATATCCCTCCTGGTTTTCTTTTGGAAACACATTGGAACATCTTTGTGGTGATCTCCCAGTCTGCCTGCAAGTCTAGGAGAGCTAACACACAGGATGTCCTTTATGGAGAGGATGGCAAACATGCTCTTTTGCCTCTTACAAAACATCTTGTTTCACCAAGTTGTTTGCAAAGCCTTGAATCGGTACTAGAGTGCCATTCTAAGGGCTTTATCACATGTGGCTTTTAAGCCATGATTCCCAAGGTGACACCAGTTTCATGACAACACTTTCCTCCAGGAGCTGCCCCGTCCCCCAGCCACCTTTTTCATTCAGAGGGGAAACCCATGAATGAGTTCCAATAGTGTGATGCTCCAGGTATGGAAAGCCATTCCCTGGGCAGTCACATTAATGGCAGGCACATGGTGCCACTGTCCCCTCCTCCCTTCCTCTCTCCTTCCCTCCCTTGTGATTTAAAAAAATCCTCTTCCCCCCCCCCCTCACATTTGCAAAGCTCTGCAGCCTTATAATTTTAAAATGTTAAATTGTGTGAGAAAAATTAAAAATAAAAAACAACCTAAATTTTGGTCTAAATGTTGTCCTACATTTTGTCCCGGTTTATAGTAGAGAATTATGGCAACCCTATGAGAGTGTGGTTTCATTTTCTCTCTCTCTCTTGAGGAGTCCTTGAGGATTTACATCAGGGAAACTCCATATACATCTGGTGGCTGGGAAGACACGGGATTTCCAAGAGTGCACAAGAGAACTATTGTACACTTGTTCCTCATTTTTCAGCATATTCTTTTAAATTATATTAAAATATATACAGTTGTCCCTCCTCGTTCATGAATTTAACATTTATGGATTTAATTATTTGCAAGTTTTTCCATAAGAGGTGGGAAGAAAGGATGAAAACAAACTAGAGGGAGAGGCTTTTTTCTCCACATGTGTCCTAGCCATGGAAGAAAGAGGGAGGGAGGACATATAGTTAGGCAGAAAAAGAGACAAGTGGGAGGAGGAGGAAGAGGAAGAGGAAGGGAAGGCTAGCAGGTATGGAGAAAGAGGCAACAATGAAGAGGCAAAGGAACAAACAGGGACAACAAGCGAACCACCCAGGAGATGCTGAAGAGATGATGTGAGTGGGATGAGGTTCACTGGGAGGAAAAAGGAGAGGTCCAGGTTTTAATTTTTTTTAAATTATTATTTTTATTTTTAAATTAATTTTTTAAAAAAATTCTTTAAAAACATTACATTTCATCAAATTTTTCACTTTCAGCACATTAAACAATGTATATGTAAATTCTGTGCATATGATATTGTAATTTAAAGGTGTAATTTTAATGTGAGGCCGCTCTGATAGCCTTTAGAGCTGAAAGGCAGGGTATAAATACCATAAATAAAATAAAAATTAAAAAAAAATTAAATTTAATTCTGCAGTTGTTTATGTCACAAATATTACCATTAGATTCAGTGATATATGGGAATTATGATTTATGAGTAACAATAGTACTGAGGATTCTGTATGGTGTGGTATGGGACACCATGAGTTGCTGAACCAGGTGACACCAGTACACTGTCTCATAGTATTCTCCATCACCATTGTATAGATGTGAGAACTGGATGGTAAATATATATATATATCCAGATAACAAATAAAGTGCTGAGGACAGCCAAAAAGACAAACAAATGGGTCAAACTAGAATGCTGGAAGCCAAAATGATGAAACTGAGGCTGTCATACTTTGGCATGACTCACTTGAGAAAGCATGACTCACTTGAAAAGACAATAATGCTAGGAAAGATTGAGGGCAGTAGGAAAAGAAGAAGACCATAGAGCAGGTGGTTATAATCAAGGATAGAATCAATCAGAAAGATCACAAACATGAATCTACATGTGTGAGAATATGTTATGACTTTTCTAGGGATATTAGCTGCACTTCAACCAGAAATTTCCTATTTCCAAAGCAAATAAAGCTGTACTTTAAGCAGAGGATGTTTCTTTGTGCCAACTAGGCGGAGTATATTATGATGTTGTAATCTGACAGGAATGCAGATTAGTGATCCATGACAGGATTTTGCTTTTACACACGGGAAATTTCTTTTTTTTACACTCTGACCAGGAAGACAAAGGTGAACCAATGTGAAATCTTTATAAGTCAAAATTGCCCTGTAGCTTTTCCCTTTGCTGCATCATTAATCAAACAGAAGAAACAGATACATAATGTCTGTGAAATGGGTGCCGGTGCTTCCCATTTTAATGGTGTGCCTCTTGAGATCAGCTTCTAGTGGGAACGTCCTTATCTGGCCAGCTGACAACAGCCACTGGATCAACATGAAATTTATTCTGCAGGAACTCACAGACAAAGGCCATCAAGTGACAGTGTTAGTGCCTTCCTTTTTCCAGGCAATTAACACAAGTGAGTCTTCTCCCTTTCAGCTGGAAGTGATCTCTGTTCCATTCTCAAAGGAAGAAATGGATAATCTGCTTCAGGACTTCCTCTATATGTGGTCTTTGGAGATGTATGAACTTTCTTCCTGGGAATTTGTCACCAAGGTATATGACTTTTCAAAGGAGGTGGTACACAGGAACAAAGTTCTCTGTGATATGGTTGTCTTGAACCAGAAACTGATGGAGAGGTTGGAGTCAATTGGCTTTGACATCTTGATTTCAGACCCACTCTTGCCTTGTGGCGAGCTAGTGGCAGAGAAGCTTCATGTTCCATTTGTATATTCCTTCCGATTCTCTATTGGAAATACAGTGGAGCGTCTTTGCGGTGGTATCCCTGCTCCACCATCATTTGTACCTGCCAGTCTAGGAGGGCTAACAGACAGGATGTCCTTCATGCAGAGAACAGGAAACATGCTCTTTTACCTTTTCCAAGATATTTTGTTTCATCAAGTTTTATGGAAAGACTGGAGTAAATACTATAGTGATGTTCTAGGTAAGAACCTGTTCCCAGTTCCATTTCCAGTATTTTTAATGTCAACTATCATAAGGCCTGAACTGTTCATATCTGTTTTTGTTATATCTAATGACTGGCCGATGAAAACCTGAGATGAAAGCTGCTCTGTTTTGCAACATTGCAGTTTTCAAGGGAGAACAAATTATGACTGTGAGAAATTGTTTCATGGTCTCTAAATTATGCATTTCTCTCACAATTTACTTGGACTCCGCCTAGCTCTAAACTTGCTTCTGATATCCTACTGCTCCCCCCCCTTTTTTTTTAAACAATGATTTCTCCATTTTACCCATTTCATTTCTCAATGACAGGTCTTTATATTCAGAAAGTCCAAGACCATTCAGTATATATGTTAAGCTGTACATGAACTTTAAAGAAGTGGCTGAGTTGAATGTTTTCTTATTGTGTGAATGGTGTGGGAAACTGAGCATAGAATATAGGGTTTTTTTGGTGAATTTTTCGGGCTATGTGGCCATGTTCTAGAAGAGTTTATTCCTAACGTTTCGCCAGCATCTGTGGCTGGCATCTTCAGAGAATGCTTGCCTGAAAAGGAGTTTGGTATATATATATATATATTGTGTGACCCTGAGTGACTTGCATGTGTCTTGTTCTGTTGCTAATGGCAGGCCTCAAGGTGGGAGGGTATGCAAAAGAGGATTAGTGTCTGCTTGATTAGTGCTGATGGGAAACCCCTGACCCTAGGAGATTTCTCATTTGCATTTGTTGAGTCTTCATCTTGCTATTTTTCAGGACTGGTAGCCAAACCTTGTTTACTTTAAAGGTTTCCTCTTTCCTGATGAAATTGTCCAGGTGTTTGTCAGTTGTAATTTTGGAATGCCTTGTGTAAGGGAAGATGTGTGTCAGTATCCCAACATTAGAGAAGGGTAGGGGAAGGCATTGGGAATATATGCATCAATGTCCTTGGGAGGAGGGGAGAGGGAGCCACGTTTCATGGTGGGTGGTGGATTTACCATTGATTGTGGTCTTTTCTTCCTTTGGCTTGGCAATCGTTCCTGGTCACAACCTGTATGTGTTCATACATGAGCACCGAGAACATAAATAGTAATAGAGCATTTGCTGCATTAAGATGGAGTGGGATTGCTTTGCTTCCAGGTTTCAAGGTGCCTGATTCCCTTCTCCTTCACTAATATTGTTGTACCTGGATCTCAAGTGTATTTTTCCTCTTCAGCTTTTATGGGCTAGTCTCATATTGATATATTCCCATATTGATGTATGTGGGAAATGGGGCTCATTTCACTTTACAAGGTTTATTGATTTTATTGACTATTTTTGGGGGAGCATTTTATTGGGAATTGTTGTTTTAACGCTATTTTAGGGTGAGAGGGAGATAGGGAATTAGGATTTGATATGTCTTGTTATGTTTTTACTTGTGGCTTGTTGTGTTATATTTTCATTGTTCTTTTGTTTGTTGTTACCTGCCTCGATCCAATACAGGGAGAGGCGTGATACAAATTCTTCTTCTTCTTCTTCTTCTTCTTCTTCTTCTTCTTCTTATTATTATTATTATTATTATTATTTCTGGGTTTTGCAGTATGTGAATGTCCCACTTTTTAAAAATTATATTTTGATCCTTCACTACATGTGATTTGTCATGTGGCTCAGGAGAAACCATATCAGACAGTTCACTTCTCATCCTATTCTAGCTATAGGTTTACAACCAGGTCACGGATCTAGTGGAGGGTGGCACATTGGCCTACAAGGGGCAGTCCCTAGATATGTTGTCTGGGGCCTTTCTGGAGTAGAAGGAATGACTGTTATATTCGGATAGATACAGTCACCCCTCCAAGTCTGTGGACTTAAGATCCATGGAATTGGAAATCGGCAGAGGAGTGGCCACCATTAATGTGAATGGGGCGTGCGCCCCACATGCACATGCCCCATTCAACCCAATGGGACTTGAATATGCATGCATTATGGAACTTGTGGGAGGGGGGTCTGGAACAGTTCTCTATGAGTTCCAAGTGCCAACTGTACATTTCCACTATCTTCAGTTCATGAATCTAGTTCCTGGTTTCCATTTGTTTATTCAGTGGTGCAGAGACAGGTGGGCAAAGAACTTTTTTCTGCTCCCCTAACTCCTGGTTTTTACAGATAGTAGATTCTATGCGGTTCTTTTAAGAAGAATCGATTCTGAAGTTTGTTCAACCAGTGAGAACGAGAGATCAGAATCGCATCATTCTGGAGGGAAGGGACAAATGGTAGAGGGGTGTTTACCATCCCTTCTCAGTTTTTGGCAGATCCATCATCCCCCCCCCCCAAGGCAGCCCTGCCTTTGTACTTGTGGTGCATGGATTTAAAAAAAATTGATAGAAGTTTTGATTAATTGCTTTTGTAATGACTACCATTATATTACCATTATATTCAGTGATATATGAGAATTATGATTTATGAATAACATTAGTGCAAAACATTACTGAGGATTCTATATGATGTGGTATGGGACGCCATGAGTTACTGCATCAGTTGACACCAGTCTACTGAGCCATAGTATTCCCCATCACCATGTATGGCTGGAGGTTACCTTACGGGGCTCTGGGAACGCAAATGGCATGGAACAAAAGGTGGGGGGAACGGAATGGAACTGAAAAGGATGCATTTTACTATATGCAGGAATGGCGCTGATGTCGCCGGAAGTCCCCTTTCCATTCCATTCTGTTCCCCATCTGTCCCAGAGGAGGCAATTTTCAAGAACTGTTTGTTGTTTTCTCATTCTATTTCCTTCCTGCCCCCTTTTGTTCCGTGCCATTTGCGTTCTCAGAGCCCCATGCGATAAGCTCTGATGTGAGAGCTGGATAGTAAAAAAAAAAGAAGCAGATAAGAAATAAATCAATTCATTTGAGATGCGGTGCTGGTGAAAAGCACTGAGGAAACCATAGAAAGCCAAAAAGACAAACAAATGGGTCAAACCAGAACTCTCCCTGAAAGCCAAAATGATGAAACTGAGCTGTCATACTTTTGCCACATTATGAGAAAGCATGACTCACTTGAAAAGACAATAATGCTAGGAAAGATTGAGGCCAGTAGGAAAAGAAGAAGACCATAGAGCAGGTGGTTAGAATCAAGGATAGAATCAATCAGAAAGATCACAAACATGAATCTACATGTGTGAGAATATGTTATGACTTTTCTAGGGATACTAGTTGCACTTCAACCAGAAATTTCCTATTTCCAAAGCAAATAAAGCTGTACTTTAAGCAGAGGATGTTTCTTTGTGCCAACTAGGCGGAGTATATTATGATGTTGTAATCTGACAGGAATGCAAATTAGTGATCCATGACAGGATTTTGCTTTTACACACGGGAAATTTCTTTTTTTTACACTCTGACCAGGAAGACAAAGGTGAACCAATGTGAAACCTTTATAAGTCAAAATTGCCCTGTAGCTTTTCCCTTTGCTGCACCATTGATCAAACAGAAAAAACAGGTGCACAATGTCTGTGAAATGGGTGCCGGTGCTTCCCATTTTAATGGTGTGCCTCTTGAGATCAGCTTCTAGTGGGAACGTCCTTATCTGGCCAGCTGACAACAGCCACTGGATCAACATGAAATTTATTCTGCAGGAACTCACAGACAAAGGCCATCAAGTGACAGTGTTAGTGCCTTCCTTCTTCCAGGCAATTAACACAAGTGAGTCTTCTCCCTTTCAGCTGGAAGTGATCTCTGTTCCATTCTCAAAGGAAGAAATGGATAATCTGCTTCAGGATTTCCTTTATATGTGGTCTTTTGAGATGTATGAACTTTCTTCCTGGGAATTTGTCACCAAGGTGTATGACTTTTCAAAGGAGATGGCACACAGGAATAAAGTTCTCTGTGATATGGTTGTCTTGAACCAGAAACTGATGGAGAGGTTGGAGTCAATTGGTTTTGACATCTTGATTTCAGACCCACTCTTCCCTTGTGGCGAGCTAGTGGCAGAGAAGCTTCATGTTCCATTTGTATATTCCTTTCGATTCTCTATTGGAAATACAGTGGAGCGTCTTTGCGGTGGTATCCCTGCTCCACCATCATTTGTACCTGCCAGCCTAGGAGGGCTAACAGACAGAATGTCCTTCATGCAGAGAACAGGAAACATGCTCTTTTACCTTTTCCAAGATATTTTGTTTCATCAAGTTTTCTGGAAAGACTGGAGTAAATACTATAGTGATGTTCTAGGTAAGAATTTGCTCCTAGTTTTTGTTGTTGCTCTTGTGTTCCTTCAATTTGTTTCTGACTTATGGCAACCCTAAAATGAAACAATCACAGGATTTTCCTGGCAAGACTTGTTTGGGGAGGGGGGAGAGTTTGCCTTTGCCTTCCTTGCACAATGTCACCTAGTCAGTGGCGTTCCATACTGCGGTGTCACCTGGTGTGAGGAGCGGGACTTGGGGCGGGGCTTAGGGACGGAACCAAAAAGGCATGCTCCCAACTCCCTGTCCTACATGGCTTTACTCATAAGTAATGCCTCATGTGGCAGGGAGGGAGAAGGCTCGGCTCCCTTCTGTCCCTGCCACATGAGGGTTTACTTGAAGTAAAGCCTCATGCAGTAGGGATGGGGGGGGGGAGCTGGGCCTTCTCCCTCCCTGCCATGTGAGGCTTTACTTGTGTGGTGTCACCCGGTGCTGTCCACACTCCCCTAGTGATGCTACCGCACCTAGTGTCTTTCCATGGCTGAGTGGGGATTCATACCCTGGTCACCAGAGTTGTAGTCCAACACTCAAGCCACTACACCACACTGCTTCACCTCTTAGTTCTAGTTACTGTGTGTGTATGTTTTTTTTTTTTTACACCGTTCAACATATATGCAGGACATATTGTAAGAAAAGCAGGCTTGGATACAGAAGAAGGAGGGGTGAAAATACAGTGTGCCCGCATTTTACACTGAAAGCCGTGCCATAAAAGCCCCTTGAGCACCCCGAAAGAAGTAATGGGGCACGCGCTGTGGTTACTTCCAATGGGGCTCCAGGATATGTTGATTTCCCCTTACACGGAGGGATCTGGAACAGATCCCCACATAAGGGGAGGGCCCACGGTAGGAGGAAGGAATATCAACCATCTGGGATACTCAGATGACACCATAATACTAGCAGAAAACCTCAAAGACCAGGAACAATTACTAAGAAAGATCAAGGAAGAAAGTGCAAAGGCAGACCTATTGTCGAACATAAAGAAAACAAAAATAATGACCACAGAGAACCTACAGAAATTTGAATTGGGCAACGAAGAAATAGAAATAGTAAAATGCAAGGCTATACAACTGAGCACAAAAGTTAGAACCGTACAAGCCATTGTATTCCCTATTGCCATGTATGGAGCTGAGAGCTGGACAGTTGAGAAGGAGGATAGGAGGAAAATCAGCTCATTTGAGACGTGGTGTTGGAGAAGAGGGCTAAGGATTCCATGGACAGCCAAAAAGACAAACACATGGGTCCGGGAGCAGACCAAGACAAATTTCTCTAGAAGCCAAGATGACAGAGGTCAGGTTGTCGTACTTTGGACACATCATGAGAAGGCATGAATCACTGGAAAAAACAGTAATGTTAGGAAAGGTAGAGGGAGGTATAAAGAGAGGAAGGCCGCATGCAAGATGGATGGACTCTATTAAAGAGATCATGAGTATGAGTTTGCAGGAGTTGAGCAGAACAGTGGAGGACAGAGTGTTTTGGAGGTGTCCCATCAGCAGGGTCGCTATGGGACGAGATTGACTCAAGGGTAGTTAACAACAAAAGTAGTAATCCGTATGCATAGCATATGGGGCCATTTTTGGAAGCCAGTCCTAATAATTCATTAATATGAGGAGGCTGTTCTGTGGCTTGTTATAAAGGCAACCAAAGCTGAACTTTGAATAGAGGAAAATTTCTTAACCTTCAGCAGGTGAGGAAGGAATTTGATCCCTTGGTTTGTATAGAGTTAGGCTTGTGATCCATGTCAGGATTTTGTTCTAGCACTGAGACATTCAGTGCTAGAACGAAAGACGAATGATTTTGAAATATTTCATATGCAAGATTTCTCAGTGAGACTCCAGCCTCTCCCTTTGCAATGTCATTGTTCAAGCAGGAAAAAGAATTGGCACAACGTCTGTGAAATGTGTGCTGGTGCTTCCCATGTTAATAGTATTCCTCTTGTATTCCATTGAGAACACTCTCATCTGGCCAGCTGACATCAGCCATTATATCAATTTGAATTTTGTCATTCATGAGCTCACAACCAGGGCCACCAAATAATGATGCTGCTCCCTTCATTCTACCAGAGAACTAATTCAAGAGCACTCTCACCCTTAAAATGAAAATGATCCCTGTTCCATTCTCCAAGTCGAAAATGGATACTTTGATTCAGCACATCCTCTCTATCTGTGGTATTATGAGAAATGGAAATTTTCCATCACATTGTATGACTATACAGCAGAGCACATGGATAGAATTATCTGTTCTGATGTGATTTTGTCAAACAAGAATCCGCTGGAGAAATTGGAGCCAGTAGCTTTTCATGTCCTTATTTCAGATCCACTTATGCTTTGTGGGGAATTGTGAATCTCTATTAGAAATATAGTGGAATATCTTTGTGGCAGTATCCCATCTCCTTCATGCCAGTCTGGGAGAGCTAATGGATAGGATGCCCTTCATGGAGAGGACGGCAAACATAAGACATCTCCCATACAAGACATCTCATTCCATCATGTTACCTTCAAAATTCGAATAAATTTCATACTGATAGTCTAAGTAAGTGTACTTATTTCTGGGCACGGTCATTTCTTAATAAGGCCTTTCCTCGTGTGTGTGTGTGTGTGTGTATGATGGCTGTCAGATGAATGTGCAAGCTCATCTCACTGACACCTGATATGAAGATACCCTCTATGGCATTAGGTCTCTAAGATGACATTCATAAGTATGTAAGGGCAGCAACCTAATACTACCTTATCATTCAGAAGTTGTTTCATGGCTTCTAAAATGCATTTTTGAAACAAGTTCGTTATACATTGCCTAGTTCCACCCCTGCCCCAATGAACTGTTGGCTTTCTGCTTCTTTTTTTGACTCTTGGAAATGGGGGACTAATTTCAAAAATGTGATGTACATTATGGGTACAGAAAGAGCAGAACGAGCAATTTGACTTTTTTTCTGCTATCCTGAAATATACAAATCACCTTTAGTCTATCTCACATGTTTCTTTCTCTACTCTGACATCTGCTGAGGGAGCTGGGCTTATGATATTTTCTTCTTCAACCTTTGGATTATATGCCTCTGTGTCTTTTGTACTGCTGCCTCCTTCCCTTCCATGGCATGGCTATGTCTGCAAACAGGATCTTAGCCTTCATCTCCCTGCCTATGATGCTAGGAGCAGTGCAACTGCTAGCATAGTCCACCAACAAGGTTCTGGCCTATGTCTGCACATGAACACTACTCTCCATCTGCATTGTTTTATTGATTATTGAAGAGACTTGATTATGTAGCTCATGAAAAATGATAGATCACTCTAAAGGAAATGGGTGTGCCTTCACATTTGATTGCTTTGGTGCATAATCTATACTCAAGACAAGAGGACACAGTAAGGACAAAATATAGAGAAACAGAATGTTTTCCTATAGGCAAGGAGCACAGACAAGGCTGCATTTTTACCACCATCTCTATTTGATTTATACAGTATACAGATAATATGGAAAGCTGCATTTGGCTCAGGGCTTGTCTACATGATTTAAATAGTCCTCATTTCTCATTCTGTTTCAGTCGAATGTGATCCTTCCACACAAGTGCTCATTCACACAGTATTCTGTGTACTTTAATGTGCTACTGCATGCACAATGGTCTCACATGCACAACTGTGCTTATGCTGCTGAAATCTGGATAAAACTGTTGCACAATACATACGAAAGTCACTCTGCATGTATTGTGCAACTTACACTAAGAGAATGCCAGCTGGTGTGAATTATTTTTCAGTTCTGGAAACTGGGTTTTAGAGTGCTTATGTATCCTCAAAGGAGAAATATGTTAAATTGAATTCCACTTCTTTTTATCCACAGGGAGACCCACAACATTGTGTGAAACAATGGGCAAAGCAGAAATATGGCTGATCCGAACCTACTGGGACTTTGAATTTCCACGACCATTCTTACCAAATTTTGAATTCGTAGGAGGGCTGCATTGTCAGCCAGCAAAACCTTTGCCTAAGGTAATTCCCTCTTGTGTCACCCACCTGATAATGATAAATTTAACTGTTTCTTGTTCATTGCACCTTGAAGAAAGTGGGCTAGTCTGATTGGCTTTGCAGGTATCCAAAGACACAGAGCCTTACTATATAGAAAAGAAAAACAAAACAGAGCAGGAGAGTATCAGCTTTGTCTATGCCTCTCTGCATGCCCTCGGAGCACTTCCATTCTCCTTCCAAAGGGAGACAGTTGTAAAAGCCTTTCATCAAACAGATTTTTTCCAGCATGACAAAAGACATACTTTCACAATCATCTCCCACAGAAAGAGAATGAGAGTTAGCCAGGATGTCATATGGAGAGGCAAAAAGAAAGCCAGTAGTCTCCTGCTCTGATTCATCTTTCGTTTCTAATGCTGTTAGGCTCATTGTTTTGTTAAGAAATGCAAGATGCATACTTGAGGGAAAATAGATGCTTTTACAATCAAACATCTGTCACCACTTGAGAGAGCACTGCTTCTAAATATGGGCTCAGCATCTCATCTTTTTTGACTCTAAACTTATAGACCTATCCACTATCTCCCCTATAATCAATCATGATTTTAAGAGCAACTAAGAAAAAAAAACCCTGTTAAAATATTTTTCTCAGTTTCATAGTCTGCCAAGTGTCATTGACTGGAATTTAGGACCATTAATGGTTTGGATTCTATCAAAAAATCTAGGAACCAGTGAAGTATTATCAGATAATACCTAACATTCTATTAGTGACATACACAGTCATAGCCAAAAGTTTTAATGGGCATATAGAACTTTTTTGGTTGTGGCAGAAGAGCAGTTCACTACCTCCATCATGCAACAACCCAAGCCTTGCAGGACTTACCTTCGCACTGCATTTCATTTCTCCCCTTAGTAATTTAGTAACTGTTGGAGAGTGATGAGCATTGGAGACTTTCTGGCTATGTCCCTATGGCCAGATGTACAACGACAAAGGCATCCTCTGAGATGCCTTGGAGGTTCAATAGGATGTTACTGTTGTTATCCACCTGGCTATAGGGACATAATCATAAGCTTCTCTGATGCCCACTGTTTTCCACAAGCCCTAAACTGATACCAGAGGTAAGTCAGTCTTGTGAAAAAGGATAGAGGAGATGTGTCATAGTCCGGCCTAATCAAAATCTTACAAAACATGTAAGACCTTGGCTAACGTGGCATGTTCCGTGTAGGGGCACTTTAATTGTCACAAAATGTTGATGCTTATGTTATTGTTTTTCCTATCACTATTATTTTTATTGGTTTTGTTTTTTTAACAGGAAATGGAAGAATTTGTCCAGAGTTCAGGGGAACACGGTATTGTGGTATTTTCTCTTGGTTCAATGCTTAAAAACCTAACAGATGAAAAGAGTAACATGGTTGCACAGGCACTCAGCCAACTTCCACAGAAGGTCAGTGTGCTGGATGTATTTTTTTTAAAAAAAGTTATTTGTACACTAAAGAATTTATCACACAAGGATCTTCTCCCACTAAAGAAGTGTTGCTTGTAAATGAACTATACAGTCACTATGATAGAAAACCTCTTCTGAACAAATCTTGCCAAGAAAACCCTATGAGAGGTTTGCCTTAGGGTCGCCATAAGTCAGAAATGACTTGAAGGCACACAACAACGACAACAAAGGTAGATTTTTGCAATTCATATTTAGGATAATGATGATGATGATGATGATGATGATGATGATAATAATAATAATAATAATAATAATAATAATAATTTTAATTCCACTTTTCACAAAGAAATCAAAGCGGATTCCAACAGTATAAATAAAACATCAAACAATTAAAAATTACAATTTAAAACCCCCCAAACCAGACCCCTCCCCTCAATCATAAAAACAGTGATCAACCCCTAAAAAAGATTAAACATCAAAAAATTTAAAACTGTCCAATATGAATACACTAAAATTTTGGGCCAATTAGCACTAGAAATGAGTCTTCCTCTAGAGGAGGGGGGGACGGGGGTGATGGTATCAATCAGTTATGATATCAGTATCAATGAGGGGAGGCAAGTCTAATGCATCTAATGGATCTAAAGATCATTGTGCCATTTCAAAGACTTCAAGCGCTCCCCCTCAAACACATTTTTAAAACTAGGTATTAACAACAGGTGAAGGAGTGCTGAGCTACTGGCAACTGAGGTGCTGAAGGGTGACATGCACAGTCTTTCCTGCCAGCGAGCCACAGTGCAACGAGCCACAGTGCGCTTCTTGTCCCATCATGGCTTGTGAGAGGGATGGAGGGGGCTGCTTGTGCCATCCTTCACCACTCTACTTGTTACCACCTTGGAACTCCTTTGGTTAGTGCAACTGCTTGGCTTCTAAGGTGGCTTTTAGGTGGGTTGAATCAGGAGACGGATTACAGCCATGTCTCCCATTCAGGACCTCAACGTTCTTCACTTATCTGAATGAGTTTGGCATGGTCTTGCTTCAAGAAACCACATTTTTGTTCACAGGTTTGCGTCCTTCTGTGTCTCTGAAGGTATGGGTAGATGGGGCTTTGTTTTTGTTTCTTTTTCTTTTGATGCCTTGACTGTTGTGCTACCTGTGACCTTTTTATGCATGGGTGTGAACGCTGGACAGTAAGAGAATCAACTCATTGTAAATGTGATCCTGTAGTCGAGTTCTCCAAACAACATGGACCACTAAAACAACAACAACAAATAAATAGGCCCAATAGCAAATCAAGGATAAACTCTTCCTAGAAACAAAAATGACTAAACTGAAGCTATCATACTTTGGACATATCATGAGGTGATATGACATGGGACAGCACTAAAGAGGACTGCAGTGTAGGTGGATAGACTGAATAACTGGAACCATGCCTCTGAATCTGCAAGATCTCTACAGGGCTATTAATAACAAGATGTCTTGGATGTCTCTCATTTGTAGGGCTGCCATAAATCACTTAATAAAAACAACATTTGTGACTCTTGCATTTTACTTTTAAAATATATTTTAAAAATATGTTACTCCTACCAATGCCCATAGAGAAGATGCTGTATCAGCTTGGCTTAAATCTGAATCTTATTTGAAATACTCAGCTAAATTCCATCACTCTTTTCCTATTATTGTGGATGATTTTAATGCAGGGGCAGGAATTAATCTGGCAGATTTCTCTACCTAATTTAACTATAAAAAGCTGGCATGGAAAAACTTAAACACAGTTTATGCCATTTCAAAAACAGTTGTATTAATCCTGTAGACATGTTTGCTCCAACTTGTTTTTAAAAATGATCTATGTATTTTGAACAATTCTAATGCTGAGGGTGTTTGGGAAAAATTCACATATGTTTCCTTATGGGGATCAAGGGTGGTTTATTATTATTTTAGTTCTTAAGTATCTGAAAACACCGGATAGTAATGAATTTAAGAAAGCCTTTTGATCATGAACAGCTCCAGCAATATGGCCAGGAACTTAAAATATTAACTTCTTTTTAAAAATAACAATGAATTCTTTCAAAAGAGCTCTTAAAATGAGGAACCAAATTGGTGCCTCCCAGGCATTCATAGAAAGCTGCTGGGAGAGATTTCTCACCATTTGCAAAGAAAAAGAGGGTAATTGCTCTCATAGCCAGTCCACTTTAGATTTGGCATATTTTTCCTGATCCCTGCAATTTACAGAGATTTTTTATGAATCTACCTGTTCAGTTCTATTATTCCCTTCAAACCAGAAAAGTCTAAAATATTCTTAACAAAAAAGAGAGAAAAGGAAAGGGAAAAAAGATCAAAGATTATATTTGCAGTATTTAACAAAGTCATTCAGTAGCCTCTTAATATCCAAACAAATCTGAACAAATCTGAATGGCATCATTTTCATTTAACAGGTGGGTTTAGTGCAGTTACTAACCATGAGCTAAAATCTAATCTTAGCAGTAAATTAGGTTTGGTTAAGTCTAAATTCAACCCCATGTATTTAATGATTAAAAAGAAAGGGTCTAAAACATAAGTGGCCATTGTAACCCACTTTCGTAGCCCCTGGAGCCTCCTCTGTTTTCCCCAAAGCACTTTGAATCCCCCCTTATTAAAAATGCCTTGGTGACATTTTCAGCAAAATTGTCTAAAAATGGCACCCCCCCCCCCCCCAATAAGTGCAAACGTGTAAATCCTCCTTCATACCCTACGACAATTCAAAAAGGACATTGAGAAACTGGAGCGTGTCCAGAGGAGGGCGACTAAAATGGTGAAAGGTCTGGAAACCTTGCCCTATGAGGAACGACTCAGGGAGCTGGGGATGTTTAGCCTGGAGAAGAGAAGATTAAGAGGTGATATGATAGCCCTGTTTTAAATATTTCAAGGGATGTCATATTGAGGAGGGAGCAAGCTTGCTTTCTGCTGCTCCAGAGAACAGGACCCGGAACAATGGATGCAAGCTACAGGAAAAGAGATTCCACCTCAACATTAGGAAGAACTTCCTGACAGTAAGGGCTGTTCGACAGTGGAACAAACTCTCCCGGAGTGTAGTGGAGTCTCCTTCCTTGGAGGTCTTTAAGCAGAGGCTAGATGGCCATCTGTTGGGGATGCTTTGATTTGGATTTCCTGCATGGCAGAATGGGGTTGGACTGGATGGCCCTTGTGGTCTCTTCCAACTCTATGATTCTATGACACCCCTCCAGAGTCCCCCTTTCTTTCAATGCCTTTTCCTCCCTCCATTTCATCTTCAAAATAGGGACTGGAAGCAATGCAGCATGATTTCTGCTTGCCATTTTAAAGGAGAAAGTTTGTGGGAGGAGAGGTATTTTGGCACACTCAGGGATGCAGGAGCATCAAGAGGTGAGAAATTCACTCCTGGCCCCCTCACAATTGGCCACCCCTGGTTTAAGGAGAAAAATATAAAACATATCAGGAAAAGAAATCCTATTCAAGTATGCAAGTGCTATTCGAGAAACTTCAAAATAAATATCATCTTAGAAAGCCAGATGTCTTTGGGTAAGTATGAAATGTAATTTACTTTTCTAACTGTGTTACAAGGGAGATTTCCCTCTTTTTTGTATTTCTTTCTAGGTGATTTGGCGATACAAAGGGAAAAAGCCAGAAACATTAGGTTCCAATACCCGACTTTATGACTGGATACCACAGAATGATCTGCTTGGTGAGAAATCTTATGCTGCAGTGTTGTTTGGTTTTGCAGCTCTGTTCAGACAATCACTAGAGAATCTGTCTCATGTTCTTATCTCCTGGCTGTCATGGGCAGTAAGAATGAATAGCTTCCACCTGTGTCGTTCCATTTTTGTTCACTGTATTCACTTTACCTGCTTTCTGGCCTAGCCTGAATAATTTCTAACATCTCCTGGTGGACTACACCAGCTTAACTACACTGGCATAAGTAGTGGCAGTATGAAAAAACAGGCCACGAACCCAGGAACCATGCAAGAAGTCAGAAGTACAGGCTGTTTGGAGCTGGTGGATTTTGCCCATCTTCCCTTGCCAGCACTGCATGGTCCTGGACAAAGTCTAACCACTAACATACTGCACTGATCAGATCTTTGTCTCAAAGTAATAGTAGAATTGGCAAATGCACAATTTTCTCTTCCTTCCTTCCCTTCCCTTGGTGATTACTAATATGATTGACAGACCAGAGCTATCCCAAGCCCTGAGATTTTAGGGCCAAACCTGAGACCTAGGCACGATCTCTCCTGATGTCACTGGTTGGGCCTGAAGATGCTATAGTGTGATGATACAAAGGGCAGCCTCTGGAGATGCAATCAGCCATTAAACCACAGTTACACAACTTATATAGTGCGTCCTTCCCTTATGTGGGGGATCCATTCTGGACCCCCCAGTGTAAGGCAAATACCATGTATGGTGGAGCCCCATTGAAAACAATAGGGCTCGTGCCCATGCCATTGCCTCCTCCAGTGCACAGCTTTCAGCGTATGCTTAAGGCGCACCCACGTATGACACAGGCGCACTGTACCATTCAAATAATAATTTTTAAAACCCAGTCCAAGTAATGGACTATACATGTACACACACTCTTTGAGGCAGCACTCTTGCCTTTGGATTCCTCCTGCTCATCCTGAGAACAGAAACTAGGCTCTGAGATTTGGCAGTTACCAATGTACACATGCACGGATACATATTGATTAAATCGGTGAATTAAGAAATCTCAATTATATCACACAATTACAGCCAGATTACCTTGCACTGTGCTTTCACAAAAGGTCCAATACATACAAAGTGGCATAGGTGCCCATGTTCTAAGTCTCTGCACATTTATCCTGCACATATTAGCTGACTCCTGCTCAATCCTTCCTTGAACTTCTCTTCTGCAATAGTGCTAGTTGATTCCTATACTGTAGATCTCTTTAGAATCCACAACTGTATGTCTGAGAGCAGGGAACCGTCTAATTCAAAATAATAATAATAATAATAATAATAATAATAATAATAATAATAACTGTAAGCCGTTCTGAGAGCCTTTAGAGCTGAAGGGCAGGGTATAAATACCGTAAATAAATAAATAAATAATTTGCAGCTCCAATCCAGAGAAGATTTATCGAATGTTAGTCTGAATGAAATTAAAGGGTTCACACTGTTCCACTGCTTTCAGTGGGGTTTTAACACAATAACTTTATTTGGACTGAAGCCCTTGTGTACCTTTACATGGACAGATAAGGAAATCTGGAATGGGATGTTAAAATCTACAAGCAGAGACAGTTGGGTAGCATACAGTAACAGCTGCTCTACAGGTTTATACATTAGATTGGTAAAGTATTAGAAGTTTATACAGTGGAACCTCACCATACGCGCGCTCGCCATACGCGGCCTTGAGCATACGCGCTCAAGCCGCGGCGCGCGCATGGGGCAGAAGGGGCGGCACGTCCCATTCAATTGAATGGGCACGTGCGCCCGTTGCGCCCCGTGCGCCGCCGCGCACGAGCCCCATTGTTTACAATGGGGCTCGAACACAGGCGGAAATCGCCATACACGGCGGGATCCAGAATGGATCCCCCGCGTATGGCGAGGTTCCACTGTAAATTATTATTCCAGTCACAGATTCACACCAGCATCTCATCCTTAAAGTCTTTATACATCTCCTTTATTTTTATTTACAGGTGGGTGAGAATTTTGTTTCAATTCTTTTAATCAATTTATTGAAATTCAAATATAGGAAAAAAACAAAATTGACAGATTTGACAATTAAATTTTAAAAAATTAAATTTAAAATGTACATAGTTCTTCCTATTAGCTCTATAACAACCAGCATCATTTGTT
Source organism: Sceloporus occidentalis (assembly GCA_023333645.1). NCBI lineage: Eukaryota > Metazoa > Chordata > Lepidosauria > Squamata > Phrynosomatidae > Sceloporus > Sceloporus occidentalis. The sequence continues at coordinate 20,328,328 of JALMGF010000007.1, forward strand.
CTTCTATGCTTCCCAGGACTATTCTTTCCTATGGTTTTGTTCTGGATATTAAAATCACTACCACCCAGATAACCAAAATAATTCTTAGGATTTTATCAATGTGGAACCCATTTTTCCCCTGCAATGTTTACCACCAAAAAGGAGGAAACAGTAGAAACCTCTGGATGTCCCATAGAAAAAGCAAAATATATTCAAATAAGGTTATTGATAAAGGAAGAGCTATTTTCAAAGGACAGTTTAGAACCCTAAATATGTATCTGATAATGTGTACTTTCAATTATTTGTGATCTGGAAATTACAAAATATCTTTATTCTCTCCTACTGCCGATTTGTGGTGATCCAAGATCATACTCCCATTTCAAGGAAACATTTGACTGTTTAGAATAAATGACAGCCTTCTGGAATTGAACTGAGCTGGCATATACTAGTAAACAGTTCCAATAACAAGTTGTTATCATTCCTTTCATATATTACTCAGCACGTTCTTCTATTTCCTTTCCAGGACATCCCAAGACAAAAGCCTTTATAACACACGGTGGAACAAATGGGGTCTATGAAGCCATTTACCATGGGATTCCCATGGTAGGGATCCCCATGTTTGCTGACCAGCCTGATAACATTGCTCACATGAGAGCAAAGGGAATGGCTATAGAGTTGAATATCCACACAATGAAAGCACAAGACTTGTTGGACGCTGTGAATACTGTCATTCACAATGTGACGTAAGTCTATTGGAAATCCTTCTCTGAAAGCAGATCATTATTTATATGCTGTGTCTAAGACTAAAAACTCTGCCAATGAATTTTGCAGGAAAATACGGATTTTTAAACACATAGTAGTGAGGTTCTGTGACCAAGCTAATTCCCATTTGCGTTTCTTTCTTTGCTATTACGAATATCTTCTCCGATTACCATCCCAGTATCTATTTCTACTACATTTAACATTTCCCCACTCCTCATAACTACAGTTGAATCTAGCATCTTTCCATTTTGCATCTGGGACTGAATGTTGTGAACTGTTACTGAACCAAAAATAATTTCAAAACTGTGGCATTTCTTTATTATCCAATTTAAAAAAAAATGAAACTAGCATTCTCATTTTGATTTTCACAGCAAAGAACTGAATGCAAAATTAATCTAGAGCAGGGAGGGTGAATATATGGCTTTCTAGATGTTGCTGAACTGCAGCTCCCATCAACACTCACTGTGAGTGGTGGCTAGGCTGGCAAGATGTCATTGGAATTGGAGTCCACCAACATTTGGAGGGGCTGTGCTTAGAAGAAAAATATAGCACTATTGTCATTTATTTATGAAAATGTGGAGGAATCGTTCCTAGTATCAACGTGAAACCACAGAATTTTTTTCTTTAACAAAGAGCCTAACTGGACGATAATAGAAGGCTGAAACGCAGCTGGAGAGAAGTAGCTTTCTCCTTGCATCTTTGTCTGCTGTAGAACGCCTGTTTTCCTCAAGGGAGAGGGCTGTAGAAGCATGTCTTTTGTTGGGCTGGAAAATTCCATTTGGCAAAATGCACGCTTTTATGACCATCTGCCTCAGGAAGTGCTATGATAGCATGTAGCGAGGCAAGGAGAAAGCCACTTCTCTCCGGCACTTTATTAAAACAGTAAATTGCTTTCAATTAAACAGCTATTACACAAGAACTAAGGCACTGTGGAAGTTAATGAGAACTCGAAGACTTTCATGGTCGGCATTCATAGTTTTTTTGGGCTATGTGATCACGTTCTAGAAGAGTTTATTCCTGATGTTTCGCCAGCATCTGTGGTTGGCATCTGATGCCAGCCACAGATGCTGGCGAAACGTCAGGAATAAACTTTTCTAGAAGATGGCCACATAGTCTAAGAAACTCACAAAAAACTATTAATGAGAACTGTTTATTCATCTTTAATCCTTTGTATATGAGGTTGCTGTTTACCAAGCACTGCAGTAGACACAATTTCTGGTTCTATTGCACTTTATTCTTATTTCTTTCTCCACTCTCACCTCTGCAGATATAAGGAAAATGCAGTACGAGTATCGCAGATTCATCATGACCAACCCATGAAGCCTCTAGATCGAGCTGTCTTTTGGATTGAGTTTGTCATGCGCCACAAAGGTGCCAAGCACTTGAGAGTTGCTGCCCATGACTTGACCTGGTACCAGTATCATAGCATTGATGTCATTGTCTTCCTGATCAGCTGTGTAGCACTTTTCATATTCATTGCTATAAAAAGCTGCTTATTTTGCTGTCAGAAATGTGGCATCACGAAGAAAACAAAAACGGAATAGTTTTTGGGACACTGCCATCATGTGCCTTAAATTATCCAGCAAGTTCAGACTGGGTATATTTAACCATTTACCATGATGTTCAGTTTGATTGAATGCGTAAGGAAACCTAGCTTTCTCAGGCTTCATTCAAGGTGGCATAGATTTACAAGTATTAATAAAGATACCTATAAAAAACTTTGTTGTTGTTGGGTGCTTTCAAGTAGTTTCCGACTTATGGTGACTGTAAGGTGAACCTATCATGGGATTTTCTGGAGCTAGGAGTGTGTTACTCACCCAAAATGATCCAGTTTTCCATGGCTGAGTAGGAAATCAAACTTTGATCTTTCAGAGTCATAGTCCCATGAGCAAACTACTACACCATGCTGGATTTCAAAACTTTAGGTTTTGCCCCTCCTTTGAAGCCAGCCTCATTGCTCACCTCTTCTTCCTCCTCTTCTCCTGTTGCTGCAGCTCTTCCTCCTTTTTCATCCTCCTCCTCCCCCTCCTCTTCACCCAGTCTCTGCTCTTCCTCCCCCTTTTCCTTCCTCCTTCTCTCTCCTTCTCTTCCTCACCTCGACCACCACTGCTATTGCCCCCCTCCCCATGAGCTTACCATCCGCAGAGGGTCAAATCCATGGATGGCAAGTGCGTGGGTATGGAGGGTGGACTGCACATCTGATGAAGTCAAAGTATATATAGCAGTTGCAGAAATTCTTGCTAGAGTAGGAATTTGGGCATGTTTGTTAAATGTCTGTGTTCAAGTGGTTAAGACAGTGCTTTTGAAATGGAAAGAACAGATTCCTCCTACTGGTTGTTTTTATAAATAATGTACAACAGAAATAAAGCAGCACATACATGTTGGAGTCTACTTGAAGTCAATGGAATATGCAAAATTAAATGCATACATTCCACTTGGAGGATTGTCCTCTATGTCTATTTTGGATAGATCTTTCTTTCCGGGATTGACAGAGTGACCAGGAAAGGCAAGGGCTGCCAAGTGTTCAGTTCTACAGCACTGAAATGATTCTTTCAGGAGACAGGTTATCTGAGGGTGGGAGTGGAACCAATAAGCTTCATAAATAAGCACACAAATGTTGCATTCCAGAGCACTCTCTCCTTGGTAGTAAGTCCTATTGAGAAAACACACATGATTCAAGCACAAAAATTTGTATTATGGTTTCCTGGTATCCCAAATGTAAGCCTGTGCATGCCTTGAGTTTAAAGGAGTAGAAAAAGTGGTACTAGCTGCAGAATTTAGTTTCCTCTAATCAGTTGTTATTTTTTGTAAAAAATAACAGGTTTCTATCCTTTATGGCTCTGAACGATATGCATTGAAAAACCTACAGAAGCCAGAGGTGGTTGTGTAAGATTTCAGGCTTGCCTTGCTTCCTTCCTCTGAAAATCAAAGCTAAACCAAAGGATACTTCATAGAGAATTCACTTTCTTGGCATATGATTTTGAAATGGCTAAACTGCATTTTTATAGTGCATCCAGTACAATCCCACATGTATCACTTGGCTCTAGAATAATCTATGAAGGTTCACAGCCAACATGTTTTACTTGGTAATCTGGAACCACTATTTTCAGACACCAACAAAAATGGCAACTTCTACCATCTCATCACTTTTTTGCTGTGAATAAAACACATTTTGGTAAGCCCAGAGATAGAGATTACAGGCTGGAAAAATCAGCTTTAAATAAGATGACCTCAGGTAGGACCTCAAAGAATATGGAATTAATGACTATTTTCCATCTCTGCAAATAAAAACTGACATAGAGCTATCTGTTCTCTGTCTTTAGGTGAAACACAGTAGCTCCTGTGTTAGCTTGGAAAAAAGCATTAAGTAACAAGACAACCATCATGTCAGCAAAGCTGGAAATTAAATGTAATGTAGTTTGTAAAGTCAAGTGAAATCAATTAGGTAATGTGACATTATCAAATGATTGTGATGTGGCAACCCATCAAACCTACCTAGGAGTAAGGTCCATTAACAGTAGCTGGGCTTACCTCTGAGTAAATCTGTATGCATTGGTAATCATATTTATAATTGACTGTTACTACCTCATTCCCTATCCTCCTATCTCTGCAACATCAACTTTCCCACGTTAATGGTTTTCAAAAGCTTTGCATGTTGGCTTGTCTGCTAACTGGTTGTCTGCTACAAATTTCAGAGTATACTTAACAGGAATTTGCAGTGCAATTTCAATTAAATGTGGTACAGCATCAAGGCTATGAGGTACAGTATCATGATTCCTTCATGTGGTGTGAGGGAGAAACCTAAAACAGACACAACAACTTCTTGTCTCTCCAACATTTTGTTAAGTAAGCCACTGAGCCAGAAGTGACATTTTCAGATCAGTGCTTTGTTACTGTTGTTGCAGAAGCTGTTAATGCAGGAAAATCCATGGATAATGACTCTTACCAATTTATTATAAAAAAGCAATGGTAGCAATGTAGAATACAGCAGCATTTTGTGTTCTATGCGTCGGACTGTCTAAACAACGTGGATGTTTCAAGGAAATAAGGGACTGGGAGAAGCAATTAAACAATAGCATTAACCAAAATGCCACCAGAACAAAGGAACATTCTTTTTGAAGGTTAAAAATTAGGTATCAATATCTTTATATTGCTTTCATTATTGAACACGCTTGACTTTTACAGAAGTTAAAAAAAAACAAACAGCCAGAAAAACCAAGACATGGCTGCTCCAAAGCTGCCATACAACCCAAACCATCACACTCAGTATTTGCATACTTGATAGCAGCATTCCCCTCCCCCCCCGACATAAATCATGTAAAAACTACATATAAGAAAACAGAGCAAAAATCTTATCACAGTTATCAATATTGAAAAAAATGTGATTAAATTACTGTTAACATAAACACATGGGGAAGATAATTTATCTACATATTTTAAACTGTTTCCCAAGACTACTCAAATTAAAGTAATCAAGCTTTGCACATGTTTTTGGCTGATGGGTTTTTTTCCAGTTCACAGCTTACTGCATGCTTGGAACAAAGAGGGTCAATTATAAATCCTTCTACACAATAAAGTAGGCCGATGGAGGAAAAAAGTTTACTACCTGTAAACACACAAATATACAAGCCTCTGCTTCTTTAAGTGACTGTCGTTCCATAATGCATTATCTTCTGTATCTTCCTCTTTCCCCCCTGTCTCTGTCCCGATCACATATTCTCTCTCTCTCCCTGTCCCTCCCCCGATCTCGGTCTCTGTCTCTTCTTGTATCTCGGGGTCGATCCCGTTCACGTTCTCGCTCACGTTCCCGCTCTCGCTCTCGGGGCCTGCTTCTTCGGCCGCTCACAACTGCTTGTGTCCGACGTAGAAAGTCATCTACTCTCATGTCATAGTCATGCTATGGAAGTCAAAGCAATTTTAAGTAGCACTTAGTTAAAGATCCACAAATCCTACTATGCCAACTTGTGCCTACAACAATTTTTGGATCCTAAAAAATTTAGAAGGATATTTTGTTAGAGGGGCTCCAAATTGGGGTAAGAAGAAGATCCACTTTGATAGTGGGGACAAGGGACCTTTTGGAATCGATTTCCAACACAGAGCGAAGGCAAATCGGGAATTGGTTTAAACTGCAAGTGGGAATAAGCCCTTGGTTTTGCTTTTTAAAACCAAATTAAATTATTAGCACAGATACCAAATCCCTTTGCTCCACTACTGATGAGTAGTTAGTATAGGTTGAATCTCCCTTATCTCGACTTCTGAAATGCTCCAAAACCCAAAACATTTTTCATGGGTGGCTGGCTGAGAAATTGACACCTTTGCTTCCTGATGATTCAAGGTAGACAAACTTTTTTCATGCACAAAATTATTTAAAATATTGGATAACATTACCTTCAGGTTATGTGTATAACATATATATGAACTATAAATGAATGCTGTGTTTTGCTTGGGAGCTCAGAGCAGATCCCTAAAGCTCAGTAAGCTTGGAAGCATACATGAAGATGGAAAAGGGACTGTTGGATGGCACAAGTGCAGTACTGTTCTTGTGCCATCCAACAGTCCCTTTTCCATCTTCATGTATGCACTGTCAAAATATATACAGTGGGCCCTTGTTATCCACTGCGGTTTGTTTCCAGGAGCCTGAGGATAACAAAATCCGTGGATGCTAAAGTCCCATTAAATACAATGGCATTGCAAAATGGTGTCCCTTATATAAAATAGCAAAAACAAGGTTTGATATTTGGAATGTATACTTTTTTTTGAATATTTTCAAGCTGTGGATGCTTGAATCCATGGATAAAAAAATCTGTGGATAAGGAGGGCCGACTGTACAGGTATTTTGGTTTTTCCATCCCAGACTTCTCAGCAATTTCCATGTTAAATAGAGTTTTGAAATTCCAATCCTATCTAAAACAAAATCTGAAAGGTAATAAATATTCAAATCTAATATATTAAGTGTTTCAACTGCACCTGACCAGTCACTTATCAATACTTATTACTAATAAAAAGCCACTCAAGACACACTTACCACTCGCTTATCTCGATATCGTGCATCATGTGGTATGGGATGGTGCCCTGAGTAAGGAGGGTGAGCTTGTGGTGGAGGAGCGTGGTGCTGGTAATAAGGGTGATGGGGAGGCTGTTCCATACCTGGGTAGGGAGGCTGAAAAGAAACACCAGTCTGTTATTCCAATAATTTTCCACCTTAAGGTCATCAGTGCAGAAAACAAATTCAGTATCCAACTGTTATTGCAATTAATGAAGTGCTTCAAAGCTAACACTTCATTGAAATGAGGAAATGTTCTTTCAAGTTCAAAGTGATTAAAACTTTATCAAATCCACACACAGACTCCACATTTTTCACAAATGAATGCAGAACGAGGCTGTGGTGATTTACAATATTTTGTTACTCAGAGTGCATCCATATAGACAGGTCCTAGCGTAACAAAAAGTTATTGTGCCGTTTTTTCTGCCCCCACCCACCCCATGAATTTTCTATAGTAAGGGGAAAAAATGGAGGTGGTGGGAAATACAGGAAAGTTACAAGCAGAAGAAATTATTGTCAAGATGCCCTTTATTCTGTTAAGGCAAAAGTATAAGAGCCTCTACCCACTATTCATATAGGTACACATACACTTCACACACACACACACAAAATCTCTTCATGTTCAAGAAAAAACATACCTTTGGAAGAATTAAACTGGTAGTGAGGACATTCACTTGGCAATCGGTGCCTAAGCTCTACAAAGTAAAATAAAAGGCTGCCAGAATGCTAGGCAGAATGTTTCTTAATGGGGTCAGGATTGTTGTAATATATAGACAATCTTCTCTGCAATGATCCAGCCCATAAAAATATGATTGCATTTGATCTGAAGTGATTACTTTGAAAGTCAAAATGGAGGGAAATTGGAAGTGTAAGGGGAGCCTATTCAGTTGGAGCCAAACCATTTTCTCTTTTACAGTAAAATATTTGAGAATTATTCTTAAAACATTATTACATCCCTGTCATTCTGTTGCAAATCTCATGTATCCAAGACTTGAAGGTTACACTGTTGACAAGAGGAGTACATAGCATTCAAGTGGATTACCAGATAAGCAACTCATTTAGGAAGTATCAAATTGTATTTGGATGTTAAAATACTTTCAAATACTGCAGAATACAGAACACCTTGAATTCACTGGTAATCCTCTAACCATACTTTGTCTCAAGATGACAACAAGGCTTCTGTAGAACTCAGCCTTAAGACTCTGTTGCAGTTCACCTATTTTCAGATTCGTCTTTCTACCTAACTAAATCTCAGGTGTGCGGCAGTACAACTTCAAAGATGTGAGCATGTTAAAAATTCTTGTTTGAAATCCATATACAATTCCCTTTTCTTATCTATGAATCTGGTTGTAGAAGTTCCAAATCATGGACCTTTTACAACACTGATTTAGGTCCAGAACATACTGCAGAAACAATCCAGTTTGAGACCGGTTTAACTGCCCTGGCTCAATGCTAGGGAATTTTGGGATTTGTAGTTTTGTGAGACATTTAACCCTCTCTGTCAAGAGAGCTGTGGTGTCACAATAAGCTACAACTCCCAGAATTCCCTAGCATTAAGATAGGACAGTTAAAGAAGTCTCAGACTGGATTATTTCTGCAGTGTGCTTTGGACCTTAGAGACAGAAACCTGAATTATGTCAGTATTTCCAAGAACATATTATAACTGGAATGAAACTGGATACTATTTTATAGCATATATGACAAATATGTGTCCAATTAAATTTATCATGATTTATTCTGTGTTTTCTCCTAAAATAATTTCTCCAGTTTCTGAATGACACTGGGATTAACTATAATTTTAGATGTGCCCAGAGACATTTTTACATTTGATCTGGAATGGAAGATTCCAATTCCATAATCACAAAATGTTATTAAAGAGGTTTACAGTTCCCAAGAAACAAGAAACAAGAACCCCCCCCTGCACAAATGGAATTCTTAATCAATTCTAAGGATCCAGAATATTATATGCCCCGAAAACAACATATGTGTATGTGTGTGTGTGTGGTTGTTTTTTTTAATGTCAAGGTATTTAAAAACTGCAATCCTATATTTACCTAAAGCTTCTTTGAAATCAGTGGAACTGACTTCTGAATACACATAGAACTGCACTGTCAATAATATAAATATACTGAACAATACACCTCTATCCTCTAGGTTCTATACTACAGGAAGAGCATTATATTGTACTGGCTCACAGTTGGCCCTCTGTATCCACAGGGGATCTGTTTTGGAGCCCCACCAGGGATATCAAAATCCCAAGAGGCTAAAGTTCCATTGTCCACAATGGAGGTGTGTGGACGCGGCCACACCACCATTAGGGACAACAGGAATCAATGGTGGCATGGCCGCATGCACACGTTGCCACTGGGGCAATAGGGGCTGTCCCTACTAGCAGCATGACCACATCCTGCACCACCACTGGGGACGTGGGCTTGCCGTTTGCGGATGCTAGACTTCGCAGATGGCAAGTCCATGTATACTGAGGGCTGACTGTATTTATACTCTGCTTTTCCCCCAAGTTGGGACTCAGGTTGGATGGTGCCCTCTAGATGTCTGATTTCAACTCAAAAAAAGCTCCAGCAATCCTGAACAATGGCAAAGATGACAGAGGCTGTTATCTGATGGGTACCATGTTGTCTATGTTGCTCTACTCAGAACATGTCACATTTTAAAATCAATAGTAAATTTGGATATACAATGCACCTATGTCATATGCGAGCTTGCCATATGCAGACACAAGGTCACGTGGATGGCAAGTCTTGGGCCTCTTAATGGCACACACGCCATCATTAAAATAAATAGGAGTAGAGGTCTCATGGTACTTCCCTTATGCAGGGGTGTGTGTGTGTGTCTGTGTGTCTGTGTATAGAATGGATCCCTCGCGTAAAACAAGGGTGCACCCAATTTCGATTTTCTCTCAAATTTGTCCCCCTCCTCTGTATAAATTTCCAAATATTTCATATTTCTAATATTCTGTATTATTTTTCTACTCTTCGGTCATAAACTTCCAGATATTTTAAATTTCTATCACACCATATCTGAGACCCAATTGCTAGGTTGAGGTAAAACGCTAAAAAGGAAACTGAACAGCAGAGTTTTATATTTAAGGCCAAGATGCTATGTCACACTTTGCAATTTATCTGCTTCGGGAATATTTTACCATAAAACTAGAGATCAGCTTATAAAATAGCCATGAAGTGATTCACCCAGATAAAAACACATCATGGCCATAATCCTGCACTGAAACATGTAGTTATGAGACATAGGTGTATTAGGCTCTCCTCTATCATCCCCTCTTTTCTTAACCACAGCCCTCCAAACCTGGCCATTCTCTGGGAAGTGGAGAATAGGGTGAACAACAGACAAGCTCCAGCTATTTTCTTATAAACAGTGACAGCCATCTGCAGAGACTTCTGGGGGTCCTCTGGAAGTCACTGCGGATGATGTCACGCTCTGTATCTGGATGCTTGTCTACTGCTCTCCATTGGCCAGGAAACAGATAGGTTCAGTGTATGTGCATGTGCTGCAGATGAGAATATATGGGTCTTGGTTGTTGCATGGTAAGTACAGACTTCTGACCAATAAAATGAGTTGTGATGGTGTAAATTCTACTTATGCCAGCCCAACTTCTCTCCACATGTCACTGGGTGGAAATACAAGCCAACTTGTGTTGTAGGAATGCTGTGTAACCAATGCTGTGCATACCTCCCTCCTCCTCAGATTAATTTCAGGCTTGGTGCATACTTGCAAATATAGCAAGGACGGCCAATACATAATATACATCTTACGCTACAGATAGACATATGGAAAGACTCTAAAACAAAAATCTTTAACACTTAGAACCACAAATTATTGTAAAAATATGGTATTATTATTATTATAACAATGTGGTATCTTACACTGCTATTTGTTTGGGATTTGAGCATTATTAATCTGCTGGCAATAATATAATGAAATTGTTCTAAATTTTAAAACAAACCAGGAATATTAGATGGCAGAGTTCAGTTGCAATTTGGAATATCCTTGTCAGGAGAACCATTATTTTTCTTTAAAAAAAGAAATCACTGGAGAACTGGGAGTAGAGGTGACTAAATTAGTTTTTTAAAAGAAGCGATTACCCCATTTAAGTCCTGGATACCTACTTTGTAGCTACTGCTATTTTTTTTGCTTCTGCACCTAAATTGGAGGCAATCCCATGCCATAATTTTTCTAATGTGGCTTCTAGTCTGTTACCTTCTTTGCATCTTAATCTCCCAGTGCTCTCCCCAGGTGAAAGCCAGTTTCAATTTAACATTCTGCTTGAGACTGCTTCTCAAATTCTCATCTTGACTTCAAATACGCCAAGATACTTTCTAAATACAGCATACAGACTCTTTGCTGTCTGGATCTAGCTTAAATACTCAAGGATGTTCATAAAAAACACAGTGGGAAATGTAACACCGCTGCTGTAGCAGAAAGGTGGTCAGTGTGCCTTAGGGTTTTAAGTGGCCTCACAAGGCTCCCCCCCTCCTTGGTGAATTGCACATTTCTGTTAGCTCCTTCACTTCCACACATTTTAAAAAATTCCTTAGAAAAAGAAAAGGCTGCCACTTCTGGAAGCTTCCAGGAGCAGTAGCTTCTGACTTTGACAGGTTTTTCCCCTAAGGTTCTTGGTGATAGCAGCAGCAACCTCCCTCCCTTTTCCTGGAAAAAAGCCTAAAATAAGAATAAGTGCTGTCATTTATGATATTCTGCATTTTTAAAAATTGCTGTTGCTTTTGGCACAGCCTGCAGCTGGAGCAGGGTGATAAAAATTTGCTTCTCAAAACTCCCCCACCTGAAATCCTATTGATTTTTATTAGGAAAGCACTGCCTGATGAGCCTTATTTGTATTGGTTCTTTAAACTCAGCCCTTTTATATCCATCGACTTATAATGCAGAAAAGTGACAAAACTAGGAAGCATTTTTAAAAAATGATGAAAAAAACTGCCAGCTACAACATGTCTACAACAATAGTGTGATTGCACTTAAGGCAAAATAAATAAATAAAAAGACATAAAACAAAAATACAAACCATTCCTTGCCAGGGTGGTGGTGGTCCCATGTTGTGGAATTCTCTCACATAATCATTGTAGGACTAAAAAAGAGAAATGTACAGCAATTAAGAAAATAGGTAAGTTTGAAAGCATGTGTTGGTGTAAAAGAAGAAGAAGAAGAAGAAGAAGAAGAAGGGCACAGGCTTACCCCATTTAAAAAGACATCTCTCCGGACTCCTGAAAATCGTCTGTTGAGAAAAAGAGTTGTTAAATTAAGAACCAATATTAAGCAATCATTGCATAAAATGAGTAATATTAGAACACCTCTTACCTGTCTGCATCTTGGTATCTGGGATCCTTTAAATACCCTGTTTAAAACCAAGCAGCATTATATAATATTCACAACTTAATAGAAACATAAACAATAATTAGCTTCTTAGGCATGCTATGGTCTCAGTAAAGACCCATAAAGAATTTTCATTTGGCAAAAAACAACAGCGATTTTAATAATTTGTGAACTTTTTACAAAAATGTACTTTAAATTACCCTAATAAAGCAGATTTCAGTAATGATGTTGGAACTGCTATAAAATACAGACTGGGTCACCATCCAAAGTAACTATGTAATACTATGGCATATGCAATTAAACCAAGGGTCTGTATACGATTCAACTGTATACGATTCGGTGCATTCTGTTAGCCGCCCTGATCACCCGGAAGGGCGGGGTATAAATAAAATTTTTATTATTATTTATTAACCGCCCACAGACCACCACATCCCATATTATTCAATGGTAGCACATAAATGCGGACACATATATTGCTAGTCACTGAATATTATGGGGCATGACTGTCCACATTTTCCCCCATCTGTGGAGTCCCCCAGAACCAAACCCTCACAGATGTTAAGGGTCTATTGTATAATCAAGTTTAAACTGAACATCTGAACTGAGTAATTTTATGTCAGATTTAGCAACAATGCAAACTCAGTAAGGACTTTGTGAATACACTGCAATACCATAAGAAGACATACATATATAGTCAGATAAAATACGCAGGGCAAATTATAATGCCTTAGAAGCTGTACTGGGCACCTTGATCCCTTAGATGTCCCATTAAATGTATCTCACATATAATATCCTTGGTCATTTTTGTGGTTGCCCTCTACAAATGAATGTAACATTTTTTCAAGAAAGCAAACATTCCAGAGGCATGCTTATTTTGTAGAAGGTACACATTCCCAGTGTGCCATGATTTAAGATCAAACTAGAAAAAAGGGGATGAAACCTCAGGCTTTCAGTTGTGAAGAACCTCACTACTAATTTTTGGTGAACCACAGCAGGTTTCTGGTGGTGGTGAGGGATTAACCTCAGACCCATTCAGGTTTTCCACCCTTGCATTAAATTCTAACATTAAAAATTAGTTCTATAATCAGAGTCCTGCAGATCCCCTACCTACCCTTATATCTTTTTCTTACCTTTCACACTCCTACATGAACTCAAGATTCTGCTATCACAAAAATGTGGGTGTATGTGTGTTTGTATGTGTGTGTGTGTGTATATATATATAGATATAAATAAGATATTAACCTGGTCTTTGGTGAAATTCAGGGGGATAATCAATTCTTGGTTTCTTTCTGCTGTTATGAATATCATAATCTTCTGGTCGACGCCTACATAAATTAGACAATAATTAAACAATTGTTTGGAACAACCTTCACAAAGAAAACAGAAGGAACAGGGACTGCTCCATAGTGACTTTCTCGGACAGGTGTATTTGAGACTCTGTATGAGCTTCACAAAGATCTGCCCCAATCCCTTCTGGTTTCAACATATACAGCGGATATTCTTAACTGGCATTTTATGGTTGTGAAGAACCTTGCATTCTTAACATGGAGCCTGCTCCAACCATACTTCTTGCAGTCCAAGCTTATGCATATCTGTTTGCAAACTGCACTGACCTCTTCAAGACTTATTCACAAGTGTGAACAGAAACTGAACCCAACACAAATTTAAACCTACTTGTAATCCACAAAACTACTACACTGAAATTCATCCTACAAGAATAAAGCCAAACAACTGCGTAAACAGCATCTTTCAAAACAGTTCTGAACCTATGAGAAAATGTCTTACCTGGATTGTAAAAACTGTCTCACAAGTAGTCCTGTCCCTTTCTACACACTGGATTAATAACCAAAGAGGGGTGAAATCCATACAAAATAACATCTTTCTCTTTTTCCATACAAAATAACGTAAGTTTGGACCTTAAAATTCAATATTCATGTCACTAGCTGAAACTCTGATGTTTGTCTTTCAAAATGGTGATTCTAGGTTGTCCTGTAAAGATGGGTTTGTTTTTTGCTCACTATCAGCAACTTAATTATCCCCTCTAAATACACATCATCATAGATGCCAGTTTTGACAAAAGGAAAATAATACAGCGTAAAGGTGATTATTCCACCCACCTCCCCCATTATCATTAAAATCTACCATATTACCATTTTTAAAAAGCAGGTATCACATTTGTGAACAAATAAAGCAACCGTATGAACAGCAAAAGTAGATTTAGAAAATAAAAGCTGGTGTAAAGAATAAACATACCGCTTTCTTGTAGTTTGAGTGTGCACTTACGACCGGTATAATATATGATAGTAACAGTTCATATAGTAGTCCAACTACTGACTTTAAGCTGAAAGCCACATACATAAATGGAGGCCCTGGCAGGCTTGAGAAGGTGTGATGGTGTTATAATGTATAGTTTGCAGTCCATTGCAAAACCTTCACTTGTAAATACTTTATTGCACTGGAAACCTCTTAGGCTTAACTTCAAAAGCCATCTTGGTGCTCAGTCCTTTTATGCCCAAAGAAAGGGGGGTGCTGCCAGGATTCCTCCTACCTACAGGTTACAGTGTCCTTTAAGAGCAAGGATAGGGGACTCGTTGTATATCTGTACCTACCACAGGATGTTTCCACAACAGGAAACTTTAACCAAAAGGTTTCAGCCCAAACCACAGTCTGTAGTAGAAAAGCTTTAGATTTATCAAAGCAAAGTGGCTACACAGGGGCCAGGGAAACGTGATGGACAGAAGGGCTTATATCAGTCCTTTGCAAAAACTTCTCCAATTCTGTAACCAGGTTTACCCCTCTTTTCTGGGGAATGTTGGTGAGTTCATACAGCAGTGATCAATAACCATGGCGATCCTCTAAAACCACTTTTTAAGTCCACAGGTGCTGCCAGCATCTGGAATGGTTGTGTACACAGACACAGCAACAGCCATTCTTTCTGGATTGTTGCCGGGTCTCCGAGGACTACTTCCTCCCCCTTTGGAGAGAACCTATGGCTTCCAGAAGCTCAGCAAGATGTAAGAGAATATTTGGTAATGGGCTTAACCACAGCACGGTGATATAATTTGAAACAGTCCCAAACAAGCTCTTCTTGAACAGCAAAATAATATAAATATTTTATCCTCAAAATGAGGCGGTCATCTTCTGCAAAATTACAAGTGATCCTGATAAAAGTCCCATATTTGACAAGGCTTATCCAGAGATATACCTGAAAGAAAAGGCTTTTACAAGATATTAACACATTTTGGAACACACAGACTTGCTCTTCTCCACCTAGCCTGCTCATGATGAATCCGCTTACCTATATTAACAGATCTGTGTGATCTGTGCCAAAATCTAGTCTAAACTAGACTTACAAGAAATTATTTTCTGCATAAGCAAATGGTCCCCATTTTCCTCTTGAAAGTGACAAACAGGGGGAGAGGGGACAGTGTGAAATCCTCAATGAAGCCACAAACCCGTCCATGCAGCTTGATGTGAGGATTTTCTCTTTTCTTGATTGCAGGGAAAGCTTTTTTTTGTGATGAATCACATTCCTCCATCATGTTATTCTCACACATGTGCCTATTATCAGTCCAAAGAACGTTTCTAACCTTCCCACATCTCGGAGTGGCTCTCGACGGGATGGTCGTCCTCTTGACCGAGGCTGAGAATGCATTCTTCTCTTGTGTCGCATTTTATGAATGAGTTGATACAAGTCAATACTTTCATCAGGAGGGAATAGGAGACAAAGCTGGGTTCCACATTCAACCTCAATTTCCTGGAACAGTTAAACACCAATTTCATATGATCAAATAAGAACACTTGAAATTTAGCTGCCAATCAGATGGACACAAGTAAGTACATGATTAAATATTTTTACATCAAGGCATTAAATTATTGGAAATTAAGCAAAACATAATACTTCAGCTCATTAGAAGGAAGAGCAACTTCTAGATACACGTGATTTGTTTTAAAAGGAAAGAGTATAGTAACACCTACCTTCAAGAACATGTGAAGCCTGGAATATGCAGATCAAAAGCTCACTGGTACACATAAATAGTAGATTAGGAAGATGTACGTTTTACTTATCTGGGGACATTTGAAGACTATGATGGAACAAGGAAGGTGTAACTTTATCTTACTAACTATTGTACAGCTACATCTACAGCCTTCCAAACAACATTATGGCTATTTGTCAAAGAACACAAAACTCATACTGTAAACATCTGTGCATGATGAAATTAAGTCATGGGCTCATGTGAGCTGTTTTCTTCTTTCTTACACCTTGCAGTTTGTAAAACAACAGAGTAGCTCTTATGTAGTTCTACTACATAATTCTACTTGGCTGTTATTTGTTAACTACTCTTGTTCTTTTATCCTTCCCTTCTTCTGCTACTTCACTGCATGTGGGAAAGAAGTCTCTATTTTTCACACAAAGTGACATCTGTACACTGCAGTGACTAGAGAGCTAATATACTGGAATAGTGATTCCTCTAGTTTCATGACAACTTCTTGGCAGGAAGCAACATATTTTTAAAGGACTGACAACACTTTCATCAATGCTTTAACAGAAGATACTCTTTTATCAAAAAGATTTCTCTCAAGGTGGACAGACAGCTGTGCCTACCTTTCAGAACAAAGTTATTCAGAACTTTTTAATGGCTGGACTTAATATACTTAAGCAGAATTAAAGACAACTGACAAACCTGTCCATCACGTCCAATCTTTACTGGCTTATGTTCATTCCAAGGATTGGTCAGGTGAGCAGTCTTTGTGAATGGCAATTCACGCCTAAATGTATAAGTGACATGTAACATATTTTAAAGTCACACAATAATGTTTTTCTTGGTATTATAATTACATGAGTTTACAAAATAGTTATGGTACATTTTCTGACTTAGTGATAATCTTACCGTTCTTCAAACACAGCTTATAGGACAGATCCAAAGGGAACTGTAATGCTCATCTTAGTGGAAGTACAGTGGCTTTTTGGGGATAATAATTGTCTGAAAATAGGGCAGTATGGCCTACACAGGTATGCAGGGCAAAAACTGCCTCCTCTTCTGCCCCAACAGCCCACTCTTGAATTACAAACAACAAAATTTTATCCTGCTCAGATTAGGATCCAAGCCAGAGAGGAACTCTAAAAACACTTCTTCATCTCTCCTCTCTAAGCCATTCAAATTTATCGATGCTACACTATATTCCTGGTTCCTACTTTCCACAGACATAGCTTTCAGAATTCCAGTCCACCCTCCGGATCCACAGACTTGCCATGTGCAAACTTGAGCATCCGTGCATGGCAAGCCTGCTTGGGGGGGGGGGGGGAGAGGCAGCAGTGGCAAAGGAGGAAGAGGGAGGAGGAGAAAGGACAAGGAGGATGAGTAGCAGTAACGGAAGGGGGTAAGAGGAGAGGGAGGAAGAGGAGGAAGAACAAATGGCAGTCGGGAAGAGGAGTAGGAGAAAGAAAAGCAGGAAACACTGCGGCAACGGCAAAACAAGACGGGGGGAAGAGAAGAGGAGGAGGCAGGGAAGAGAAGAAAGAAAAGGTAGCCCCCTTTACCACCTGCCATGGTGAGAGCAGCGAGGCTGGCTTTGGGGGGAATGGGGTGGTGAAGTTCCATTGTCCCCAATGGTGGTGCGACCATGTGGCTGCGCTACCATTGACTACTATGTGAACTGGAACTGATCCCTCGCAGATACCAAGGGCCCACTATACTCCATTTAATACAGAGTAATTAGTCATGAATACATATAATATATATGTGTTAAGCAAAAACCTTCATTTTTAGTTTAATATATCTGAAAGCTATAGGTACCTTAGAGACCAAACTCGATGTTATATTAATTACATGGAAGATGGCCATACTTGATCTTTTTTTTTTTTTTTTTTAAATAAAGCTATGGGGAGGTGCAAATTTCACTAGGATTGTAGTACATGAAGAAATGTTTTATTCCTTCCTAAGAGCCATTATCTTAAGGAACACCTTCCACAACCTTCTATGTTAATTCACATTAGAAAAAAACTCTTATGAGCCTTCAGGTTCATATGCTTAGAAACTACCTGATGTTCAACTGCCTCAGAAATGTTATCAAGTTATCAACATGTTTCAAGGACATACTCTGAGTCTTAGATTTTTAAACTCCTAAAACCAGATTTTTCAGAATGCCATTTGAAAGATTCTCCACACATTTTACCTGCATATCCAATCTATCTTAAACACGCCCCCAAGCATTTTTGCACTCATTCCTGCAGGGAGCACCCAATGTATAGGAGATCCTCCGTGATGGGATTCAGACGCCAGTCTCGCAAATCCTAGAAGAATCAGAATATTCTATTAAGACAAGATCAACAATTAATTTTGGAGCAACTTTCAATGCAAATACTTCAGTCTGTGTTAGATGGGGTTACATTCCCCCTTAAAACACAGCTTTGCAGTTTGTGTATACTCCTAAAAATGGAAGCCTAGGTCTCTGTGATGACCAGGAAGTTTTAAAGCTTGCACACCAACCGTGCCTGTTCCTTTGAAATGCCTAATCTGATAATGGTGGTATATGTCTTAGATACATCCTATTTGCGCTACTGTAATACACTCTACTTGGGGTTGTCTTTGAAGTGTGTTTGGAAACTTCAGCTGGTCCAAGGAGCTGCAGCCAGAGTGTTAACCAGGGCAGGTTACAGTGACCATACTACTCCCTTGTTACAACATCCCCAGTGGCTTCCAGTTTGTTTTCAGGCACAATTCAAAGTGCTGGTCACGATCTATGAAGCCCTATATGGCTCTGGCCCAAGCTATCTGGTAGAGTGTATCTTCCTGTAAGTCTGTCCAGGCCCTGAGATCATGAGGAGATGACTTTCTCTCAATTCCACCACCTTCACAAACATGGTTGATGGGAATGTGAAAGAGAGCCCCTGGGTTCTGGAACTCCCTTCCTAGGGAGGCCAGAATGTCTCTCCCCTCCTGCCGCTGTCCTTCTGTTGGCAGGCAAACCCCTTTTTATACGATAGGCTTTTAATAAAGAGTTTTAAAAGAACATGCTTTGGTTAAAGTATTATTTTAAACTGAACTGTTTTTAATAGCTTTTAAATCGTTTAAATTACATTCCATTCTTTTAACTGGAGATTTAATTAATATTAAGACTAGTTTAATTCTATTTCAATGTTCACTTTTTGTATGTTTTTAACTGTATTTTTCTTTTAAACTGTAAGCTGTCCTGAGTCCCAATTTTGGGGAAAAGGCAGGATACAAATAAATGTAAGAATATCAACAACACTTCTCTTAGTTACCTTGGAATTTTCCACTCTCTCTCACAGAAAATATCAAGATAACACTCCTTGCCGATCTAAAGGCTGCATTGAGTTTTTTCTCATTGACTGGGAGAGTTGACCAGACACCCTAGAGACAGGAACACAAGCAGTTACATAACCAGATTTTGCACATAGCTCAGTGACAAGCACATTCATTGCACATAAATGATCCCAGATTTAATCTCAGTAATCTTTAGTTAAAGGGATCAAACAGAAAGCTGAGAAATGAACTGAGGTGTCAATGAAAACACGTAATATGATAGATGGACTGGTATCTAGGGGGTGAAACATATGGGCCAAATATAGCGATTTCAAACTGCTCCAAAGGCAGGCCATTTAGATAACACACGCCTCCAAAGCAGGCAGAAACTGGATTGAAGCCACTCCCGGACTAAAAACCAGAGCAAAAAGATTTCAGAATATGTTGACTTAGCCTGGAAAATGTGCACCTTCGATCCTTCATATAAATGCCCCGACGCCAGAGTGGTTCTAAAGGAGCAATCTATCCTAGCCCTAACCCTAAAGTTGCATATAAACACAACAGTGCAGGTGGGCATTTAAAAAGGATGGAGCCGCTGTACCCAAGCATTTAGGGCAGCAATGCAAAAAAGTGAAAGTGTGACACCTCTAATGAATGGAATTACAACATACACAAATCAAACAGTCAAAGAGGGGGCATGGAGTGAAGGAGGCATGTATGGGGGTCCCTATGACCGTGCTTTGCCAATGCTTTACTGGGAACACCAAGGCTCTGATGCCCTGTACTGATGGAGGATCGCAGGTGCGATTGCGCAGCCAATCAAAGGAGCGGCCATCCAATGGGATAGCATCTAAGCAGCAGTCAGTTGTCAGCAGTGTGTTTGTGTGATGAAGCACATAGATGGTGGGGAGATGGCTTGATGCTGCCCCATGCACATTTGGGCCACCTTGGGAGCTGCTGGTGTGAACAGCAAGGGTTTGAACCACTTTCGGAAAAACCAGGTTCGAACTGCTTCTTGCTGCTAGTCTGTTCTGCCCTTCAGACATATTTCTACTTCAGGAAATCCAAGGTAAACCTGGTATGGTAGGCATACTGAACTCATTATTCATTGGACTGTTTTCCCTCACTCACTGATACATTTATTAAGCTCAAAACACTTTGGTAAGTCTGACCACTTTAAATTAAAAGTGGATATTTCTCTTTCCAGAAAGTACACAATAAATATAAATAATATCCTAAATAAGACACAAGCTGAGACCTTAGCTAATTTTGTCTCTTTGCAACAGGCCTTATGCTAGAGAAACAGTTAAAGGCTTAACAATGAAAAACAGCAAGTCTAAACCCTACATACAAGATATTACTTGCACAATGAAAGTACCTTGTATATGAAATCTGGCTTACCTTAGCTTTGGCCAGTGAGACATTCTCATGGTTGTTGCTTTTGATAAGAAAAAATCTTGCCTCTTGGAGAATGTAATCGAGTTTGCTAGTTTGGTCTGGAAGGAAAGCAACAAAAACCAGGAAGAGTAATTGTACTGGCATTCTCTCACTCATAGGTAGTAACACAAAATCTCTAATTTGCTGTGTTTTGTGAAACAAACTTCAACTACTACTGTGGCACAGCTATTTTTCACCTCAGTGTGACTTGCACAATCTTCCCTTTTAAAACTGGAAGCTTCGGGCCAGTCTTAGGAAACATGCCCTTTAATCAGGAATAGACTATTTTTTTCTCACCAGAAATAAATTCTGGACTACAAGTCCTAAAAGCCCCAGCTAGCACATCCAGTGGTGAGGGGTTATAGGATCTGTGGTCCAAAATAACTTGACTACCCCACAGTAGTTCAATACCAGCTAATTCAAACTTAAATTTATGTCACAGCATGCAATGCCATGCTTTTAAAAGTGAAAGAAGCTGTTTCAGGTAAGTGCCAATGCAATATTAGTAATGTTCCGACATATTTCTCAATTAGTTTACTGCAGCAAAGTATAGAAAAACCATTTCTATATGAATTTCTTTTTTAAAATATCACTGCATTACTTCTTTGCTTGCCAACTCTGCAACACAATGTTTATTTTTTGCCATTATGAAGTACATGCAAATTAGTAATTCCAGATAGGGATACACCACTTTGTCACCAGAATTAATTTCCATGTAATCGGAACATTACCGCATTTAATATAAATGAATGAAAACCAACAAAATAGCTTGCAATGGGAGCATGCATTAAAAAATCGAATTTAAATTATACCTTTTTGGACAGCACGAACGGAAGATGATAATTTCTCATGCTTCTTTTCTGAACCTGTATTTAGCCAAAGTACATTTGTTCAGATTGAGCCTTAATAGAGATACGATACAAGTTCTACAGTCTTTTAACATACTATTTTTATTCATGACAAATTATTCCTCCTGATGCGCACCCACACACACAAGAAGAATGCTGCTCAAAGTGCACGGGGGTTTGTTTTGGATTTTTAGGTAGTTTCATTTTTGTTCATTTGTTTTGTTGGACCAGTTTTCTCCTCAGAAAACTAGCCAATGAATCATCATCTTCCAAGTTTAAAAAGTGAAAATTCCATTTACGGAACAAAATAGCATTAACGGAACAAGAAAGCCTACTTGTTCAAATTATTCACACAGAACATGCCAAAATAACAACTTGTTCAGTTACATGTCCAATAGGTTTCTATGACCCACTATTTATTTTGTATAATGCAATTCCAGGGTTTTAGTACAGATCATGGCAGTAAGAGAAGCAATAACAGAATACCTGCATATGACTCTGATGCAGAGCTTCCACTTCTATCAAAAACAATGGGAGAGATGCCTCTAGCTCTTTTCCTTGCCTTCTTTTTCTCATCTAAGAGCACCAAAACAAGCAACAAATTCACACCAAAAACATCCATCAGAAATGCTTGCAAGGCCAGTATAATCTACAGAAACTAAATACATATTTCAACCTTACAGTTTAAAATTGCTTCTTCATTAATCATTCATTATTTATCTAGAAACTAATTATTTTGCCAACGAACCATGAAATTAGTTTTTAGAGATCAAAGGAATTTCAGAATTATTTGACTCAGGGAATTTTCAAGAAAAGTTTGTGATGTCTCCATCTTTCTTTCTGGTGTTCAAAGACAAACATTTTAAAGCCTCAGCAGCTGTCACCAGGCGTCCTGGTGGGGCAGTAGTTAAATGCCTGTATTGCAGCCACTCACTCACAAACCACAAGGTTGTGAGTTCAATATCAGCCAGGGGCTCTAAGGGCGTCTCAACCTGCATACTTCCAAAGGTTGCTAAAATGAGTACCCAGCTTGTTGGGGGCAATTAGCTTACATTTTGTAAACCTTTTAGTACATCAGTAAGCAGTATAGAAATGTACTTTCTATTGCTATTACTCTCTTTATTCTAACACAATAACTTAGCAATTATTAAGTATTCTTAAATACAACAAATATCTACTTTAAGGTGCAATATATACATATTGGGTAAGCATGCTTGTCTCCACTGCATGATATGAATCATATCCCACTCTGGTAATAAAAGCATACGGGGGGTCAATGACTCTCAGGAAGGTGTTGTATTTAAACCAGAAGCATGCCATATTATGCAAATATTACTGAACTCAACTGAGATCCAGCTACAGGTATAAGAAGTGGCAGTCACTCTACACTGCTAATACTGTCCCATTACAAAGCTTCTGAATGAATGAGAAATTCATGAGGATTTGGAAAACTAGGAAGATGTGAAAGCAGCAAGCAAGGTAATGGCAAAGTACATTGTCTAAAATGGAAACACCAGTACAGTGGTACCCCGGGATACGAATGCGCCGCCTTACGAAATTTCCGGGTTACGAAAAAAATCCATTCAATTAAATAGTTCCGGGTTACGAAGAAAATTTTTGGTGCTTTTCGGCGCGATTTCGCACGAAATCGCGGCTTTCGCTATTAGCGCCTATGGGCTTTTCGGCTAGCGAAAGTTTCCGGGTTACGAAAGCGGCAGCGGAACGAATTAATTTCGTAACCCGGGGTACCACTGTATATAAAATCGTATACAAGGGGAATTTGGCTACAAGTTTCAAATCCAATTTAGGAGGGAAATGGCCCAATTCTCTCCTTCATTACAATGTTTTGCTAGAATACATTAACAAAACTGGCTCTAGTTACTGTTGGAAACTGTTACCTTATATTTTGGGCCCGAACAGACAGGCCAAAATAAAGCTGCTTTGGGTCATTTGGAGGTATGGTGTTTAAGTGCTGCATGCGTCCTAAGAGGCCAGAAGTCACGCCTAAGCCACGCTTCAGTCCTAAGGACCGGAGTGCAGCTTCTGGCCTCTTAAAATATATTTGTCATTTAAAGAGCATACTCCAAAGTGATCCAAAGCAGCTATATTTTGGCCTGTCTGTTCAGGCCCTTAGTTATGTCTCAGTCTAGTTCAACAACTGTTATTGAAGTTTTCACCTCAGATAATATCTCTTAGCAGATAATATTTGATATTGTGACCAATACTGGCATAAAAAAGTATCCAAAATGGAACATGTAAGTAGAAATCTGTGATGCAAAACTGTTTGAACGATCTCCCTCCATATTGTAAGAACCAAGTGTAATATTCTTCTTAGGTCCCTTACTTTAAACAGACTTTGAGTGAGAAACCTAGTACTACCCGGCAAGACACTAATGAAAACTTTGGGACTGTGTTGTTCATAGTGCTTGGGCACTTCTGCCACTGTCAGTTACATCGAAGCCCATATTCTGTATTCATATTTAAATGAAGTAATTTAATACTAAAAATATAGAATACTATAAGACAGGTTTCCCTACCTGATATATCTGAGCCTGAACCAGATCTGACTGATCCATCAGTAAAGGATGCAGATTCAGAGTCAGAATCACTAGCTTCACTTCGTGTATCATAATCATTTCCTTCTTTCTGATCTCTTTCATCTTGATCATAATCCTCTTCATCATCGTCTCCATCTTCTTCTACTTCATCTTCTTCTCCATCATCATCTTCCTCTTCTTCCTCCTCCTCCTCCATTCCCTCCTCTTCTTCCTCCTCTTCATTTTCAGTGTTTCCTGGATCAGAGGAGCCACTACTACCTGTTTCACGATCTGAACCATACTCCTCAGAATTCACCTCTTCTTTTGAAGAATGGCTGGACCTGCTTGTCCGTCTGTCCACCTCATGCCTTAGTCTCTGTTTGAACAACATCAACAGTCATCAATGTCTGACATTTCTAGACACATTTCTTAGAACCTGCATGAAAGAATGGCTGTCATTCTCTTGATGTAGTTTGAATACTTCTACTTTTACTGACCTATGCAGTGAAGTATTTATAAAGCAATTCCTCACTTTATCAGTACCATTAGGGCAATGCACAGAACACTACAACAGTTTACAACACACAACCAAAGTAAAGCACAGAATATGATTGGAATATGTGAGCATCATCACCAAAACTATTAACTGTTGAATGTCCAGCTAAAACTGACCAAGGCCAATCTAACATCTCTGGAGTAGAAATCCCACAATCAGAATACAGCCACTGAAGAAGTCCCAATCGATTTTCAGACTATTTCTGCTGGCAGTTTAACACATGACAAGATCTCAAGGTAAGATTATAAACCACAGACAGATTCGACAGTCATTACGTACCCCTGCAGCATCTGGTGTGGAAGATTTAGCTCTTCTGTCAGCATCCCTTTTCCTCACACATGCCTTTTCAGACTGCCCTTTGTAAGGATCTCTTGAGCTGCTGCTTGTCATACGTGTTTTTCTGTCAGTTTCTGTGCGCTTGTTCCTATCTGACCTTTGATATTCTTCATTCTTGTATTCCAAAACTGGCTTTCCTTTTGTGCTTACTATCCTTTTGTTATTGCTAACAGTTGAACTTGGAGGTTTTGGCAGCATCTGCCTCGAGGAATGCAAAGAAGCCTTTTGTTTTTTACTGTCAGCAGTCTCCATCCTCTCACTTTTCCTTTTGGATCCTTAAATTTAACAGAAAAAGGAAAACACGTTTTGAAGCGTTTTGTAGTAACTGAACAGAGGGAGAAACAGACATAAAAAGTTGGCTTCCAGGTGACATGGTGTACAGACGATGTGTGCCCCCAAGATGCTCAGAAGCCGGCTTCAGGCCTGGCAGCCACCTGCACATGAGTCAGCTTCTAGGCACTCCAACATTTACACGCTGAATGCTGCTGGAGCACCTTAACTCTGGCTTCCTGCTGCAGCGGGGTGGAAAGGCCAGCTTTTTACTGGCGCAAAAAGGAACGGTAGTTTGCCGACCCTTTTTTGGCCAGCAAAAAGACAGATTGGGGCCTCGGCATGCAACTGCTGCAGCCCCAATCTGGCTTTGTCAGGGGCAGCCTGTTTTGAGTTAACAAAACATTGCTAAACCAATATTCAGACAACAAGCTGAGACACTTTCATATTAAGCACAAAGACAAAGCGCACGAAGCTACTTTTTAAAATCTCAACATACAATTAATTCACAGGTTTTAACTAAACAATCTGGTTTTACATGAAAAATCCCAGCATTACAACTTAACGTTCACAAAACTGAGCACTAATGGTCAAAAGGACTAGACAAAGATATCAAAGAATGACCCAGTTTGGTCATTTCATGGGAATTCTGGCTTCTTGTTCATGAGTAATATAGTGCTGAAGACTGCTTGGCTGTTTCCACTACAATCAGGAATAGACTATTGTTAAAATCATTAAACTCAAGCCCAGAAGTATGGGCTTTCCAATAAGACAAATGAATTAATGTAGAACAAATCATGTTACTTCTCTGCCTTGTTTGAGGAGAGACAAGAGGGAGCACCATGTCCTGCTGGGATTACATATCACAAGGAACAAATCACAAACAGAAGGTCTATGGTTTATTTAGCCTAGGAGTGGGCAAATGTGACAGGGTCCAGTTTACACTCTTCATCCAACTCATAGTGAGTTGCACTGATTTTGACTTAAGCTTTATTTTTCTTATTTCAGATTTTCAATTAGCTTTATGTTCAGCTAATTTTCAGTCATTTTACCCAGAGGAAATTGCTGTGAGACCAGTAAGGCAAAATTATCGAATTCTGATGAATTATCACAATGGTAGGGCGATTTCCCTTTCACAAAAACAACTAGAGATCTAACATATTGGAGCTTTCCTGGGGCTGCAAAAAGGGATGGGGACATATGAAACCTACACTCTCCTCAAGTCTGGTTTCACCACTTCTGCTTCCATTGAGAAGCATCAACCAATGCACACTTGTATGGTGTGTAGTGCACAGCAAACCAACATTCTTAATAATTATTTGGAACTATACACTGTTGCTACATCCAAGCATAACAAATAAGCTAGAAGTCCAGTAAATGTTTTCATCTTAAAATATGTTTTTTTACTTTAAAAAAAAATAATGTTGAGGAAAACAAATGCAATGTAACAAATCAGGAATTCATATTATTATTTTTAATCAAGGTGGATTACAGTTCTTCAACAATATCTAATGTAGATATTGACTGTGGAGGCCCTTTCCTATTGCCTGTTTTGTTGTCACAGCATATGACGCAGTATCACTGGTAAAAAAATGTATCTTTTTCAGAGCTGAGTTGTATAGTTAATGTTTCAGTCAATGTGATGTTCCCACATTGTCTTAGTGTGGCAGCTGTTCAATAAATTACAGCCTTCCAAAGACTGCAGATGACATGCTTGAGAAGGTAAAAGGACCTCAGCTTGTTACATTTGATTTCCAAAAACAGCAGTTACATTTGAACAAACTACACTACTTGGCACATCATTTTCTGAAAGGAATCTCAATTGTGTAACAGAAGATTCTGAATATGAAGGCTCAAATTTAAAGTGCAACACAGCAAGTTCTTTCCCTATACCAAGGCAGCAAAATAATTTATTTTGTAGAGCTCAAATAGCCTTTGAAAAATGGGGGGTGGCAAGAAGAGGGTATTTAAAAAAGCTGCTGTTATGAAATGGTAAACCGAGAAAACGCTCAGTAAGTACATGCACGTCCTTGAGTGTCCTGAAAAAATCTTACTGCCAGAACATGAATGCTAACAAGAGCATGTTGCTAGGATGTCACTGTAAGCACCACACTAGACACAATGCCATTCACAAAACTGCTAGTTACGTGAACAGTGCTATGTCTAGTTTGGCCTTATGTTCTGGTTCCCCAGGATTTTTGAGGAACACCCAAAAACTCAAGTAGCATACCCTTTTTCTCACTTTTATCTTGCTCACTATCAGGGTTGTAGAGCTCATCGTCATGGTCAGGTGCATCAGTCAATATATCATCCAGAACATTCAGTTCACCATCTGCAAACAAAACACATGGTTAACAAATGACAATCTGAAATGCTACAGTATTAGCTTTCATAGCAGGCATTGAGTATAACATCAGTTTAAACAGTGCTATATTCCAACATTCTGTGTATCTTCTTTCAGTATCTATGGTAATCTAATCAGCCAAGTTCTTCTAGAATAAGAGTGAAAAATGAAAATATCAGGGTCTTGCTGAAATACTGTGGATGATTCTGTCTTGGTGAGGCAAAGTCAACCTTCTTTGCAGAAAGTAATAATGTTCAGATTTGGAACTACTCTTTGTAAAGACCCAACAACTCCAGAGGTTCTGGACTGCAACAACTCCAGAGGTTCTGGACTACAACTCCCATAATCCCTGATCACTGACCCTTTGGCTGGGGTTTATGAGAATAGCGGCCCAAACATGTAGAGGACACTTGGTTGATAACACAGGGACTGTGAAAACAATTCTTTTGCACAAGATAATCAAACACCACTTAAAATATCAAATCTTGAAATTTGTAATGGATCTGGTTCGAACAAAGATGTACAACTATGACCTGGATTAAATGTACATATTCAACTACTAGTCATCAAGTATAGAGGAAGCAAGTGATGGACACACGTGTCAAATACAATGTATGGCATTTTAGAAAATTATTCAATTATCTGGTAATCATGACAGAAACTGTGGATTATGGACAACGCCCCAAGACAAACTGATGAAACAAGATGAATTGTAGGTACCTCCATCTACTGAAAATGGGGAGAGTGCTGTCTTTGGGCTACATGCAATTGTCAGTCCCTTTTTGTGGAAAGCCCTGCGCCAACACCTGCTGCCAAATGTTGGGGGCATAACCTCCCAAACCAAGCAATTTGCTACTGAAATTTGATCGCAAACCAGGATGAGGTGAAAGCGATCAAAGAGTCTCCCCTGCTCCCCAGATACCAAGAGAAGAAGGTAGTAATGAAGCTTGCTTCAGCTGACCCTGAAAAAGGTAGCTGATTCTTGGCACGGCCTACTAAGAGAATAGCCAAAATTCCCAGAGGGAGGAAAACACTGTTGCCTTTAGACTTTCCCAGATCCTTGCGGTGGAGGGCGGGGTGGTTGTCTGGTACATCTTTTCTGAGGAAGGGCTCTTCTGAATCGCACATTTCCACCACTCTTGCCTTTTTCTTTCTGGCTTCTTAGAATCATAGAATCACAGAGTTGGAAGAGACCACAATGGCCATCCAGCCCAACCCCATTCCGCCATGTAGGAAATCATAATCAAAGCATCCTCGACAGATGGCCATCCAGCCTCTGTTTAAAGACCTCTACCACTGCCTGAAGGAGTGCGTTCCACTGTCAAACAGCTCTCATTATCAGGAAGTTCCTCCTAATGTTGAGGTGAAATCTCTTTTCCTGTAGTTAGAATCCACTGCTTTACATCCTAGTCTGTGAAGCAGCAGAAAACAAGCCTGCTCCATCCTCAATGTGAGCTCAAATATTTAAGCAGGGCTATCATATCATTTCTTAACCTTCTCTTTTCCTTCTTGTTGTCTTCCACCTCATTGCTCAAATGGAGAAAAAATGAAGCTGGGTGAGGAGAGTGGCAGGGGGATGCAGCCCAGTAAAATCCCACAGCCATGTAAAAATATGAACCAGGAACCCCAAATAAAATATATAACAGAATTTAATGGCCATTATCTCTAAAGATTTTTAAAAATATAACCGTGTTAGTCTGTAGAATCAGTATGTAGAGGGATCTTGTAGCTCCTTGGAGACTACCTGAAAGAAAGAAGTTGGCAGCATGAGCTTTTGTAGACTTACGTCTACTTCCTCAAATGCATTTGGTAGAGTGGAAGCCAGGGACAGAGATATATAGGCCATTGGTATGTCAGAATATCAATTCAAATTCAAAATCCTTTGTGCATGGGAATGAAGTGACAAGCCCAGTTTTAATTAGGGTCATTTGTGAACAAAGGAATTGGGAACTAGTTTGTTCATTAACAGCCAACCATAAAAGTGGGCTTTCCACTTCATTCGCATACACAAAGGAGTTTGAATTTGAACTGCATTTCTCTTACCTGGGATCAAATAACATTCAGAATGGAGACTGCAGTTAAGAGATAGGCAGAAGACTAGGAATGGAAAGGGCAGTCATGAAAGAGCTAGAGAAGATCCTGAAGATATACAACTGAGTACTAAAGTTAGAATCATCCAAACCATGGTATTCCCAATCACCATGTGTGGATGTGAGAGCTGGACAGTGAAAAAAGCAGTTAAAAAGAAAATATACTAATTTGAGATATGGTGCTGGAGAAGAGTGCTGAAGATACCATGGATGGCCAAAAAGATGAGGATGTTTTGATGGGGTATTCTTGCATAGAAGGCGATTGGACTTGATGGCTATTCAGGTCTCTTCCAGCTCTGTGAAATGGGTCCTTGAACAGGTCAAGTCAGAAATACCCCAGAAGCCAAGATGACGAAATTGAAGTTGTCGTACTTTGGCCACATCATGAGAAGGCATGACTCATTAGAAAAGACAATAATGTTTGGAAAGGTTTAGGGTAGAAGAAAGAGAGGAAGACCGCACACCAGATGGATGGACTCAATTAGGCAGGTCATGGGCATGAGTCTGCAGAGCTGGAGCAAAGCAGTGGAGGACAGGGAGTCTTGGGAGGTGTCCATCCACAGGGTTGCCATGAGTCAAGGCTGACTCGAGGGTAGCAAACAACAACAACTGAAATGATGACCATAAAATTCAAGGTTTCTATAGTTAGATTTTAGACAACTCTATTTAGAAAACATTCATCTGAATGTAAGCAGCTGCCTCTGGCTGCTACAGTCACAATCGTACCAAGACTGTGGTGACTGCATGGCTCGTTTTCAAAGGGGGCTCCTGCTGCTGATTTGGTCCAAAGGACTGGATCATAGCACTGGAGCGGCTTCTGGCTGCTTTGGGGGCAAGTGTCATCTGAATGCAACACTACCCAAAAGCTGCTTCTATTGGCCCATGCATTTCAGGCAATAGATGCAAGACCAGGAAACATGGACACCTGAAGTGTAGCAGGCATATCAAAGAGGACACTAAGAAGGTATATCTTGGGGTTATTTGCTTTCTTTAAAAAGATGTTGATTTATATATGTTTGTGAAGTACAGTACCGTATTTTGTCACTAAGTGATAGATTGCTCTAAACAGCATATAACTTGGCAGCTGATACAGCCTGAAATGGGAGAGGGGCTTATTATGAGAGACAGTTATAAGAAGACTACCCCTCTTTTTAGCCGTGGGTACTGTAAATAATTCACACTGTCAATCAACTTGGCTAGAGACTGAAGTCTACAAAAGCTCAGGCTGCCATTTTTTTCTTTCAGTTAGTCTCAAAAGTGCTATAAGATCTCTCTACATATTGTCACAAAACCTTCTTTTCTGTTCTTCTGCCTATGGCTTCAGCTGTACCATCTAGAAGCAGGTGTGCAAACTCAACTAATGCCAACTATAAAAGACAGTGGTTGGGTTTTCTACCCAATGAGCTTCAACACACTACAAAAAATCAAGACTAAGAGCAGGAGTGGGTTGCATGCAACCCCGAAGGCCATTTTTTGAGCCCCCCAAAGACATGGTGATCAGATGTCATAACTGCAAAGGAGGACTAGGCACTGCAGAAAAATGTAGGACATTACAAAATAAGAGCTAAAAACACTAACACAGCACAAAAATAAATTCATATGGTTGATTCACAGTTATATTACATACACTGTACAGTTAGCCCTCCATATCAGCGGTCTAGCCATCCATGGATTGGAGCATTCATGGATGGCCCTGCCCCATTATGGTCAATGGTGGCGCATGCACGCAGCTGCACCGACACAGCCATGCTTACATCAGCGTCCAGTGATGGTAATTGGACTTGAGGTCCCACGTCTTTTGGTATCTATGAGGTGCGGTCTGGAACCGAACCCTTGCTAATATGGAGGGTCAACTGTATTCAACTTCAGAGGAATTTAGTTTGCTCTTTGAGCCTTCCAACCTCAAACACCTTCATTAAGCCATAGTCTGCATCAATTAAGCTATGAAAACACAGGCTCCAATTTTCAAGTTTGTTTCAAATTCAACAGGAAACTGCTACATGAATTAAACCACGTGTAAGATTAACCTTCACTGTTAATGTTTCTCTTAGCACACACAATGCAGAACTACTGCAGTCGCCACTCTGCAGTTCTTTGTTCCTGTAAAATGCAAAAAGGTTTCTCACAGAATCTCTCCCTCCTTTAATTCCTAAAGTTACTCCACCTAGAAAGGAGTATTGAACATCAAAACAAATGAATGATTATGTCAAGGATGAAGCTCTGCGATAACGGGACCCAGCCACACTTGTAAATGAGCCTGTTTCAACACATGGTTCATCTTAATCCGTTTTATGTGTTTCTGAAACAGCTTCATTCTACTCAGAAGTCGAATCTGCAGATCATCCTTCTTACATGGCCCACCTCCTATTTATAATTCTTATCCATCATGTTTTGCACTGCACTTAAAAAACTACCGATTTGTGTAATTGTGAAGAGCTTAAAGTGAGCAGAAATGAACAAAAGGCCTTAAGCCAAATAGAGGCGCATCTCATCCAATGACCTGGAAAAAGCATAGATCAGCTGGTTTTTATATGAGGGTCAAAAACACATCTGGTCAGCATCAACTACATCACAGGAGGGAAAACTGGCACGGTCTCCCTGCCTGGGAAAGACAAAGTAATACATAACCAGGTGTAGCTCCGTAACCAAATGTGAAAAGCTACAAATTGAAATACAAATATGATATAAATATTTATTTTAAGCCCAGAATTCAGAAGGGGCCTTAGGCAAATCACTACTTTCTTGGCCTCGGTTTTTCACTTCTGTATGCATAACAGCAATGGCTGCCGCAAAGGGCGGTTATTAGTCTCCCCTATACAGTGGGCCCTCGGTATCCGCTGGGGTTTGGTTCCAGGAGCCTTCGTGGACAACAAAAGCCATGGATGCTCAGGTCCCATTCAATCCAATGGCACAACAAAAACGGCGTCTCTTATATCAAATGCAAAATCAAGGTTTGCTATTTGGAATTTATGCTTCTTCTGAATATTTTCACCCTGAACCTGTGGATAAAAAAAGGAGGGCCGGCTGTACAATGTTTGTAAGGTATGAGGCAATGACAGCGAGCCCTTCGTATCCGCTGGGGTTTGGATCCAGGATACCAAAACCTGTGGACGCTCAAGTCCCATTAAATATAACGGATAGTAAAATAACGTTCCTTATGGCAAAATCAAGGTCGGCATTGTGGAATTTATATATATTTACGATATTATTTTCAAGCCATGGATATAAAGAGAAATCCATGGATACGGAGGATTGACTATAATCACAAACCAAAGGACTGCCAGCACTTTTCAGTCTTTTGTTGTCGGGCGTCTCCAAGACATTTTTGACTTCAGGAACCTATCATAGAGTTTGCTTGTTTCCTCAGAGGGGGTTTGCCACTGCCATCCTCTGAGGCTGAGAGAGGCCTGTTACAGGCTGCCAAAATAAAGCTGCTTCGGGTCTCTTTGGAGGTATGCTGTTTAAATGATGCATGGGTCCTAAGAGTCCGGAGGTCGCGCCAAAGCCACACTCCATTCCTAAGCACTGGAGTACAGCTTTGGTGCAGCTTCCGGATTCTTAGGGTGCATGCGTCATTTAAACAGCATACCTAGTCTAAAGAGACCCGAAGCAGCTTTATTTTGGGAGTCTGTAACAGGCCAGAGTGTGTTTTAGGGTTTCTTTTTTATGCTCATGTGGGGATTTAAACCCTGGTCTCCATAGGGCCTGAACAAACAGGCCAAAATAAAGCTGCTTCGGATCACTTTGGAGGTATGCTGTTTAAATGACACACACATTTTAAGAGGCCAGAAGCTGCACCGAAGCTGTGCTCCAATCCTTAGGACTGGAGCATGGCTTTGGCGCAACTTCTGGCCTCTTAGCATTAAAAAGCGTACTTCCGAAGTGACCCGAAACAGCTTTATTTTGGCCTGTCTGTTCAGGCCCCATAGTCATAGCCCAGCATTCAAACCACTACACCAAGATGGCCCTCACCGACCGACCTTTCCCAGGGAAAGCAGAGCTCCCACGACCAAAACTTTAAAATCCCTGATTTATGCCTCTAATTCAACCGAACTTCTTTTGGGATCATCTTGGCTTGAGCTGCCAGAAAAGCTGGTTTTAGGTGTCACGATGCTTCAGAAAATGGATTCGGATTTGGGCATGAGATGGAGGTCAGGTCCAAATCATGCTGTAGAAATAATCCAGTTTGAGAAGGAGATGGGGAGTTTATCCTGTGAACATCGTGGGAAAAAATCACGTAATGTCACACAACAATGTCACACAACGATGTCACATGACGTCGCACAAAACCCACCCTTAAGCGGCTGCAAAGAAGCATTAATGCACATTATTATTATTAACCTTTATTTACAAAGCGCTGTAAATTTACACATCTTATTTCTTTTACTTCCGGGATTTCAGCCACGATGCGTTTCCGACGCCGCTTTGTCGGTGCGGTAACCGCTTTGCGCCGGAGTCCGAATCCGTTTCCTGAAGCGTCCCGACGCCTACGTCCAGGTTTCCTGGCGGCTCGAGCGGAGAGGGTCCCAAAAACAGTTCGGTTGAATTACTCACTTCGTTCTTGGGATTCAGGAGAAGAGACTCCAGCTCAATATGAGGAGGAGCCTCCTGAGAGAGTAAGGGCTGCTTAAGAGTGGCACAAACTCCTTCCTCGGAGTGTAGCGCAGTCTCCCTCCTTGGAGGTCTTTAAACAGAGGCTGGGTGGCCATCTGTCATTGGGGGTGCTTTGATTGGGAGTTCCTGCATGGCAGAATGTCAGGGGTGCTTTGATTGGGAGTTCCTGCATGGCAGAATGTCAGGGGTGCTTTGATTGATTGGGAGTTCCTGCATGGCAGAAGGTCAGGGGTGCTTTGATTGGGAGTTCCTGCATGGCAGAAGGTCAGGGGTGCTTTGATTGATTGGGAGTTCCTGCATGGCAGAAGGTCAGGGGTGCTTTGATTGGGAGTTCCTGCATGGCAGAAGGTCAGGGGTGCTTTGATTGATTGGGAGTTCCTGCATGGCAGAAGGTCAGGGGTGCTTTGATTGGGAGTTCCTGCATGGCAGAATGTCAGGGGTGCTTTGATTGGGAGTTCCTGCATGGCAGAAGGTCAGGGGTGCTTTGATTGGGAGTTCCTGCATGGCAGAATGGAGTTGGACTGGAATGGCACTCTATGGTTCTATCATTCCATGCTTTAAATGCGCTTTAATCTCTCTTTTGATGCCCAAATCAGCTCTGGAGTGATACATTCCCAAGACCCCTTTAACTGCAGTGCCAGGGAAACATGGGGACTGTAGTTGATTGTGGCACCAGAGCACTACAGTTCCCAGGATTCCCTAGCACTGAGCCAGGGCAGTTAAAGCGGCCTCAAAGTGTGTGTGTGTGTGTGTGTTTGGACCTCAGTTAAAACAGGTGCTGCTGCATCCACACTGGAGGGATAAAGCGCTCTCGAATCGCATTATCCCTCCAGCGTTGATGCTTCAGAATCAGAAGGGGATACCATTTACCTTTCTCCTCCCGGCTCTCCGCCGCCATCGCTCCCGCTCCTCCTCCTCCTCCTCTTCCCCGACTTTGCCTGCGGCAGTCGAAAGACCGAAAGAGGCGAAGCAACGGCAAAAGAAAAGGGCCGACGGAGGAAGCCGACTCAGCCGCTCCCAAAATGGAGGCTCCTCTAGGCCCCGCCCCCTTCCTCTTCCTCTCCCCCTCCTTCAAGCCCCGCCCCCTTCCCGCTTGAACTTCCTACGCGACAATTCGCTTCTTTCCCACAATGCACCGCGCGGCCCTCACGCAAACTGACGTCTGCGGAACGTTGGCGAGTGACCTCCGCGCGAGAGTCGAAGTGTAGAGATAAAAATGAAATAAAATACAAGAGAGCCCCGTCTCGATGTCTGGAGAAGGCACTTCCGGGACTGTTTTTTAAAAAAAATCTGCCTCAGGGGCGGAATGTTAGAATACAGTATAATCATGACTAAGTAATCATAGACTATAATGTGTCCCCTTAGTGTCTTTCTGACTGCTTCCTAGTTTTGTGGAGGGTTGGAGTAAAGAGTTTTTGGAGAGGCTCTTTCTCTTTTTAGTAGTGAGCCGTAAAAAGAAGGGATTTGCAGTGGTTTTGGCTCTTCCCAGGCGTTTGGACTTCAACTCCCAGAAGCCTCAGCCATTGTTGACAATGGTGAGGGATTCTGGGAGTTGAAGTCCAAAAAACCTAACAGAGCAGAGTTTTGGCAATCACTGGGTTCCATCATCATCATCATCATCATCATCATCATCATCATCATCATCATCATCATCATCATCATCATCATCATCATCATCATCATCTATTTATATTCCGCCTTTCCCCAGGGGAATCAAGGCGGATTACAACAACAGACCATTGCCACAATTCCATGTCACAAAGGTTTAAAAAACAAACACACACACACACACACCATGCTTTTCAGGAAGAACAAAAGAGTTCAATAACAGGAAGGCAAATAGCCTCCAAATCGTTAACAAAACAGCATTGTAGCTGTTTGGCACCCCTTTAACTGCCCTGGCTCGAGGCTATGGAATTCAGAGGTGCCACAACAAACTACACTTCCCAGAATTCCACAGCATCTAGCCATGTAGCAGTTAAAGGTCCCAAACACACTGCAGCAATAACACAGTTTGAGACCTCTTTAACTGCCCTGGCTCAGTGCCAGGGAATACTGGGAATTGTAGTTTACTGTGACACCAGAGCTCTTTCTTGACAGAGAAGGCTAAATGTCTCACAAATTCCCAGAATTCCCTAACACTGAGCTAGGGCAGTTAAAGCAGCCTCAAACTGGGTTATGTCTGCAGTGTGTTTTGGACCAAAGTGGTGCCAATCCGGATTATTGCTGCAGTGCGGATGTCGGCTTCCTCAGGCGCAAAATGGAGCACATTTTGGAATTCCTTCCGGACAGAAAGATGAAATGTAGGACATGTCCTGGAAAAGGAGGATGCCTGGTCACCCTGCTGGGGAACCTCCAGCACACAAGTCCTTATCTACTTCAAATTGTTGGCTTGGATGACACTGCACTACATTCTTATAGCGTTGCTATTCCACTTTAATTGCTATGGCTGCCTCCTGTGGCATTCTGGGATTTGCAGTTTAAGGAGAAGCATTTGGAATTATCAGCCAGAGAGCTCTTAGGCCTCACTGAACTACAAAACCCAGAATGCAGCAGGAGGCAGCCAGAGCAGTAAAGTGCAATAGCAGCACTATGAGAAGGTAGTGCGCAGTAATGTGGCCAGACTCCATTGCACAAGAGAATCACATCATTGCCTTTCTCCTCTCTTTGTTCTGCAGTATGTTTTAAATCTATTTCGGCTGCAGTGGACCTTTGGTATCTGCTGGGTTTGGTTCCAGGATGCACTGTGGATACCAAAATCAGTGGATGCTCAAGTCCCATTAAAAGCAATGGCATACCAAAATGGTATCCCTTATATAAAATGGCAAAATCAAGGCTGGCTTTTTGGAATTTATATATTCTTTGAATATTTTCAAATCGTGGATGTTTAAATCTGTGTATAAAGCATCTGTGGATAAGGAGGGCTAACAGTGTTGCGGATGATGGATATTGACAGAATAGAGTCAAGACAAAAGGGCCCAGATAATGTTGAAACTCAGTTTTATTATGTCGGCAAACCTCAGTGGAATTCAAGTTCCAAACAGAACTGAGGCTTTGAGCCAAAGAAAATGGTTACCTTTTTAGGAAGACAGACAGAAAACTCATCCTCATCACCTCATTGGGCATTTTAAGAGCTAAGCATGTTAAATTTCTAGCAACAGGAGCAAAGATACAGGAATATACTTAAATCTACTTTAAAACACATTTGTCTGCATCCCATTGCCCCCTTATCAGCTAGGCTGGCATTCAGAGGCCCTTCTGCCAGTGAAGTTGCATCCCTATCAGTCTTTACTAGGGCCCTCTATTCTCTTCAGACGCTTGGATGTAACCAAGGTCTTGTGCATATCAACTTCACCTTGGATATCTCCTCCTTTGCCTCCCCTTCTGCATTCCAGTCTCCCCAAAGAGGCCTCATCTTGGAACTCTCTCTAATGCCTTACTTCTACAACTCTCTTTTCTAAAGGGAATTACACATAGATATATTGAATATTGGGGCATATCCACCTCAACAGTACTTCCATTTTTTTGATGGGTTTGGGGGGCTATGAGGCTGTGTTATAGAAGAGTTTTTTCCTGACATTTCTCCAGCAGCTGTGTCTGGCATCGAATGGTGGCATGGAAGAGAGTGGGGTATATGTGTGTGTGTGTGATACCCCACTCTCTTCCATGCCACCATTCTCTGAAGATGCCAGCCACAGATGCTGGTGAAACATTAGGAATAAACTCTTCTAGCCTTCGTCTTCACAAATTTATTATTTGTTGGGTAACCGGTAGCCATGAGCTACTCCCAATATTTCATTTTAATGTTTTCCATCTGATTGCATCTAGATTAATATGCAGAAAGGACAGCTCACACATCTATGGAAAGGTCTACCTTTCAGCAAGCATGGCTAGCATGTGAAAAAGCTTTCCCCATTGGGGCCTTTGGTGACCCTGCTTCCTCTTTGGCCTAGGTACCTAGACCCTATATATTGCTAAAAAGAAGACATTTGCTTTGATGAGGAAAGGATTGTGCACAGCATTTTTACCTGCCATCCTGAAAGGGGCACAATCTTCATTTTAACTTCATAGCTCCCCCCCCCCCCCCCCATTCATGTAAAAGACAAATGGAAAATGTTGTTTTATGAGCATGCATAAAATAGGCATGCATATATATATATATAAATACGTGTATTATGTGAAACCCCTCAGTGTTGTTTATAATCTGTCCTCTACTAAAGGTGTATAATTCACTTCATAATGAAAACCGGAAGGGTAGTTTAGTAGAGAGCTAGTATGTTAGTAGTCAGAGCGGAGCATTGGACTGTGGCTCTAGAGAACAGGATTCGAATCCCTGCTCCGCCATGGAAATCCACTGGCTGACCTAGGGCAAGTCACACTCAGCCTCAGAGAAAGACAAAGGGAAGTTCCCTCTGAACAAATCTTGCCAAGAAAACAATAGGTAGCCTTAGGGTCACCATAAGTCAGAACCAACTTGAAGACACACAATAACAAGTTTAGCCAAGTGCCAGGAACTTGTTTGACTTTTGCAAAAAACCCAAACCAAACCAAACAAAAACCAGCCAACCAGCCAACCAACCAAACAAAAAAACAAACCATCCAGCTCACCGTTTTTATTTCCATGTTTTCTTCTGCTTCTGAAGAAAGCCATTATACAATTCACTTTCTTTTCACCTCAGTATTCTGTGACTCTCAGCTGATCCTGTTCAATTGTACTGCTTTTACAAGCTCTCCTTGGGGACGTGGCTATGGGACTGTCATGATGGGAGCCTGTGCTTCAGTGTTTACCATGTTTGCTTGGGAAGGCTGTGCGCATGCCTGTGGTGCAATCCCATTGTGACAAGGGCTGGAGCAAGGCTTTGCACATTTCTTTCCTTGTCTGTAAGTGCAATTTTCTTCCTTTTTGTTTTAAAATGCAAGACAGTGTAATGGCATTAGTACAAGACAACATAAGCAGAAAGACACTGAATGAAGTAAAAAAGAAATAAAAGCCTCAATGGATAACAGATGAAACTCTACAAGCAAACAGGGACAGCAAAGAACAAAAAATGAAAGATGACAGAAATAGGAGCAGGACCCTGGATACAAATATACAGTGACTTGTGCACAGAGATAAGGAGAACTACTATAATAATCAATGCAATGAAATAGAAGCGAGCAACAAAAAAGGAAGAACAAGAGACCCCTTCAGCAAGATCTGAGAAATCACAAGAAAATTTAGTCAAGATTGAGGATGCTTATAACCAGTAAGGGAACATATTACATGACAAATAAGAAATAAAAAGGCAATGAAAACAATACATGGATTAGCATGCTCCAAGCTACAGAGACAGAATCTCTTCTAGTTCTAACTAAAATGTGTCAACAAATTTGGAAAACAAAACAATGCCTCCACACTGGAAATGCTCAATATACAATGGAGCCTTGCCTTATGCCATTCTCGCGTAAGCTCAAGCCCATTCAATATAATGGGGCTTGTGCTCGCGGCGGTGCGGTGCGTGGCGGTGTGATGCGTGCGCATGGCACGCATGCATGCCATTCATTTAATGGTAACATGACTTCAGCGTAAACAGGAAGTCGCATATGGTGTGCCCGCGTATGGAACGGGCGCACTGTATATTCCAATTTCCAAGAAAGGAGACACCAGGAACTGCAGTAATCACAGAACCATTGCATTAATTTATCATGCAAGCAAAGTGATGCTTAAAATTTTATAAGAAAGACTCTTATTATACACAGAGCAAGAATTGCCAGATGTCCAAAGTGAGTTCAGAAGAGGAAGAGGCACTAAGGATCCTATAGCAAATATATGATGGATGATTAAATGTACTAAGGAATTTCAATAGAAGATCAGCCTGTGCTTTATAGGAGATTAGTGCACCGGCTTTTATTCCTGTGCTAGGCGTGGGATGTAAACACACAGGGACAGATTCTATTTCACAGCGCCATCCCTTTGTAGTACTCATCCTGTACCTGACTCGGGCTTCTCCCAGACTTTTTAAAGAACAGATTTTCCCATTCTTTAAAATGTCAGGGAGAAGCCTGGATCAGCTATGGGATGAGTACTGTCCAGGGATGGGGCTTTGCAATAGAATCCATTTTTGTGCATTTACATCCTGTGCCTAGCATGGGAATAAAAGCCAGTGCGCTAATATCCATAGACTGCAGCAAAGCATTTGATTGTATAGATCAGCCTGGCTAAAACTTCTTTCAGTTTGGCTGGTGGTGAGGTATGATGGGAATAGTAGTTCATCAGAACCTGGAGGGCCATAGATTTCCCAACCCCTACATTATGAAAAACTATGGATCGCTCATAGAGAAATGGGTGTACCACAACATTAGATGCATAATTTGTACTCAGAACAAGAGGCTGCTGTTTGGGCAGTATACAGAAAAACAGAATGATTTCCAATTGGCAAAGAGGTCAGAGACACTGTCTGTTTGATCTGTATGTCAAGAACATCATATGAAAAGCAGGATTGCAATCAGGGAGGTTGAATACTGGAAGAAGGAAAAAACACTCTAAGATATGTGAATTATGCCACAATACTAGCAGAAAATATCAGAGATATGGAGAGACTATTGAAGAAAGCCAAGGCAGCATAAAGGCAGGTTTATGGCTGAACATCAGGAAAACAAAAATAATCACAGAAGATGTACGTAAAAACACAGAAGATGTACGTACACAGAAGATGTACGTAAAACAAATGATGAAGGGAAATAGTTCAATTATCCATACTTGGGTTCAAACATCAATCAGAGCATAGACTTCAGTCAAGAAAAAGACTAGGACCTGGAAGGGCAGCTATAAAGGAACTAGTCAATATCTTGAAGTGTAAAGATAGAGCACTAAATATTAAAGTTAGGATTGTCCATGATATCATATTTCCCATTTCTTTGTATGATTATGAAAGCTGGACAGTGAAGAAAGCTGAGAGGGGAAAAAATCAACTCATTTCAAGTGGTGCTAATGAAGAGTTCTGAGAATACCATGGACAGTTAAAAAAAAAAACCCAATGGATGGATCCTAGAACAGATGAGGCCTGAACTCTCCCTAGAATTAAAGATGACTAAACTGAGGTTGTCATATTATGGCCATATTGTGAGAAGAAAGGACTCACTAGAAAATACTATAATGTTTAGAAAAGTTGAGGGCAATAGGAAAAGAGCAAGACCACATTCCAGATGGATAGATTCAATCAGAAGAACCATGGCCATGAATCTGCAAGAGCTGAACAGAGCGACTGAAAGTAGGGTAATTTGAAGTCTTTCATTCATAAGTTCATCATAGGTTGAAGTCGACTTAAAGGAAGTTAACAACAACATCATCAACAACAATGTAATTCTATTATGACTTCCCACCCTAGTAAGCATGGCAAAGGGCTGGAGTTTTTGGAGGGGAACGAGGACAGGTATCATACTTCAGCCACATCATGAGAAAGCATGACTCATTAGAAAAGACAATAATAAGGAAAAGTAGAGGGTAGTAGAAAGAGAGGAGGACTGTATACCAGATGGCCAGGTGTGGATGAAACATCTTGGAGATGCTTCATCCACAGGGTCATCATGAGTCAGAGCCAGCTCAAGGGCAATTAACAGCAACAACAACAAGAGGATAGCAAGAGAGGTTGTTGTTTTTCGTAATGTTTTACTGTGCATTTCTTTGCCCCCTCCCAACCCCTCATTCCAAACTCCAAATCCATGTATATTGCACAGGATAGGAAGTAATGTAGGCAGGATACATGTATGGCTGTGATGCCCCCTCCTGAATAACGATGCTCTGGCTACCAATTCTAATGACATTTTATGCATGCTCAGATCAATAGGCATGAGTGATGACTTCATGACCTGAGTTGGTATGCATACTAGAGATGTTGCCAAAGCTTTTGTATCTATTAACTGATGTTATTTTCATTTTGCAGGCAACCCACGAAGGCAGAGGCAGCAAAAATGGAGGCAGGGGATGTTGAAGAAGGCAGCTTACAGTGGGAGAAGCAGGGCTGGGGCTTTTGGAGGGAAGATGGCCTTGGTTAAATGCATCGGAGGGGGTTGAGCCTTTGTACCTAGCTAAGTGATAGAATACACACTTTGGTGGCAGAGGGAGGTTGGTTGAGTGGGGCAAGGAGTTGAGCTTTGGCACTCAGCATACACATTTAGGAGGGTGAAGAGAGCTGTGGCTTGGAGAAAAGTGGGAGAAGTGCAGCGAAGGTACAGAAGGAAGCCTTGGCAGGAGGAACTCCTATCCAGATTTCTGTATAACGGTGAAAGGCCTGGGCTACAATCCATATGGAAAGTATAAAAACGCAAAGTGCAAATGAAGCCATTATGTACATTTACAAAAGATCTCTACTGAATAGTAAGAATAACATACCACAAATTGGCAAGTGGAGAAGCCAGCCAGAAAATATGCATGTGTTTGAGTGAGTGAGTGTGTGAGAGAGAAAGAGGGAGAGGGAGCGCGAAGAGAAGAAAACCTCTTTAACCTGCAATATCAGGTTAATTATCACTCTATGTAACTGACTACGATGATTTGTTCTTATACAATTACAGTGCATCCATACTGTCCAGAAAAGCCACACATTGAAGAATCTGACACTAGATGGTGCTGTTATCACAGATCCAACACAAAGATATGGCTATGTTAGTTTGGAAAATCAGTATGCAAAGGGATGTTGTGCCATTTTTGAGACTAAGGAGTTTATCAAATGGGAGAAATTTCTCATAAATTCAAATGAAAAGAAAGTGGGGCCAGAATGCATTCACCTAAAGTTGCTAGTTTAGCACAATTATGTGAGAGTGCATTGCGTTTGAACTGGCTTCCCATTGCCCGAAAATAGCATGCCATTGCCCGGATTTGCATGTGGCAGTCTATCACGCAATAACGTGAAACCACATGATTACGTTTGGACTGACTTCCCATTGCCTGGATTTGCGTGTAGTGTGTTGTCACACAATAACATTAAATCCCATGATTGCATTCAGATTGCCATTGGATTATACTTCCAATTTCCCTTGTCTGATAAACTCCTAACTGAAAGAATGAAACCTGTGGCAGCATGAACTTTCATAGGCTTGAGCCTACAAAAGCTCATGCTACCAGCTTCTTTCTTTCAGTTAGATCCAATGCAGTGATATTTTGAATATAAGTAAACAGAAAGGCACTAGATCCCTTTTAGGATTGCCATATGCCAGTCCCACATATCTGGACATCTATTCTGCATATTATGCAAATTATTATAATTATGCATGTTATTAATTTGTATTCTGGTTATGCAAATTCAACACATTAATCATTGTACTTTTTCTACCATTGTTTTTCAACCTCACTATCAGTACCCAGCTAAAAGCTCCTTTTCCCTTCTCCTTCCCACAAGCCCATGTGAAGAGAGGGATGCTTCCAAGCAGCCACAGAGAGTAAAGGGGGCTCCCTTTACTCTCTCGAGGCTGTTTGGAAGTGAAGTTCCACTGTGCTGCCCAGGCTCAAGCTGCAAATACATTCACCACACACGACTATCTCTGCTTGCCTCTTTTCCTTTCCTTCTGGGCCTGTCAACAGAAGTGGGGAGGAAATGGAAGAATAAAGTGACAATGCTACACTTGCAGCATTGACAATCAGAGCTGGCAGGGCATGATGAGGCTCTGCCAGTCTCCTTGGTTTCCTGCATCATTGCCACTTCCACATTTTAACCTACCCATCAGTCTGCAAAGAAGGAACAATCCAGGATTTAAAGCTTCAACTGGCCCAGTTTGCTGGGAATTTTTTAATCCCTTCAATCTGGGATTTTCCTGGTTTTCTGGGACAGATGGAAACCCTAATTCCATATAATCTTGGAAGCTATTAATTGGATAGGTGCTGTAGGCTATGTTTCGGAGGAAAAAACTGACAAAACCACCAATGAATATTCTTTGCCTTTAAAAAAAACTATGAAATTCATGGGTTACCGTTAAGTCAACAGGTGACTTGAAAGGCACATACACACAAACAGCAAGAGACAGTTTGTTTATTAACAAAGTAGTAGACTGAAGTCTATGAAAGCTCATGCTGCCAACTTCTTTCTTTCAGTTAGTCTCAAAGGAGCTACAAAATCTCTCTACATGCTGATTTCACAGACGCTATATCTTTGAATGCTTGGTCTTAAAATGGTCTTGGAAGACCCAAAAACTTAGTGAAAATGTGTTCCTTAGAGGGCATTTGGGGGCAAAATGGGGAGGTGCAGTGGAGGAGCGGCCCTCCATAATCTTCTGAGACGCTACCCCCTACCCTTCTGCAGTTTTCTGCATTGGCTTCAGTGCTTCACTTGTCTTTGCAGAACCAAGCTGCGTAAATCAGTGCAGGATGTATTTTGGGGGAA
The DNA here is from genome assembly GCA_023333645.1 of Sceloporus occidentalis. NCBI lineage: Eukaryota > Metazoa > Chordata > Lepidosauria > Squamata > Phrynosomatidae > Sceloporus > Sceloporus occidentalis. The sequence continues at coordinate 20,373,125 of JALMGF010000007.1, forward strand.
AGGGTGTCTCCTCTTTTTGTGTAGCTTAGCCTTGCCCTCTGAGCATGCATGCACCTGCCCATGGAAGAGGACAAGGAACATCCAGAGGTCAAAATACGGGTTGTCAGTCTGATGGAGACTTTATTAATCTTCTTACATACAAATATCAAAGAGTAGTCATAAAAGTATATTAGTAGGCAGGTGATAGTTAGCCATAGGCTGTCATAATAATTTGTAGTAGTTTATTGTTCCTCGGGTGGGTCTTGCTTGTCTTGTGCAATTCTACTGTCTTGCCCTAAAGCTTTCCCCTTGCTTATCCTCCCTCTGCATTTGCTAATAATCGGTTAAAAGTTACCAACCAGGTATATGTGAGGAAGATTAAGGCTGCTACTGCACTGCAAAAATAATGTGGTTTGACACCACTTTAACTGTCATGGCTCCATTATATGGAATCCTGGGATTTGTAGTTTGTTGCGGCTCTCTAACAGAGAAGGCGAAATCTGTTCCAAAACTACAAATCCCAGATTCCATAACATTAAATCATGTCAGTTAAAATGGTGTCAAACTGAGGGTAGATGGTGCCTAAGAGGGGAATAGACAAAGAGATAGAGGTCACAATCTTTTCTGTGTGAGGCCATGGAAGTAAGCAGGAACTACAGAAGAGCATTATACTGTTCTCATCTAGCATTCACTCATTCATTTTGACAAGATTTGTGCAGGGCATCTTTTGTGTTGATCACACTTAATGGACCAAACATGTCTGTCTCCACTCAAGTGTTGTGCAAGATTTCCTACCACTTGACAGAAGGACCTGTGATGCTCCCATCTTTCATTAGTTTCTGTCATTGCCACAACAACACCATTAGTGGCACTGCCACGTCCCTCAATTCTTTATTCTAAGATATTCATACAGTGAGGCATTCTGAGTCAAGTGGCTTTGGAAAATATCTGTGCTATTATAGCACATGCTGGGTACAATAGTGCCACCCTTTGTATAGTGAGGAGCATGTCAAAGCTGCCCACTTGCATGACAAAACCAGATAAACAAGTGACTGTTAACAACTTTTATTAAATGTCCCAGCGAAGTGAAAGCATGTGGGGTCCTCTTCCGTAAGGATCAAGTCATGTTCCAACCAGAGACAGGAAATCAGACTGAAGTAAGGACTGGGGCTGTGCACAGGATCTGTGATTCAGTTCAAAGCCTGGTTTGCAGATTCAGATCCAAGCTCATTCAATCCAGATTGATTGGTACCCAGTCCACTCTGATGTGAATCCCAAATCCAAATTAAGGTTAGGGAATCTTGATCATCAGTTTTCCCCCATTGACTTATATTAGGAAACCAAAAAAGACTGAATAACTTTTTATTTCTTCACACATCTCCATCAAATTTTGAGATGATTATTCAAAAAGAGGTGAAATGGTCCATTCTGTGTTGGCTGAAGCAGTTATGTGCCTTCAAGTTCTTTCTTACATTGTGACTCTGAGGTGAACCTATTACAGGAGTTTCTTGGCAGGATTTGTTCAGAGGAGAGTTGCCATTGCCTTCTTCTGAGGCTGAGAGAGTGTGACTTGCCCAAGGTCACCCAGTGGATTTCCATGGCTGAGCAGGCAAGCATTTGAATCTTGGTCTCCAGAGTCACAGGCATAGGCAATAGTCCAATGCTCAAACTATTACATCATGCTGGCTCCCTCGGGAATTACTAGGCACTTTTTTTTTGCTTATAAAGCAAAAACAGTTTTATAAAGCTACTGATTGCTCAGTCATGGCAATTCATGCTGCCTGACCCAATCTCTCTAGAGCAGCGGCTCTCAACCTGTGGGTCGCAACCCCTTTGGGGATCGAATGACCCTTTCACAGGGGTTGCCAAAGACCATCAGAAAACATATATTTCTGATGGTCTTAGGAATCAAGACACCGCTTGGGGGGGGGGGGGGTCACCACAACATGAAGAACTGTATTAAAGGGTTGCAGCATTAGGAAGGTTGAGAACCACTGCTCTAGAGCATCAACGAGCTAAATTTAATTAAGATTAAATATGAAAAAGATATGTAGAAGAATAACTTTCTGCACAAAATGCTGTTTCCTATGCCAAAAATTATGTTTTCTATGCAAATCAACCCCATGCAAATGTTGTGAAGAATAAGTCCCAATTTGTGAATCGAATCCAAAGATTGCATTTTTGAAGGATTTCTTGCAGCAAGAAAAAAAGTGCTAAAATTAGTCATTGCTGAAAAATTACATCCCTAGCATAGAAAAGAAATCCAGTACTTGCCCGGTGTCAGGGGCTCGTTCTGTGAGCTCTACATGAGAATGGAGGGTGTGGATGATAATCCTGATTGCAAATGTATTGTTTAAATTGAAGTAAAAATTTGACAAACCAGAATTACATAAAGCCAGTGTAGTGTACTGTTGACAGCATTGGACTAGAACTGGGGAGATCCCAATTCAAATTCCTACTTGGTCATGAAGATGACTGACACAGGATTAGTACCATCCCAGGACCAAAACCTGAGATCTATGGATGTCACAGGAGGCAGATGACTACCCTTTCATTGTGTCATAAAATATAACAGATCAGTTATCAATCACTGTTTATCAGATTATATCATTCAAAAGTTTAAAAAGCCCCAAGTCTAGCAAAGTAAACAACACATGTGCATGCACAAGCACACACACTTTCCAGGCAATGTCCTCACTGTCAGCTTTCTCCCTTCCCCACTCCCAATCTACAACAGAAAAGATGGCCCAATTCCTGAGATCTAGGAACCTTTTGGCTGAGTGACCTTGGCCTAGTCACTCTCAGCTTAATTTATTTCAAGGAACTGCTGTGAGGATAAGGAGGGGAGAGGAATGCATGCTGATTTAAGCCCATTGGAAGAATGATAGGCTAGAAATGTAATAAATTTAAAGTTTTACTGCCAGCAGCAATATTAGTGTGTCACAACAGAAACAAGAAAACTGTGTTGCATTACAGATTATAAAATGTATTGCGGCGTGCACTGTCATAGATGAACACTCAGTTGAGCAAAGACAAAAGATTGCAGCACATTTCCATAGGAATTTTTAGCATGCTGGCAGGGGGGCAGGGAGGGATTCTGGCCATTATATAGGATTCTGTGTTTAGAGTACACTCATCCTTCCATATTTGCGGATTTGATATTTGCGGATTTGATATTTGCAGATTTGATAATACACGGATTTGATTAATATGCTCTCTCGGAATATCTAGGTCCTCCAGTGCAACCCTATGCTCAGCTTTAACTAAAAGTTGCAGTGAAAGCCATAGAAATTCCTACAGAGAATACTGTACTCTACAGTGGTACCTCGGGTTACGAAATTAATTCGTTCCGCCGCCGCTTTCGTAACCCGGAAACTTTCGCTAGCCGAAAAGCCCATAGGCGCTAATAGCGAAAGCCGCGATTTCGTGTGAAATCGCGCCGAAAAGCACCAAAAATTTTCTTCGTAACCCGGAATAACCTTCGTAACCCGGAAACATTTAATTACATGGATTTTTTTCGTAACCCAGAAATTTCGTAAGGCGGCGCATTCGTATCCCGGGGTACCACTGTACTAGGCCTTTGTAGCTCCTCCAGTGCAGTTCTATGGTCAGTATCTGTCGGATGTTGACGATAGAGTTGCACTGGAGGACCTAGAGGTTCCTAGAGAGGTGTCCTCTCAGGTTAAAAACATGGTGTTTTTTGTTATTTGCGGTTTTTCCATATTCATGGGGGTCTTGTGCCCCTAACCCTAGTGAATATGGAGGGACAAGTGTATAATGTATTTGCCAGCATGCTCATGGCAATTGCAACTCACATATTCAGCCCTACCTATGAAATATCCTTATTGCATCAATACTAGAAAATGTAAATTGTGAAGAGGCTCTAAACGTGTGCAGATACATCCATAATGAAAAGCTGTCAAGCTGCTGTGGAACTGAACTCCATTTTGGTCAGATACGTTCTTCCCTATCGGACAGAGTTCAAGAGAAACCAGTTCTGTAGATGCTGGCTTTGAATCCAAACTGTGCTTTGGATTATGTAGGTTTCATGATTTCACAAAACCATGCTTCTGCACCACAAGAAAAAAGCTTTCTTGGTTTTAAAAGGGCCAAGCAAATGTTGAATAGAATAACCCTGCAGTCTGTGGGAACAACCAGTACCAATACACTTAATGATTGAGTTGATTCCAGAGCGGTACAGTTGCTGGGAAATAACACCAGGGGGTGGTAATCTGTTTCATGAGCTCATTCAAAGCTTCTAGATGTTACTGATCCACCAACAGCTCATTCATTATTGCAGTATGTGTCCCCTGGTCTGCTTTGGCACAGAGCTTCTTGGTTTTTATGTTAACAGATAAAATTGATTCTTAAAGTGTGTGCTTGCTTGGAAATTTAAAACAAATAGAATTCTTGTTTTGGGACAGTATCAACATATCCAAAAAGTGGGATTAACAGCATAAAAACATCTTTGACCAGTACTTATTAGCTTACTTGCTAATTAGCTTACTTGCTGTTCACCGCGATGATCTTTGGAATAGCGGTATATAAATAAAACAAATTATTATTATTATTATTATTATTATTATTATTATCAGATGACGTTGTGTCTGTCCTGCTGCCTCCCTGTTAGTGTAGTGTGCCTTTGCAGTGATGAGCAAAATGCATCAATGAGTTCTCAATTTTGCTTTTATAGCACAGGTATTGTGGTGCAAAAACCCTCTTTATTTTAATTCCAGCAATTCCAGCAGCCTGATCCTCTTTCTCTCTTTCCAGCTCCCACTTGCTATTCCACAGCAGGCTACTTTCATGCCTGTCGCAGTTTTTAAAAATTGTTGCTGTTTTTATGACATCTCCATCTATGGTGTCACCTGGTGCAAGGGAGGCTGCCCCGGGAGCGGACAAAGGGGAAAACTTGGCCCTCTTTTATATTGTGGCAGTACCAGTCACCTCATCAGGAGACTGTCACTGTCACAGTGAAGGCAGGAAGGGACTGCTTGGCCCTTCTTACCTCGCAGCAGGGGTAAAATAAAAGTAAAAGCAACAGGAAGTCTATGCTGCGAAAGAGAGCAATTTCTTTTCTTCTCTTTTCTTCGCCTTTCTTTTTAGGAAAAAAAAAAGCTTTTAGTGTTCAGGCTACTCCTCCCTATTTCACTCTGTCATCTGAAAACAATGAAACAACTTTATTATTTCTCCCATTTCTGCTTCTAGCAGATGAGTAATAAACCACAAAGGGTAACACCTAATGCATCTAATCAACAAGACAAGTTAACAAAACGCAAAATGACAAAAAGAGTTACAATAAGGGTGTTCCCGGGAGTTCTGTACCAACACCAATGCAATCTATGGCTATTAGTTAATTAAAGAAGAAAAAAAGAACATCAAATGCTGTTGAAGTGATTTATGATGGTAGAGTTTCTGGTGGCATATTTTAGGTCTTTGTTCCATTAACAAAAACAAGTACAAGTTGACTCACTTAATTTACCTGTAATTCTTTCCATTTCTTTTATCATGTTGAATCACACCTCATAACATTTTTAAAATCCCCAAAACACAAAAATCAAGAGGATTCTATCTAAACATTAGGAAGAACTTCCTGATGGTACAAACTATTTCATAGTGGAATAGACTACACTGCATTTACACTGTAGAAATAATGCAATTTGACTCTATTTCAAGTGCAGTAACTCCATCCTATTGATTCTATAGTGGAGTCTCCTTCTTTGGAGGTCTTTAAGCAGAGGATGGATGGCCTTTTGTCGGGGATGCTTTGATTTGGATTTCCTGCATGGCAGGGGGTTGGACTGGATGGCCCTTGTGGTCTGTTCCAACTCTACAATTCTATGATTCTATGATTCTATGAATCCTAGGATTTATAGTTTTACAAGGTTTTTTTGGCCTTCTCTGCCAAAGAGTGCTGGTGCCTCCCAAAACAACAAATCCCATGGCAGTTAAAGTCGTGTCCAACTGCATTGTTCCTACAGTATAGATCCGTGGTGGTGAACTCTATCATGTGCACGCTCTCTGCCATGTGAAGGCATTTTGCAGGGCATGTGAAGAGACAGAAGGGCAGGAGAAGAGGAAGAACAGGCATGCTCCTGTTCCTCCTGTTCCTCCGCTCTACTGTGCCTTTAGCTGCCTCTCCAGCTAAATTATTGTCTAGTCTTGTTGAGACAATAAGAGTTTGGCCTTGGAAATTAGTGATATGGGATTATTACCTTATTGCTGCAGACATTTGATTTGTTTTAATATAATTAGTGCTCCCTTCTCCTGGGAAGTGGGTGAGAGGAAAGAAAACAATGGCCACCAAGGAGGCTCCTCAAGATGCCTTCTGAGTCCCGATGAGCCACAGGCCGGTGGGGTGAGTGGGAATGGTCGTTGCACCCTGTGTGCCCAGTCATAACTTGGGCTGTGTTTGCATGTGTTGGGTAAAAAAAGCAAAGGTTTATTTCTCCATGGAGGTTGCTGCTCAAGCAAACCAGTGTATTGGAAGATCTAGGAGATTATCGCACTGGCTGGACATGTGCTGAGACTGTGTCTTATTGCACAGCTCCATGCCCAGACTGGATGCATCTTGTACCAGATTGAGACTTCTCCCATACTTAGCTAAAAATAGGATTTTTCTGTTCTTACCGAAGTAATGGGAGACATCCCAATCTGGTACGGGATGTCTCCGATCTGGCCACGGAGCTGTGTGATAATACATGGTCCCAGCCCAGCCTCAGCCCATGCCCAGATCGTGGATATTATCAGACTTAATTCGCCACCAATTTTGCTGGGCGATTGCAACCCGGCTGCATTCTGGTTCCCAGGCACACTTTGGAGGCCATTTTTGTAAGACAGCAAGCTCCTGTTTTGGAAAAATGGCCTCCGAAGTGTGCCTGGGACCTGAGATGCCACCAGGTTGCAATCGCCTGGCAGAATCAGTGGTGAATAAAGTATGATAATACCAGGTAGCAACCTGCACAACCCATAGGTGTTTATCACACTATACTCTTATAGTGCTACTATTCCACTTTAACTGCTCTGCCTGAGAATTCTAAATACCCCTCCTTAAAACTGCAAATCCCAGAATGCAACAGGAGGCAGCTAGAGCAGTTAAAGTGGAATAGTAGCACTATAAGAGTATAGTGTGATAAACACCATATTCCATTGGGGAGCAGTCAGGTTTTTAGTAAGTGCGATCATCTCCAAATTCAACTCACAGTCTACTACGATAATTTTCATCGTGTAGACCAGACCCAAGTCTGAACTTTCTGTTTGAAGCCATGTCTCCACATGTAGGAAGCATTTGCAAAGATGGACAGATTCCCTCCTTCCACACTGGGTAATTAAAGTGGTACAGTTTGATTTATTTACACACACATATATAGAATGAGCAGAAGATGAGGATTCACAACATTCACATATCAACAGATGTCTGCTTTGCTTTAGCTTTTTGAGGGAGGGGGTGTTACAGTCTACAAATGTTTCCAGAGCTCCAGCTTATGACATAAACTGCAGTTCCAAACGTCTTCATTCTAAAGCACATTCTTTATGACTGGAAGTAAGAGGCATCCCATTCAGGTATTTGTTAAACAGTAGACAAAGCAAGCCCATACCTGTACCAGCACCTTTGAATATGCTGCAGTCCAACTTTTCTTTACCATATTCTTACTATAATTGCAGAATCACAAGATTGAAAAGGACCTTCTGTGGATCAATCAGAACAATTCTAGCTCATATTGCATTTTTTTTAAAAATTGCCTCAGCAATTTTTAAATGTATGCTATGTATGCACTGCCCCATTCCCACGCAGTTGATGGACTGCAACTCTTATTGCTGGCTGTGCTGGCCAGTATTGATAAGAGCTGTAATCCAATAACTGTGTTGTCCAGCATTGCTTTAAACTGTGAGAGTCAAGCAATATGTGTGAAAGAGAAGCAGCAGCTACAAGAGGCCCAGTTGGCATCAACACTGGTACCATTGTAGTGCTGAGCAAAAACAGGGCACTTTACGAAAGCTTTTGCTGCATGCTTGATTTCATCCAAATTTGCACACGATTTATTCTACTCAATATGGATCTCAATTATCCATTATTTTAACTATAATAGCAGATGTTATTGCCTACCTGCTTCACACATTAATCTATGAAATTATTAAATTATCAATCATTAAATACTGTAATTAATTTGGATGATACCAGTGAATGATGTGCTCTGTGTGTTTCTTGCTGTATTGATTTTATATTCTTATTTTAAAAAAATTTAAGTTTGCACATGGGTGGTTATAAATTAATTTAACTGTTTTAAAACTGTTTTGCTTTACAGAATTGGGGGCATACTTACCAAATTTTCAAATGACACCAAATTAGGAGGAGTAGCTAATACCCCAAAGGACAGGATCAAGATTCAAAATGACCTTGATAGACTGGAAAGCTAGGCCAAGGCTAACAAAACGAATTTCAACACAGAGAAATGTAAGGTACTGCATTTAGGGCGGAAAAATGAAATGCACAGATATAGGATGGGGGACACCTGGCTGAATGAAACTACGTGTGAAAGTGATCTGGGAGTCCAAGTAGACCACAAATTGAACATAAGTCAACAGTGCGATGCGGCAGCTAGCAAGGCCAATGCGATTTTAGGCTACATCAATAGAAGTATAGTGTCTAGATCAAGGGAAGTAATAGTTCCATTTTATTCTGCTCTGGTCAGGCCCCACCTGGAATACTGTGTCCAGTTCTGGGCACCATAATTTAAAAAGGATGTTGAAAAACTGGAGCGTGTCCAAAGGAGGGCGTCTAAAATGGTGGTCTAGAAACCATGCCCTTATGAGGAACGACTTAGGGAACTGGGGATGTTTAGCCTGGAGAAGAGAAGGTTAAGAGGTGATATGATAGCCCTGTTTAAATATTTGAGGGGATGTCATGTTGAGGAGGGAGCAAGCTTGTGTTCTGCTGCTCCAGAGAACAGGACCTGGAGCAATAGATGCAAGCTGTAGGAAAAGAGATTCCCCCTCAACATTAGGAGGAACTTCCTGACAGTAAGGGCTATTCAACAGTGGAACAAAATCCCTCATAGTGTAGTGGTGTCTCCTTCCTTAGAGGTCTTTAAACAGAAGCTGGATGGACATCTGTCGGGGATGCTTTGACTGATTTTTCCTGCATGACAGGGGGTTGGATTGGATGGCCCTTGCAGTCTCTTCCAACTCTATGATTCTATGTTAAATGATTTAATATGTTTATAGCTTTTGAATTATTATTGCTATTTTAAATTGTTTTTAATGTGCCCAGATCTGCTCTGGGATCCTCAGATGTAGGGCAAGGTATACATCTTTTAATTAATTCATAAATAAATATTCCTGGGAGAGATGTGTCTTCCTGATCTTATTTACTTACTTATTTACTGATCCTCTAGCTCACCCTCTTCCCAGAGCTACTCCATTCATGATATACAAATCAAATAATGCTCCTCATATGTATTTCAAATGCTCTCAACTGTTCTGTCATCCATAGAGCTCTCTTCATTTATATATATATATATATATTTATGTTAATGGATTGGGGTGGAAAATAAAAGGCAAATTGCAGGGCTTGTGGTGAAAAATGGGCTTGGACATAAGCAATACATTGACAAATAAGCAGATCCCATCATCTGGAAAAAGAAAGACTGCAATCTTTATTGATTACAGCTGTTACAGAGTTGGATTGGTGTGGGGTATTACTTCAGGGATCAGAGAGCCCTACCAACCCAAGTGCTAAGGAGTAACCAGTGAGTGACAGCCATGGAATCCACAAAGGTGCACAGCCACTTGGTAGTTCCCTAACCTCTGTGGATGCAATAGATTCTTGAGGCCCCTGAGTTGGGCCTGATATCTATTTGATTATGCCCCCAAGGTCCTATATGGGGACCCCTTTATCCAGGACTGCAGAGGCTCTGGGCCCTGTTTCTTGTCAAAACGGGATTGTCCCATGCCACACCTCCTGAAAGTTATGACAAAATTAACATCAAACAAAAAAAAAAACCTCTCAGTAAATAATTTCCCAAGAAACATGCAAAAAAACAGGAGGGAGGGAGGGAAGGCGGTCAAAGCCCAAATGCTGGGTAAGCTTTTTATTTCCATGCAATGGACCATAGAGAAGCCTGATGTTCTGGCACTGGGCACTGCAAAAGCAGGTGTCCCATGCTGTGCTGACTGGTCATTGTTTCCAGGGCACTCAAAAACCACACAGGCTCATGGGAAGAAGATCAGATGCCATGGAGGGAACATGGTCCCGCTTTATGCCCTGTTGAGTTGCCCAACCCACAAACAACTGTTGAGTAAAATTTGACAACCAGTTTAATACACTTGTTTTTACAAGATGCAGTAATACAAAAGCAAGCATGTTCATTTTCATATACAAAAATGTGCTGCTTCTCTTTTTCTATATGTTTCCTTTACCATCATCACTCACCAACCACAGGTGTATACATAAATAGCTCCATAATTTTTTAGGACAGCAAATCCTTCCCACAAGGCCACAGATTCCACAGAGATAAGACCGTCTGGCATTATGAAAATACTGCTCCTATGGAGCAGGTGAAACTACTGGATTTCATTGCATATTTTTCCAGCACCCATATATTCAGTCTCATTCCCCATAGACTCATAACCTAAGTATTATGAAACATAATAGGAAGCCGGAAGACATTTTGTACCACAAAGCACCATAAATCACTGCAGTCATTTAAGTTCACTAATCTGGCGGCTTAAAATGTCTGAGAGTGGCAGGATAAATTTGAGCAAGTCACTAGGTCTTTCAGAGTTCATTGGATTAGCTGCTGTTATGATGACACCACAGAATGGTAATAGGCATTGTTAAAGGCATTCTTCATTCCAATGCTTTGCAAGCCAGGACAGCTCCACACCTTCTGTATTTCTCACTGGATGCTGACAGAAGAGCATCACATGAGGCAAACACATACAGTTAGCCGCCAATAGACATACAGGATGGAACTTGTTAAGAGCATTCCCCTAAACTGAGAATGGCATGCTTGCTGAATTGCACAATGGTTCCTTTTTCCTTGTAGAAGACAAAAATGACATGATCAGTTAAGTGGGGGAAGAACACAAATACCATGTTTGTATTGTTTATGAACAACAATTTCCCTGTAATTCCTGGTCTGGGCCTAGAGTTGCACCCGTCTCACCAAATGCGAGGCATCTTGATTTATTTCCTCATATAAAATTTGCAGTTAAGGCAGCCTCTTGGTCAGATTAATCTGACAATAAATACATTGTGCAATCACAATGAATATTCAGTATACCAATTGAACACACAATGACGTTTTAAGTTCTGTTCATTTGACTACAACCTTGCTCTTCCTCCAGTGACCTCAGAGTAACTTACTTTGTTTTTCCTCATTGTAGCCTCACAACAATTTGTGGCATTAGGTTGCGAAACAGTGCTGAAAGTATAATCATAACATAGAAAAACGTGCTCCTCAAAAAATCCTTTACACAGCATAAAACTGGATATATTTTAGACCAAGATCTTGTTTTACTTACAAAAGGTAACAAGGGTGGGGGGGGGAATCTATGCAGCCATCAGAAGTGCCTACTAACTGGAAACGGACCGATGGACTGTGCAACCTTGTGCTACATTGCCCAGTGATGGAAAATGTTAAATAGATGTACAGTTGTCCCTCCCCTTTTGTGGAACTGGAGTCTGCGGCCTCACTCTTAGCAGGAGGGACAAGTGAGGAGGGACAGAATGGTGGTGAATGCCCACGTGCAACTCTGTGTATGTGCCTTGGGCGCATGTGCCATTATTTCCAATGGGACTCGAATATTTGCGAGTCGCCATTTTCATTTGGGGGTCTGGAAGAATTTGGGTAACGGCCCTATTAGAAAACTGACAAGCAAATAAAATTATATGAAATGTTTGAAATATATGAACAGTTTTGAATAAATCTGGTTCTCCTTAATTTCATTTGTAAATAAAGTATGCAAAGGAATTTTCTAGCATCGCTGAGACTATCAGAAGCTTTTGTAGATTTGAGCCTATTTCCTGAGATGCACAAGGAAGTAAGCTCAAGTTTATTAAAGCTCGTGCTACCAACTTCTTTCTTTCAGTTAGCCTCGGAGGTGCTACAGGATCCCTTTGCATACTGATTTTCCAGACTAACACGGCTATGTCCTTCTAGAGCAATGGTTCCCAACCTTCCTAATGCCGTGACCCTTTAATACAATTCCTCATGTTGTGGTGACCCAAACCCATGAAATTATTTTCGTTGCTACTTCATAACTGTAATTAAATAGGTGTTTTCCAATGGTCTTAGGCGAACCTCGTGAAAGGGTCATTCGACCCCCAAAGGGGTCCCGACCCACAGGTTGGGAACCACTGTTCTAGAGAAAGAACATTCTTTATGTCCACCTAAAATTCTGATAATACATTTTAGCTGACCCCAGGGTCAAAAAGGCATAAGGAGGAAATTATTGCAATACAGTGGACCCTTGTTATACGCTGGGGTTTGGTTCCAAGATCCACCGTGTATAACAAAATCCGTGTATGCTCAAGTCCCATTAAATATAATGGCAGAACAAAATGGTGTCCCTTATAAAAAGTGGAAAATCAAGGTTTGATATTTGAAATTTATACTTTTTTGGAACCTTTTCAAACCGTGTATGCTTGAATCCGTGTATAATAAATCTGTGTATAAGGAGGGCTGACTGTATATGTATTCCCTAAAACCTGTAATTTATTCTATATGGTATGAATGGTCATAGTTCCTTTTGAGTTTACACTTTTTTTGATACAGAACATAGCACTATTTTGACTACAAATTATGCTTTGTTTGTGTTATTAGTTTTCTCCACATTTCCTAATTTTTCTGTGATTTTATGAGTTTTTGTTGTTGTTATCCTGTAGTACCATATTCAGTTACTCTGACTGCTCCCCTTCCCCTCAACCATTCCCTTCTCCTTTTGTGTCGTGTCTTCTTAGATTGTAAGCATGAAGGCAGGGAACCGTCTAATTAAATGATTTTATGTACAGTGCTGTGTAAATTTACAGCGCTATATAAATAAAGCTTAATAATAATAATAATAATAATAATAATAATAATAATAATACAGCCCCTGAGACCACTTAGTGGCCTGTTACAGACAGGCCAAAATAAAGCTGCTTCGAGTCACTTTGGAGGTATGGTATTTCAATGATGCATGTGTCCTAAGAGTCCAAAAGCCGCACCAAAGCCATGCTCCAGTCCTAAGGACTGTAATGCAGCTTTGGTGTGGCTTTTGGACTCTTAGGACTCATGCATCATTGAAATACCATACCTCCAAAGTGACTCGAAGCAGCTTTATTTTGGCCTGTCTGTAACAGGCCAGTATTTCCCTAAACTAACCTCAAGGAAGAGAGAACAGAGCAAGTGTTCAGGCAGATACTCCTGGAGGCCTCCAACAGCAACTTCAAAGCTACCTGCAAGAGCAGAGATTGGCAGGACACAGTTTTAAAAAACAACATTTTCAAAGATTATTCTTGCCCTAAGATTATCTCCTTCACCCTAAGGCCTAGGGTAGAGAGATAATGTCTCGATACTAAGGCTGTATCAACACTGTAGAAATAATCTAGGTTGACACTACTTTAAGTGCCATGGCACAATGCTATGAAATTTGGGAGGGGGGGGGCTGTAGCTTTGTGAGCCATTTTGCCTTCTCTGTCAAAGACCTCTGGTGTCATAACAAATTAAAATGCCCAGGAATCCATAGCATTGAGCCATGGCAGTTAAAGTAGTGTCAAACTGGACTATTTCTGCAGTGCAGATATAACCTAAGGATCCGGCCCTTCAATCTGTGAAGCATGTCTCCCTCCTTCTATCTTGAGCTTTTCTACTCACAATTCCAGACTGTTCACCACCCATCTACATACAAAATGACTCTAAACAGAATTAAAAGTGAAATGTTGGTACTGTGTATTGTTCCCAAAATGCCTTGTTTTGGAAGGAAGGATAAAACCTGCTCCCGAATGTATGGTTTTGTACTTCAGGGGAAGCAGAACAAATTGAAGTGCAAATGCACAAAAGTGCAAATCAGCTCTTGCATGCTTCCCCTTCATTTCAACAGGGCTTGACAAATAAGGTCCCAGTGGATTTTGTCATGTTGTTGTTGTGTGCCTCCAAGTCATTTCTGACTTATGGCAACCCTAAGGTGACTATCATGGGATTTTCTCAACAAGTTTCCTTTGGGGTGGGCGATTTGCCACTGCCATCTTCTAAAACCGGGCAAGCTGCGAAGTCTGGTCTTCAGAGTCATAGTCCAATGCGCAAACCATTATACCACACTGGTTTTCTTCTCTTTCTCATTCCCCCTACTTTCTCAACCATATACCAGATGAGGGTGTATTTTATTCTATTGGTTACGATTTCCCCTTACTTTAAATAGATATTCCATGGTGATCCCATTCTGACACATGATTTGATGAATCAGATTCCACTTTGTAAAGACTTGTTGCCCAATGTTTTAACTGGAAAGCTAGGTGCAACCCTAATTAAAAATCTGTCTGTAATCGCCATCTGAGTCAAAGATTCTCTGTGCCTTTAATAGCTACATGACAAGGGAGAGGTTCAATAGGTGCAGCTTCTGCTGTCAGACTCTGCAGTGATGTGAGAAGCTGCTCCACCTGATATACTGCTATCTATATTGTATTATCCACTGAGGGACTTTGTAGGAGTGACCAATTTATGGCAGTGATTGACTGAACCGCTGTGATATCACAGAAAGGTAGAGCAGACAACAATACAGTTACTCAGATTCTAATACAACAAACAGTTCTGTGGTACCATAATGACTAACAAGTTTGTCATATATTTGTCATAATCTTTCATAGATTGCAGCCCACTTCATCAGATGCATGGAGTGTTTCTTCCATTTATATACATCCACAGATGGGAAGGGATGCCAGCATGGGATAACAGTTTGAGTATTGGACTAGGAGTCTTAGGCCTGTTATAGACTGCCAAAATAAAGCTGCTTCGGGTCTCTTTGGAGGTATGCTGTTTAAATGATGCATGGGTCCTAAGAGTCCGGAGGTCGCGCCAAAGCCACACTCCATTCCTAAGCACTGGAGGGCAACTTTGGTGCAGCTTCCGGATTCTTAGGATGCATGCATCATTTAAATAGCATACCTCCAAAGAGACCCGAAGCAGCTTTATTTTGGCAGTCTGTAACAGGCCTTAGAGACACAGGTTCAAATCTCCATTTGGCCATGGAGAGCCATTCGGTAATGTTGGGCAGGTTACATTCTTTCAGCCTCAAAGGAAGGCAATAGCAACTCTTCTCTGAACAAATCTTGCAAAGAAAGTTCTGTGATAGGGCCATGTTAGTAAGTTGAAAATGACTTGAAGGCACACAACAAACAACAACAGGTGGGAAGGACATGTGGGCAAACTGAAATGGAATGAGAAAATGTGTAAACACTGATGTTATCTTAACAGTGGCTGTTTAGCAAATGGTAGCTGGGAGGAGAACACCTCAGCATAAGCAAATTAACACATGTATCTGGTGAAAAGCTTTGTCCAATCTAAGTGCAAGATTTTAACCTCTAGATGAACTCCTGTGGGTGTGCAATCGGAAAGACCAGAAGGAAAAGAGATGCAAAAATTACAAGCATAGAGAGTTGCCTAAACAGTAGTCATGTAATAAACAAATTCTGGGAGGTAGTGCAAACATACCCACACAGATACTCATCTAACACATGTAGTGAGATGAAAAGATTTTGTTCCTTTCAGGCCACAGTGGATAGAATTGAAAGTAGAGCTGAACTTCAGATTCAGGAGCAGGAGCTGGAAATGGTACAAAAAATGGCTCACAATTCAGCATTAGAAGTTACTCTGAAACATTGTGGGTTAAAAAAAACTAGGGGAAAAAAATAGAAGAATGGTGAAATATTGTTCCAGACTAACGCTTTAAAAACAGTACGCAAAGCAACTTTGTAGCATGCTTGAGTCCAGCTGAAAGAGAAAAGTTGGTAGCATGAGCTTTTGTAGATGTGAGCCTGCTTTCTCAGATGACCCTATGCATCTGAGGAAGTAGGCTTAAGTCTACAAAAGCTCATGCTACCAACTCCTCTCTTTCAGCTAGTCTCAGAGGTGCTACAGGATCCTTTTGCATATTGATTTTCCAGACTAACAGGCCTATGTCTTTGAATTCTACCTTTAAAAATAGTTTTTGAAATAGTAAGAATTACTTGTTAGCATGAAAGTAGCCTGGAGAAAAGTAGTTGCTAGACAAGAGAAACCATCTCCTCCAAAAACCAGTACAATACCTGCTGTTTGTTTTCAGCCTCACACCTGATGGCCCAGTGATTAAGTCAATGGCCATCTATTCATCTGTTTGCCTTCCCTGATTGTGTTCAGATCCGAGTGCCTTGGCTATGGAGTTTATCACATGGGAGTAATTTCTCTTAATTTTGAATGAAAAGAAAGTGGGGCCAGAATGCATTCACGTGAATTTACTAGTTCAGCAAATGTACGTGAATCCAAATGGCGTTCGAACTGACTTCCCATGGCCCGAAAATTGCTTGCCATTGCCCAAAATTGCATGTGATCACCTCTCACGCAATAACGTGAAACCCCATGATTGCGTTCAGACTGACTTCCCATTGCCTGAAATTGCATGTGGTAGTCTATCACACAATAACGTTAAACCCCATGATTGCATTCGGATTGCCATTGGATTATACTTCCAATTTCCCTTGTCTGATAACGTCTTAAGTCTATTCTTCACTTTGGTTTAACAAAAGCCCAGGTCTTCACACCCTTTGTCTTGGCTGCAGCTAAGCCATTAAATTCATTGCTAGAGGCTAGAAATTGTCTATATAAGCCTTAGTCTAAGCACATACTGGTGTACTTTATTCAGAATACAGCGTGGGTTCACGTCAGACCAAACTCTGGTTTTAGCTCCCTCGGCCATCCCCCCCCCCATTTTGGTGGCCGTGTCCTTTCATCATCTACATCCACATCTGCTTCCTGGAGAAGCCTTCAGAAGTAAGTATCTCCCGTAGATTTGCCTCTCTCAACTCTCTCCCGAATTTCCTTCATTTACTTTCATAGAGAATTGTGTGTATGCCCTTTGCTGTGTGTTGTTGTTCCCTTTTAAATAAACACTTAGATTTAATTGGATCAGTCTGTCTCAGCGTTGTCTCTCAAGGGATTCTTGTGGACCTTTCGTATATATCACGGTACACGGTCTCGCGAGGTTGTTGTTAGGACCCTCCCTCTCAGCAATTTGAGCTAAATTCAGAAATTCCCCTAATTAGATCCTTCCTAACACCTTGTATAAGACTGAGGGAGAGTGATTTGCTTAAGGTCACCCAGTAGTTTTCCAAGGCTAAGAGGTGATTTGAGCCCTTGTCTCCTAGAGTTTTAGGACTTTATCACACAAGGAAGTAATTGGAATCAAAGCAAGATATTAGCGTATTTGGCCAGTAATTATAACATGACATGGTGTCCATTCAGTTCCTGCTTTGCATTTCCTTTGTTTCTCTAGTGCACCTTTTCATTGACGGGGAAAACTCGTCAATAGGTTCTTAATATAATTCCTGTTCCATTAGTTCCCCTGGTGTGTTCTCTCCGGCAGCAATAAGGATTGATGGCAACCATGTGATAAAGGGGTGTGTTGTCCTCCCTTTGTTTTTCCCAAGCAGTCTGAGGTTGTTTTGAGTTTTTATCTTTGCTGTAATGGTGTAATTGCAGCAAAATGAAAAAAAAACAAAAACAAAAACCCTGAAATGAACAGAGCGAAAACAACCTTGGCAAAGGCAAGCATGCCCTGAAAGGCACGGAAGGTGGGGAAACAGAGGTGGTGTGGAAAGGAGCATGATTGTCGAAGCAGCACATTCATACAATTGAAGATGAGTGTGATCTTCAGCGTTTTCAAACTTGTATGTTTCCATTTGCTTCACTAACATAATTGTTGTGGGGGAAAAATACCACTAGTGTGATAAAGTCCCTAGTCCAGCACTCAGATCACTACATTACTCTGGCTCTCAAGTATTAGCACATACAATAGCATTAGAAACGCAAATGCTCAACTGGAACAAGAATAAGAGAGGACCATGACAAGCTAACTGAGAGGTAAAGAAGGTAAAATTGTCTAACCAGTGGTTGAAAATATTAGCCAAAGCTTGGCTGCAGACATTCGTGGCAACTTCAGAAGCCACTAAACAGTCATTTCTGCACAAATAAACAAAATACCTCTTTTGGTGTCAGCCAGTGCTTTAAAATGGCTAATTCTTTCAATTTCTTCAGACTGAATTCTTCATATTCTGGAAGTATTCAGATGTCACATTCTCACTTCTCTAAACCACAGTGGCTTGCAATCACAATTGGATTCAAACTATAGGAAGAGATTCCAGCTCACCATTAAGAAGAACTTCTTGACGGTAACAGCTATTTGACAGTGGAATATGCAGCTTCAAAGTGTGGTGGAGTCTCCTTCTTTGGAGGTTTTTAAACAGAGGCTGGATGGCCATCTGTTGGGGTGCTTTGATTGTATATTCTTGCATGGCAGGAGCTTGGACTGGATGGCCCTTGAGGCCTCTTCCAACTCTATGATCGTTCAGACTACATAGTTTGTTATTTTCAGTTAAGAATATTATGGAACTGGGGCTTAGTCTTACTGGGAAGATATTATCTGTGGTTCTTTTTCTAATATTAACACATTTTTATTCTTAGTTTTTGCAACAATAAAAACATACATAAACACACACACACACATATAAACATACATAAATATATAAACATATATATGTAGGGAACTTCCTGACAGTAAGGCCTGTTTGATAGTGGAACACACTCCCGCAAAATGAACGCAGTGGAGTCTCCTTCATTGGAGGTCTTTAAACAGAGGCTGGACGGCCGTCTGTTGGGGATGCTTTGACTGAGATTTCCTGCATGGCAAAATGGGGTTGGACTGGATGGCCCTTGTGGTTTCTTCCAACTCTATTATTCTATGATTCCATGATTCTATGATTCTAAGACAGGCAGGTACAGGTAAAGAGGGAAAGGCAGCGATGAAATCCTTAGAAAATGTAATTCTCTGCAATAGAGGTGATGCAAGCTGAGATCATCACCATTTTATTTATTTCATTTCATTTTTATGCTGCCTTTCTCCACAAAAGAGACCCAAGGCAGCTCACAAGATAAACACATTTAAATTAAAAACCAATTACAATAACCTGGTTAAAATAGTATAAAATTAGGATTAAAAACATACAAAACTTAAAAAAAAACATTATATGCAATCTCCCACAATTTGCACATACAGATCTATGTATCTTAATAAAGGTCCTCCTTTTAGTTGTCAGCTAGACAGTGGTTCTTTGAGGGGCATTTCAAAGGAGAGATGAGTATTAAGTAGGCCACAAAAGACTTCCTCACTTTTCTGCCTACAGCCCAGCAACTCCTCCAGCACACAAAGCATCATGCTACCCTTTTCTTGATTTATCTGCAAATAGGACACCAGCACCAGGAAAAAGAAGGTGCTCTTTCTTTCCCTCCTCCTTTGTCATCATGGCATACTGCATAGCCCATGAGACTTGCAGAATCAGTAGAAACTGGAGTTTTCAAGACATTGATGCTGGGAAATTGACATAATTGTGCAATTCTGGATTAAAAACACAAACCAGGTTTTCCATGCCAAAGCTCGTACTTGGGTGAGCACAAGAAGGAGGAAGGTTCAACTTCAAAGCTCCATAATCATTTCCGGTACCATAAACTATGGTTCATTAAGCCAGGAATAGTCTGCCCAAAACAGTTCCATGGAGTAAGGTGCTTGCAGAAATCATGAACTGCTGGACCTCATCCCCTTTCTCTCCACCACTCCCTTCTCCTTTTATGTCATGTCTTTTTAGATTGTAAGCCCGAGGGCAGGGAACCATCTAATTAAAAAGATTGTATGTACAGCGCTGTGTAAATTTACAGCGCTTCATAAATAAATAAATAAATAATAATAATAATAATAATAATAATAATAATAATAATGTTTTTTCCTTATCAGCCTGGAAACTTTGTCCAGCATGTAACTCTTTCCTTACTCTTTGCATGCAGTGACATAACTTAAGACGAGCCCTCCTGGGTCAACAGCTTTCTGAAAACCATTTTTTTGTGTATTACTTCTTGTAAAGCTCCCCCCCCCAAAAAAGGTGATTCATTATTATTAATGCAAACATCTAAAATGTTTTGGGTATTATGTTAAACTGAATGCTACTTTTTTTTTTTAAATGCAGTGAAAAACAGACTAAATGCCTGCCCATAACTTTTGTGGGATGATGATAAAATTTTACTTGTTATCCAAATGTTGGAATATACAGTTTTGATGTTTTAGAATGTTGAAAAAAATGACAACACAAGTCCTCATTATTAAAAAGAGAAAGCAAAAAAGAACCACTATGATTAGAACTGTGTTGGTCCCATCTGAAGTTGACCCAAGTGTTGAATGGCAAGTCAAAAAATAGGCAAAACCCACTGATTCAACATCCAGTTGTGACTAAAATAGGATTTAATCCTTTAAATAATATAGAAAGCATCTAGAAATGGGAAAGAATGCTTGGGATACAATTTCATACATTGCTAAGCAGAAAACCCAAAATGCAGTCATTTCACTTCAGCATAATCAAGTGTCCTGATTTGGCAGTGACCGTCCCAATTATTCCTCTGTTCTTTTACTTTTCAGCTGCTTTTAAAGTGCCCCACGTTCTTTCTCCTCCTCTCACATTTTTGATTTGTCTTCAGTGTACTTCAGTTGCTGTAAACCGAGTTCAAAGCACAAAAGTAGTTTGTACTCAATTAACTCAGCAGTGAGGGAAGAGAGGAAGGAGCGGATATTTCCCCCTTAAATTCGCATGCCTCTATTATAAATTAGTGTACTGGTGTCCTAGAGGCAGAGCTTGCTAAATTGGCAAGTTTTAAGAGGAACAACCAAAATGGCATCGTGACCCAGCCACCAGCTATCTTGCTTGCCAACAGCAAATTATGTAAGGTTATAGGGTCACCTTACTGTTAGAGAAGCAGGCTGGCAGCAAACATTTGCTTAGAAATTTAGGAATCAAATTCCTTCTTGTGACAATCTTGGCTACAAGCATATTCCTGTCTTCCTCAACAAAGAGGCTGAATAAAACACTTAAATGGCTATTAGGAAAGATTTTAATTACTTTTTATAAGTCTGTAAAATCCTAGGCAGTGGTTAAGGTTGTGTAAGTGTATCTCTTAAAATTACAAAGAATTACATATTATATGTCTGTATTGATGTTTTCTCCAAGGAAAACATGACAACAAAGAGGCACAGCACTTGGATGCAGAAGATCTTAAGTTTATTTTATTTCCATCCCGCCTTTCTCCCAAAAGGGACCCAATCTTTGTCATCTCCAGGTAGGCCTGCAAAGGCTTCTATCTGAAACCTTGGAGAGCAGAGGCCAGTCAGTTTAGACAGAGGTAGGAAATTGCTAATGGTAGGGGGATTTTATACCCCTGGAATCTATCAGGGACTGACTATGTGGACTGCCAAAAATGCCAACCAACCAACCAATCCAGAAGTGTCTGGACATGCATTTCTGATTTTGAATTTTTAAAAATGTTAAACAATGCCAGGGGATTGAATATACCCCTTGTCCTGGCATACACAATACGGAGCTGAAGTGATAAGTGATCTGACTTGGCATAATGTCGACTTCTATGTTATCTCCATTACCACCACCTTGTCCCATAAAGTATTAACTCAAAATGGGGTAACATGTATTTTATTCCAGTTCAGTGGTGTGGATTCTTCTAATTGTAATCTAAATATTGGAGACCATCACCATTTCGGCCTGGAGACTAACAAGCCAATATGCGTTTGACATTGCAGCCATATATTAAAAGGGCAAGCTACTTGCCATCTTCAGTTAACTGAGTTACAGGTTTCTTTATGTAGACTGTGAAAATGTATGTTATTCATTTTGTTCTAGAACTGGGCCCTATCAGTTTGCCTAAAGGAAACTTCTGTAGATGACACTAATTCTCATATTATTCAGCAATCTTAGTTCAACAATTATGCAAATTGTGGCAGGCTAGTCACATGCAGCCTCCCAGCAGGGTCTTGAGACTCTCGGGAACATGTCCAACACATTTAACCCAGTGGCATCACTAGTGGGGTGTAGGATGCAGACCACATCAGATGACACCCTAAGTGGGGGGGGGGGTGACACCACTGTTCCTCCATCACTGACTTTTGGCAGAAACGATTTTAGAAACGGGCCGTGGCATTCATCTGGTTCCCTTTAAAATGCTTTAAGAGATACTGGGAGTGGGGTGAAGTTCAGTGGGAGGAGAAAGGAGAGGCCTCAGAATTTTGTAAAATTAAAATTTCAAATTTCAAAATTTTAATTTTTTAATTAAAATTTTGGAAGTTTTTAATTTTTTTATTCTTTTAAAAATTTTCTTTAAAAGCATGATTTTAAAAGAATTTTAACCAATTTTAAAGATTTTAACCAAATCTTCACTATGTCTATGTAAATACATTTAGGTTGTGATATTGTAATTGGAAGGTATAATTTTAATTTTGCTAGTTGTTTATGTCACAACTAGTAGCATGACATTCATAAATTATAAATCATACAATTTATGAGTAATATTAGTGTAAAAAAAGCTTTACTAAGGATTCTGTATGGTGTGAAATGTGAGGAGGAGGTCAGGAGGAGGTGACACCATGAGTTACCGCACTGGGTGACACCAACGCTAGTAACGCCATTGCTTTAATCCCACCCCTATAATATATTTATTATAAAATCTAATATTATCATAATCTACACTGTGTGTTTGAGGCCCTGCTGGTGCTATTAGACCTCTCAGTGGCATTTGACACAATAGATCACGACATCCTCTTGTAACGCCTGAGAGAGCTAGGAATTGGAGGAACTGCTTTGCAGTGGTTCCGTTCCTTCCTTTCAGATAGATTCCAGAAGGAGATGCTCGGGGACAGTTGCTCTTCAGAAACAGAGCTTAATTGTGGCATCCCTCAGGGCGCCATCCTGTCTCCGATGTTATTCAACATCTATATGAAGCCGCTGGGAGAAATCATCCATAGACATGGAACGGGATGTTATCAGTATGCTGATGACACCCAAATATACTTCTCCATGTCTCAGTCATCAGCAATCCCCTCAGTCAATGTTTTGCAGCAGTAATGGACAGGATGAGGGAAAACAAGCTCAAGCTGAATCCAGACAAAACGGAAGTACTTACGGTAGGAGCCCCCAAAGCAGATATCGTGCCACAACCTCCAGTCCTAGAGGGGTTCACGCTCCCCTCAAAGGACTGTGTTCGCAGCTTAGGGATTCTACTCGACTCGTTGCTTCAGATGAGAAATCAGGTGAATGCAACGGTCAAGAGTGCCTGTTATCAGCTCCAGCTGATACGTCAGCTGTGCCCTTTCCTGGAGCTGGGTGACCTCAAAACTGTAGTACATGCACTGGTAACCTCAAGACTTGATTTTTGCAATGCGCTCTACATGGGGCTACCCTTGTGCCTAGTCCGGAAACTTCAACTGGTACAGAATATGGCAGCCAGATTGATTACAGGAACAACTAGGAGTGACCATATTACACCTATATTGAAATCACTCCACTGGCTGCCTATTCGTTTCCGGGCACAGTACAAGGTGTTGGTCATTACCTTTAAAGCCCTCCATGGCTTGGGCCCAACCTACTTAAAGGATTGCCTCCTTCCGTATAATCCACCCTGCACCCTCAGATCCTCTGGGAGGAATTTGTTGCAGTCCATAAAAACCAGATTGACGGCGACCTCCCAGAGGACTTTTTCTGCAATCACTCCCACTTTATGGAATGGCCTGCCGGACGAGATCTATCAAATTACAAACCTAGAGATCTTCAAGAAAACTATCAAGATGGATCTCTTCTGGCAGGCCTTCCCGGAATAGAACTCAACCATGTAACACTCCCCCCACAGACATATATCAGCAAAGATTCTGCCCACTGTTATTTTATTATTGTATTATTGTTTTTAGATTTTATCGTTTGTAATTTTAATGGATAGAATTGTTTAATCCTTTTTTAAGGGGGATTGTATATATTATATTTTTTAAAGGTTGTATGCCGCTTTGATTGTGGTGACAAAAAGCGAGATATAAATTAAAGTTTTATTATTTTATTTATTTTTATTACTTGACATTTTGGGGAGGCTATTTGCCCCCCTCTCTGCCTGAGAGGTTGTATAGCTTGCTAGAGTCTGAGGGATGATAAAAATGGCTCCCAGACTTCCATTGTCTATGTTGTCTCAGGGAAATTAGGAAAGGAGCAGGGCCATGGAGAAATCCAAGGAGGCCACCAAGCTAAATTTCAGGTTGGAGATGAAACTCCAAGAAGATTGTGCACATATTTCCCAACCAAAGGTCCAGGGCAAACCGGATAGACTAGATTCCAGGGGACACAGTCTGCTGGGTTCCTGTGCACTATTCCTATGCCCCATGTTGACTGCAGTGGGCCCTTGATATCTGCTGGGGTTTTATTCCAGGACCCCCACAGGGATACCAAAATCCATGGATGCTCAAATACAATAGCACAGCAAAATATAAAATGGCAAAACCAAGGTTTGCTTTTGGGAATTTATAATTTTAAAAAATATTTTCAAGTTATGGTTGGTTGAATCCATGGATAAAGAATCTATGCATATGAAGGGCCAACTGTACTATAAGAGATGTTTTGCCATTTGGATTTGTGCCAGTCCTTGGACCTGTGAAATATCTTATTGTTCTGTATTCACTGTTCTGAAGAGAAACCTTTGCTTTGGTACGTGATCTCTTGATGTGAGGTTTGTGTTCTGGGTGGGACACCACACAGTGTCTTCTGTACTCTGCATCTAGCTCAGACTTCTGACTCCCAGAGCCTTTTGTTTCCACCATGGGCTGGATTGTGCCACGAGGAGCCCTGCCCAGCTTTAGGCAAGCTACAATGACAGAACCGCCCCACCTTGAGGGAGCTCAGTGAGGAATTCTACTTCAGGGTGTTCCTCCTCCGGCTGTCTGACAAAAAAAGGGCACACACCCATCTGGTGCTTCTGCCAGGAGAGTAGAGCTACAGCTTGGAGCAGTTACACATTAGGAGCAAGAGCTTCAGCTTTCTCTACATACATAATCAATGCCAGTTCAAGCCATGGGCAGCATATTACCGTTAGATTAAAAACTGCAAGATTCAACCTGCAATCCTGTTTGTTAGTTCCAACTAGTAGAGAAGTAGACCCATGGATTGTTGAGTCAACACATAAATAAATACAACTGATTTAATGACTCTGCTCCAGTCAGGAATGACAATAGGATTACGGCCTTTGAGTGTATCTATGGACTTTTTCAGATGTGCAAAAGGGATGGGAGATTAGCAGTGTCTCACAACTGGGTGAAGATTTTCAGATGATGTCACACGACATCATGATAATCTTGCCATTATCCCATGAATAAAGAGGAGTTTTCCAGCCACTTTTCATGAATGAAAAGCAGTTGGAAAACCTCTTTATTCATGGGATAATGGTG
The DNA here is from genome assembly GCA_023333645.1 of Sceloporus occidentalis. NCBI lineage: Eukaryota > Metazoa > Chordata > Lepidosauria > Squamata > Phrynosomatidae > Sceloporus > Sceloporus occidentalis. The sequence goes on from JALMGF010000007.1 coordinate 20,398,643, forward strand.
GGATTATCATGACATCACACAATGTCATCTGAAAATCTTTGCACAATCATGAGACACTGACGGGAGCATCCTGCTATAGTCCCGTCCCTTTTGCCCATCTGAAAAAGTCCTATGCTATCCAGTTACAGCAGTTTATTACTATCATAACTAGGGTTAGCAGAGAAAATCTGGAAACAGCTCATGTACTTTCAAAGGCTGTATAAAAGAGGAATTTCAGCAGGTTTTGCTTGTCATGCAACCAGTCAGGAAGGAACACCCGCTGAAATTCCCTCTTCTGCACAAATATTAAAATTACAGGAACTAGTTTTTGCTGTGTCAGACTTAATTCTCACTATCCTGGCTACATCATACAGGATCGTAGGATTTGTTGTTTGGTGAACGACATAGAAATTCCCTGCACTATAGCACTAGAGCTCTCTGGCAGAGAATTCTAAGTACTGCACCAAACTACAAATGCTAGGATTCCATAGGATATAGCTATAGATGTTAAAGTGGTATTATTTACGCAGTGTCGCTACATTCTCAATCAGGCTTGGGAAAGCTTACAGGCTTGTACTAGCCTGGATCCCTTGGCTGAGTGTAATGTCTCCCTATGTACCATTTAGAGACATCATACACAGCCCTTGGGGTAACAGCTGAGAAGTGATGCAATAGTACGAAATCAAATCAAATAAAATCTCAACAGTCCATTAAATGTCTCTAATAATACAAATAGTCAGAAAATGTGCTTCTAAGAGGAAATGGCTGGAATTCACAAGCGCAGTTAACTGAACAGTAACATCTGTAACTGATTCAATTTCAGGATTTCAATATATTTAATAGCAATGGGAATATGTAGGGACTGTAGAGGTTCCCCAATCTGGGTTTACTGGATATCACTGTGAATGATGGAAGTCTGTTCTGTTGATCAGGATGCAGTATACTGACATGTCCACTCTTCTGATAGAGCTCTCCAGTGTGAGGAGGAATTGTGGCAGGGATCCTGCTTCTGAATGTTTTGCCGGACATCACTGACAGGGTAAGGGGTAGAAACATCAGTTTGCTGAGCCACAATTGACATGAGAACAGACTTTCATTGCTTGAAGCAACTGCTGCCCATTAAGGGAGATAGGGCTGGGCCAGGAGATGCTAAATAGTTAAGTATACTTAACTTAGTAGCTGATTCAGCATCTTGATCAATTTCTTTTTCCTTTTTATACAGATCTGGTTGTCTCCATCTCCTGGGAGGGACACTCAGTTCCCTAATCCAGTTGTTCTGCTTCTCGAAATGATTGCCATTCCTTTTTTTTTAAGCACTGAATGTCAGGAGGCAGCGGTGGCAGCTAATGGTTCCCACGTCAGTCCACCCTCCGTTTTAGTCAGAAGAGCTATCCAAGGTGCTAAGCCTTTTTTTGGAGCTGGGTTATGCACAGTAGTGAAAGTCTGGACTAAAACTCCAGTGCATCCACTGATCCCTTACATGATAGCCACCCACTGTTACTGGGCAGCAGGGACACATCAGTACACAGTGTTCTCCGCATTAAAAGCAAAGCAAAGCAAAGCAAATCAACCAACCAACTAAACATTCAGAGTCTGGATAGCCATCTGTCAGAAGTGATTTAATTCTGTGTTCCTGCATGGCAGGAGGTTGGACTGCATGGTCCTTGCGGTCTCTTTCAGCTCTATGATTCCATGAAACTATCTTGCAAACAGAAATGGTCTGCAACCTTTTTGCCTAAGGCGGTGGTTTTCTCTTGCAGGAACCTTTTACATGGAAGGGAGCATTAAACTTCTATCTCAAATGAGACAGAATATTTCAATCTTTTGCGGGCATCCAAATCACTGTCTCCTTTGTCACATCTCTGTTTTCTTGCCCCACCACCTTCCACAGGTCGGAGGGCAAAGGCAGGCAGAGCAGAGTGTGCTGGAGTTGTGTAGGTGCTCTCTGAGTACAGCAAGCTTCCAGGTTTAGACCGTGCCCTCCATAGGGATGACAGAGGCAAGGGGGCCTGTTGTCCTGCTTCAAATGGTTATCTTATGGTATATATGTATTTTAAACTCTTTTAAATATTTGAATATATTTTTATGTTTAATGGTTGTTGTTTTTTTTTTTTAATTGTATCATATATTGTTTTAACTGTATTCTGTTTTAATCTCATACTGCAAGCTACCCTGGGCCCTACATTGAGGAAAAGGCAGGACATTAATTAATTAATTGGAAAATGACTGAATAGGACTTTTGTCACCCCAGGAGTCTACTTTCTCTTGTTGACAGATCTATGGACCTTGAAGGCTGAACCCCAATTATAATTCCATCATAATCAATTATTGTCTTACCTCTGTGTGAGCACACATGCACACTTACCTTACCAGTGCAACAAAACATTACCTGAGGGTAACAAGTCACTGCTTGTTTGACATGGTCCTTTTCGCTTGGCTTCTCTCTGCTAACTTTGACAAAACTGCATGCAAAAATACAGCTAAGCTGCTAATTAACGAACAAGAAACCATAGTAGAGATCAGGTGGCTCCTTTTTTATTTGCATAGCTATAGTGCCCAGTGGAAACCCACTGGGTGACTATGGACAAGTCCAACTTTTTCAGCCTCCGAGCAAACCCCCTCTGAAGAAATTGGCCCAAAAACCCCCAGCATTAGGTTCACCTTTTGGTTGCCTTAAGTCGGAAATGATTTGAAGGCACACAACAACAACAACAATGTGCCTTTACTAGCTGTATGGCTGTTAGAAATTCTGTAAGTGCAACTTGACCCACCACTTGTTAAATTTCTTTCTCTAAGTCAGTTATTAAAGTTACCACAATAATTTCAGGTGCAAGCGCTTTCCTTATTCCTCCACCATTTGCACTGGAACAATGTAAACTGAGCAGGAAAATAGGGTGGAATTAATTTAAAACACAGTATGAGTTCATTCAAATGATTTTGTAAGTGTGCTGTACAGGCTATTTTTCAATATGCCCATAAAGCTATTTGCATATAAGGTGCATGTTTTCATGCTTGGATTTCTTAAGTGGTAGCTCAGTATCCTTTTCCTCTTCAAAACTGTTTGCCTTTCGCCTGGGAGAACAAGTGGCAGGATATTATAATCCTCATACAGTAGGCCCTTCTTATACACGGATTTTTTATACATGGATTCAAGCATCCACAGTTTATAAATATTCAAAAAAAGTATAAATTTCAAATATTAAACCTTGATTTCCCATTTTTTATAAGGAACACCATTTTGCTATGTCATTAATGGGACTTGAGCATACATGGATTTTGTTATCCATGCAAGATCTTGGAACCAAACCTCAGCGTATAACAAGGGTCCACTGTACTACTATTACAGGATTTCTAGTTTTTTTCCCCTCAATGATGCCAGAAGGCTGTGAAAGTCCTGAATTCTTGTCTAGATGTAGTGAGGATTGATGTGGCCAATGGATGAACAAACTGAGGTCTACCCTAGATAAGGCAGTCTTTTGTTAACTGTAACAAATTTATTTTAAATGTCATAAGTCATAATACAGTCCGTCCTCGCCTTACGCGGGGGATCCGTTCCGGATCCCGCCGCATAAGGTGAATTCTGCCTATGCTCGAGCCCCATTGGAAACAATGGGGCTCATGCGTGGCGGCGCGGTGGCGCGCAGGGTGCAACTGGCGCGCGCGCCCATTCAATTGAATGGGACGCACCGCCCCTTCCGCCCCGCGTGCGCCCTGTGGCTTGAGCGCGTATGCTCAAGGCCGCGTATGGCGCGCCCGCATATGGCACGGGCGCGCTGTAGTTGTTTATTATGTGCTGTAATGAGCAGGAATAAATTTAGTTATTGGTATAATGGGTAACATTTTCTTGTTAATTTTAAATGACATTTTCAGAGGTAGTTTTGATAGATGTCTTCTAGGTTTCATGCCATCTTCTTACAGTGGTGGCTGAGGCTCCATGTCACTAGTAGGTGAATCCACTCTAGATGCTAATCCAGGTTTTGGAGGAAGTCTCCAAGATACTCAATCCTTGCCTCAATAAATGTTCAGCACCTTAGACAGCTTCTGTGAATCTACCCGAAACCTAGAGTGTATTCATCACCCCACTGACCTGGGAGTTGCTAGTTGCCACTTTTCTCTGAGCTATCCTAGCAGTTTAAAAGAAATAGAGAAGATTAATGGGAAAGCAACAAATAACTCAATGATCTGTTCTAAAAGTTTGCAACATATAGCAGTGAATTACTTTTAAAACATTATAATGAGTTTGGGAACAAATTACCTTTGCTTCCCAAGTTCAGCTTGCTCACTCCTGGATGCATGTTGGCATTTAATGGGTCTTGGATAGGACCATGCTTTCTGGGGAGCTACCTAGTTTTTGATGTAGTTAATGTATAATCTGGTTATATCATATAGAGTTCTTTGAAATTATCTAACCATGAAATATATAACTTTGTTGTTGTGTGCCATCAAGTCATTTCATACTTATGGCGACACTAAGGTGAGCCTATCCTGGCCTTTTCTTGGTGAGATTTGTTTTAGGAAAGTGTAAAATAATAATTTTAATTTAATTTATGAATAAATATGCTATTTTTTTGAAATCCATAATTTTAGCATCGTCATGAAATCCTGAGAAGAAATTATTTAACATGGGAGGCATGATAGATTTTGGCTGGAGTTCTTTCTTCTGCTGTCTTCACTCTCTTTCCTCTCTCAAATCTTACACTATCCCTCAGAATTACTTCAAAAAACCTTCCTGAAATCATCTGTGGTAGCCCCACTGAGAAAAAAAAATGATTGTCTACAGTGGGCCACATTTTGTATGGTTACATAGAACGGACTTGCACACAATTATATTTATTGTCACTGAAATCATGTATAAATGTACCTCTGGGCAGATATTCAAAACCATCTGAGCCAGTGTACATGCAGACTGAACACTCTAATACAATAAAGCTTTGTGCGCCTCCAGTTTTTTCCCCATTCCGTTTTATGTGTGCCCTGGGTACTTAATCGGCAGATAAACTCACTTTGAGTCCCTCATTTCGTTATGTATTTTCAAGGTAATTGTTTTCATTTACTTGACATGCATTCTGGGATGCTTACAACTTTTCCCACACCTCTCTTCTCCTCTGCAATCCCCTCTCCAGTAATTTTTTCCCACAGTCCACCCTCCATTTGTCCTTGCCAAGTCTCTCCTACTACTTTGCCAAAGGGAGAAACTGAGTTCAGTGGAAGAAAACATGGGCCCGTTACAAACGGGCTGTTTTGTGTGTGCGGAGCGCGCACTAGGGTTAGAAAGGGGCGGTGCTTCCGCACCCCCTAACCCTAGTGCGCGCTCTGCACGCACAAAATGGCGGCGGCCGTTCCACACGGCCGCCGCCATGAGGACGTCACGGCTGCGCCGCCTCTAGCACAGGCATGACGTCCTCACTCCACGCCAGGGCACATAATGCGCCCTTTGTGCGGAGCAGGAAGGAGCTCCATTTCGGAGCTCCTTCCTGGTTTGGTCTGCTGGGCGCAGCCTTCAGATGGCTGCGCCCAGCGGACCAAAGGAGAAAAGGGCCAAGCAGCCCCTTTCTCCTCCTCCCCACCGCCGCAGGGTGTCCTTGGGGCTTGAAGCCCCAGGGACACCCCTTTCCAGGCTGCGGGGAAGCGGCCTTTTGCTGCTTCCCCGCAGCCCGGAAAGCAGCGGATCGGGGCCTCAGCGGCTGCCGTTCTAACCACTGAGGCCCCAATACTCTGGGGAAATGGGCAGTCTGTAACCCGCCTCGGTTTTCATATATAAGATCCCAGGATAAATCACGAGCAATTCTAATCAAAGGATAATGGAAGCGAGGAAAATTAACTTCTTAAGCCAATCACAACAGACAATACTGGGCTAGACAGACCAATGACATGACTCAACATAAAGCAGTTTCATATGTTCATATGGAAAAGCCACACCTGTTAGAAATGTGACTTGGCCACATACCATGATGTTCTGGACTTTGTCTTGGAAAATGCTATTTCCTTCCTTCAAGAAATTATCACTTCCTTTGCACTTTGGAACAGTGTGTACACAGTGATAGCAAGTGTACCTCTAGGTTAGTTTTCATGACATCAGTGATGATGAACCACACACTCCCCCATGCCATTTTGTAAATCATTCCAATGTTTATTTTTACATTTGTTTTGGCCATTTGGAGAGACTGAATGTTCCCTGCAGCACCACTCCTGTACAGGACAACTTATAGAAGTTTGGAAGGCAACATACTCATTAGAAAAAAAACATCCTTTGTGTAAAGAACCAGCAAAAGCAGGAGCAGTGCTCTAGTGTCACTCTTCCACACACATTTCTTCTACATGCATAGGCCCAGTGCTGGCCAGGGCTTGCAGGGTCAAAGACTTGGGATAGGTTCCTCCACAAGTGAGGGCTGTGGTGGGTCATGGTCTCCCTCTTCCATCGCCTCTTTTATTGCCTTTTTATCTTCCATCTGAGTGCAGGTTTCAAAAGGCTTGCACCATCCGATTCATCTGGGCTCTGTGGAGTGTTGGACACTTCCTTCTTCTGGAGAATGGATTTTAAATTTCAACCGCAATCACACTCGATTTCTGAGGCATCATCAATGAAATACACAATGTTCGGTGCCTTTTTTTTAGATTCCTTATTAGGCCGAATATTCGATGTTGGGGGGGGGGGGTTAGTAAAGCCCACAGGCCTGTTATAATTTGGCCAGGATGTTATCTTTGTGGGTTTTATTCTTCTGGTTATAGAAGAGACTGCAAACCACTGAGGTGTGCTTGGTGTCCACAGAATGTATCTGGGCACGCATAAAATGGCAGCTTCTTGTTATGGGATAGTGCTCTCTGCAGCCAGTCTTCTGGTTGGCTAACGTAGACCATGTGATTCTCGTGAGGACCAAACCATTGCTCAGGGGGCACATGACTTCAAGGGCTCAATTGGGAAATATGAGAAATCTAGCATGATTGGACAGTTTGGGACACGTGATTCAGAGGAGGTCCGAAATCAGCAGCCATTGCTCAGGGATTAGTAACACGTGGTCTTACGGGGGGGGGGGGGTTCATATGGCCTCCCCCTAATGGGAACACCTGGGGACTGGGGGAGGGGTCAGACCACCCCCTATTGATTGGGGTGTGTCACATGACCCAGATGTCCTGCCTTAGCATTTCTGGGGGAGGTACACGTCCATCAGTTTGACAGGTCATCAATCGATCCATTTTGACAGGTCATAAATCATTGTTGGCAGGTCATAAATCATCCCACGACAGGCATCAAAAAGTCATAAATCATTTTTGACAGGAGCTATGCCTACATACTACTCACATCCCCACTGGATAGAACACCAGAATAAGACTTCTATTGATCAACCCATCTTCAAGGTTTTGTACAAAATTCTGTGCTGGAATGTTATGTGTCCAATTATCTTTCTGGAAGTCAGGACAACAGATACTACAAGGAAGAAGGAAATGTGTCAGTGAAAACAAAAGATGTGTATCAAGAGCTGGCATAACCTGATATAAACTCAAGCTTCCTGAAACTTCCTTATTGGAACTTTTCAGTGCCAAGTGGTCAGCCCAGAACTTGTGAAATAATTTCACTCAACTAAAAACTTTCTAACAGATTCTGTTCACAATCTCAGCTGTCAATAATGAATTTTTGTATAAATATGTGTTGAACTGAGGTATAATGCCAGCATATTCTAATTTTTTTCTAACTTTTACATGTGGCTTGACTGTTGTTTGCCGGATCAAAGAGGGGTTTTATCTCTTTCTGAGATAAAGAGAATGGAGCAACATTGGGTAGCCCAGCGACTGGAGAGGGCTTCTTTCCGGTAATGGGAGTTGTTGTGTGAACCGCAGAAGAATGGAGTCCTATTTATATTCCTGCTATATACAAAGTGCCAGTATGGTATGCTGTTTTGAGTGTTGGACTACAGCTTTGGAGACCAGAGTTCAATTCCCAGCTCAGCCATGAAACCCATTGGGTGGCCTTGGGCAAGTCACATGCTCTCAGCCTCATGGGAAAGCAATGACAAATCTCTAAACAAATCTTGCCAAGAAAACCCCATGATAGGTTCACTTTAGGGTCACCATAAGTAAGAGATGTCTTGAAGGCATACAACAACAACAGCAACAACAGAATAAGAATGTTTGAGGGGCAGCTCCAGAAGCAGTGTAGCCATAAACCCAGCTTGTATACAGAGATAAGGCCCTCCTTTGCCACCCTAATAGGGTTTCTCTTGAATTTGTTTCTGCTGTACATGTCAAGTTGCTCCAGTGAGTTGTAGACGTCAATTTGTAACTTTATTTCTTGACTGGTTCACACATGCATTCACATTCCCCAGATTTCAGATTGTTTAATTCCTCAATTTGCAGGTGGGAAATAGTAGTGGATTTTGATTGGCTTGTTACATCCTAGCACAAACCCAACCCTAGTTCCAAGAGAGTTTTGCAACAGTTTAAAAATGCTTCATAACCATTGGGTTGTTACGTGAAGGATATGCTGCTTTGAAAAGCAGACTGCATGCATGGAGTATGTGGGGGTGGATAAGACTGATGGCTGAACAAGCATCTGACTTTTCTCCTACATGTTTGCTCCTACATATATGTGCAAAGCAAGTTGCAAAGTTAATGGAAACTGCACTCACACCCCTACAGTAGAAACTGCAGACCACTGTTTGCATTTCACACTACATGTTATTGATATATATGGTTACTGCTGAAATGTGTTGCTGAAATGTGTGGTGAAATATAACACTCTTCTGATGTCTACAATTTTAGCACAGCCAGCATAGTGTAGTGACATGGGTGTTAGACCAGGAGACTAGGGTTCAAATCCCTGCTCAGACTTGTTGGGCAAGTCATACTCTTTCAGCCTCTGAGGAAGGCAATGGCAAACCTCTTCTGAAGAAATCTTGCCCAAAACCCCACATAATAGAATTCACCTTTAGGGTCACTATAAGTCAAGTTTGGGGGGATACAGACTGGCATTTTGTGCTGGCCTGTGGGTGGAGTCACAGCGTAGCGTGTGCACACTCGATGTTGTGACACCACCCCCATGGTGCCATTTTAGCGCACGCCTGTTTACCAGTATGCACCATGATGATGCCACTGTGGTACAGTGCCCAAATGGCACAGCGCGGAAGGGGCATCATCATGGCATGCTGCCGCACCTATAATGCCTCTTCCAGGATGCTGAAAAGAAGCTGTTTTTTGCGGCTTCTTTTTGTGTCCTCCGGAGGCCATGGCATGTGGTTGCCGCAGCCCCAATCTGTGGTGAAAAGGGGTGGCTACATAGCCCCTCTGTCAACTTGAAGCACACAACAACAATTTCAGCAGGATGGAGAATCCTTAATATACATTACTTTTGATCTAAAATTTTAAGAAAATACAATCCTACAGAGCCAGAAGGCAGACAATATTCTAGAGAAATCAGTGGTCCAGATTCTCAGACTAGTTCATTTGACATACATAAAACAAATACATCAATTCATATAAACTAGAGTCTGCTTTTTCCAGTGCCAGTCCCCTAGGATTTCCTTGCGAATTCCTCTTCTCTGCCAAATTGCTTTTTTTCTTTGAGCTTAATTGGCCAAAATAAGAAAGCTCTCTTTTTTTCTTTGCAAAATTGTTCACATTTCCTTCGATCTGAGTTAACCAATCTCTCTGTGGTTATGTTGCAATTAATTAGAGCTTGTTAAAGTCACCGCGATTCTTGAATGAAAGGTATTATGTATTAGGTGCGTACAGTACTGTTATGGTTTTGATTCCTCCCTTGAAATCATGCTACAGGGTGAAACTTTTGTCACCCAAACTTGTCTAACTTGTTTTATCCAACTTGTTGGTGGCTTCTTTTTTTTAAAATCCTAATCCAGCCCATAAAGAATCAAATGTGATGCTACATAAGCTATTGTGAATGGAGACCAGTGGCGAGAAGGGCTCCGCAGCCACAGCTGCTAGCACCGACTGGTAAGTGATAAGTGCTCTTTTCTTTTTTAAAAAGTCAAGATAAGAAAGGCAGGGCATTGCAGAGACAGCCCTGGAAGAGCAGTACCATTTGAGAGGGAGTGTTCCTTCCCAAGTGGTTCTGTGGCTGTATGGTGGTGGTTATTATTATTATTATTATTATCATTATCATTATCATTATCATTATCATTATCATTATCATTATTATCATCCTGCTTCTGTGTCTGGAGCTGTTTTATCATTTTTTTTCATCCTGAAAACAAGCATTTTGGAGAGAATGAATGCAGCTCCCATTGAAGAAAGAAGAGTCATTTTTGTGACCCCCCCCCTCCCCTTGGCAAACACTCTGTGGACGTTTTCATTGGCCTCTCTCAATTTGCTGTGAATGTTTACAAGAAATATCAAAGCAAGACAAACAGGTGGAAAAGCAAATCAGTGGCTCCCTTTTTCTCCTGCCAAGGATGTTGTCTGTGCGAGGGAAAGGACAGTTAGCCCAGACAAGAAGAAACCGAACCAGTGATCCTGTCTCCGTGCCCATTCTCTAGGGATTAAATGACGCTGAATTCAGTGCAAATATGCTTAGGACCATACAGCATTGTACACCCAGTTTGGCATGTTATTAGTGGATATATTAACAGTGGACATAATGATTTGTACATCTCACTGAAGGAATTCCCATGCAAGTCTCTTCATCTTCTCTTGCTCTTTCTCCTTCTCCTCTTCTGCATAAAGTTTATTTCATTCAACAATCTATATCCAGTCACTAAATTTTAGGGGTTTGCAGATAGCATCCCTTTATTTTCTCTCATTTCCTCACCATCTGCTTGAAAACCAAAACCAAAATACTTTCCATATTTTTTGTGAGACAGACAGAATAGCTGTAAAATACTTTTTGATTGGGAGTAGAAGGAACCTTCCATCTGAAAGCACCCTTTCAGTCACACAATGAATGAAGTGTTGCTTGTGAGAACTTAGCTGTGTGGAAGTTTCTGTGTTCAGGTTCTTTTCTCCTGAACTATCAGCTCCTCGAGAGAAATAACACAGGGTTTATTTATATGGAACGTATAAGCATGTTTAGTAAAACTTATGTGGTGATTTAGAAAAAAAAATCCCGTGATATAATGCTTATGAAGTTTGAGAGTCATATGGGCTGCTGGCTAGGCTGAAAAATTGATCTTGCTGTTGCTACTGCTATGATGAAATTTTGTTGAAGAATGACTGTGATACATGGGTGTGATTATGTTGCAAAATGTCACTATGAACATCTGGAAGTGTATGGCAAAGAAGTTCTTTTGATGCTTTATATGGATAAATCTGATAGTTGCCATTTAAACCAGAACATTGAACTAGGCAGTTCTTTGGGGTAATCCAGCAAAATCCACTTGCTAGGATCCTTCAAGGACAGTCTTCTGTTGCAAAAATTTCAGATATTATTCCTGGCATTTAAGCACAACATTTTGCCACCAGAAAAGATTCATGTCCCCTTCCCTTGTGCTTCCAGTAGTATTTCTAATGGTGTATAGCTGCCTGTATGTTGGGTAGTAACATCACCCGATGAACCACATAGCTCTCCGCTCTCATGTGAACAAGATTTTGTAGCACTGAAAAGGCTCTTTGATGATTATCATTTAATATGTTTTTTTAGAAAATAGATCCCATGTATGCAGGGAGGGGAACATATGTAAAAGGCTCCCTAGCTTTATTTGAAACTATTGGAAAATGCTACAAAATCCCCTTTAAAAAGCAGCAGAGCTCAAGAGTGAACATAGTCTGCCCTCTGCTCTTTCTTATAAGAGAAACTGGACATTGTTTTTACCAAGTAATGTATTAGGTGTTGTTGTTGTGTGCCTTCAAGTAATATCTGACTTATGGTGACCTTAGGGTGAACCTATGACATGGTTTTCTTGGCAAGATTTGTTCAGACGGAGTTTGTTTTTGCCTTTCTGAGGGTGTGTGACTTGCCTAAGGTCACCTAGTGGCTTTTCAACCCTGGTCTCCAGAGTCATAGTTGAATGCTCTCAACTGTGCCAAAGCTGCACTCCAGTCCTTAGGACTGGATCATGGCTTTGGCACGGCTTCCGGACTCTTAGGACGCATACATCATTTAAACAGCATACCACCAAAGTGACCCAAAGCAGCTTTATTTTGACCTGTCTGTATGGGGCCATAGCTGTGTTAGAAGATTATCGCACCTGCAAATCCTGCCAGGATAGACATGGGATTGAAAAGCCAAAACCTATCCATCATGGAGACACTGGAAATGAGTGGGATGCTGGAACAGGGTTAACTATGAAGGGAATGGACTCATCAGAGATTGTTGCCACTCCACGTCTTCTTATTTTATTTGTTTAATTTATAATCCACCGTTCTCCTGACATGGGATGCAAAGCTGCTCCTAAGAAAGCTAAAACAGGACATAGCTGAAAACCTGATCATGCAAAAGGTTTTTTTTAAACACACACAATTAAATAGCTATTATGTAAAATGACTCATAATTGAAAACAGTACCTATAAACTAATTTTAAAGGGATACCATTAAAGATAAAAACACAACACACACCTCATTAAAAATGACCCATTAATTATCAAATGTCTGTTTGAATAAAAAGTTATTTCGGGGCCAGCCTAGCCTCCTGAAGGATGGAATTCCACAGCTGGGAGCAGCCAAAGCGAAGGTGCTCTTTCTTGTGTGTCACCACCAGAAGGGTCTGTGAGAGTGACAGGACTGTTAGAAAGCCCTCCTGAGGGCCATAAACTTGGGTAGGCTTGTATAGTGAGAGACAATCTTTCAGAGTGCATCCAGAGATGTACTGTCTCTCATTGTTCCCCTCTGAACAAATCTTCTCAGAAAAATGCCATGATAGGGTCACCTTAGGGTCGCCATAATTTGGAAATGACTTGAAAGTACACAACAACAACAACAACAACAACAACAACAACAAATGTATTAGTTATGCATTAGTTATTAGTTAGAATTCTGCTTGATTCATAATACATTCACAATTTTGTGGCTATCTCTTCTGTAAGTTTACCTGTTCAAATGCACTGGTCCTGAGGTTATTTATATTTGTTAATTTTAAGTATTTAAAGACTGTCATTCATAACAGAGATATGCGGTTCAGTTAGCTAGTCTGAGGGACAGATGTAAATGACTCAACAGATCCATTGTAAAACTTCTGTTTGAGCAAACTCTCCCATCTTGTTTGACAACAATGCAAATGTTTCCTGAAGATGTGGACTGCTTATGCCAAGATGTGGACTGCTTTTTCTTCCTTGGCCACCCACCTAAGATGTAATTCTGATATTCAAATTTGAATCAAAGGCATCTTTTGACTCTAACATTTACAGTGCCATTATAGAATAAATCCAAGGAAGTTTTTTTGCTATTTTCTTGCTAGTTGTGTTCAGTGGTTTATTGTATTTCTCAATGGGACCCCCCGCCTCATTTCCTCATATGTGACAGATCTGCTTTGGTGGCTGAGTTCTTATAATGGAAACCTATCCCAAACATGTGATTAGGATCAAATTAGATTGTAAGGACAATGCATGTTACTTACAATTAACCAATTTTTCTGCCCACAACAGGATTTTCTCAGAGATAAGTGTCTTAGCAAGCAGACTTGCAAACCCATGTTTGCTTTCCATTAACAAGCCACAAAACAAAGCACACTGATTGTTGAATGCAAACTAGAAGTAGAGGAAAATCAGATGACAAACTGATGTTTTTCATTCCCTGGGGGAGCACCTCTGCAAAAAAATACTGGCTAAGCATATTGTCTAGAATGACTCTAATTAAAAACAACTTGTTCCTGATTTCTATGTCTAGATGGAAGCAGAAAGCTGTCTAATCATAGTGAATAGTGACTGAGGCAAAGGGGAATAATGGACAAGGAGACTTGCCTGTTACACGAAAGTGACAAGGAAAAGAGAAGAGTTATAAGCAATGAACCAAACCCATTTTGTGAAAAGTGCTGGAAGAGTAGACAGGAGCACTATTGTGGGGAGGGGAACAAAATATCCTCACTAGGGGTGTATGGGGAGTGTGGGCAGCATTGGGTGACGCTTCAAGGTGGGGAGGGGGACACCGCTGCCCCCAAATATGTCATTTGGCAGAAATAGACTTTGGTGTTCACCTTCATCCCTTTAAAACCCTGGAGCTTGGCAGAAGAGAAGGCATGAGTAGGGTGAGACCTAATGGGTGGAGAAAGGAGAAGCCTTGGAGTTTGTTTGTTTTTTAAATTGTCATAGTTGTTAGCTGCCTTTGAGTTGAACTTGACTCATGGTGACACTGTGGATGAGGCATCTCCAAGCCCTTTTCTCCTCTGCCTCTCTGCTCAGGTCCTGTCGGCTCAGACCCATGTTCTCCCTGATTGAGTCTATCCATCTGGAATGTGATCTTCCTCTCTTTCTACTTCCTTCTACCTTCCTCAGCATCATTGTCATTTCTAATGAATCATGCCTTCTCATGATGTGGTTGAAGTATGACAGCCTTAATTCAATCATCTTGGCTTCCAGGGAGAGTTCTGGCTTGATTTGTCCTAAGACCCAGTTGTTTGTCTTTTTGGCTGTCCATGGCATCCTCAGCACTTTTCTCCAGCATCACATCTCAAATGAATTCATTTTCTTCCTATCTGCTTTCTTCACTGTTCAGCTCTGACATCCCTATATAGTACTGGGGAATACAATGGCTTGGATTATTCTAACTTTAGTGTTCAGCTGTATATCTTTACACTTTAGGATTTTTTCTAGTTCTTTTATAGCTGCTCTTTCTATATCTAATTTGCTTCTGATTTCTTGATTGCAGTCTCTTTTCTGATGATTAATGTTTGATCCAAGGTATGGGAAATCTTTATTTTGATTGTCTCATTATTTAGGTTAAATTTATGTAAATCCCCTATGGTCATCATTTTTGTTTTCTTTATGTTTAGCATTAGGCCTTCCTTTGTGCTTTCTTCTTTGACTTTCTTTAATGATTGTTCCAAGTCAGTGATGCTTTCTGCTAGTAGTATGGTGTTGTCTACAAATCTTAAATTGTTGATGCTTCTTCCTCTTATCTTCACCCCTCCCTCTTCCATGTCTAAACCTGCTCCACATATGATATTTTCTTCACACAAGTTGAACAGATGGGGAGATAAAATGTAGTCTTCCCTGACCCTTTTGCCAACTGGGAACCATTCTGTTTCTCTGTATTCTGTTCTTGCAATAGCATCTCGTTCTAAGTACAGATTCCTTATCAGGACTATCAGATTTAATGGCACTCCCATTTCTTTAAGAGCATTCCATGGCTTTTTGTGATATATGCAGTCGAAGGCCTTGTTATAGTCTACAAAGCACATGCTGATTTTTCCCTGGAATTCTTTGGCTTGCTCTATTATCCATTGTATGTTTGCGATGTGATCCCTTGTGTCTCTTCCTTTCCTGAACTCCACTTGAACATCTGGCAGTTCTCTCTCTATATACGATTGGAGTCTATGGTGCAGAATTTTGAGCATAAATTAGCTTGTGTGGGAAATTAATGCTATCGTTCTATAATTGCTTCAGTGTTTTGTGTCTCTATTTTTTTGTCGATGGAGATGTATATTTATTGTTTCTATCGTGTTGGCCACTGTTTTGTTTCCCATATTTGTTGGCATATTTTCGTTAACACTGGAGTTGATTCTGTAAGTGTAGTTTGAAGCAGTTTGTGGTGATTTATTCTTTCCATTTTCTCTGAATACCACTTTCACGTTGGTTTCCAAAATTCATTCCATGTGTCAGTTATTTTTTCCTTCTTTTTTATATAGCTCTTGTATGTATTGTTTCTATCATTTTTTAAATTTCATCTTGATTGTTTAGTATGTTCCTCTTCTGATTGTAGAGCATCCCCATCCTTGATCTGAATTTCCCTTTGAGTTAATGGATCTTGTGGAAGAGGTCTCTCATTCTTCCTTTTGTTTTGTTGTCTTGTTTCTCTGCATTGTTTATTATTGTAATTCTCTTTATCCTTCCTGCATTCGTCCTTGATTATGTCCCTGGCTTCCATCCATAGCTCTTCTGGTTCCTGATCCATTACCCTAAATAAAGCAAATCTGTTTCTTCCATTGTAATTTAAAAAAAATCTTTAAAAAAATTCTTTATAAAAACATCCCATCCTACCAAATTTTCACTTTTCCCACAAATTTTACTTTAATCACATGAAACTATGCAAATTAGGATGTGCTTATGATATTGTAATTTAAAAGTATAATTTTAATTTTGTTAGGTGTTTTACATCGCAGCTGTTACCATTACATTCAGTGATATGCAGGAATTACAATTTATGAATAACACTAATAGAAAAGACATTACTACGGATTCTATATGGGGTGGCATAGGAGGAGGTCAATGGGGAGGAGGGGTGACACCATGAGTTACCACCCCAAGTGAAAGCAACCACAGTAATGCCACTTCATCACTGTATCTTTTATGAGAAAAGCCAGGATATCAACTGAATAAATGCCATACTGATGCTAATAACATATTAGTTCTCAGGTTATGGGTTGTTGGCAGTCACTGAATTATTTGTAAATAGAAGGTTGCTGGGGCGTTGAACTGTGTGGAGATATGTCATCAATTTGTGTAAGCTTTGCTTTTAAATTATATGTTTGTTCATTTCTATACATAAGTGTGGGAACTGTAGTTGTTCAGAAATTGAAGAAAAGCACTCTGTATATGCTCAGAACTATGCTATTACTTATTTGGTCTTAAGAATTCCATACCATAAGTTATCTCTAACTGATCAGTCTTCTTCCTATGCCCTGGGGTTCCTCATTTGTAAAATGGGGAAAATGTTATCTTAATTTTATAATTGCAGTGTACATATTATTATTATTATTATTATTATTATTAAACTTTATTTCTAAAGCGCTGTAATTATACACAGCACTGTACAAAATCAGTAAAATTAAGGAATATATAAAAGCCTGCCCGAGGCGTACACTCTAAAAGTAATAATTAGATAGAGGAATAGATAAAATTACAATGTCGGAAAGAAGCATATAAATTGCTTCTATGCACTTAAGGTCAGGTATGATATGTCTTACTATTTTGTCTTCTGGAATATTTTGCTGGTATATTCATTTTCCTCTTTTGGTTTGACTGAGAGATATATGAGTTTAGATTGTTGTTGGTCTTTCCATGACAGGGATGCCAGGTCAGGAATATCTCTAGTTTTGAGACTTCAGGATCCAAACCTGAGTTTGCAGTCATCTCCTGGTAAAGTCAAAAGGGGCCAGACCCTAATGATGTCATTAAGTGTAATACATGAGCCATCAACTACAATTAGATTATTGCACAGTTTAAAAAACTCACTTATCGCTGCTGAATCCAATCAGGATACATCCATATTTTATTGCATATGGCTTTGCAAACTGACTGCTGAACTTGGATTCTAGCTGGCTGTTACCCGGGATGCACCTGCTTCAGATGATCTGAAGGGATGTTATGTATGGAGCAAGCTTGTTTTCTGCTGCTTTCCAGAGACAAATAAACAATCCAAAAGACTGAAATCACAAGGGAAAAATCCATTTAAACATTGGGAAGAACTTGCTGATGGTAAAAAGAGTTCAACAGTGGAGTATACTTCCTTGAGGTGCATCTACGCTGACAGGAAAATCCAGTTTACTTTGGGTTATCTTGATCTGCAGTGACCATGGGCTTGTCTACACACACCAAAGCAAGCTCGAACACACCCTGCTCCAACAAATTGCAGTTATGTGCAGCCACACTGCTGTGCTCACTCTAGGGTTTTTCCTCTGCCTTCTTTGTGTGTGTGTGTGTGTGTACATGCTTCTGAACTCCTCACCCTGGCCTCACATCACTTCGCTATGGAGTGCAGTCTACACACATACATGAATATCTGGATTTTCTGCTCAAAATTGGGATAAATCCCCACATTGTTTTCTCTGGATTAAAGCCCTATGCTCATGAAAAGACCCGGATTTGGCCTCAGCTGTCCGATTCGTCATTTGGACAGCTTGCTGTGAAAACTAGGGGAGACCATTTCATTAGTCCCATGTAGATGCACTCTTGGAGAGTGGTGGATTCTCCTTCCTTGGAAGTGTTTTAGCAAGTTGGATGGTAATTGTTTGGGAGTGCTTTAGTTGTATATTTCTGCATAGTGGAGGCTGGTTTAGATTGTTCTTGCAGACCCTTCCAGCTCTACGATTCCATGAATAGCCTGACTTCTATTAGTTCTAGCTAGAGTAAGCTAGAGTAATATTGAATTAATTGTAACACATACTGTATATGCTTGATTATAAGTCAACCTCATGTATAAATTGAGGGCAAGTTTTGGGGCCAAAATTGTGGATTTTGATCCATGGCTAAGTCGAGGGTACTCTCTGTCCCTGCCTTAGTAGCTGTTTAAAGATCTCTGGCTATGAGGGAAGAAGAGCATGTGTGGGGACTCAGATGGGTAGGCAAGAATTCTCTCTCTCTCTCTTCCCTTGTCTCAGTAACTATTTAAAGATCACTGGCTACAAAGGAAAGGTGGGCACTTCTTTTAGGAGCTTTATAAGCACTATTATCATATTGCCCCATATATAAGTCAACCCTGGATTTTGGAGTCCATTATGGGGCAGAAATTTCTCAATTTATAATTGAGTATACACTGGTGCCTCGGGTTACGAAATTAATTCGTTCCGCCATTCCTTTCGTAACCCGAAAATTTCGTAACCCGAAAAGGCTTTCCGTTAGCACTGGAAAGCCTATAGCTGCACTTTTCGCGCCAAAATGAATTTCGTAACCCGAAAAATATTTCGTAACCCGAAACAGTTTTTGCCAATCCAACTTTTTCGTATCCCGGAAATTTCGTAACCCGATCATTTCGTATCCCGAGGCACCAGTGTATATGGTAGATATATTCCATTGATTCTATTGGTCTACAGTAGTTGGTGCTACAACAGAATTTGGGCATATTTTCAAGGTAAATCACCTTAAGATTTCTTCTCCATGTCCTAAGGACCACAAAAGATGGCCCAGGCTCTATAGGCTGCATCTACACTGCAGAATGAATGCAGTTTAATACCAGTTTAACTGCCATGATTCAATGCTATAGAATTCTGGGATTTGTAGTTTTGTGAGATATTTAGCCTTCTCTGTCAGAGAGCTCTGGTACCCCAAACAAACTAAAACCCCCAGACTTTCATAGCATTGAGCCATGGAGTTAAAGTAGTGTCAAACTGGACTATTTCTGCAATGCGGATTCAGTCTAAAGCTCATGCTTGTAGCCAAGGGTCTCTCTAGGGGAATTTTGATTAGCTCAATTTATTGGGTTAGCTATATGGATCCTTGAGACCATTTCCACAATTTATACAGATGTTGCTAAGAAAAAGTGATGCAGAGACAGAATTCTTCCAATGAATGGCATGTTATTAAAAAGGGGAAATCACACAGGAAACAAACACTCATTGATTTACACATCTGAGGGCTCTGGAAATGATAGGATAGGCTTCATTAAGGGATAATTACTAAAGGTAAGATTGCTCCTTACAAGATGTAACCTCATGGCTGGAATTGGGACTCAGCTGCTTGGAGCTTCAGGAAGGCAGCCCGGTTCGGAACCAGCTTGAGATGCAGGGAGACATGAGGGCCCCTTGCACTCCATACTAGCTACTTCCTTCTTCTTCTAGCAAAGAAAATTTAGGATCTTGTATATGCCAAAACTAGCCTAAGGGCAAAGGTGTTTGTCCTACATCAAAGGAAATCAAATCTACATTGCAAAGGATTGCTTGGTCTGGCAGGAATGAGAATAGAGTTGTAAATCAGCCTTACCTGGCTTGTCTGGCAGAACATCCTGCCTGTAATCACCTATCTTCCTGATTCTGCAGGTGTCAAAGTTTCTCATTTGCAACTTCTAAACTTTTCTGTTTGATGTGCTTATGAGGTGGTGTGGACGTGACCACTTTTCTCAAATCATGGATGTCCACAATACAGAATCCATTTGGAGCTAGAGGGAGAATGTATACACACACACACAGACAACAAGAATTCAGAACATTTCAACATAACAGGCTCTTTTATTGCTCTCACCTTGAGATTCTTCTCGCATGCCTAGAGGACCATGAAAGATAGCCCAGCTCTTAGGCTGCAGCTACAGTGCAGAATTAATGCAGTCTGATGCCGCTTTAACTGCCTTGGCTCAATGCTATGGAATTCTGGGATTTGTAGTTTTGAGAAATATTTTGCCTTCTCTGTCAAAAATCTCTGGTGCCAGAACAAACTAAAAATGTCACAGTTCATAGTTGTGGTGTAGAGAAAAACCTGTATCTGAAGGTGCAAAGACAGGTAAAAAGAGGGGTGGGAATGAGGCTGGGTTAATTGTGATTAAATAAACTAAAACAATCAGTCTAATAGAATTTAAATTAGAAGGGGGGGGATGTAACTATTCAGTTTATGTAAAAATGCCATTTAAGTTAAATTAAATGCCTACACTAAATGTCTTTATGGAATGGGCTGGAAAAAAGTAAATTGTTCAGCTGCATTACTTTCTGAAAACTGCACTGCAGATTCACCAAACCAGAATTCCTTGTAATATATTTTCTTACTTCCACCATTTCTTTATCTTATTGATTTCCATGTGGACTCCAGTAAAATCCCCAGGGTTAAGAGCTTCAAAATTCAGTTCCCTGGAATAGATGGGGAGTTTCTGGGTGGTGTTCAGTTTAAAAATCTAGGGTGAATCTGGTGGCGCAGTGTTTAACTCATTCACAGCCACAAGGTTGTGAGTTTGATTCCAGCCAGGGGCTCCAGGGTTGACTCAGCCTGGTATTCGTCTGAGGTTGTTAAAATGGGTACCCAACTTGTTGGGGGCAATTAGTTTACACATTGTAAGCTGCTTAGGGAGTGCTTAAGTGCACAGATAAGCGGTATAGAAATGTACTTTCCATTGCTATTGCTATTGAATCTCTACTGTAGAAATAAGGCAGCTTGACATCATTTTAACTGTCTTTAGCTCTGCGTAGTTTTGTGAGCCACCAGCACTCTTTGACAGAGAAAGCTAAACAATTTTTAACCTTTGAATTAACTAAACTACCTTTAATCATTAGCTAAAATGACTTGTATTTTGTGACCTAAACACTATAATTCTTCTAACCTGAGAAATATAAAAACAAGAAATAGTTTTGCAAAAATCTGAAGCAACTAGGATTTGGGAAATGTAACATTTCTTGGCTCTTTAGCTTCTCAGATGTAATTAATTAACCACTTAATTCTGTAATAATAAGTCAACTTCATGTATAGGTCGAGGGAAAGTTTTGGGGCCAAAATTATGGATTTTGATATGACTCCTGTATAAGTTGAGGATAAAATTTAGGGCCACGTAACAAAGGATCTAAAGGATGAAGCAAAAGGAAAACAATGCCAAAGAACTTACAAGAGCCTGGCACGCATAACTGTTTGTGCTCAGTCTAAGGCTAGATGGATGAGAGTAAAGCAGGATCAGTGTTTCCAGGACAGATAGATTACACTCTTGCCTTTCACCAGGAGATGGTTCCTTTTTTATAAGAGTTAAAGTACATTACTTACATTGAACTGTGGATAAGTTGACTCAGGTTTTTTGAGTCATTTTTGACCTAAATTTCTAGACTTATACATGGGTAGACATAGTAATTTTAGAATAAAGTTACTGCTGAAATTATGACTTAAGCCAATCCATTAAGTTAAAAAAAATTCAGTTAGTTTCTCCTTTGAATTAGAAAATTTCCAACTCAATTGATTTTAACCAGTTTGTTCTTGGATGATTTATGCATTCTTTAGCATTTGGAAGTGATGTGGATTAATTAATTGCCTACTTGCATTCTGTGTTGGCCTTGCATTAAAACATGAGATAAATACAGTAAGCTTTTACAAATATGGTGGAAAATGTGCAAAGGTAAAGAACATTTCGTACCAGGAAGCATACACAAAGGTGCAGAGAATCTTATTTAAGGTGAAGAGCTTGCACCCTCTTGTGGTCCAACAGCTGCCTCTGACACTTATCTATAAGTCTGTCATTCACCTCATTTCTTATTCACATTGTTGCTGATTAAATATAATCTTCAGAGAACCAGGGTTATTGGAGCTACCACTGATAGGTACCTGAGTCTCTGGTATAATCAGGAAGGGGAGACTATGTCCAATTATTTAAAAATACATCCAGTATGTAAAGAAAACATGTATGAAAGATCTCCAAGAGCTCTGGTCATAAAGAGCCCCGCTTACATCTTCCAGAGAGAAGAAGATTCTTTGAGGTACAATTTCGCTACAGCTCCTCTACATCTTCATCAGTCCAGAACCTCACTTACGATGTTTGCTGAAGCTTTTCAGTTGGTACCTTCCAAAAGCCTTTTTATTTCTCACACCCTGCCATAATGATGGACGCCCTACACCTACATTTATCTGCGAAGCATGTGCAAAAATATTCTTATTATATACCATTTTTGTAAAAAAAGAAACCACATTTAGGTTACATAAAGCCTTAGGGTGCAATAGTGACATCAGTACCATCAATACCTGATACCAAGCACCTCACCTCACTTTCCGTAGTGTTAGAATACCATAGCGGTAGAAATTGGAAAGCCTTTTAATTTTCTTTGGGCCCTTTCCATAACTGTAGGACTCTGATTCCATTTTAACTGCCATGGCAACCTTCTGTAGAATGCTAGTTTGTACTTTGTAGCTAGAACTCCCTGGTTGAGAATTTTAAGTACCCCTTCCTAAACTGCAAATCTCAAGAGTCCATAGGAGAGAAACATGGCAGTTCAAATGGAATGGTAGTGCTATAATGGTGGTGTGTGAAAGGGCCCTTTGTTTTAACAGCCAATATGGCGCAGATCCAACTGTATTTAGAGCTTCCTCATTTTACTAAACTGTGGCCCGTTCTGCATGGGTGTAAAGTACGTCCCCAGGACGTACTAGGGTTAGGAAAGGGCATCATTTACGAATGCCCCTTACCCTAGTACGTCCTGGGGATGTACAAAATGACAGTGCCCATTCTACACGGGCGCCGCCATCTTGATGTCGCGGACGCATAGCGTCTGCATGTCCTGCAACAGAAGTGATGTTGTGAGTGCACCATTGGCCACTTGTGGCGCCACTTCCAGGGTGCAAAAAGAAGCTGCTTTTTGTGGCTTCGTTTTGTTACATCCGGGAACCACGCGGTTTGATCGCTGTGGTTCCTGGACACAGCAACCGGCGGCACCAGCAGAGCGCCCATTTTGGGGGCTCTGCAATGTGCCTGTGACACCTCTCCAAAAGCACCAGGATAATCCTAATGCATTGGAGGAAAATTAATGGCAAGCATTTGAAAAGTCTCTTCCAGTCAATATTTTAATTGGCCTCTGTATTTTCCTGCAGTCATAGCCAAACTATACACCAAATGTATTGACATTTATGTTTCTTTGACATTTTACTTTATTTTTTTAAATAAACAAAAAAGCAACCACACAAACCTATTGTGAAGTAGTATGCCAGCAGAGGATAAGATGCCTAACCACTTCCTCCCTAGCTTTATTTTTTGCTCAGAATTGCCTTCCCTTGTCACAGCTACTTTCCTTGTTCCTGCTGGGGAACAGAGATAGCAATTGGGGTTCAGCAGTGGCTCAAGGATGGAGGTTCTGAATGGAAAAATAGGAGAAAGGTAGAGTTAAGCACCTCATTCCCATCAAAACTCTGCACACACACACATATCTCTCAAAAGCTGCATTTGTTGAGAAAATTAATTCAGGGGGCAATACGCCATTCTCTTCAAGGCATAGTTTGGTCTTGAAAGGCTGATGCACCTTCATATATATCAGGCTGCATCCATACTGCAGAAATAATCCAGTTTGATACCAGAGCTCTCTGACAGACAAGGCTAAATGTCTCGCAAAACCAGAAGCTCCCAGAATTCCATAGTATTGAGCCATAGCAGTTAAAGTGGTGTGAAACTGGATTATTTTTGTAATGTGGATCCAATACCTGATTGATGATACACTTTCCTTGTGCATTAAAATTGGAGGTAGATTTTACTTTTTCATTTTAAAAGATGGACTTAGGTTGTTATAGAGCCAATGTGGTATAGTAGTTGGACTAGGGTTCTGGAAGACCAGGATTCAAATTCCCACCCAGCCATGAAAATACAATGGTTGATCTTAGCCAACTCACTTTCCCATTCTTAGGAGCAAACCTCCAGCGAATAATTCAAACACATCATCATCGTTTTATTCATTTACATCATGCCTTTCTCCCAATAATGGGACTCAAGGAGGCTAACAACATTTTGAAACAATACAGATTAAAAACAATAAGTCACAACCATGTTAGTCTGGAAAATAATGCAAGGGATCTTGTAGCACCTTTGAGACTAACTGAAAGAAAGAAGCTTCTGAATAAATCTTACCAAAAATACAAACAAATAAAAAACAATACAAAACCCAGCCATGGTAGATTGCCATCAATGTGAATGCACATAACAGGATTAAACGCTGCAGTGCTGTGCCCACTTACCTGGGAGTAATCCTCATGAATTTAACAGGTCTTAACAGTGGGCACTTGATATCTTTTTAGCAAGAGTCGCGGTCTTCTTAGCAAGATTTGTTCAGAGGAGGTTTTCCCTGAGGCTGAGAGCATGTGACTTGCTCAAGGTCACCCAGAGGGTTTTATGGCTAAGCTGGGAATCAAACTCTGGTCTCCAAAGTCATAGTCCAACATTCAGACCATTATGGAACACTGGCTCCTAAATAAACACAACAATAACAACAACAATAATAAACAACAATCCTAGGAGACCCAGACTTTCTTCACTCCTGTTATAACAGCCAGTGTGATGGACAGATAAGGGGAAAACAAGGTTCAAATCAGAACATGCACAAGGCATGTTTCTTATCTTGAGTACAGTAGTAAGTGCCTCCCCAATGAAGGTGCATAGTATCCACAGCCAGCTAAGTTGTTTTGTCATAGGAGAGTAAAAACAAAACAAGCCCCCCCCCCAACATAAGGACCTTGTGCTATCTCTAGCAATAAAAACACAAGACTAAGATATCAGTTTCTTGCCCTTTCATGACATTCTCTCTGTCTCATGGTAAAGCCCACCCTGGTTCAAATCCCTGTTCATGAAAAGATGATGGGATAAAACCAAAATGAACACCTGACTCACCCACACTCACTGTTCTTTTTTTCTTCTTTTTCTGTTTTTTCCCCCCCTGTTCTTATTGGTGGTGTCACTAGAGGAGTACAGACTGCACCGAGTGACACCTGAGAGGGGAGTGCACATCTGGTGGATTTGCCCAAGCTCACACCGTGGGATTCATGGCCAAGCTGGGAAGTGAATCCTGGTCTCCAGAGTCATAGTCCAACACTCAAACCACTACACCAGTGATGATGAAACTTTTAGGGACTGAGTGCCCAAACTAAAAGGCGTTCTGGCACCAGGTGTTACCCGGTGCTGGGGACAGCACTTCCAGGGCAACTCTTCCACCCTCCAGGGCTGAGACTTATTTATTTATTTATTTATTTAGATATTTATACCCCGCCCTCCTGGGCCTTCAGCTGCCTCTCTGGAGGTAACGGAATGCCTGAGACAGCCAGGAAGAGGAGGAAAAGGAGCATGCCTGTGCCTCCTCTTCCCCACTCTCCACATGCCCGGAAAAATGCTTTGCGTGCCATCTCTGGCACATGTGCCATAGGTTCGCCACCAGAGTACTACACCATGCTGGCAGCTGGTGCTTCATCAATAGCCATCTCGAGGCTACTTTGAAAAAAAGGTAAAAGGTAAAGGTATTCCCTGTTGACAAGGTTGTCAAGTCGTGTCCGGCCATAGGGGGCGGTGCTCATCTCCATTACTAAGCTGAAGAGCCAGCGTTGTCAGAGACTACTCTGAGATCATGTGGCCAGCATGATTGCACAGAATGCTGTTTACCTTCCCACCAGGTACCTATTTATCTACTTGCATTTGCATGCTTTCGTACTGCTAGGTTGGCAGAAGCTGGGATTAGTGATGGGAGCTCACCCCATCATGTGGCACCTGGGCCTTGAACTGCCAACCTACCGATCTTGCAATCAGCAGAGTCAGCGTCTTAACCATTTGAGCCACTGCTTCCCGAGCCACCGCATCCCTTTTTGAAAAAAGCAGGGTATTAATATTTTAAATAAACAGAATGTGTGAATGTGTCTTCAGTGTAGCTCCTTGTAGGAGAAATCAGTATGGAATTTTCTTTCTTTATCTTTGAATATAATAACCTCTGACTGTCCAAATTTGGCAGGGACAGTCCTGATTAACTGATGGTTGTTCACTTTTACAGCTGTTTTTAAAATGGCTCAGTTTCTCTCTCCTCCTCCCTTTGTCCTCATCTTACCTCAGTTGTTGCAAACTGAGTTAAAAGTGAAGTCGAAGGCTCTCATGGCCAGCATCCATAGTTTTTTGTGGTTTTTTTGGGCTATGTGGCGATGTTCTAGAAGAATTTATTCCTGAAAACGTTTGCCACTCTGATGTTGCTTGGCTGCATGTGCCCATGTTTTCATCTGTGAAATGTTGGAAGGCTTGATATGGATAAACACATTTTCTGCTGCAAATATACAAGGTAATGTGAAACACAGTAAAACACAAGAAACACCAAATAAAATAATAATTCAAACATAAAAATGTCAAAATAGAAACTATTAAAACAGTAGTAATAAAAGCAACACAGAACTCTTACCAAAAATTTGTCAGTGCCTACTACTTATTTAAGAGTTAGGGTTTCAATAAATGCTGATCAAAAGTAAGTGTTCCTCCTCATGGATTCCTCAAGTGTGTACAAGGTTACAAGAAAAGCCTTGTATGTTCTATGGTGGTGAAAAATTGTTGCACAACCCCAGAAAAAACACACTCAAAATGTGAGATTTTTTTTTTTTTTTTGGAATAGAGTTTCCAGAATCTGCTGTCAATAATGATGCTGCTGGAGAAATTTTGGAATTGCATTCCAAAAAGATTAGTAATTTTACTAACTTTTGATTCTGACATGTCACAGATGAAAGTTGAGTGGGGGATACTTGCATATTTAGAACACTTATTCTCATATCAGTTTCCCTAGTATACTGATGGTCGTTCTATGCTGGTAATATATTGAACACATACTGTGTCACAGCCTGTCCTGTTACAACGATTGCTGAGTAAGGGAATGCTCAGCTGTGTATAGAAAAAGGATTTTGCTTACATGGCTACTGATTTTATCACACAACCACACCTTCCTCTCCTCCTGTATAAGCTTTTGGAAAGCAATGGGATGCATAAAAATAACTACACATAAGACATTTGGTTCAGGGATTTTTTTTAAAGGGTGCAAACAGTCCCTGCCTTGCATTTCTTTTGCTGAACATAGTTGAATAATGACTCCATTCATCTGCTTCATCTTTCTCTACATTTTAAACATCAGCCCTTTTGACAGCCCACGTGGTCATCCATCTGGATGTCCCAAACGCCCACATTGCATCTTTTAAAAAACCTGTTTGAAACACACCTGTTTGTGTAACATCTCTTGTCTTTTTCTGGGTCTTCATATTTATTTCAGGTAATGCTAGCTTATTTTGGTTCTATCTTATTTCAGTACAGATTCGCTATGGGTGTCTGACTAATCTAATAAATAAATAGATAATATTTAGTCATTTGACCAATCATGTTTTGGCCAAATATTTTGGAAGAAATCAGGACATCACGACAAATCAGATAATTCTCATGAAGTTGCATTAGCATGTCAATTGCAAAAAAACCCCAAATTTATTGTTTTCTTGGCAAGATTTCTTCAGAAGAAGTTTGGCAGTGGCTTCCTTTTAGGGTGAGAAAATGTGACTTGCCCAGATGATCCATTGGGTTTCCATGGCTAAGTAGGGATTCAGACCCTGATCCCCCAGAGTCCTAATCCATTACTGAAAACAGTACACCACACTGGCCCACAAAAAAGTAGCTACATTTTTATTATCTCCACAGCTTTAGCAGAAGGGGAATCTAAAAATTTGTGAGGAGCACAGTGTCACTTGTGAGTAGTGATGTAGATCTGAGTTGATTGACTCAGATTCAAGTCAAACTTAAGTCGCTTGACTTGGAGTCAGTGTCACAATAAATGATGCACCGACTTGACTCAATTTGCAACTTCTATAGTTTTAGTGACTGACTTGCTGGCCTTAGTTTAGTAACATAATGCATTCATAATATTTATTGTTGGGAGGGGGCAAATGCATTAGACAACAGGCTTGTGAAGGAAAGATACTTCTAAAGCTTTTCAAAGGCTTTAGGAGGCTTCTCGAATGTGCAACAGGGTCAGGTTGCTAAGCAGACTTCAACCTGTGCCTCAAGCCCATTGCCTAATGTTTTTTCTGTTTCTCTCCGAGAAATGTGCCCCACACTCTGCTATAGGAAAAGCTTTAGAAGGATCCTCCAGTGTGCAGTGGGGATAGCCTGCTGAGTAGAGCTAAACTCCTTGCTCAAGCCCAGAGTACAGGGTTCATTTCTGGCAGGGGATCAGCAAATGTGTTAGGTAAAGGGCTTGAGGCAAGGGCTGAAATCTGCTTGGCAGCCTCTCCCTGATGCACATCAGAGAATCCTAGTTTTTCCTAGGAGCAGCAGGCAAGACTTGCCCCCAGAGAACAGGGCTAACACATTTGCTGATTACCTTCAACCTGAGCAGATTTGCTGTTACCCTCTGAGAAACACACTCTGCACTCTTGGGGGTGAGGCTTGCCTGTTGCTCTCAAAGTGAATGACACCACGGATTTTGCTTCCAGTGGTGGGGTCAGCCATCAAGTGCTTTCTGTACCATCACGTTGCTTTCCTCAGCAGCCACAGCTCTCAGGACATAAACCCATCCCCTCTAAGGCGGGATACAAACTGCCATATAGTACGTATAGGATATGTACTAGGGTTAGGAAGGGCCGGTGCTTCCGCACCCCCCTAACCCTAGTACGTATCCTATACGTACAAGATGGCGGCGCCCCTTCTACATGGGCGCCGCCATCTTTACGTACTGGACGCATAGCGTCCAGACGTGTCGCGGCGCCTATGACGTCGCGAGTCCGCGCCAGGCGCCTCGCGACGTCATAGAGGCGCCGCAAAAAGAAGCTCCGAAATGGAGCTTCTTTTTTGCTCCGCGCGGGAGCTGCGCGGTTTGGCTGCTGCAGCTCCTGCGCGGAGCAAACGGCGGCGGCGGGGAAGCGCCGCAAAGCGGAGGTTTGTATCCCGCCTAACATTTGCGTGACCAACACCAACCCGCCTTTATTCATCCACTCTTTTCATCATTTTAAATTAAAACTGGAAGACATTAATCTGATGTGTGGTCAAAAGAGTGGACCATGCTTCGAATATACATGTTCTGGGTACACTTTTTAAAAAGCCTAACTTTATGCATGTCTTTTGACTTTCTACTTATTTAAATTCCACACCCCACCACCACCTCCTTTTTTTTTCTGTTGAAGTTGGCTCCCAGACTTGAGACTTGGAGTAAAAGATTTCTCCACGGTCTTTTTGAAATATTCTGTTTTACCTCAGCCGTGGCCTACAAAAATTATTACAGTTACCTCCCACCCCCTCCTCCTTTTGGGGTAGTAGGCAGCACATGGGAAATGTTGTTATTTTCTTGGTTTGCCACTGACTGCTGCAGGATGGGCATGCAAAAAGCCCTCCCTCTTGCCGTTGCAAACAAATGGCATCATAATGACATACAGCTGCCCCCTACACTAGCTTCATGCAATGCTTGTCAATATTTGACTGGTAGATTAACTCGGGTGCCAAAACTAAGCATTCTGTTGCAAGGCAATTAAGTATAGACCTTTGAACCAGGGTAGACCTTTGGGAAATAGTTCTGCTTCTTTGCTGCCAAAACAGCAATATGATTTATTTGATTGGTTGTTGTTGTTGTTTTTATACTGTCTATATCCTGTATTTAAATATTTTTTTAAAAAACGTTCTTTGCTGGAGAGAGGGGCACCATTCTAGGACCTATATAAATTTTGCAAACCAAACATTTAGCATAATTTATTTGGTTTCTGATTTTCAGTGGGAGGCACAAGGAACTCTTCAGAGCCCTGGAACTCCACCTTTCGGAGCACTGGAAAGCATAAACAGCAGCAGTTTCACTGCCTTTGTGATGCTGAATGCTCAAAGGCATTTAACTAGCTCTGATTTTTCCCTTACCAGAAGCAGTTATGAAGAGGGAGCTAGGCCTGAGCAGAAGCAGGGCAATGGGTGCAAGGAAGGAGTTTATGCCTTTCCTTCCACACAGACTTCCAACTGAAAGCTGTCTGATTCCCAATCAAAGAAGCACCTGCTGGGCCCCTCTTGGGGAGAACTGTAACTTTCACTGTGAAGAACTGTTACCAGGCCCTTCTTCTTTGTATTGGGAGGCCTGGAAATCTGTGGAAAGTATCAATTCCCTGGAGTATCATCATCATTGCCACATTTTCTCTTGTGTTTTCAAAGTGTGTGTGAGATCAGATAAATATAGCTACATGCTTATCATCTTAGTTATGATCACTTGATCATGAATTTGGAAACTGATACAAGGATTCTGTGACTGGCTATAGAGCTAGTCTAAAGTGTTCACTGAAGCAGTATGAGTAGAGCATGAGGACAGTGGGGGAAGTTACAAGCTATTCCATCATGCTTGTTAGCATGATGTTGCACCAGGGAATAGACCTGAAGGGGGGACTCTGAGAAATTAGGACTCAAGCCAAGCCTGATCTTCTCTTACTCTGCTGAAACACTGTCCTATTTTGACTACTGTGCCAACCAATGGGATTGCATCAACTGTAGAGATACACCGGGATCACATTTTTTGCTGGTGTATTCCTGTTGGGTCTCTTGTACAGATATATTTTAATGTATGCCAGGATACAATATTTGCTATTGAAACCTTGTTATTGCTAACTGCTCTTGAGTCAACCCTGACTCATGGTGACCCTGTGGATGAGACATCTCCAAGAACCCTTGTTCTCCATTGCTCTGCTTAGGTCCTGTACATTCAATCCCGTGACTTCCCTGATTGAGTCTATCCATCTGGCATGCAGCCTTCCTCTTTTTCTACTACCTTCTATCTTTTTGGTATTATTGGCCCCATACAGACAGGCCAAAATAAAGCTGCTTCGGGTCACTTTGGAGGTATGCTGTTTCAATGATGCATGCATACTAAGAGTCTGGAAGCTGCACCAAAGCCATGATCCAGTCCTAAGGACTAGAGCGCAGCTTTGGCGCAGCTTCCAGACTTTTAGTATGCATGCATCATCGAAACAACATACCTCCAAAGTGACCTGAAGCAGCTTTATTTTGGCCTGTCTGTATGCGGCCAATGTCTTTTCTAATGAGTCATGCCTTCTTATGATGTGGCCAAAATATAGCAGCCTTAGTTTGATCACCTTGGTTTCCAGGTAGTGTTCAGAGCTGATCTATTCAAGGACCCATTGGTTTGTCTTTTTGGCTGTCCATGGTATCCTCAGCACTCTTCTCCATATCTCAAAAGAGTTGATTTTTTCCTTATCCAGTGTTTTCACTGTCTAGCTCTCATATCCATATATGGTGAGAGGGAATACAATGCCTTGATGATTCTGACATTAGTGCTCAGTTGTATATTTTTACTCTTTAGGACCTTATCTAGTTCTTTCATAGCTGCCCTTCCCATTCATAGGAGCTTATTGCACTGACTTTTAACCCTACTACTCCCCATTGGGATATAGTCAGGTTGCAGAATGCAGGTGGGTATTATAGCTCGTAATTCACCACCACTGCCACCACGTAAATGCAATCCGGCTGCATCCTGGATCCCAGGTGCACTTTGGAGGCCACTTTTCAAAGACGACAAGCTTCCGGCTTTGAAAAGCGGCCTCCAAAGTGTGCCTGGGACCCAGAATGCAGCCAGGTTGCAGTCACTTGGCGGCAACAGTGGCAAATTACTGCAATAATACCCACCTGCATCATTCAACCTGACTGTATCCCGCTGGGTTAAAAGTCAGGGCAATAAGCTCCTAAGTTGTATTCTGATTTCTTGACTCCAGTCTCCGTTCTAATTAATATTTGAGCCAAGGTATAGAAGGTCTTTTAACTTTTTAAATTTTCTCAATGACTAGGTCGATTTCATGAGATCCTTCGTGGTCATCCCCCCCCCCCCCCCCGTTTTATATTCAGCAGTAGGCCTTCCTTTTCACTTTCTTCTTTGACCTTCTTTAGTAATTGTTCGAAGTCACTGATGTTTTCTGCTAGTAGTATGGTGTTATCCACATCTCTTAGACTGTTGATGTTCCTTCCTCCTGTCTTCACTCCTCCTTCTTCTAAGTCTAACCCTTTTGTTTGTATGATATTTTCTGCATACAGTGCGCCCGTGTCATACGCGGGCACGCTATACACGGGTTTGAGCATACGCATAAGCAAAGGGTGCACGGATACGGATCCCCCATGTAATACGGACCCACCACGTAATACAAGCATATGGATCCCCCACGTAAGCAAAGGGCGCACTGTACAAGTTGAAGAAATAGGGTGATAGAATGCAGCCTTGCCTGACCCTTTTGCCAATTGAGAACGATTCTGTTTCTTTGTATTCTGTTTTAATAATAGCCTCTTGTCCAAAGTACAGATTTCACACTGGGGCTATCAGTTCTCAGCCACGTACTGGATTGACTCTTAATTTCTTTCCTTATCATTTTATATTATAAGTTTCTCTACACCCAAAATTCAAGATAACACTAATCCTAAACTCTCTCCCTAGTTCAGACCTCCACAACTTTTTCCTCCTCTTTCCCCACCACACATACACACAGCATAACTCATTGCTGGGTTTCTCCTCTCCTGCTGCTAACAACCATCACCATGTTTTATCAGGGCTGCTGTTTCATGTGTACAAAAGTAGATGAATATACACATTTTTTTAAAAAAAGTCAAGCTATTTGAGCTAGAGAGCATATTCTTCAACTGGGGCACTACTGATGAAAACTGATGACTCCATTAAGGCAAGGTGATACCAGGTACTAGCTGCAAGCAACATTAATATTTAATTAACATGAAAGTGAGCACAGAACATTACTAAGACAGAGATTTCCCCAGGGTAAAACTGCAACTGCCTAAGCCAAATAGATACAGTTGAAAAAAACATTTTTTAAAAAAGTAAGTGTACGCATAACTTGCATGGAAGGTCGCAAAATACAGTAGGGAAGAAGGTTAGGTCATCTAAACAGGGCCAGACATCTCAGTGGTTCAATTGGTACAATGG
Source organism: Sceloporus occidentalis (assembly GCA_023333645.1). Lineage (NCBI taxonomy): Eukaryota > Metazoa > Chordata > Lepidosauria > Squamata > Phrynosomatidae > Sceloporus > Sceloporus occidentalis. The sequence continues at coordinate 20,431,768 of JALMGF010000007.1, forward strand.
CTCCAGCTGCTTTACTGGCTTGGGACCCAGTGTGGAAGATGAAAGAGGTTGCGTGAGTTCTTTCCCAGAACACCCAATGTTACAGTTATCATGAACATTTTGTGTATTACCTGACAAATTGTGTAAAAATGCATGAGATTAGGATATTACTTTCAGTAAGGTTGACAGCCAGTGTGATTTAGTGGTCAGGTGAAGACTCCAAGGAACCAGGGTTCGAATCGCCACTCTGCCAGGGAAACCTACTTGAATAAATCTTACCAGCAAAACCCTAGGGATAGCATCAATATAAGATTGATGTACATAAATTGCAGAGTTGAAAATGGGATCATACTTGATAATAATAATAATAATAATAATAATAATAATAATAATAATGTTTATTTATAATGCCCTTTTCACCAAAGGGCAGAACACCAGATATATATAATCAAGAACAAAACAATAAAACAAACACTGCCATATACTAAAGGTAAAATTCCCACCACCCTGCTAGTTGTTACTCATCTCAGCAGCTTTAGGCACGCTCAGCAACTTAATCCAGGATATTAAAGAGAAAGGTCTTCAGCCCTTTTTTATGAAAATGGATAATATCATTCTCCAGCTACAGAAACAAAGGAAGACTGCTCCACAAACACAGAGCCAGGCCCTGAAAGGCTTGCAATCAGTGGCAGGATTTGTGAGGAGTTGAGACGGGTAAATATTTAGGGAGATTTAAAACAACCTGGATGGTACTATTCTGGATTAAAATGAGGGGGAAAAGAGAGCAGGAAGACAAACCTGGTAGTAGGCGATTACAATAGTCCAGGAATGAAATAACCAAGGCCTTGACAAGCAGATGGGCAAGCTCAATGGTCAAAAACTTAAGGATCCTATGGATGTCTAAAAGATGGAAGTTACATACCTCTGCATTTGCCATGATAAAGGCGCATAGGGACAAATGATAATCTAGCAGGACTCCAAGGTTCTGGACAACTGAGGTGTTGCCAAAGTATTATATAATACTATATAAACACAATGAAGGGCATGAAAGTGGAGCTACTGGATAGTCAGGCTGAAACATCAGAAACTCTCTTTTATCCACTTTCAGTTTAAGACATGGGTGGTCATCCACTGAGAAATACTCAACAGGCAATCTGACATGGATGTCCACATCGCAGCATCAATTAAATCAAAGCTCTGGAATAAATATGATATTGAAACCCTGCTTCTATAATAAGAGACCAACAGGAAGCGTATATAATGAGAAAAAAGAGGACCCAAATACTGATCCTTCAAGCACCCCTACAGTTACAGGGAAAGTTGTTGCCATAGATGCTTGGGGAAAAAAACCCTGCAAATGAACGGTCCAACAAGGTCTAACAAGAAATATTTAAACCAGGATAGAGAGTTATGTGTTATTTCTAATGATGCCAACCATAATAGTAGGATCTAATGATCAAAAGTGTCAAAGGCCATAAAGAAATCCAATAGGATCAACACCTATGTTTGGCATTGAGCTTTTGAAGATTTTCCTGCTGTGGTCTTTTGCACTCTGTATGTTATTTATTGTGTAGGTAAAGGTAAAGGTTTCTCTTGACATGAATATCTAGTTGTAACTGACTGTAGGGAGTGGTGCTCATCTCCATTACTACACTGAAGAATCAGCGTTGTCTGAAGACAACTCCATGGTCATCTGGCCAGCATGACTGCACAGAACACTGTTTATCTTACCACTGAAGTAGTACCTATTTAATTGCATTTGCATGCTTTTGAGCTGCTAGGTTGGCAGAAGCTGAGACTAGTGACAGGAACTCATGCTCTTGAGCCTCAAACTGCCAACCTTCTGAGCTTAAGAACCAACCTCTTAACCACTAAGCCATCACAGCCCTATTTATTGTGTACTGATACAGTTATTTGACTTCTGTGCCACCACTCCCAGAATAGGCCACAGGTATGCAGAAAGGTGGCCCTAATTTTTGAACTGCTCCAAGGTCCCAACTATATTAATCTATCCTTTTAAAAAATACTTTGAAAAGCAGAAAATAATGGCTGCTGGTATGAGGAAACTTTGATTGGCTTTATTACATTTTGTAAGAAATTGTGTGAAAATCCAGGGGAAAATGCAGATTTTTAAAGCTTACTATTCCTTGATAGGGGAAAAAATAGATAATTCTTTCTGCTGGCATGCAGGAGATACAATAGACTATATAGGTACTGAAAATGAATTCAGCTACACCATCTATGTGGTGTCCCTGTTGAGTTTTTAAGGATATTTTCTAACAATATTTATTAATCTATGACCATAGTCAATGCTAGCATAGCTTCATCTAAATGGTTTGGCATATGGAATGATGCCAGATTTATTTATTTATAAAAAGAAGAACTATCTAGAAGTGATGCCAGGCAGGTTAAACAGGTCCATCATGATCTCATTTTGGACTGCGTTAGCAGTTGCAAAAATTCTGTTCATGAAGAAAGGAAATGAACCTGCTTTTGCTCTATAAAAAGAACGCTTCTGCTCTAAAAAAAGAAAGGTTAGAGATCAACTGGAAGTTAACTGAAATGCTGACATTAACTATGGCGCTATACATACTGGCCTAAAGTGCGCCCTCATCACGTGCTAGGGGTTAGCTGAGGGCGCACTGCCCATACATGCCTCACCCCTAGCATATGACGAGGGTGTCAAAATGGCGGTGTCCTGTACACACAGGCACCGCCATTTTGACATGATGGACGGCTAGCATCCTCACGTCCCGGCGTCATTGTGATGCTGGGAATGCGGACACCGCCATTTTGACATGATGGATGCCTAGTGTCCGCACATCCCGGCAGCATTGTTTGGTGCACTGCAGTGTCACAATTGCGCCACAATTGCGCTTTTTGCAGGTTCTTTTTGCTACACGAGGGAGCCGTGCGGTTTGTCTGCTACGGTTCCCTCACATAGAAAACCAAGGCGTGGATAGACCGCCCTTTTTGGGTGGTCTGTATCCTCCCTAAGTTTGTTTACATTTTAAATGAACATAATTATTCATAGCTTTTCAGTTAAATGTTAACAATGATAAAGAGCACACAGAACCTTGGAACAAAAATCTAATGATAATGTTATGTATAAACCAGACATATGAAAATTAAATACAGGCCGCATCTCCTTTATCTGGAATTCCGAAATCTGAAGTATTTCAAAATCCAAAATTGTACACATGGGTGGCTGAGATGGTAACACATTCGTTTTGTGATGCTTCGATGTATACAAACTTTGTTTCCTGCACAAAACTATTTTAAAAATATAGTGTACAAAATTACCATCAGGCTATGTGTATAAGGCGTATGTAAAATTAAAATGAATTTCATGTTTAGATTTGGGTCCCATGCCCAAAATATCTCATTATGTATATGCAAATATTCCAAAGTCTACAAAAGCCGTGATCCAAAACACGTCTGGTCCCAAGCATTTCAGATAAGGGATACTCATCCTGTATAAGTTAGATATCAGAAGGATTTTTCCTTGTTATAAATATTTGCAATTTGTAATTGTGTATAATGGGCTGGATCCACACTTAAATTAGTAAGTATTAAGTCCTGTTGATTTCAGTGGGTCATCAATAGTTATGAGCCTTCAAGTAACTTCTGGTTTATGGCTATCCCCTCTTAGGGTTTTTTTTTGGCAAGATTTCTTCAGAGGAGGTTTGCCATTACCATTCTCATAGGGTGAGAAACTGTGACTTGCTTAAGATCACTGAGCAGATTTCTAAGGATGAGTGGCAATTTTAACCCTGGTCTTCCAGAGATGTAGTCCAACACTCCAAACCACACTGGCTGTCATGTGTCATACCGACATATGACTAAATATGGGTCCAACCAATTGTGGTCTTTTTTCTTCTTCTTTGGCAGTGGGGGGAAATGCGTATTTGTCACTCTTTCGTTGTTTATAATTTTTTAAATATCTGCTTCCTAACAAAGAACATAAATTGCCATCTATTCTGATGTTGTTAACCAGTTATCTTGACAGATATTAGGACAAAATATTCTATTTTGTAGTTCTGGAAATGAAGATATGGAAGAAGTAGCACAGAACTGGTGAAGAGATTAATTTCGCGATACCCATATTACCAGTTTGAACGCCAGTTACTTTGGGTCTGGGTTGTGTTGTTTTGTTTATTTGTTTGTTTTAAATGCTCTGCAATTTCAGTGAGTGGGAAAAAAGGAGTGGGCAGAGAGGATGCTGGATGTGGGATCATCTTTAGTTAGCACCTAATTAAATAGAGCTACTGGGGAGTAAAGAACTATGTGATATGCTCTTTTGTTTTTTGATGAACTAAACACAGCAACAAACAACAAAGCAATCCTGGAAGAGAGAGCTTCAGCTGCCACGGCTCAGTGCTATAGAGTCCTGGGAATTGTAGTTTGTTGTGGCACTGGAGTTCTCTGACAGAGAAGGCTAAGTGTCTCATGAAACTACAATTCCCAGAATTGCATAGCATTGAGCCATGGCAGCTAAGGTGGTGTCAAACTGGATTATTTCTGCCGTATGGATGCAGCCTGAAAACTGATGGTGACATGCAACATGGACTGAGTAACCATCTACTCTACTTATTGCATATTTTTAAGTAACATAGTGCGCATTCAAGACCATACATATTTTTACCTCACTGTAATCTTAGTGAAAGGTATCCAGGCCCCAAAGAAAGGATGGTTAACTCCAGAGAAAGAATTGTAGAAGGATTTTTCTTAACAAATAAATAAAATATCTTTTTTGCAGATTAATTCTAAGATTTACTAATAATACCCTTGGTACTGTTATTGCCCACTGATGGTCAGAACCGTAGACTCTTATACTGGTGATCAGACAACCAGTCTTAGAAGATTTTCATTCCTGCCTGAATCGCTATTAAAATGTCCCTGAAACATCCCTCAAAGGTGGAGGAACCATGTGTGTCTGGAAGCCAGGCGTGCTTCCTCAATCGTCAGGCAATCAGAGCTCCCTCTAGCATCCCTGAATGGTCACAAGGGGAACGGATTTCCTATGAACACAGACTTTGCGTTCATAGGAAATCCACTCCCCAGGAATGATTCAGTGATGCAAAGGAGGGAGCGATGATTCCCTGACGATTGAGGAAGCACACTTGGCTTTCAGACACACGCACTTCCTCTACCTTTGAGGGATGTTTCAGGGACGTTTTAGCAGCGATGCAGGCGGGTTTGAAAATCTTCTTAGTTAAGATGAACAAAAGACTTTTATTGAAGACATCAGCAACAGAAGTTAACAGTAATGTATTTTGGTCAGAACTAAAGCCCACACCCATCCCACAACAATATAAATGCTATCAAACTAACTAACTTCACCCCTTACATTTGGTGCGCATTCCAGCCCATCCCATAACAACCTTCCAATTGTTCCCCATTTCCTGCCATAATGTATCAATTCTTAACTGAACTCTGCTCAGCCAGGAAAATCCTCCCCCCCTTCATACATTCATTTTGCACCTTGCATACAAAACACATGGATAGATTCTGACATTGATGCCAGTAAATTTTCTGTTAGGATGGAATGTCACAAAGTCACTGAGTTGGTACATGTGATTTGACCACAACAAGAGCTTTACCTTAATCCAAGTGCATTATTTTGATATTATTCTGATTTCTATTTACAAGCACAATTCTTCCTCACAGGGCTTGGCAGCATTATTATTCTGAGGTATTTGTCAAGTGTTCCAGTTCCCCTCTGAGTTTCACTTAAACTTTTTGGATACAATATTGCAATTAGATTCACAAAGTAATTACACTTTTACAATATTATAATTAGATTCACAAAGTAATTACACTTTACTGTAATGTATCCATGGGTGAATTCATAGCGTGACATTTTTCATTCTTATTATCATGTAACACCTGCATTTCAGAGCCAGCATGCTATAGTGATTAACAGTAAGTGCTGGACTAGGACTCCAGGAAACCATGGTGAATCTCTGCTTGACCATGGAAACCCACTAGTAACCTTGGGCATGTCCCATTCAAGCTCCAAGGAAGGCAAAGGCAAACCCTTTCTGATTAAATCTTGCCAAGAAAACCCCACGAGAGGGTTTCCTTAGGGCTGCACACAACCAACACCACCTGCATTTACTGTACCAGATAGGAAATTATTCTAAAGTATTTCAACATTCATTACCGTATAATATATTAATCTATTACTTCTAGCATTTGGATTTTGAAACAAATATTATTGTCTGAAGCCAACTGCTGCCTCACCCTCTGTACACCCACTGAAGCAATGGGATTTTTATAAGTGTTGACTTATCATTCAGCTATTGATTCAGCAGCTTTACTCTAGTTGGGACTAGCAGCTGGATTTAAGCCTATGACTGTTCTGTCTTTGAGTAATATCATACAAAAGGTTTAATTATAAATAAAACATGTTCCACTGGGTGATGCTTCAGAAGTTGTGTGACTCACTCAGGCTCCTGAGCTGTATTGAACGCCATATCTTGGTTACAAGCTTTTTTGCTTGGGAAATGCGGAGTATTTGCTTAGGCCAGAGTAGCTAGAAAGTTGATCAGGATCTATTGATAAATTTTCAGATGATCTGCCATTGATTAGAAGGTGTGCCCAGTTTCCAATTATCTAACAGTCATCTCCAAATTAGGGGAAACAGCTCATGGAAAGAAACTGTGTATGCCAAAAGACTTGCAAATTTGGTTCTGCTGCTCATCAAGTATTCTCCGGCTCAGCATGTACTCAAAAGTACTTAGCTTACTTAGCTGAACTACTGTGATGCACCTGATCCCATACAATGGATCTCTGGGTTCTAGTAAAAACAACAAGGAAAAAATAAATAGATTTCTTAAGTATGAAGTCCAGCATTCCTGTTACAATATTTTTAGTGAGTGCTCTGCAACAGGTGGTTTCTACCCCAAATAATTGTTTACAAATGGGGAAGGGGGTTTGTGTTGTTATAACATTTGCCATGACATGACACCGAGTCCTGAAATGCTTCTTCTTTGTCATCTATTCCCAGGTCTGGCACCTCCCTGAACAGGTCTTGCCACTGCAGACAGAGATCCTGAGCAGGAGACTGTCTTCTCTTACACTGAGAGGAGGAGTAATACGCAGACTATTAGGTCACATCCTCAGTATTAGACATCATTGGGAATGTCAGGGTGATGCCAGGTCTTCAAGGAATTTCTGACTGAGGCCGCGTAAGCTGCAGTGGTCAATGCTATCCGGTAGGTGATTTCTACCTTGGGTCATGGTCTATAAATGAAGAATGGTTATATGGCAAAACTGCAATGTCTCAGGTCTTCAGGAACAAGTCATTTAACCAATTAGAGGAATTATATGAGAGGGGACAGAAAGGGACCTCGTCTTTTCGTAACTGAATAAAAGAAGGAAAAGAAAGCTGTATCTGCTGAAATCTTTTTTTCCTGTAAAACTACCATTAAAGGAATCGAAATGTTGACCTCCTTCATATTTGGCTACTCTGCTGAGGTCTGAATGAGACACTGTTTTGTGCCCATACTAGAACTGAACATCAGACAATTTATACTGACGAGGAGATCCACCTTAGGCTGCTATTTTGGCACTTCCTTGATATCTGCCACAAGCAACAAACAATTGTTTGTGTAGAAATAGACACAAATCCCAAGAAAAAAACCAGTTGCACATTTGTGACATAATTCCCATTTACATCCTAGGATCATACTAGAACCTTGTGATTGTTGTGTCCTCCCAATAATGTCATCTTCCTTTTTCTCTTTAAAAATTAGTCTCTAGCCCTTGTTGCAAGAAAGTTCAAGTACTGGATATGTTACTGAAATTCTCAAAAGTAGATAATTTTTCCTTCATTGTCTTTTCAGAATATTATGATTTTGAGGTTTTTCTTTTAAAAAATTCAAACCCCCAAAAAACTATTCATGGACAATGTTGAGATGTTGTTAAAATTGGATGCAGTCCATCCTGGAGTTCTCCTGTGTTTGTTTAAATGAAACAACAAGGTTCTCTTGGGTACCCTTATGTGTTCATTTCAGTTGGCTCTGAGCAGGAGAAATTCCTAGTGGATTGTATCCATCTCAACATGAGTGGAGGTGTTAATACACTTAAGAGCATGATAATTGCCTTGTGGGTACAGACTAAAGGTCCATCTAGTCCAGCTTTCCTTTCCAATAGTGGCTAGCTAACTTTCAGAAGCTTCCCTGCAGAATGTTTTAGTTGCTTTGTCCTTAGGATCTAATATCTTTCCTGCATCTGTACCTTCCCTAAGCAGTCACTTTGCAAAAAGACACTTAGTTGGAAAGAAAGATATCACAAATACAGGTTGAGTATCCTATATTTGAAAATCTGAAGTGCTCCAAAATCCAGAACTTTTTTCATGTGTGGCTAAAATTGACACCTTTGTTTTCTGATGGTTCAATGTACACAAACTTTGTTTCTTGCACAACATTATTAAAAATATTGTATAAAGTTACCTTCAGGCTATGTATATATAAGAAACATAAATGAATTTCATGTTTAGATTTGGGTTCCATCTCCAAGGTATCTCATTATTTCTATGCAAAAATTCCAAAATCCTCAACCCCCCCCCCCCCCCAAATACAAAACACTCCTGGTCCCAAGATTTTTGGATAAGAGATACTCAACCTGTATTACCACTGACATATACATGGCGCATGGTTTGGTTATTTTTGAGGTGGCAGTTGGAGGCACCAGTTGGTGAAGAAAGGCAGAGAAGAAGCACTGAATTTATTGTCAGAGTGCAAGGTGTTGCCAGCGCAACATTTCAAGTTTGTTTGAGTAGTGAAGCAAACTGTCTAAGGAAAAATACGATGGCATATTTAGGAAGCTGCATTTTCAGAATTAACCAACAATATTTGAATGACAAGTTATTAGAAATTGGAGTGTTTTAGGAAACTAATATCTGAGCTCTGGCATGGTGGAAAGCATTGTAATAATTTTGTTTTTAAACACAAGGATACGTAAAATCACCATATATGTTTCCCTGCGTTCATGATTAGGTAAATACAGTGGCGTCACTGGCCAGGTGTGGCAGGCGTGGACTACATCAGGTGAAACCCCATAGGTGGGGTAACTGCCTGATGGGGTTCTCCTCCTGCGGCAGAGAGGCAAATGTGCATCTCCTGGCTTTGCCACAGCCCTGGCTCTCTGCCCATAGACGGAGCTGAGGCAGTGGCAACAATGGCAGAGGGATGACCATGCCCCTCATGGCTTTGTTGCTATCTCAGTTCCCTCTATGGGAAGCCAAGGCTGTGTCAAGGGTGATGGAGGGATGAGCACACCCCTTCATGCCAATGAAGCCATAAGGGGCAAGCAGTAGGGGTGTGTGGGGCAGGCTGCTGCTGTACCCCTCTCAATAGTCCCCCCCCCCCACATTGGATGTCACTAAGCTTGTTGATGCCACTGGGTGAACCATAAGCAATGTTGCTCCTAAAGGTAAGGTAAAGGAGAACCTTTGGCAAGGTCCTCAAGTGGTGTCTGACTGTAGGGGGCAGTGCTTGTCTCGGTTACTAAGCTGAAGAGCCAGCATTGTCAAAGCCTACTCTGTGGTCATGTGGCCAGCACAACTGCACAGAACGTTGTTACCTTCCAACTGAAGTGGTACCTATTTATCTACTTGCACTTTTACATGCTTTTGAAGTGCTAGGTTGGCAGATGCTGGGACTACTGATGGGAGCTGACCTGATGATCTTGCAGTTGACAGAGACAGCATCTTAACTGCTGAGCCACCGCATCCCTATCATGTTGCTTTAATGTCCCTATGATGTTGCTCCTATGTCCTCTTTTTGTGGGTGTTTTCCAGCCTCAAAAATTGTGAATGGCCCTGCTGTGCAACGCTGCCTTTGAGTGAACTGTTGTGCCAGTATGGCATGCTGGTTTATGAGATGATGGGAAGAAAACATTACAAGCTATGCCATCCCATTGATGAAAATGACACTGTATCTAATTCTATCCATTTCCATAGAGCTGTAACAATGAACACAAGAACCCTTCTAATACACTGCATATTTATACTTAAAATGTTGCGCATCAGAGCCCAACATTAACATTCCAGTCTGACAGATACCACCCTTAGTTCTATAGCTGAAGTTAAGTCTCAGCTTTTAAATTTGCAAACCAAACGTGTCATCTCTCACAACACCCCTGGCTCTGAGTAATTAATTTGTGAAACTGAATTTAAAAAATCAGAGCATATACACTTTGTTTACCATTGTGGCACATGCAGTAAACAACTCAGGTTATTAAGCTATATGGTCATAACTAGAAATCTGCATTACAAATTCATAGGTTGCACATTACAAAGTCATGAGCCACGGACTACAAATTAACAAATAAAATGCTAAGTGAATTTGAATATGACATTTAGAATCAATACAAGACCATGAATTTTTCAGTTTTGTTTTGCTTTGTTTTTCTCTGTTACAAAGCATGAAGCTATTTTCTTTAGCCAAAAGTAGACAACATGATAATGTTCCATTAATTTAGCTGTTCCAAAAGCATGGCTACTCATGAATCCAGGAGCTTGAGAGATAATTTACTTTCCATTGCTCAACACTGATGACTGAGTATCCAAGGGTTGTAATCCCTTGGAAAACAAATAATTCATTTGATGTGTCAGAGGGGGAAGCCTGTTGCTCTCACTGTATGTCAATCAAATCCAGGTTTTGGGATGCTATATTCCAGCCCCAAGTGTCATATGCTGTGGCAACATGGGTAGCAACCATTGCCTTTATATTAGAGTCTATAGTCTTCATAGTATACTGGATCTCAGCCATGATTTTAGACTAGGAAGAAAGAAAAAAATATATTTATGCAATTAGGGTAAGCCATTTTCTTCAGTGGTCTGGTTCACACATGCCTTGTTTTGGTTTAACAAGAGACCGGTTGTTCTAAATTATACAGTTACAAAGACTTGAATTTGGAGAGATGGATTGTACCTTCTGCTCCTGTTGCCCCCACCTGCATACTGAGGAAACACCTGAAAAGGGCAGCTTACGCTTTGTGTGCTCCCCCATTCTTTGGAGCCTGAATTTGACCATTAAACATGTCATGGAGAGAAGAGTAAGAAGATGTACGGATAGGACTGGGGAGAGGGGGAGGAAGGGAAGGACATGTGATAGTCTGGATAAGACCAGTGGATACAACCCCATTCTCCTGCCCTCTGCAAATATGATATGCAAAATAATTAAATATTTCATGTGCCTTTGGCTCAAACATTGACCAGAAAGGAGACTGCAGTCAGGAAATCAGAAGAAGACTGGGAATGGGAAGGGCAGTGATGAAAGAAATCAACAAGATCCTAAAGAGTAAAGATATACAACTGAGCACTAAAGTTAGAATTGTCTAATCCAATGCATTCTCCATCACCATGTATAGATGTAAGAGTTGGACAGTGTAGAAAGCAGACAGGAAGAAAATCAATTCCTTTGAGATGGAGTGCTAGAATACAGTGCTGTGGATACCATGGAGAGCCAGAAAGACAAACAAATGGGTCCTTGAACAGATCAGGCCTGAACTCTCCTTGGAAGCCAAGATGATTAAATTGAGGCTGTTGTACTTTGGCCATATCATGAGAAGGCATGACTCACTCAAAAAGACTATAATGCTAGTGAAAGGGGAAGACAGTAGAAAGAGAGGAAAACTACACATAGATGCTGGACTCAATTAGGGAGGGCATGGGCCTGAATCTACAAAACCTAAGCAGAACAGAGGAGTGTAGTGAGGCTTGGAAATGTCTCATCCACAGGGTTATGCCATGTATCGAAGTCGGCTTGAAAGCAACTAACAACAACAAACAAGAGTGCAATTGTAACACAATTGACTGTAATGACTGGATACCTGAATAATGCTTAGGAAAGCCTCTCACATTCATGCTGGAACTGAAACATGTATGATTTGCTAAGACTTTCAGATCCCTCTTTTTCTGTTCTATATTGCCAATGGTCACATGGTCATATATAACACATTATACAGGAACACAATCTTAATGTATATAACATAGCATCAGTGTTCCGTACTGGTCCCCCTCCCGCTACTCAGCAATGATCCAGGCAAAAAAGAATCTTGTATAACTGACTTGTAAAAATGCTTTTTAGGGCATTTTATCAATATGCACAACTGTATATGTACAAGCATTGCACAAAAGCTACCTCAGTATAATCATATCTATAATGAAAGATGTATTTTTATTGTTTCTCTTCAGTACACACATGTGCATAGTTAATGTGGAGGACAGGAAGAACTAAAAGAATGGGGCAATGTTTGGGTGAAGACTGTATTGTATGCAATTGCAAAACAGAACATCCAACAATAAGGGGTTCAATGAGAAGTCGAAGGCTGTCACGGCCAGCATCCATAGTCTTTGTGGGTTTTTTGAGCTATGTGGCTGTGTTCTGGAAGAGTTTATTCCTGATGTTTCACCAGCATCTATGGCTGGCATCTTCAGAGAATGCTGGCATGGATGTATATATATACCCAACTCATTCACTTCCATGCCAGAATTCTCTGAAGCTGCCAGCCACAGTTGCTGGCAAAATGTCAGCAATAAACTCTTCCTGAACATGGCCACATAGCCCCCCCCCCAAAAAAAAAACACCCCCCATAAAAATAAGGTATTCCTTTATAAAAAGATAAGATGATTTAGAACTCCAAAATACAGAGAGAAATTAAGATGGGCCACATTTCAGATCCATCTGTAATTGATTTTTTTCTTTCTCTCTGCATGTTTCTTGATTATTTCCCTTTGCTTAACTCCATATTACCCCTTTTCTGGTGTCACATATTCTTTCCCCTTGATTCCACCCTCTTCTCCAGCCCTGATGAGACAAGCTTAGTTCACCTCATAAAGCAGCTGGTATCAGGTTTCCCAACAAGGTCTTTGAATTTTTAAAGAAAGCAACCTGTTTTCTCAGTTAGGAATGTTACTAATGGTATCGCAAAGGAAATTCAGTGCTCAAAGTAACTATTTGAGAGTCAGCAGTGAGGTGACAATTCACAGCTGCAATCACAGCCACATGTGAGGCGCTTGCTTAGGATTGTGTTATACATCTAAGAAGTAGAAATGGATGATCCTAGGGATGGGTTTTCTGCTGGTTGGTGGTCCCATGCACTCAGATGGGTTTGGTAGCTTGATGTTTGCTGAATGACCACAGCGAGGTAGACCAAAAATAAGCTTCTTTAACCTCCTCCTTACCCCTGCACAACTTCCACAGGTTGTTTAGGTATTAAGTACATTTTTGAACTCAGTACAAAAATTAAAATGAGAGTCACACCTTGTTTTTCTGAGACTCCAAAAGGGAAGCGTAGAATAGAGCAGCATAGCTTTCAGAGGGCGTACGTGGAAGAGTTGTCACTCCCACTCCTATCTCTGCAGAGGCACTGTTGTGGGAGCATCTTCTTGTTGGATGAAGAAACGCCTAAAGCAATGATTCATGCAACGAACAGTGAGCAAACCTCCTCCAAAGGTAGGTAGAAGTTGAATTATCCAACCACACCTGCCGAGAGAGTGTGGCAAATACACTTACCCCAACAGAAGTCAAAGAAGGCAGTGAATCATGTAGATGGAGCAAGCAGTGCTGTGGACCAGTTTGCAGGAGACTTTGATTATTTAATGAATGACAAACTACTTATTCTCAGATGAAAAGTTAATGCAAACTGAGGAACAGACAGCTGGGAGCTGCTGCCTTACAGCAGCAAATGCATTGTGCACAGAGGACAGAGGCATCCATGATTTTGAACTGCATGTTCTCCAGCATTTCACAGATGAAAACAAAAACATATGTGGCCAAGAAACATCAGAGTGTAGTCAAGATGGCAAAAGTTATTGACAAGGAAGAACAAGCAAGCTAGGAGTGGCTGCAGCAGTTTGCTTTTGCCTGAGCTTACAGGGAAGGGTAGGATTCTATCCCCTTTTCTCCCACGCTGAATTAACTGAGTGCAAATTACTTTTGGACTTTGAACTCAGTTTGTAGTAATTCAAGTAAGCTGAGTACAAAGGGGGAAGAGGAGAGAGAAACTGGGTCATTTTAACAGTAGGTGTAAATTGGGATGAGGTTAGAGGGTTAATTGGGACTGTCCCTGCCAAACTGGGCCAGTTGAAGGGTATGGAATTGTCCAGTCCATGTTCTGTTCTGTCTGTTAGTTTCCACTGTTAGTTCTATCTGTTAGCTACCAAGCACATTGCATTTTGACTCGGACTACCCACCTTGACTTCCATCAGGAAAAGGTGGCTTTTAATGGGGTGTTGACCAATGCCAGCCAAATATGACTTTCCCAATAGACGAGTGAGGAAAGGGTGACTCCTTCTATTGACTTTACAATTCTGTCACCCAAATGTTAATTTTCAGCTTTAAACTAGAAATGAGAGGCATCTGTATAATTCCAGTATGATTCTAGTATTTTCTTAACTTTCTGGCAAAGACTATGTATATTTGGTTCATACATGCATTGATTTCTCATCACTTGGATCTGCACAACCTGATGGCCCACATGAACATGTGAACTAAACAAAACAGTAAGCTGGGGTCAGTGAGAGGTAATATGGAAGTTATTGAAATAGTTCTTCCATGATATATTCATATAATAATAAGACAGGACTAGTGTTCCCTCCTGCTTTTCTGTGAGAGGGTGTCCCATGATTGGCATGACAGTGTCATAAATGTGCAAATGGCACCCAACTCTACATCTCTTTTCTATCAGAGAGAAGAGAAGATGGGACATTAGATAGCCACGCAAGAGGTAGAGGGTGTTTCTGTTGTTAGCATGCGTTTGCTGTTTCATTTTTTTTTATTCCCACATTGCATATACATATTCACATATTTGTTTCATAAAATAGCCTTTGTTTTCCTTTAATTCTGATTGCTCACCTGCATTTTTATAAAGTGAAATCACAGACAAAGAGCAGATGAAATGCTGACCTGTGAATGTGTGTATACCCCCCCCCCCCAAAAAAAAGGCAACATCACCTTTTCTGGCTGCCAGCACAAATAAGGAGGCTATCCTTCTGTGGTGTGAATGAATGGGTGACCAAGGTGGCCACCCACCAAACATGATAAATAGGTTGTGAACAAGTCCAGGCCTTGGTGCTCTTAATGTTGACACACATGCAAAGGGCAGTGTTGCTTCTTCCTGTCTGAGGGAAATGATTTCAGCCTGTGAGCTTTTATCGCAACAAGAAAGTTTCCTTGTTCGGTTGCTTTTTCTTAGTGAGCATTTTAATTTGCCATTCTGCATATATGTGAATTCATAACCTCATAGAGGAAGAAAGGACAGGAAATTAGGAGGCATTGAGGCTTCGGGGTATCTGAAAAGAGGACACTTAACACATTCACATGTCTTGCACAATAACTTGCATCTGAAGAGAGGTGTTTCTGGGACAGGTTGCCCAGTCCTTTTGCTAGTCCATACTGAGGATCCAGGTTCCTTAATGTTCTCACCTACAGATCCAGATAGAAAATACTCTGAAATGTTTTAAGGGTGGAGACTGACAACATATTCTTGGAATTCCTTCCTCCATCTCATTTGGCTACCCATTATTAGATTTGTATCTATTACTAATCTTTATAACTATAGATTTTAAAAGAAAATGTTACTAAAAAAGGATGTTAAAGTCAGATTTAGCTGCATCTACAGTAGACCTATTAAAATAAATGCAACTTAAGTTAGGGCCCATACAGACAGGCCAAAATAAAGCTGCTTTGGGTCACTTTGGAAGTATGCTGTTTAAATGATGCATGTGTCCTAAGAGGCTGGAAGCTACACTAAAGCCACACTCCAGTCCTAAGGACTGGATTGCAGCTTTTGGCCTCTTAGGACACATGCATCATTTAAACAGCATACCTCCAAAGTGACCCAAAGCAGCTTTATTTTGGCCTGTCTGTACGGGCCCAAATTCATATGAGTAAGGCCTTGTTTGTGACCAGGCTACTTTGGGGGCAGATGGAGTATCCTGGCCTCAGAGCTGCCTCAACCTTCCCTTACATTACCTGGCCCTCCATTTCTGTGCGGGGCAGCTGTCTGCACAAGCTTCCCACTGAGCTGCCTACCATGGACTCTTTCACACGGGAGGCTTCCAGTGAGTAAATCACCATGAAATCATTAGAAATTGTAAAAGAAGCATGATTGGTGTTCACACCCCTGTGTGCTTCTCCCATGAGTAAATCGTCATGGAGGCATCAGGGCTCACTTCTCCCATCAGTAAATCATCATGGAGCTGCCATTTGGTAATAATGGGATCTTCCCGTTACTCACGGGAGAAGTGTGTGGGGTGTGTGATCCCCAATTATGCTTCTTTTATGATTTCTAATTATTTCATGGTGATTTACTCACGGGAAGTCTCCCGTGTGAAAGAGTCTCATGTCTGCTGCTGTTGTGGGTCACTTACCACACTCAACGATGATTGCATGACTGGGCACCATGTTCTGACCTCAAAGTGATCAACTGGTGACAGCAGTGGATGTGCTGGATGGCTCAGCAGGACACCTGTGCAGACAGCTGTCATGATGCAGGAACAGAAGGCTCCAGATCTTCGCTGAAGATCTGGAGTAAGATATATGTTTTTAAATTTTGTTTTAAAGGTGTTATACCCCAGTTCTGCTGTTGAACATGCCAGAAATTATCCAGATTGTTCACATAAGAACTAGGGTTTAGGCTGTGCATTGTCTGAACAGGACACCACCAGAACTGGGGGGAAACTGGCCTTTTGGCCTATGCAGACAAGCCCTTAGTCTGAATCAAAGACATTGTTGTATAAAAAGGACATATTTCAATAAAAAGCTAACATTACAGATTCCCTACCCAAACTGGCAAATTGATAAATCAAATGCAAAGCTGTCCATTCTGGAGGATCCAATTGTCATTTTTAAAATGTACAGAATAAGTTATTACTATCTAAATGTACAGACCATTTGACATCTAAAAATTACTTCTTCCAGTGATTTCATGTTCTTGATGACAGTAACCACTGGTGGAAGACTAGAGAGATTATCCAATTATGGGGAAAAAAAGCAACTTATCCTTGCTGTTTTCAAGTTGATTAAGGAACACAGTCGGATATTATCACGGGGGAAATGTTGCTGAAGCCGCCATCCGACTGCATCCCACCTAAAACCCAGCTACAAGCCGTGCTCAGCTGGCTGATTTACAAAGTCTATTTGCTTCCTGACTTTGCAAATTGGCCAGCCGAGCGTGGCTTTTAGCTGGGATTTAGGCGGGATGTACCATTTTACTATGCCATTATTTAATGGGATTTGAGCACTCTGGAACCAAACCCCAGCAGATACTAAGGGTCCACTGTACTGCTTGAAAATAATCCACTTTTTAGTTACAGCGTGCTGAATGCTCTTGTGAAAGCTAATCCAAACTGGCTAAAAGCCCTAGGATTTTGTGGAACTTATACCTGTGCTCACCATATCATATACTTGTTCCTGTTTATTTCACCTTAAGTTTTGGAACTAGCTATGACTTTTTAAAACCACTGCAGAGGATGGACTTTCTCACCCCAGTCCTTGGAGTTTCTGATAGGGCAGGGGTAAATTCCCATGTTTGGCTCCTGTGACTCTGGTCAAATAGACCAGAGTCACAGGAGAATGTATGAGTCCAGTGCTCAAAAGAGTGTGTTTGAGTCCAGTGCTCATATTACAGGGACATCCACCTCAGACTTATTTCACTTCTACTGCATAAACATTAAGGACACACTAGTCAATTTTACACGTCTTTGCTGCTTTTGAACACCAACCCTGATATAACATATAATGTTGCCAGATTCTGTGCAGCTGCAGTTAAAATCCATCAGGCATTGGCCTCCACAGTAGGCTAGTACCAAACTTACCCTGCCACACTGGATTTTAAAAGGATATGTTAAATATTGTTTTTAACTTGTGTCTTTACCTTGTTTTTACCTTCTTTTATCTTTTATTCTGTATCCCCCATTTATCTGTGCTGGTCTATGACCATAATAAAGGTGAACTGAACTTCTCATATCTGTATCCATTGTCTGATTACTTCTGTACTTTTGAACGTTTCCACTGGTGTGCTGAAAGGTGATGACCTTTGTCATGGAGGTTTTCTACAGTACTTCCTTTCCTCATTACATTTCTGGTTACCAGACTGAGCAGTTCTTTGATCATATTCCATTCTTCTACATTTAGAAGATTACCACATGTGGATTTTAAACCATGATTTTGCTAGGAGGGAAGCAGATTTGGCGATGCTGATCGCTTGATGATGCCACCCACTGCAGGTGTCCTGTCCTCTACCCTTCCCCTTTCATTCACGGAGGAAACCTGTGAATGAACCAGCAGTCCCATAGTGCCTCAATTGTAAAAAGTTATTCCTGGGGCAGTTGCACGGTCCTTCCCCTTTTACCCCTCCCCATCTTTATTTTACTTTATTTTCCTCTCAGTTTTTCATGTAATTCCAGAGCTCTGTAGTCTCAACGGAAGTTTTAAAAAACCTTTAAAAGCTTAAATTGCAGGTGCAGAGCTCCAGAATTGCACAAAAAGTTGATTTTTTTAAAAAAAGAAAACCCTAAAGGTATGCTGGGTAGGTGGGCTTAAGGGGAGGTAAGAAGAGAATGTGATGGGGGCAGCAGCCCTGTTCTCATGAATGAAAGAGATGCGGTGGTAGCTGCTTTACAAGTGGTATGTTACCATTTTATTTTATTCCTATGACAGCAACGAGAAAGAGGCTGGTGTGATAATCTCCTTAGTACTCTAAAGTGTTATAGCACTTTAGCACTATGACTATAATAAAAATGTAAAAGAATGTATACTCTAGCAATGTAATCATTTAAAACTTTATTTGGGCATTTAGAAACACAGTGTAGGCATCCAATGAAAACTGATAGGCAAAGTTACCAAGGGAATATGAGCACAAGGGTGAACACTTTTCATTGTCTCACTCTCTCACTAGAAATTTGGGGACTGAAGAAAAATTGTATTTGGAGGGGGGACTAGAATTCTTATTTGGAGGGACAATGCTCTCATCTCACCCCACTGGTGCCTACATCTTTGTTGGATAGCAACCAAGGAGTTCCAGGGTGGGAGAAGGACTGGAAAACTTCACTGCCCATGGTTGTTTGACACCTCTCTTTATCCGATCCATTCATCTTCTAGCACCATATCTTTGCGTATCCAGCACTGCACAAATTAGAGAACCAGCCCTCTTGGTCATCTCCTGCATGGATTCCTGACCTACCATTGCCTAGGCAGACATGTGAATTGTTTTTTTAAAAATTACACTTCGAACTTACTTATCAGCCCCGTAGTGCTCTGTATCTGTAAAGAATGTAAGAATGTTTTAGAATAGTTGACCTCACACTAGAGGTTGTACTAATTATACAATAATTGCAAGTCCAATACTTTCAGGAATGTTTACTATTCAGAGACATGATTAGAGGGAGGGAAGAAGAAAAGGAAGCTACCGCATATATGCATGTACTGAATTTAAGACATCACCAGTGTCTTACACAAGAGAAAACAGGGAAAAATGGGGACAGTGATTTACCTGAAACGCATACCAGAAACTGAGGGATGTCTCTGGTAATTAAAGACTTTTGAGTCCTATTCAGAGATTCTTCTCCATGCATTTATAATCACATGAGGGAGAGACAGGGCTGCCTCTACTATCCATGTTGTGTAGTGGGTGTGTAGGCTTTAGAAGGGAGCCAGCCTTGGGGAGTTAGGCTTCCTCCGTGATTTAGAAAGCCGATAATGCTGTTTTAAGTCACGGGGGGAGCCTATGATGTAAGTCTAATTGCTAATCACAACTAAACTAAACTCATTAAATAAACTGGAGAAAGGGAACTCAACACTTATGTAAATCCCATTTATCCAATGGGTTTATTCTAGTTGGAACTACCAGTAGGATTTATGTATCTGTATAGAGTAATCATTCTTTCATAGAATTCCTATCCAGTGCATGTAAAGCAGGAGCTTGGAGTCAACTTTCTTAAGCACAAGACTGATAATTGCATAAGGGCAAATGCCTGAATAGAGCTTTGTAGAATATGGGTTCCAAATAAAAAAATGATTGCTTTAACTAACAATGGAGAAACAATTCATTGACTGGAAGACTCGCTTATAAATACATTGCCTGAGTACAAAGCATACATTTCCAGTTTACAAAGAAGCCCAAGGTCTGCTTGCAAAAAGTCCATGCTTTCATAGCCAGCTATTCCAACGTGACTGAGATTTTTCTGTTACTAATTTCTACTTGTTTCACCAGTGAAAGGATTTGTTGCTACCCATCCCTTTGAGAGATTTCTATTGTATATCCTACGCAACCTTACTTTTGTCCATTCTTCTCAGAATGGCTAGGCCAGCAACAAGGACGAATGCCCTGCAGCCATGGATGATTGCCTTGATTGTCTTAGCAGTGTTGGCGGTCTTAGCCATTGTCATCGGGTTGCTTGTATATTTTTTCGTGTATGGTGAGTGCATCCATTATTATCATCAGTCTGTTTGACCGCAACTGCTCTTCATTTTCAAATCCTTCAGGGAACAGAGATATATCTTTCAGGTTGATGCTGAAGGTAGGCTTTACTCCAGGGTGCATACTCCAGGAAGACTAAAAAGAACAATAATATATATACACTAGTCCCCCCCCCCCCCCACACACACACACATTCGCTGGGGTTAAGGGCACAGGACCATCGTGAATGTGGAAAAATAACAAATAACAAAAACACTGTTTTTACCTGAGAGAACACCTCTATGGGAATCTCTAGGTCCTCCAGCAAAACTCTCTGGTTAACATTTGCCAGACATTGAACCTAGAATTGCTCTGGAGGAGCTACAAATGCCTAGTGGAGTCTTCTCCCTAAGTCCTTCAGTGTGGCGTTTGGTTAAAGTTGACCATAGAGTTGTGCTGGAGGACCTAGAAATTCCTAGAGGGAACATATTAATAAAATCCATGAATAATCAAATCTGCAAAAGTCAAAGCCGCATATGTGGAGGGACAAGCGTATTGATTAAAGGGCTCCTGGCCATTAATTTTCATCAGGTCTGCTTTTTGATGTGTTTGTCCATTCCCATTCTAGTTGGACTACTTTCAGCAAGGCCATTTGGGAGGCAGTCATTTCAGATAGCCAGTTCTGGAGCCAGCACCATTTTCCTGCCTCGAAGCTCTATGTTTCTGTGATATCTGGGGCTCTTTATTTTCTTATGCTCCTCCACATGGAGCACTGCCTGATCTTCTGAAGCGTTGACCTGGAAGTGTAGAGCTAATGAAGACTTGCAGATTAAGGGCAGCACCTTGTGGTAATGGTGGGAAGGGGGCAGATAATGGTGCCTGATGAGTCAAGAGAAGAACCTAGTTGCATCTGACTTTTCAAGACTAAAGCCTGATGGAAGTGCATGTGTGTCTGTGTGGATGTCTGTGGCAAGTGGCAGAACTCTTAACCTGAACAATAAACAGCGAATGCTCTAACACTGGCTTAACACTCTGAAATTGGTGCTTTATTTAGAACACATCCAGTCTAAGATGGTTTTGGAAGCTAAGCATGATTGTGCCTGGTTAATACAGGATTTCTAGACAGAGCTAGGAAAAGATCCTTGACTGAAATCTCGGAGAGCTGCTGCCAGCTAGAACTGACAATACTGGGCTAGATGGACCAATGGTCTGACTCAGTATAAGGCAGCTTCGTGTGAAGCAATAACAATGAGGTTTCAAATCAGACCTTGAGACCTGTTAACTGTAAGGGCAGTTTAGAGGGAAAACATTTGAACATCATAGGATGTTAAAATGGTAGTGAAAGTGGAATCACAGTGCTATAATTGTATAGTGCAAAAGAGCCCCTGACATATACCTGTGTCAATGGGAACTTAACTGTGTCACATTCTTGCAGATTATTTGATACCATGACCCCATATTCAAAAAAAGAAAAGCTGAGCATCGTTAACTTTTTCATTTTTTCATCTCTTCATGCAGATCAAAAACTGTTCTATTACAATGCTTCTTTTAGAATCACTAATGAGCCATACAATCCTGGTTTCGAAAAACAGACTTCAGGAGAATTTATAGAACTGAGCACAAGGATTGAGCGTTTGGTAAGTGGGAATGGTTTGTGCTACCTCACTCTTAACAGGGAAAAGGACACTTTTAGAAAAGAAAGAAATATCACAATAAAATCTTATAGTCGTGACATAATGCTCTAAGTGGGCAAACTTCAGGATTATGAAACGTTGTACCAAATGATGGCAATGTGCAGAGGGGGGTCATGCTTTGTGCTCTTCCTCTGCATCCACCTTCTCTCTAGAAGCAAAGTTGTTGTGGTGGTGATGGTGGTGTGCTTTCAAGTTGTTTTTGACTTATGGTGACCCTAAGGTGAACCTATCACTGCGTTATCCCAGATTTTTTTCAGACAGGGTTTGCCCTTGCCTTCCTCTGAGGATGAGAGAATGTGATTTGCCCAAGGTCACCCAGTGCGTTATTGCCATGTAGATACATGAACCATGTTACCTAAAGTTTTTGGAGATTATCACATGGAGGATGGGATAGGGATGGGATCGCTTCTCCGTCCTTATCTCGTCCATGACCCGAGTGAAAGTGATTGCACAAATCACTTTCATACTGCAGACATCTGAAAAACGTTTTCAGATGTCGGCTGAAAGCACTTTCAGCCATCATGGCATTAACGGGTTAAGCCATTAATACAAAAGACTGTAGGTGACAGCTGAAAGTGCTTTTCAGCTCGCTGCAGTGTGAAAGTGACTTGCGCTGCCCTGCTGGGTTAATGGCAGATTAATGGCAGGTCAAG
The DNA here is from genome assembly GCA_023333645.1 of Sceloporus occidentalis. Lineage (NCBI taxonomy): Eukaryota > Metazoa > Chordata > Lepidosauria > Squamata > Phrynosomatidae > Sceloporus > Sceloporus occidentalis. The sequence continues at coordinate 20,454,509 of JALMGF010000007.1, forward strand.
TGTGAAAGTCCTTCCCGCAATGGGGTGGGAAGGATGGGACAGGGATGGGACAATGATGTCCCATCCCTCATATGATAATCCTCATAGTCCAATGCTCAAGCCACTACACTACAAGAAAGCAAGTAGGCTAGTGTAAATGTTCCTTATCCCACCACCATAAGCATGTAAATAATCCCTTCATTCCATCCCTTGATGTGTGAACAGTCCCTTTAGCTAAGATTTAGGTCTTTCTTTCAAAATCAAAATAGGAATATGTGTGTGTGTGTGTGTGTGTGTGTGTGTGTGAATGGCAAGCTGTGAGGAACTAGAATTCGTACTAAATACATAATAATGACATCACCAGAGGCCATCCCTGACTCTCAGTTATCGGCCCACAAACATCAGAGCCTGGGACAATCCTCAACTGGCAACCCTATCTGTAACACTTGTGTTGATATATTGCAAATCATCAAGAAATCCATCAGTAGTATATTCTGCCTACTTTTACTCTGAGGGCAACTGACAGAAGCTTGGAAGAAATAAAGGACATGGGTGATGTAGAAACTGATTAGGAAGATAGGAACAAAGAGCATATATTTGACTCATAAAGGGGCATTCAGCATTAAGATCATGTTTGTGTCACATCTGTTTCCACTTAGATTATCAGCTAGGGAAAGACTACTTCCATTGCTGTGGAGCTGGCAACTGGTCTAGTGCTATAGTTTCAGAAACCATGTTGTCTTGCCTAAAATATATATATATCTAGTTTTACAGTTTCTGTTTCCAAAGTGCTTCTGCAGGATGCTCTGTACATCTCTTAGTGCCTCTGCTATGCAGCTAGATATACATAAAATAACACTGCAGGTCATATGAGATCTGGTGACAGTTTATATTTTCATGCTGATATTGTGATGATAGCTTTATAAAATGCAGTGCACATGGCTTCAGTATTATCACTTCCTTCTCCCTCTCCTAAATGATTTTTAACATTTTTGCCTGCTGATGAAACTTTGTCTAAAGCCTGCACAGAGATTTTTTTTAAATGGCCTTTGAGGATGTTATAACAGAAATATTACCACAATATGGATTTCGGGCTTTGTCTTTTGTCCAAAACAACTACCCCTGCTTTTGTATGAATGCAAAAATACTAAATTTAGTCACTTTGCAGTGGGGTCCTATATTGGACTATGGACTTTATCACATGAAGGAAATTGCGGGTTTAAAAGAGCATTTTCCCCATGACATTCATGTGTTTACGGGAAAGATTTTCTCATAATGTTGCAGTTTAGAGAGGACTTATCCTGGTAAGAACCAGGAATTCTCCAGCAACAAATCATAACCGGGGAAATCCTGGTTCTTGGTTCTTCCTGGGATAAGTCCTCTCTAAGTGCGATGTGTGGGAAAATCTTTCCCACAATTGTGTGAATGTCCTGGGATAATGCCTTTTTAAACCCTCGATTTCCCCCCAATTCCCCCCATGTGATTTCAAATCTCAGAAGCACAGGATATATTGGCATTGGTATCCAAGAAAAAAATGAGCTATGTGGACATTTTAGCAACATTATCTGTCACAAACTATCTGCGACTCCTGTAGGTTTTGATAAATAGTCAGGCCATGAGACTGAAGAGACTCCTTTGTCGCTGAATGGTGATGGGGAAGCCATATCCTAATTTGTAGTTCCATTGTAGGTTGGGAAGGTTTGAACACCCCTTAGTCTAGATGAATTTGTTTGTTTTACCATAGAATTTCTTTTAGCAGAAATATCCAGAGGGGCCCCAACATTTGAATTTAGGAGAAATTCAGTGGAAGCTTTAGTCCCAGGTCTTATAAACACACCTACTATGTGGAAAGTTTCTTTGCCAGCTCTGACTGCCCCAACAACAGCGTGGTACACACTGCCATGAAGTGGCATCCTGGTGGCGATAGTAGGGCTTGGGTGCACACACCAACAGCATACTCCCGAGCCCTATGACATCCGGGTGGCACCATTATTGAGCGGGTGGCACCACACGGGGGCCATGTAGATGATGTGACATCATAGGGTGTGTTGCAGCCCTCACGCTGCTGCAAAAAAGAAGCCACTCTAGGCGGCTTCTTTTTTGCTGAGCATGAGTGCCCTGCAGTCTGGTTGTTGTGGCAATGCTGTGCAGCATTTCGCCGCCAGTGTGTACCGGCCCAACATCTCTCCAGCGTTAAAGCGAGTTTGAGTGTACCCACACAGAAAAATTATAGAACCTTTATACCACTTTAACTGCCATTGCCCAATCCTAGGATTTGTAGTTTGATGAGGTACTTAGAATTCTCTGCTGTATTACAGTCCCCAGGATTCCATAGGATGGAGCCATGACAGTAGAAGTGGTATCAAAGAGCTGTAAGTGTGCAGTGTGGACCTATCCTCAGTTGAATAAAAACTCTAATGCTTTCTGTGTGTCCCAGGAAGGAATATATGGCCCTGCTCCGATTTTGCAAGTCTTATTTCTCTTGTCTTGAAATGCTTTCTTTCCAGCAGGATGCTCCAGATTGTAGTTCAGATTCTCACTGTACCAGGTCATGCTTTTCATCTAATGTAGTAATCCTCCCCCTCGGCCCTTAATAGTCATGTAATAGTTTGAGCCTCTGTGACTATTTATCACTTTCCAAAGCCTGCAGGTGGTACTGTAGTACCATTTCATTAGGACAGTGTGGGAAGAACCCTCCCTCTCCCTAGCACACTTGTAGTAATTTGGTCAAAGCTTGTCAAAAGGACTAGTGCAGGGACCAATTGCTCCATTCAGGTATTGCATGGCTCAGCTCCCATATGAGTCATAATGACTCAATTTTGCCCAGCCTGTCATTTCAACCAGCCACACCTCCTCCAGTTTCATTCAGGTGATTGCTACGTGAAGCTGGTTATCATCTCAGCAGACTATGCCTAACTACTTACTTAAAACATTTCTATTCTGCCTTTTCTCAATAGACCACAAGGCAGTTAACAAAAACAAAATTAAAATAATAAATTATACCCAAAAACTGAAAGACAGAAGATTAAAAAAAATAGTTTGAGAAAGGATCTGAAGCTCCACTAGGGGTAGCACAGAACTTAAGTAACACATGGCATCTGGTGACACAGTCTTTACAATTTTGTAATATACCACAATGGAGTCTCAATAGATGGTTAGATCTTCTTTCTTTACCTAGTGTTTGATTCTAGTGCTAGAGAATAGTACCTTACCTATCACATCCCTGCCTGACAACCATACAAGAACCTAAGGTCAAGTGGAACTATGTAGGGAGCTTATTGCTTGGGCAAATAAGCCGACCTGCCTCTTCCAGCTTCAATTCTGGATCTGGGATGCCCCCAGATGTTATCATACCTAAATCGCCACTGATCTAGCTGTGATAGCACTGCCTGGATTTTGTACTGCAGCTTGAACAGCTGTTGCTCCAGTGCTGTTACCCTCGTGATCCTCCTTCTACTATACTTCTGCCACAAAGCAAATCACCTTTTTGAGAGTCATTGGAAATACTTTTTATGATGTCTTGTGTATAGAATCAGCTAATAAAAAAGGGGTGGTGGTGGTTAAAAACACCGCCTTGATTAGTTATAGTACAACATGAAGCATTTTTCCCTATAGTGATTATATTTACCAGACTTTATTTGATACCCCTATACTTTTCATTTCTTTCAACAGATTAATCAGGCTTTTCAAGCCACTCATTTAAAGAAAAGATTGATCAAATCGCATGTTGTAAAGCTAAGGTATGTAAAATGAAAATCCAGCTGAATGAGATGATTCCCAACCATGAAGCAAGGGAAGAATTTGTTCAAAAATCACATTGGCTAAGATGATTTTAGATGTTGATTGACTGTACCTTGTAGAATGGCTCATGAGCAGTAGCTTGCTAAAGCCTCTGGATTCCCTGGGGTGAGCTACAAGGCACCAAGATGCTTCCTGAATATAATAATAATAATAATAATAATAATAATAATAATAATAGGTTTTATTTATATACCGCCCAATCACTGGGAATCCGAGCGGTTTACAATAGAGGGGATAACAGACAGTTCCCTGCCCACAGGCTTACAATCTAAAAGACACGACACAAAAGGAGAAGGGAATGGTGAGGGGGGAGGGAATCAGGTCCAGCATTCTTCTCTCCCTCTGAGGCCTGGACCAAGGCAGATGGACCGGAGGGAGGGCTCTTCTTCTTCAGGAGGCATTAGTTATTCCAGATCTTCTGTTTCAGCAGCCCAGATTTATTTATGCAAGGAGGATCTGCAACAAAATGCTGCACCACAGAGCTCCCATGTTCACTGTGTAAGCCCCTGTCCCCACCCCAAGATACTCATTTCCACTTCTGTGTCACCCATTTTTCTGTCTGCCTCCCTTTTCTGAAAGAAGGTCTTAGCATTCTGTGGCCATACTTAGTGTACCTAAGCTGCATCTGCACTGCTGAAATAATGCAGTTTGATACTACTTTAACTGCCATGGCTCATTGCTATGGAATTCTTGGATTTGTAGTTTTGTGAGATATTTAGCCTTCTCTGGTACCACAACAAACTATAAATCTCAGAATGCCCTAGCACGGAGCCATGGCATTTAAAGCGATGTCAAACTGCATTATTTTCCTTGTTGGGCTAGGGTTGGGGTTGTATGCTTAGGGTGTAGTCCTTAAGATTTTTTCCTACTTTGCAGACATCATAGCTCCCTTCCTTCTTCTCCAAAGTCTCATTTTGGTTATCATATAACACCAGAGTTCACTATTGGTGTGTATATAATTTTACAGAGCGAATCTAATATTTGTTCCTACTTGGCATAGACATGTTGAACCAGTTAAGCTTATCGCACAGCACTTGGAGGAACGGGAATGGAACGGGGGGGGGGGGAAACGTGTGCTACCACATGGGAGAATGCCGTCAATGCCACTGGGAATCCCAAGCCATTCCCCAGCCATTCCTGGTAATTGATTTTGAAGGAGGATTTTGAGCCATTATTTTATGGCTTATTTTCAAATTGTAGAGAATGGTCTATGACCAACTGTAGTAAAATTATCATGCCATACCCCAAGTAGATATGGTTCCCCCCCACCTTGGGTGCCTCTAGATGGCTTGATTTAACCCAGATTGTGCAAAAAGATTGTTGGATGTTGTAGAAGAAAATAATCTGTGGTAGTATTTCTTCTTGCTTAACCAGTTTCCTCGTTTGACCAGTTGTTTCTGGGGCTTTATTCTTTTGCAGTCCAAATGATGGTGCTGTTCTGGCAAAAATGGTGCTGGTGTTTAGGTTCATTGCTTCAGATAGTAAACAGGCACGTTTGACAACTGTTAACACTGTTTTGGTGAGGAGGCTGAAGTCATCAACATGGCCCTTGAGTATTGATTTGTCATCTTACAGTCTCACAGGCAAGTGTCAAAGATGGTTAATCTTGGTCAGATTTTTAAAATATTTGCTTGTTTGTTTATCTATTTTTTACTAATGCTTTCTTCCCTTGCATTATATACTAAAGCACATGGTGCTGTCATAAACGTGTCACCTGTTCCTATTTCTTAGGTGATTGTGGCCCACATAGTTTTTTCCTATTAGGACAAAAACTCATGTTCTACTCTTGAGCCTACCCTAGATCTTCCAGGCTTTGCCCCAACCCACTAAATTTTGCCAGAACCCACTAGATTAATCTCTACCAGACTCCATCCTGGCTTCCACTATCTCTGCCCCCTAAACCCTATTTATGGAGCAAACAAACAAACAAACAAACAAACAAACAAACAAACAAGTGTATAGGCTAGTGGAATTTATACCCAGGATTGCAGGGTAAATTACCGATATGCTTGGTTGATCCAATGCCAGTAGCCATTATGTTATTTGTATACCTCCTGTGATCTCTGTCATCTTCATCTAATTTCATTCAGTTGTATAAATTGCTTGGTTGATTCATTCCCAGAATGAGCAACATGAAATACAAAGGAGTTTCTGACATAGCAGAACTATGATCTGAGTAGGTAGTCTCAAGACCTTAAACTCTGATTCTTTCATATCTGTAGAAAGCAGAATTGAACAGTTATACAGAATTCTAAAAAAGATAATGATGTGGTTTTTAAGGCCAGTCATGTAATTTTAAAGAAAGGTAGCTAGTAGTTAATCTCTGAAAAATCCTTAAAGATTTTCTGTAATACACGTAAGCTTAATAGTACCTAGAACCTTCTACTGTTTTCTGCCAGTTGCCTGTCTTTAAGAGTAAGAGAATGGGAAAAAAGAAACAGATATGGCCACTGAGGCCTGGTCCATCATGAAGCCTACTGAGGCTATGCAAATGCATGTTCTCCAAGGCTTACATTTATTTCCAGTGGAGCTTGTATCCCCAGTGGAAGAAGGCTGTTTGCATATTTCACCTAGCACATCCAAAGGTCTTTGGTAATTTCTGACTAAGACAGTGGAGATTATCATATGAAGGATGGGATAGGGATGGGATCATTCTCCTGTCCATATCCCATTCATGATCCAAGTGAAAGTGATTGCACAAATCACTTTCACACTGCAGCCAGCTGAAAAGTGCTTTCAGCCGTCACGATATTAATGGATTAAGCCATTAATAAAAAGACTGCAAATGACAGCTGAAAGTGTTTTTCAGCCGGCTACAATGTGAAAGTGATTTGCGCAGTCACTTTCACTCGCACTTCCTTTAGTATGAATATCAGCAGTTAGCAGAAGATAGCAGTTTTCTTTTCCTCTGTGCAATAACTTTTGCCACTTCAGTTTCCAGCTTTTGACATAGTTCTCATTTTGGCTCATATGGGAATTCAAGCTCAAACTAGGGCATGCTCCCAGCTGTAGTAATGAAGCTCCCAAATCTTGGTTCAGAGGATACCCTCTAGAGTTTAGATCTTAGATATTGCCCTCATCCCTCTGTCGTTTGTAGGGATGTCTTACTGATGGAGAACCCATATAATGTGGCAGCACATCTTTATGGCCCTTCTCACAGTGGCTAATGAATACAAAACAGGCATAGATTTTGCCACATTTGAAAAAGAGGAGGCAGTGTATACTGGGAATCATCATCTTATTAGATAAATTATATAATTTAGATAGTAATGAAAGCCAATATCCTTATTACTTTTTTGTAATAAAATTGTCTATCCAAAGAATATTTTCTTCAGTCCATGTTTCTGATAGCCATCTGGATAATTATGAATCTCTCTTTCACTTTTTAATCTTATAAATTGCACTATGTAAGGTGTCAGGCTGGGAATATTTCTGTATAACGTGATGATGGAAATGAAGCACACTTGGCAGGTGATAATTTTGCATCACAACTGGCAGAAGTTAATTGTGGATATTGAATTATGTAAGAGTATTAAAGGGTGTGTGAAATTACTACCACTTTGTTCCAAGAAACAGAACTAGTCTTATTGGCCTGTTACAGACTGCCAAAATAAAGCTGCTTCGGGTCTCTTTGGAGGCATGCTATTTAAATGATGCATGGGTCCTACAAGTCCGGAGGTTGCGCCAAAGCCACACTCCATTCCTAAGCACTGGAGGGCAGCTTTGGTGCAGCTTCCGGATTCTTAGGATGCATGCATCATTTAAATAGCATACCTCCAAAGAGACCCGAAGCAGCTTTATTTTGGCAGTCTGTAACAGGCCATTGAAAACTTCAACTGGTGTTAAAATTCCTTATATTTTGCATGGGGAAGGCCCTCTGTTTCGCCATGCCCTGTGCAATGAAAGGTACCCCAACAGCTGCATAATGAGATAATCCCCAATTGTTCAGTAACTGTTATAAAGAGTTCTGAAGTTCATTGAAACAAATGAAAATAATTTAAATAACAGTATTAAAGTGATGGCTCGATGTGTCTTCTTTTTCAGAAATCAATGCAGAAAATGGTGAACATATTCTCAGCAACTGTAAGTGGTAAAACTGTGTTCTGTTCAGAAATAAGGCTCCTAGAAATGAGAAAGGATAGACTCTCCCAACCTGGTTGTTGCCTTCAGCCCCCATAACCTGAATCCCAGCTGGCTGTGGGTTTATGGGCAGTCCAACATGTCTGGGAACATCACTTGGTGTATTCTGGCTCAGCACTCCAGTGTTTTCACCTTGTAGCAGCACTAGGGCTTTCTATCTCAGACAGCTGGAGAGGTTTGAAAAATAGTGTGAAGAGGCTCAGAAGTGACTGTCAGAAGTCTTGATTCACTTCTTCAGAGACTGACTACCTTTGATAGTGACTAGGAGGCTAATCAGATTACTACAAAGAGGAGGTAATTTATCTAGGAGAAACCATACTAGTTTGCCATGGAGGGGAGTCACCGCAACAATGATTACCATGAATCCCAATTGGAAGGGAAAAGGCCACACTTTATTGACATTAGTTGTAATGTAGGGTTGGCCTGCCAAGCATGAGGTCTAGATCTGTCATTAACCAATCTGTTATTGGTTGATGAACCTATTTGCTTGGTCATGGCCAAGCTTCAGGTTGACAAAGGGTGACTGTTTAATTGCCCATCTGCATCTTTGGCAACCAGTTGATGGCTTATTTGCGTCTCCACTCCTTGTCACTGGGGGATGCTGACTCAGTGCTGCCTCTGCAATGGCAAAACCACAACATTCTCAACACCCCTGCATCCCCATTGGACTCCCGATCCAGTGCTACGCAGTCCTGGAAACCATACCCACCAGATCCAAGACCTATGCTACCAACCCTGGAAAGTTGTGACAGCGTAGCCCTTACCCAACTAGAGAGGGAGCATGGGGAGAATCAAGCAATAATGGTGCTGTCTACGGGTGCCATGTGGCCTTAAATAGTCCTATAGTCCAATCGGGAGCCTAGAAGGGGTGGAGGTTCTGGCCCATCTGGCTTCCCACCAATCACAGGCCTACCCCCCTGCGTTGCCCTCCAATCAGATGGCACTTCTGGCCCCAGAAAGAAATCATGCTAATTCCTTGCCAAGCAAGGGAAACAAGCAGGCAAGGGAGACGATTCATCTCTATCTTTGTAGATTCTGCTGCTGTTCAGTTTTTAATTGTAAAGATTCCAGATGAGAATGTGATTGTGAAATCACTTTGATGTGTTCATAAATCTTTTTTCCAGAGGGATCAGACAGTGATATTTTTTACATCGAATCATCCTGTGTTTTCCCACCACTTCTCCAATATGTTTCTTTTGCCAAAGGGGGGAATATCTGTGCAGGAAGAAAAGACAAAATAGCTATACAATGCTAGAGGTTGGTACCTCTGGAAGTTTACCTAGATAGTCTGTGGTGAGGAATATCATAGGGGAAGCAGGGGAAGCACAGGCCATTGGCACAAAGATGGCAGTATTGTCCAAATGTTCTATAAAATGTGAGTGAACAAAGTTTTGGTTTTGTTGGCCATGATGGCCAGGTGACGGGGTCCTGAGAGTTGAAGTAGTAGTAACAGTAACAACAGTAGCAGTAGCAGCAAGAGCAACAGCAGCAGTAGTAATTTTTCCAGGCTCTCTTCCTATGGTTGTCACAAAGCTCCGCAGTGTCTTTTGACTAAGGCCATTCCATCTTTTCATCCTTATACAGGAATATTTTTGTTAACTGTTGTGTTTTTTATGATCAAAGCATGCTCAGTTTCTAATCCTAACTACATTTGAACAAAGCAAAGTGACAGCTGAGCAAAATTAGATCAGAAGTTGCATCAGTAAATAAATGCAACTTGTGAGTCACAAGGTTAACAGACAATTTATAAGCACATACATTTTGATCCTCACATTTGGATTATTATCATACCGGCTTTATCACATCATTTCCCCAATGTCATAAATGCATGTTTAACTTAAAAGATGGGACTTACCAAATTCACTCGTCTGCAGCCCATCTGCAGCCCATATGTAACCTTTGCTTGTCCTGTGGCTTTTCAGGCATGGGATTTTTGCATGCTTGAAAATCCCCAGGATAAGCCCAGGCTGCAGATGGGCTGCAGATGGGTGAATGTAGTAAGACTTGTCTTTAAAGTTTAATGTGCGTTTACCCCATTCGGAAAATGCCAAAATAAAAGCTTGTGCAATAATCTCCTTAGTCAATACAGGAAATATTTTTGCAATGAAAACTTGGTCAATAAAAAATTCACCGGAAAATCAGCTGTTACTTGAGAATGAACAAGGGTGACTGGATGGTTACAGCTTTCCATAAAATTGTACATGCAACCACAGATTTGATTTGATTCTACTTTGGCATTTCAGTTAGATAACAGTTTGGCATTTGCTTCTGTTCTGACTTGTTATATTTAGTCTCTTATTAACTGAGGTCCCAAATCTGAGAAATCTAAAGGTTCATTGATCATCCTAGAAAATGCAAAGTGGCTCAAAGATTTCTTCGTGTTATCAGTATTGGATAGCATTGACATGTTTAGTATCCTTTTAGGGTGGTATTAGACCTGGCAATTTGCAGACAAATAAGTGCAGGGATTTATAGTTATGAACCCTTAATGTTTATTTTAGAATATTTGAATAGCCAGTACTTTTTATTTCTTGGCAGAACTGGAAGAAATGCTCATGTATAGTTTCATATTCTGAAGGTATCTGAATGTATCAACTTTGCCAAGTTTCAGCTGAATAGGTATAGCAATTTTTGTTCAAGAGCAGCTTTCCCATTTAGTGGGTATCCCCCCTCCCCCCAAAAAAGCTGAAGTTCATATCCCTAGGTTTGGAGCCAGCTCTGGAAGTGGCCCTGCATTAGCCATGATGGTGGTTGCATGCAAAACCCCACACTAACCCCCATGGTTTGGGGAAAATACTGGGACTTCCTGTGACATTGCTAGCTCTGGGGCAAGTTTAATTGCATTTTAATTTTTATATCAGGGTTTTCTTTAAATTGTATTGTGTTTAAGGTGTTATGGAGGCTACAAGCAGTAGTAATTCTTCTTTTTAAAGCAAAACGAATGTGGAAGTTCATGAGAAAGGAACAGAGAATGTAAAATGAGGCCATGTGCTTTTCATCCTATCCTCACTCTCCATGAGAGTGAAATTGAATTAGAAATGTCCCTAATCTTCTTCAAGGTCCACTTTATGGTGCCAAGGTTCACAAGGCTCCAAGACATTATTGGGTGTCTCCCAATTCTTCAAAGGATTACAAATGGGAGGAGGTTAAAGACTGCAGATGCCTAAAATCACCATAACATTCCATGCAAGAGCTAGGGCATTTGCACAATAGAAACATCATCTGGAGGTTAAACTGAACCCACTGAGACCAGTGAGAATCCCTTAAAGGTAAATATGCATAGAATTGGGGTAATTCTCATATTTTAATAATACTGATCTTTCATGTGTTCTGCTTTTCTAAAAATGTGTGAAAACTACATAAAAGAAAAATGTGTGGAATTCTCCAATAAAAGGCAAATCTGTCTTTCAAAATGTGCAGTCTTAAAAGTCTTTCTTCTGCAAATTCTTTGGCAGGCTGTGGAACACGAATGTTCAAAAGTGGGGAGAGAATCTCTGGAGGAAGCATTGCAGGGGAAGGGGAATGGCCATGGCAAGCTAGTCTACAGCTAAATGGTGTCCATCGCTGTGGGGCGACAATAATCAGTGACAGATGGCTTGTATCTGCAGCTCACTGCTTTAGAGGGTGAGAAGAACCTCTCCAAACTCCAATATAGTATTAATGCACTTCAACATCACACTTTAAAAAATGATCACATCTGATTTATGCATGCATGTTCACCAGCTACCCCAATCAGTTGACCTTCCATATCCCCAGATTCCTTATCTAGAGATCCAACCATCCAAGGATTGAAAATATTTTTTAAAAAAATATAAATTTCAAAAAGCAAACCTTGATTTTGCCAATTGATATAAGGGACACCATTTTACTGTGCCATTGTATTACATGGGACTTGAGCATCCATAGATTTTGGAATCCATGGGGGGTTCCTGTACCCAAACCCCAGCAGATACCAAGGGCTTGGTATATTATGAAGTTGTGAGCTGAAAAAAGTTGCTGGTGTTAATCCATTTCTTTTCCACACTCTCCCTCCTTGGGCTTCCCCTTCCAAGTTTGTCTTGTTATCTCATCCTGAAGCTAGTTAGGATAGTGGGAAGTCTGTGAGGAGGAACTGTGGAGCCAGATCAGTAGACAAAGGATGAATTCTCCCTTAGATATACTCTCTTCTACTTTACAGTTAGTTTGTTTTAAAGAGAGACTAAAGTAAAACAATTATCATTGCTAAGAACAATTAATTATTTCAATGCTATCCTTAATTTCAGAGTCTCGGATATCAACAGTTGGACGGCTACTTTTGGAGCACGTATAAGGACTCCAGCAACGAGAAGGAAACTTCGTCAGATCATAGTTCATGAACATTATGCTAACAGCGTAATGAGCCATGAATATGACATTGCTGTTATAAAGGTCTCACCCCCTTTACAGTTTACACCGGCTGTACATCATGTTTGTCTTCCAGAGGCTACGCAGGTTTTTCCAGAAAATACCACTTGCTATGTCACAGGATATGGTGCGCTGATAGATGATGGTGTGTAATGATTACTTGTGTTGAGTGCTATTGTTGTGTGTGTTACAATGCAGCCTTCCTGTGAAATTTCACTGGTCTTGTTTAATCATATGATTATTTTCGATTCAGGTCCCAGTGTTGGTGAACTTCGTCAAACAATAGTGCAAATTATAAGTAATGAGGTATGCAATAGAAGGGAAGTATACAATAGAGCCATTTCACCTGGCATGCTGTGTGCTGGATACCTGGAAGGAGGGAGTGATGCCTGCCAGGTAGGTCTTAGAAGAGAACAGGAAGAACACCTAATGTGAAAGTGTTAGACACCTCTGCAGAAGTATTTTATAGGTTCTACAGGTTTGGCAGAATTTATTCTAGGGCCATTGCTATGTGCATGCCCACTCGCCTACTTTGTTTTAGCTGTAGGCAGCAGTTCTTATCAGTTATTTTCTTGGGAGTTTATCAGACAAGGGAAATTGGAAGTATAATCCAATGGCAATATGAACGCAATCATGGGGTTTAACGTTATTGCATGATAGCCTACTAGACGCAAATTTGGGCAATGGGAAGTCAGCCCGAGTGCAATCATGGGGTTTCACGTTGTTGCGTGATAGACTACCACACACAAATTCGGGCAATGGCATGCTATTTTCGGGCAATGGGAAGCCAGTTCGGATGCTATTCACTTTCACATAAATTCGCTGAACTAGCAAATTCACGTGAATGCGTTCTGGCCCCACTTTCTTTTCATTTGAAATTAAGAGAAATTCCTCACATGTGATAGTCCTCGGACAGGGATGAGTGAATTCAATCTGCCAGCTTGGCCTAACTGACTCATCAGAGAAGGAAAGCAGAGGGGAGCAACTGAACCATGGCCTGGAGGTGTATTCCTCATGGCTCAGACTCCTTGGTCCTCACTCCCCTCCTCTCTCTCTTTTTCTGAGTAGGGAAGCAGGAAACACATTTGGGATTTTGCCCTTGCCATGAGGAGTTTTGCTTCTGCTGTTGCTCCTCCTCCTCCTCATATTAATTTATTTTATAACATGCCTTTTTCTCAGTGCAGGGACTCAAGCTGGTTTACAGAGTATTAAAATCAGTACAGATTAAAAACATATAAAAAGATCAGTAAAATACCAGTAAAATATTAATTTAAAAACAATTAGGCAATCAGTAGAGTTAAAGCCATTTAAAATTAGAATTCAGCCTTAGATTGAAAACATTTCACCACCTCTATTCTGTTTCAGTGTAGGATGGAGTGACTAAAATCATGCTGTTTTCACGTGGGTAGAGGTTCTGGGGCATTTGCACATTTGAAAAAGATGGATGAAATGGGCAGCTAAAGAAGAAAAAATAGATGGTGGAAAAACAGGTTGCAGCTTAATAGCAGGGCAACCGCTTAAAAATGTCTGACAACGAATTTATGACTAATTGGAAATTGGCTGTCTATATATCTGTTACAGGGCATTTATGCCAAGAGTATCATTTTCCTTTATCTTCTCTCAAACAACAATTTATGATTGTGAAACCACAGCCATCAACAGCCACACTGAGACCTAAAACTAGTCAAATGATTAGCCCTTATGAGCTTATTTTTCTTTGTAAAATAGCTGTGATGATGGCCCCAGTCCAGGCTGGGACTGAGGCTTAGGGTTTGAGGGCTTTACGCTCTGTCTCTGCCACACTCCTTGCTCAGATCATCTCATGCCACCACAGCTGCTCTCTGCCTTTCTTCTCCCAATTCCATTAGCAGTTTGTGTTTGTTGTTTGGGTTTGTTTTTCTTTTTAATTTCTGGAAAATTTAATAAAATTATTTTTTAAAAAGTGTAAAGGAACTTAACCTTACCTCCAAAATAGGTTCAATATCTTGAATAGCTTCTTTAAGTTCAGACCAAAACCCAGAGTGGGTTGACAGTCCTACAGATATGGGAGCCACCATGAAGGTGGATGTAGCTGCTCCTGCTGCTATAATCTAAGAGGCCACAGCAGGACAAGTTAAAAGTCTGAGATATTGGGGAGTTGGGTCTCCGCCCAAGGAGGCACTGGCACTACACATAATGCTTGCTTGCCATGTCACTTTTGCAAAGAACAATATTTTCCTTCCTGCATATTTAGAAATGATTTTATTTTTTCTGCTAGGGTGATTCCGGTGGTCCATTGGTTACAGATGATTCCAGAGGAATATGGACCCTTGTTGGCATAGTGAGCTGGGGTGCTGAATGTGCTAGGCCAAACAAGCCTGGAGTTTATACACGAGTGACTTATTATCGCGACTGGATCGCAGCCATGACTGGAGTCTGATGTTACCAGAAGGATGAACTTCAGGTGCCTGAGACCCAAGACATTTGGACTATTTATAGATATTTTTTCCAACACATAATTCTGTTGCTCTGATCAGTACTAGCTCCCGAGAAGGCACTGGTGTCTCTGCTGGAGGTGTTCAACATGATTCTTTGCCAAATCAAGTCATATCCTACCAGTCTTGTTTTGTTATCAACATGATCACTGTTTTGTACTAGAAGAGGAATAAGTGAAGACATACAGTTGCAGCCAACAAAAAACTTTTGACTTCTTTCAGATTCCAGTCCTTAAAAAAACTGCACCGTTGAGGCCCTGTTTAAAGGACATGCACCTCCTGCTACCATTGCTGTTTTGATAATGTGGTCAAAGGTAAATTGAAGTGCACCATTTCATTAAAGGAAAATTCTTATACATTCCCTTTCAAGGATGGGGAATATCTCAATTTGTTACCTCTCTCTTTTTTAGACTCACTTTTCTAGTGATGCACATGCCATCCAATACTTTTGGGCTGGAGCAAAGAGCCATCAATAATGGTTCTTCCCAAGTCATGAACTATGGAGACAATGCATAAAGACAGTGAAAGCAGAATCTTTAGTGGTATTCTGTTCTACTTTCCTTCACATTTTCTGTCCTTATACCCAAAAAGAGTCACACAAGTATCTAAGAGACTGCCATTTTTCATGAAGTGTGATGTGTCTGGAAGGTTCAAAGTGGTGTTGTGCTACTGCTGATATACTGTGTAATTGTGTGGCTAGTGGTGTTCCAAGCTTGGTGGTCTTCTTATTTCTCTTATTTGTCTCCTGGTCCCTGGTAAATGCTCTGCTTTTTGGTACAGGCATCTCCTCCTGAAAGGTGTGTGTGTGTGTTTTGGGGGTCTGTGTGTGTTCTGTACCTAACTTGTAAATGGATAGGATGTACAAAGGGCAAACAGTTCTCTTAATGGAAAAAGAATGAAATCATGTTCTCTTCAGCACATGGAAAGAGTCAGAGCCAGGGCCTGCTTCCTGGAAACTTGGACAATCCAGAAGAAAGAAGCAGATTCCTTCCCTTGTCTAGTAAACAACTACTGACCTACCCGGTGGTGCAAGGGCAGCCATACAGCTTTTGGATGCATCTCCACAACCAATTACCTTGTTTCCCCCAAAATAAGAAATACCCATAAAATAAGCCATAGCAGGATTTCTAAGCATTTTCGCAATATAAGCCATACTCTGAAAATAAGACATAGTCACAGGCCCAGTGCGGAACAGAATGGGGCAGGAAGGGAGCGGAAAGAATGGGGCTAATGGTTCTAAAGGAAATGGAGTCGCAAGAAATTCAGAATGGAATTCCGGGTTTGGAAAGTTATGACGATGTTCCAGAAGAAGACTTAACTATATTTTAATAAATGTAGATTGTTGTATCATACTTAATAAAAATAAGACACCCCCTGAAAATAAGCCATGGTGTGTCTTCTTGAGGAAAAATAAATATAAGACAGTGTCTTATTTTTGGGGAAACATGGTAGTAGTCACGGATGGTGCTGAATGTGAGAACCTCCAGCTATCATTGTGGACTCTGGCGTGGAGAAGTATCATCACACCCTAGACCACTGCTGTGGGTACAGTGAAAGAAAGTTACATTCCCACAGAGCAGGTGCTGGATCTCACTCATCTTTTCCACAATTTGATGTGCAATTTATTTTGATGTGTGTCTGGCATTCATATTCCACTAAATTGTTTATTTTCAGTTTTTATAATGACTGAAAAGTGTAGTCGTTTCCTCTCTCCTCCTTTCTTTCTTCTTGTGAATCTCTTTTTGCCTGGAATGTAGAAGATTCAAGAAGGCCGATTCCCTCCATTCTCTGTTCTTTTGTGGTCCATAGTTGCTGCTAGTTTTGAAAATATGTATTTGAAAAACAGAGGGCAAAGGAACAATCCAGCAAAGGTAGTCATGACTATTTTGAATTTAATGATTTTCATTTCACTGCACTGTAACACAGTAATCCTTAACTCATGTTGACTTTAATGGGACTGATTTCTAAGTAATAATACTTGGAACTGCACTGGAAGTCCTTTTGAGTACAGTGGAACCAGAATAGTCTTCTTCAATATATTACACTCCCAAAGTTTTAGGCTACAACTTCCACCATTGCTGAATGTTAGCCATGTTGCCATGAGCTGATCAGAGTTGTAATCCAGTACATTTGAATGGCATTGGGCTAGAGAAGGCATGAACAAGAACATTTTCGCTTGAAAGACTTAAAGCAATTCTTGGTTAAATGAACAATAATGAACAAGCAAATTTTTTGTACATTAGTCTTAAGTCTTAATGCAATTCTTTTTCAGCTACATTTGTAAGGTAAATACTAAAGTTACATTGGCCAGATTGTTCAGGTGCACTACAGTGAATTATGCATTTCTTCTGTTTTCCATTCTGCATAAGTGGTTGCAGGTTCACATAAACAGAAAGGGAGTGGCTAGTTCATGGCAAAATGAACCCACATGGCCCATTTTGTTTGCTTTCAATGGCTGTTTGCTGAAATCTTTTGTCTTGCTTCCTTACTTGCCTCCTATTCTTCAAATCTGATCTAAGAGCCAAGTCTGACTCCTCACATGATGCAACAGAAATAAGGCTGAACAGCTAAACGTAAATCACCTGTTGTGTGAGGCCTGTTAATAATATGTATCTTTGCCATACTTGAAATTCCCATACATTTGGTGAATGTGATAAATATTAATAGACAACATGATTAAATATATATAGTAGCCTGAAGTTAAAGAAGAAAACAAAAAAGTTGCTGTGCTGGATTAATGAAATTGCATCTGTAAGTGAAAACAGGTGCCCCACATCCCAAGAACTCACTGCTGTATCAGTCTATTCCAGATCTGAGGTTAGAATTTATGGCAACACCCTATCTCATTATTACCTAACAAACAATCCATCATCCTTCATGATTTCAATTGCTTGAGCCTGATCAGACTCTGCTCCTCATTACTTTGGGTGTTCTCTTCATAATGGGAACAACTAGAACTGCTGAATGGACTGTTGGAGGGGTTCTCTTGTTGCTGAAATGAAGCAATAATAGACTTCGAGAAGAACTTGATCTAAGAAACAGAAACCAGCCCCAGATACCTCTGGATCATTATGTATGTGTTTACAGGCATACATCTATGGAATCATAGGTTTGCCATCCAACCATACTTCTTTGAAGAACTATGGCCTGATACATAACAGCCAAAATAAAGCTGCTTCGAGTCACTTTTGAGGTATGGTGTTTCAATGATACATGCGTCCTAAGAGTCCAGAAGCCGCATCAAAGTCACGCTCCAGTCCTAAGGACTGGAGTGCAGCTTTGGTGCAGATTCCAGACTCTTAAGATGCATGCAACATTGAAACACCATACCTCCAAAGTGACTCGAAGCAGCTTTATTTTGGCTGTATGTATAGGGCCTAAATGAAGAATAACCACTGTTTTGTACTGTGTCTTTGACTCTCTATCCTAGTTATAAGATACAGACACTTTCCTTGTATATGCTTTCTTTGAACAACAAATTGTTAACTTGGTACTCAGCTGTAATGTATTGCATGGCAAAGAGCATATTGTTTTATTAGTAAAACTTGCATTCAGCCTTCATGTTTAATAACCCACAGTCTTAACCTTGCAGTTGATTACAACCACCAATTCAAGCAAACATCAACAGAAAGTCACAGCAGTTGAGATTTTAAAATTTGAGCATACTTCTCTACCAGCATATGGTCCATAATTTACCACAGTGGTTACCCTAAATATTGCCAAAGTAACATTAATTTTGAACATGAAAAGAAAGCCTGATCCTAGAATGTCCAGAGAAAAGTGAGTGAGAGACCACAGCCAACTTGCTTGGATCTAGGATTAGAGCATGTTGATTTGACAGTTGGACTGGGAGACCATGGTATGTCACCCTGTTCAGACATGGAAACCTACAGGGTGACTTTGGGCGAGTCATACTCTCTCAGCCTAAGTCAGAGGGAATGGCAAAACGCTGAGTAAAGCTTGCTACGAAAACTCGATGATAGGGTCATTTTAAATTGGAGTCAACTTGAAGGCACATCATAACACCAACCATGGTCCAAAACACACTGCAGAAAGAATCCAGTTTGAGACTGCTTTAACTGGCTGTGCTCAATGCTAGGGAATTTGGGGAGCTGTAGTTTTGTGAGTCATTTAGCCTTCACTTTCAGAGAACTCTGGTGCCACAATAAACTACAATTCCAAGGATTCTCTTACCAGTGAACCAGGGCAGTCAAAGTGGTCTCAAATGGGATTGTTTCTGCAGTATGTTTTGGACCTAACTCCTAATATGTCCAGGCTTCAGCCCTGATGTTTCGCTGCAGAAATGTTGATATTTTGATCATTGGTTTGATATTTTTAAAAACTTTTTAGACAATCACATGCTAAGGAACTGATTTATTTAAGTCAGAATTAAGGTGCCATCATTGCAACTAGTAACTTCGCAGATTTTCTGATCAAGTAGATGCATGCTTTTCACTTGGTGCCAAATGAAAAAAGGATTTAAAAAAATGTTCCCCAGAGCTCAGTTTACATAAGATTCCACAGAAAATATGTAACTCTATCTAGTGCAATAAACTGATTATTGCACCTCTCCCTTCTTTCATACCCACCATTGCCTCCTTAAAGAAAGTGCAGTCACTAGCATGACAGATCATTATATCAGCATAGCGACTGAAAAGGAACCTCGTCTAAAAGCCTGTAAACCTAAAGGTGAAATCAGTGCTGCAGATGTTTTATCTTTTATTATAAACTCTTTATCTGGCTCTGTGTTTTGAAGCATGTCCAATAATAAGCTACTACTTGGTAATTAACCACCTCTACCCAGCCATAAAACGAATGACTTCTAGATGAATGGTCCAAATGCACCACTGCAATCTCACCAGGTCATGAAAAGAGACACCATTGGAGGACCTATTTGGGGTGGAGAAACTGTAGGCAGGGTAAGGGTTGAACACTTCTGCTGTTTCCTCAGCCCCAATTGACCTCCAGAACTGGCTTTTCCAGCCAAAAGAATTTAAGATAACCAGGTTTGAGATTCTGTATTAATAGCTATTCCAGAAATACTAGAATACATGTTTATTTATGCTGCCATACTTGGATTGCTCCATTGCTGTATGACAGCTTTTATATCATAGGCTACAATTTATCAACATCTGTTTTATATTTGTCATGTCTGTGTCAATTTCTCAGGGATTCCATCATATCAGAATTGTGGTACCTTAATATGCCCAGAAATTTAGACGTACACACAAAAATCACACCCTCTCTCACTTAAAGGTAAATTGTAATGTAAATTGTAATGTAATGTTCAGTAAAACTAGTTTTGTTGTGAATGAGTATTTTTTCTTCTGTCCTCCACCCTTATGACTCAACCTATAGTGTGCCTTCCTTCAAACTACTATCACCTTAAAATATGTTTTCATGAAGAAGAAAAAACACCCTTAGGGCTTTTCAGATTCCTTGGACATATTTTGGACACATTTCATCTGACAAATTACAATCACTAAATGCAAAACAAAACTGAAAATAATAACCTGTTATTAACAATTACTTCTGATGTCTACCTCAAAGTGAGAATCTGGATCTTTGATGGGAGTCTAAGACAGCTGAAGAATTTCTGTCTTGTTGGGATTATTTTTATTTTTTTCATTCTCATACAGTTCATTGTCAATGTGTCATTGGTTCACTGATGTGCCATTGGCTTCCTCAGATTTAGATGTGCGGGATATACAGAGTTGGCTGTCATCAGTATGAGAGTGACACTGAACCCTAAAATCCCAGATGATCTCACCCACAAATTTCATGTAGATTTTAAATGGCATGAGGACAAGATCTCCCTACCACCAGGGGGTGAAGGAAAGACATCTGCCTCCAACCAAACATGATCATTTCTGCTCCTCACCCTACAAGTCTCCTAAGGTGACCCCCATTTCTACCATTGCCAAAAAAACCATGCCAAATTCTACAAAAGGTGTAGGGCTCAGCCCACCTTCTGTCAAACTACTGCAGCTGCAACCAATGCAGCTGATAGCCACGCAATGGCTACAGCTATTCCTCCCAGGCTGCTAGGCCTGCCAGCTCCCAAAGGGGTTTCCACAACCCAAGCAAGTTCCCCAAAAGTCCATGTAGCACAAACCTGTTGCATGCTGGGAGCCTGCTCTATTACAACCTGAATAATCATCATACTGTGATCTAGGTGCTTTGAATGTATTGCAGCATCTTCACTGAGAAAGTTGTGCAGCTCCTCATAGAAGGTCATGGTGACTGTGCCACTGCCACTACATGAACTGTGATCACAGACTTCCCTGTGATGGTGACTCTTGCTTTTCATCCTGCACTCTTTTGCAGTTCTCTGGTGGCCATAGTTCTGCATCTCACAAGCAACCTTCTCAAAGTTATTGCATGTTTCAGTGGCTTTCCTTCAGCTGCTCTTGGATCTTATCTTGGTAATCAAGTAACTTGTCTTCCTATGAGACAGCTCTCACTCTTTTTCCATGGCTCAAAAGGGCACCTGCCATTGTATAAAGTGAAGCTGTAAGAGTAGGACAAATTTAAATACTGACCTGCAAAGGTGTGTGGTAGTTTGTATAAATACATAAATACAAATACTGAACTAAAGGGGAAAGGCAATACAGACATTGATGCAAACAAAGGAGATAACTGTCTAGGGTGAGAATGATCAGATGTTCACCTGGACTAGCTAACTACCCACCAACATGGCCACAACCTACAACCCTCCACTATTTCACCCTGATTCTGATTCAGGGAGCAAGCCATATGTTTCCAAAACCCAATTCTTTCCAAAAACAAGGGAGTAAAAACTGTTTTGTTTTTTAATTTAAAAAATCATATTAGTCTAGAAGATGTGCTTTCACTTTGAAACTGGATGAAAGTAATGTGTTTCAACAGGACTGGGTTCAAGTAAGGCCAAATTAATTCAGCCTGAGTATATGGGCATACTCAAACATTGACCAGAATCGAAACTGCAGTCAAGAAATAAGAAGGAGGCTAGGAATGGGAAGGGCAGCTGTGAAAGAATTGGAAAAGATATTTGTGAAGCATCCCCAGATACCCTACAACACATTGTCTTTCTTTGCCCATTGTATCAAAAACCGAGAAAGAAATTGATAAAGAAACTGATGGAAATGAATTACTGTGTAATGGATATAACTCTAGTGCATTTCTTGGAGGATTGTAATGAGCAGATTACATGATTGATGGCAAATTTTCTAATGGAGGCAACAAAAATTTGGTACAATTTGAATAGCTGTAGTCCATAGAATAACTTGTATAAGGAAAGAATTTTAAAGCATCTATGTAAATAATTTTAGTTATAATTTTAATTGTGTATTATATTTTGAGATGCCTAATAAAGATTATGGTATGGTATGGTATGGATACTGAAGAGCAAAGATATACAACCAAAGAAGGATTTGAGTTGTCAACTCTGCTCCAATTTCAGAATTATAAATATTACTCTTAGTTCTCTCAAAAGAGAAATTACTGTTAAAATGGTACCAAGGCTAAAACATAGTCTTGTTTTAGACATGCAACAAGAAATGCAACAATTAATATGTTAAATTTGCATAACTCAAATGAAACACAGTAATTTGCATAATTGTAATAATTGCCATGATATGAAAATCAGATGGCCAAAGTTGAGGGGATACATACAATGTATATTGATCTAGTCTTCTGAATGTATGTAACATATATTCCAGATGTCTCAATTTGACATGAACAGTCTTGGTTAATCCTGTCGCCCCACTCATTGAGCTGCTTTTAAAATGTCACAGTTTATCTCTCCTCCTCCCACTTTCTCCCTTTGCCCAGAACTTGCTTGAGTTGCTGCAAACAGAGTTCAAAGTGTTAGGAAGTCTCTAATTAGGGGAATTTCTTAATTTAGCTCAGTTTGGCAAGAGGGAGGGTTAACAACACCCTAGCAAGACTGTGTCCCTTGATGTATACCAAAAGGCGAAATAATCCCTTAAGAGATGACGCTGAGACAGGCTTCTCCAATTAAAGTCCAAACATTTATTAAAGGAGAAACAAACATAAAGCAAAGGGCACACACACACACACACACACACACACACACACACAGTGGCGGGTTACAGACTGCCGGAAAGCGGTGGTCTGCTGCCACCGCTGGTTGCACCGTCCGGGAACCGCAGCAGCCAAACAGCGTGGTTCCTGGACGCTGCAAAGAAGGAGCATGAAAATCATGCTCCTTCTTGCACCCCGGAAGAGATGCTGCAAATGCCGAAGCGTGCACTCGTGGGTCATTTCTGGGGTGCGACGCGTGGATGCAACGCGTCCACTACATCAAGATGGCGGCGGCCGTGTGGAATGGCCGCCGCCATTTTGTATGAACTGGGTCCATATTAGGGTTGGGGCGTCAGGAAGTGACGCCCCTTTCTAACCCTAATAAGGACCCAGTCTGTATTTTCAGGCCCGTCTGTAATGGGCCACACGCACACACATTTGGTGCTCAATGAAAGTAAAGGAGGGAAATGTGGGAATAGATTGAGATAGGCAGTACTATGGGCGATACTCACTTCCGAAGGCTTCTCATGTAGATGTGGATGATGGAGGAGACACGGCCGCCAGAACGTGAGGGGAAATGGCCGAGGGAGCTAAAATCAGAGTCCAGCATGACATGCAGCCAAGTTGTATTTTGGAAACAGCACATGCAAGTGAACAAATCTAGGAGTTCTTATAGGCAAAATCTAGCCTCTAGCAATGAGCTTAATGGTTTGGCTGAAGTCTAGACAAAGGGTTTTAATTGCCTGGGCTTTGTTAAGCTGAGGTGGGAGTAAATATTCTTGGAGGTCCACATGGGAAGTGGAGTGGGATGGACAGAAAGAAATTGGAACTTTATGCATGAGAGAGTGACAACTGGAGACCCCTGAGATAATAGTACTGAATTTAGTTTTATCTGTGAACAATTGTAAAGAAGTTCAACGTTTGAGACATCCAGTCACTATAATTCTAAGGTGTCTATTGCATCTGGCTGCAGTGGCATTCCTAGAGGCAAGTGAGGGTACAGGGTGCATTGGATGACACCCTAAGGAGGGGTGACACCACTAAACCTCAAACATCTGTGTTTTGGCAGAAATGGGCTGTGGTATTTACCTGTGCCCCTTTAAAATGCTGAAGAGATGTTGTAAGTGGGGTGAGGCTAGGTGGAGGGAGAAAGGAGAGTCTCTGGTTGTTGTTGTTTTTACATTCATTTAAAAAAAAATATTCTTTCTAAATTTTATTTAAAAATATCACGTTTTACAAAATTTTTACTTTAACCACATGAAACTATGTATACGTAAATACATTTATAGTAAATACATTTATAGTTATATTATATTCAGTGATATATGGGAAGCATGATTAATGAGCAGCATTGGTACAAAAAGACATTACTAAGGATTGTGTATGGTGTGGTATGAGAAGGAGGCTAATGGGGGGTGACACCAACCCTAGTGACACCACTGCCTGGCTGTGATGGTGGTAGTTATTATTCCATACCAACCCGAAGTTGATTTAACAAGCCTGTAAACAGCACATCTCTGGTCTGGAAAGTAACTCTTTCAAATTCCCTATTTGTAGAGGCACTAGACAGGGATGTCCATTGTCTCTGTTATTATTTTTATGTGTTATTGAAACTTTAATTAGAAATTTAAGAAATGATAGAGAAGTTAAAGGAATTAAGATTAAGAAAAAAGAATTTAAAATAAGGGCATTTGCTGATGATCTGGCTGCAACTTTAGAAGACCCTTCAGAAGATCTGGAGAAATTCAATCTAGTGGAATCTGGGAAAGTTTTAGGTTTAATGGTAAATAAAGAAAAGACAACAGTGATAATAGAAAATATGACTAAAATCAAAGAAAAAAAATTGTCTGAGCTATAATTGTCTCTTTTACTACTGTCAACTTGCCCCATGGATAATAATCCTAATCTACAAGGCTGATGAGATAATAGACATGATCCCCCCCCCCCCAAATCCTCTGAAGTGCACTCTAAATGCTAAGAGTTCAGAGTAAATCAAATAGTAAATAAATGTTAAGGTAAACATTCCTGTCCTATATTCATGTCATTTAATTTCCCTCTTGATATGTTTTGAACAATATGTGCTGTAAGGACTTCTCACAATAGTGTTTCCGGTAAGGGGTATCATTATCTCCACCTTTGTTATCTTCCATCAGCCCAGTCAAATGCTGCTTTGGCAGTCATGTCTATACTGTGAGATACAAATTTTGTGCATTTGTGGTGTAAGATTGGGTTGGGGAATCTTGCAGAAATCCAGTTTGACTTGTATTCAGCATTTTAGTGGGATGTGTTCTTAACCTCAATGTAAAAGATTCTAGCTCCTCTTTTTATTACCCTTGCCAATTATGGAAATGGATCTTTATGAGGAAAAGCATACATATGTTTTTCAGGGGCTTGGGATCATTGTGAAAATACTGCACAGTGGGAAGTCTTTCGTTTTTGTTTAACCAAAAATGTTTCTGGGAATGCTGCTGCCAAATGATGCCTTGTCAGTTCCATTAGGCCATTCTGTTAGAAGGAGATACTTTGAAATCTTCTGCCTTTAATATGATAAACTACCATGATCCCAACCTGCAAACATAAGAACAACAAAATAGACAACATTTTGGCCCTGCTCCTAAATTCCCGGGCTACATGCTTTGCAATAGAACCATCACAAACAGATCTCTGCTTTTGTGGCACACCATATCAGACTTTTTGTGACCTAAAATATGCCACGCTCTCAAGCTATATCCAAAATTTGCCTGGAAGCTACATGCTCCCATAAAATTTCTGTCTCTTTACCAGTTACATTTGAGTGGGAGATTGTGCTATTGCCATGAATGGGGAGCCTGCAAACAGATTTGTATCTACAGGGGAGGGAGGTTGGTATTGCTGCCCCCCCCCAAGATTTTGCCCCTCCCTAAGAAATTGTCCTTCAGTCCCCAAATTTCTAGCATTGCAGTAACCTAAAATTTCATTTGAGCACTCAGAAAAATAATTTAGGCATCCAGAGAAAACAAGCAGGCAAAATTGCCATAAGAATACAAACACAACAAATAAAGGAGTTCTAGATGTGAGAATTTTTCAGTTTCTAACTCTGAAATGCTAAAAATTTGAAGACTGAAGATAAATTTTATTTGATGGGGTGTATCTCATTTTGCCTCCCTCCCCACCATCACACCCCTGCCAAGTATGCCCCAAAAGCATACATTTGCAGATCATTGATGGAGAAAGGCTATGGTAATGCTAGCACTATGGTGCCCGTTTGGCTACACCAGCACTTTGCCTTCCAGTTAGCACCTGCAAAACTTTCTATAGGACTTTACTGCCCTCAAGTGACACTGATGTGTTCAGTACATAAATAGAAGAAGGAATGGGGCAGGGGGAGAGAAAGAATTATAGCAGCACCTTTAAGGACTGAGTAGCAATGCCCCTCTACACTAGACAAACATGACATTCTCTAAACAAGAGTTAATGGACACAAAGCTGACATTAGAAATGGCAATACCCAAAAACCAGTTGAACAAACTCTATTTAAATTCCTTCTTTTGCACATTTAGTAAAACTGCAGGACATCATCTTTCTTTGCATCTGATTACCCCTTTTCTCTATTTGCTTAGAGTTAATGTAAAAAAAAATGTGGAAATGGTATGTGTATTCCCTGATCTTGACACAGAATGATGTTAATGGGGCAAAATATACTGCCCCAAAAGGGCGGGATGGAAGTGGCTATTTTTCCTTTGGAGGGACAGCCAAACTGTGTGGCGTCCCTCTGCCCCAAAAAGAACCTGGAAAAAATGGGTTCTTCTTGGGATGCCGCATGGATGGCATGAGTGCACCACTGGCGCACTCATGATGTAAGCGACGTGCAGCGACATCTATACGCTGTGCATTGCTTACGGCACAATGGCAGTCCCTGTATGAATGGGAGAGTGCTATTATGCTGCCGCTGTGACATGCTAGAGTTAGGGACCATGCAGTTGGTGCGCAGTCCCTAACCCTAGATTCGCCACCAGGACACCACTTCCTGGCCTATATGTACTGGTATCACAAAAAAGTACAATTTTTTGGAGGGGAAAGTCCACCCCAATTCTTGCAATCATAGATATAGGTATTCCTCAGTTAGAAGTAAATGTGTTCCTGTACATTACCTCTTCATCAGAGAGTTTTGTACCAAAGGCAGCAATAACAAGGAAATAATAGGGATAGGTTCCTTCACCACAAAAAGAAAAAAGAAACAGATTTAGCAAACCTTTTAAAATAAAAAACTAACAATATGCACCGGTGAAATGAAACAATCAGGTTAGGTGAGTTTTGTATAAGTAAACAAACACATTTAAACCTTCTAGACATGGTTTGAAGGCTTCTTCTGAAAGATATCCAGGGCTGACATATTCATTCACCAGCCTCCACTTTTCATATGATTTTTGATTTGTTGGCCAGACTTACAAAACTATGTTTTTTAAAACAAACAAACAAACAAAAAACAAACAAACATGCAGGGAGTAGCTGATGATGCAGGTTAAACTGCTTCCCCCACTTTCTCTCTGTTTTTCAGACTGAGGAGCTTGTCACATGAACTTTAAAACCATCTCCAGAGCCTCCCAGGCTGGAACCAGGATGCAGGATGGAGGCATGGATTAGCGCATGCTAAATCACTGCCTAATCACCGCCTGCCATCAGCCTGGGTACAAGCTGCGTTCTGCCAGCACCTTTTAGAAGCCTGAAAGCTTCCGACTTCAAAAAAAGTGCTGGCGGAGTGTGGCTGGGACCCGGTTTGGACCTGGGTTGATGGCAGGTGGCGATTAGGCAGCGATTTAGCATGTGATAATCCCTGCTTCCATCCCGCATCCTGGTTCCAGCCCAGGAGGCTGGAGCCGGTTTTAAAGTTCATGCAATAAAGTAAGGATATAAAGGATTCTGGAGGTGCCTTATGTTTACCTTGCCTATTGTAAGCAAGCACACACATCCACAGTAGGATCAGATAAAGCAGAATCCCACTTTTCCCAGCTCAAGCTTTACTTCATCATTTACTACAGATACTCAGCTGCAACCTGGCAACACTTCTCCAGCCCTCTTCCCAATGCCAGTGCTGCTGCTGACAAACTTCCTGCTAGACAAAACGCAAGGTAAAGAGTAGGCAGGCATAAAAGACTGTAAAACAAATGTCTTTGTCAGAGGCTTTGTTAAATGAAATCTGCCTGTACTTTTCAGTAGAAATTAAGTTCCATGTTACAGCCTATATATGTTGGTTGTGTGGATAATTGCAGAGGGCACTAACCATATCCAAACATGCTGGAAGTCAATAGAGTACTAAGACTTAGGCCTTGTCTGCACTGCAAAAATAATCCAGATTGGCACCACTTTAATGGCTCAATGCTATGGAATTCTAGGATCTGTAGTTGTGTGTGTGTGTGTGTGTGTGTGTGTGTGTTTAAAGATATTTAGCCTTCTTTGTCAGAGAGATCTGGTGCCCTCACCAAACTACAAATCCTAGAATTCCATAGCATTGAGCCATGGCAGTTAAAGTGGTGTTAAACTGAATTATTTCTGTAGTGCAGATGCAGTCCATGAATGGAAATATTTGTTGAGATTTCTGCTCACTGAGCAATCTTGGGGAAATCCCTCATTCTTGTATTGCTCTGGGGGCCTTAACTCACAGTGCCATATCCAAAAAATTACATCCAAAACTCCCAAATCCAGTCCCAGGCTGGGAACAACTACTCTGCAATCCTGGCATGGAAAGCTGCTTCCAGTCAGCATAGATATTACTAGGATAAATTATAGAGCCCTCCAAATGTTATTTGACTGAAGCTCTTAGTGCTCCTCATATCTCTCTCTCTCTCTCTCTCTCTCTCTCTCTCTCTCTCTATATATATATATATATATATATATATATATATCCTACATTGCATCTCAGGATGTCAGGGAAATGTACAATAAAATGAATGTGATCAGTTGAAAACAATTTAAAAGAACAAAAATAATTTTAAAACTATAAGCATATTAAACCATTTGACATATACATCAGAACAGTTTAAAAACAGTTAAAAGAATTTAAACCCACTTGCGTATTCCAGTTTGGACAAAATGATATATCAAGCAAAAAAGAGTGCGAGACAAAGAATCTTGGATATTGAGGCTCAAAAGGATATAGCCACACTTGGTAAGGTAAACAACCTAAAATGGCTGAGCCGATATAAAAAGACCTTTCAAATAGCTACTGTAACTATTTAACAATACACATGTTGAAACACCTTAGGGAAGCATTTACTCGAGCTAGATTTGATCAGCTTGATACTATGGTAAGATATGGAAGACTGAATGGTATCCCTTATAATGAGCAAATCTGTATTTGTGGAGAGCATGAAATTGAGGATATAACACATAGACTATTTAAGTGCAAATTGTTTCACCAGGCGAGAGGTTTGTCTCTTGGACCCTATATTAAGCAAACAATGCATTGGGATATCCATATTAGATCAATGTATTTTAAAAATATCTCTCATGACGGCTCGTTATTTAAGTAAAACAATTCATCTGAGATCTTCATTTGTGGGGCTCATTGGAATAAATTGTAAGGGTGATGAAGAAATATGATGTATAAGTTTACCTCCACTACACCTATTTAATGTATTATTATTTATTGTATTTATATTTTTACTTATTCATCTTTATGTTCTTTTTATTTAACCTTTTATACAAAGTTCTTTTACACAGATTATACAAATTTTGTCATTTTTGTTGTATTTTGAGATGGCAACAGGCTAATCAATAAACGTTGTTGTTGTCAGGTTGCAGATATATCATGAGAGCAAGTGAACAGCCATGTTTTTACTTGGCATGAGAATGGCAGCAGCACTGATGCCAGTTGGGCTTCTAAGGGAAGGGTATTAGCTGGGGCTGATTGGAACTGCACTGCAGTCCATCATCATCTGGAGGGCCACATTTTACTCTCCCAGAGCAAGACTGACCACTTGTTTGCTTGCTATGAAGCCACTTGCCATGTTCTTTAAAGCCAATGTGCCGCTGTGATTTGAGTGCTGGACTAGGACTTCAGGAGACCAGGGTTTGAATCCCTGCTTGACAATGGAAACCCACTGGGCGACACTGGGCAAGTCACACCCTCTCAGCCTCAGGGGAAAGCGATGGCAAACCTGCTCTGAACAAATCTTGCCACGAGAACTCCATGATAGGCTTGCCTTAGGGTCAAAGTTGACATGAACACAGTAACAAATATTCTCAAATAAAGGTAGCAGAGACTGGTTACATATGACAATTTGAGCATCTCTGATGAACCCACAGTGGGGAAAAAGAGGTCTACAACTGTGAAGCCTTGGTTGGTACCAAACTATAAAAGGTTCAGACTCAGCAGAAGAATAAGGAGAACATGATGGCCATCCCTAATTCTCAGATAAAACCTGTCTATTTCTTTAAGAAGGTGATAAATGGAGGTTGCTCCTTCTCCCTCTTGGCAAAAAGGTTTGATGCTTTAAAAAAGGAAAGGCTTTTATCTAATGGGAAATTATTGTTTTCCTTGAATAAAAGAGAGGAAAATATGTCTCATTCCTCCCCTGGAATCACAGTCCTACCCGAAGCTTTATCAGAGAGACTTGTTGAACTTGTTTGATAAACCATGTCAGTGATTCCTTTTATTTTTGCATATCTTCATACAGAACCTCTAATCTATTCCCAGTGACACACAACTGATTGTTAGCCACTAGAACATTACGGGAACTGAATTGAGAAGCCCTCTGCCTCCCTTGCACTTGTCATAAAGAGGTGTAAATTCCATTCAAAGTTTATTAGTGCAGAGGCTGGTTTGCTCAGCATGGAACAGTCTCTTTCAAAGACTTCCCCAGAATGGATTCACATGACTTGGAAATTCCCTTTCTTGCTAAGAACTCTGTTAGTACTATGGAGCAGCATTGTAGCATGGTTCAGATGGGGTACCTATTTTAAAGGGTAAGTCCACATTCTTAAAAGATTTTAAGGATGGATATAGAGCTTAACCATTGACATAGGATGCTTCCAGCCAGAGGGTTCCTGCTGCTCACAATTAAAAGACATTGTGCGCTTATTCCTTCTTTTCTTTTTCCTTAAGATTTTGGCTGGTAACAGAAAAGGCAGAGGAAACAAAGCAAAAATATGGGAAGGCTGCCATTATAAGGTGTCATCTGGACTTCTTGTAAACTTCCTTGAATGAGGGAGTGCTACTGCATCCTTGAAACTTGTTTGGAAGGTCCCATAGTCAACTGAGTGAGTGACTATGGTATCACCATGGTTTGATCACTTAAACTTTCCAGAGGGACCATACCATCCATTTGCAATCATTTTGTGTCTCTAGTGCTTCTTTCATCTGTCTTCTGACTTTTTGGAGATGGGCAGAAGAGTAGGGAATTCTCTACAGGTAAAGATGCACTCAGTACTTGGTTTCCCACATCTTAAAAGTTCGCTGATGTAGGCAAAACTCTTGGAATTTTTTCAATTAAAAACTGACCTTCCATTTTATTAAGCAAAAAGCAGCATCTTATGTTCTTCATTAGTAAAGCATCTTACTTTATGCATTCTACTTTGCATTACTTTAAAAAAATGTAAAAATGCAAAATGTTTCTAAATTGCTTCAAATGACTGTGTCTGTCTGTGTTTGTGTATCCTTCAAATCACCTGTCAACTTATGAAGATCCTATTACTTTCATAGAGTTTCCTTAGGTAAGGAATACAGTACTCGGAGATGGTTTTGCTAGATCCTTTCTCTGAAATATACCCTTTTTGTTGTTGTCAACCACCCTAGAATGTACAGCACTTGATATTCATTGGTGGCCCCCCATCCAGGTACTAACCAGGGCTGACACTATTTTGCTTCCAAGATCAGATGCAAAAACCTGGTGAATTTATGGTAATGCTAAGTAGGATTTTTTAATTTTTAATTTAATTTAATTTAATTTATATCATGCCATAATTTGGGACCTGAAGTGGCTTTCATTGTATATTAAATTAGCTAAAACAATCTGAATACATAGCATTAAAGAACAATCTACAGTACTTAATAAACATTTAGAAGAGCTATTACAAAATATAACCAGGGAAATGTACTAGTATTAATTTTAAAATGTGAAACACTGAATAGGATTACCCTTTGCTATCCTCCAGACTAACTTGTAACATGTTTTGTTGTTGTGTGCTTTCAAGTCATTTCTAACTTATGGTGACCATAAGGTGAACCTATCACTGGGTTGTCTTGGCAAGATTTGGTTACAGGGGGTTTGACTGTGCCTTCTTCTGAGGCTGAAAGATTATTTTGGATCATCAACCTTTTAGCAGCATTCTTTTCCCAGTCTATCTTTATAATCCAAAAGAAAGGTTGAACACGTCTTTAAAACATTTCATCAGTAGTGACAGGCAATCATGCTTAAAATAATAAACATTTAACACTGAATAAATATTAGGCATTTTTTAAAAAAAGGATTGCTTAGAGTCTCCCCTCTCTGCAGCATGTCATGGGTTAGCATACAAAATAATATTACAGGGTCATATTACACTTTCAGATATTGGAGAAGAAATCTCTGCTAATTGCACAAGCTGTTGTTGTTCAGATGGCATCAGGCATCAAGATTAAATTGCAATAAGGTTGTAGTTTGGGAGTATGTGGTGGTTTTTGATAATGCTTCATAAGACTGTAATAAAATAGCAATGTGAACAAACATCAGTCATCCTACCCACGTCCTGAGATCAGTATGCATCTGCCTTTGTTTTGAGATCTTCTGAGGAAGCCTTTCTTGTTGTCCCACCAACCTCACAGTTAAATCTGGTGGGAACATGGGAGAGGGCCTTCTTAGTCACTGCTCCCATGCTTTTTCTGCTGAGGCTAGATTGGCACCCTCCTTCCTGTCCTTTTATGGGCAGCTGAAGACCTTTTTGTTTTGGCACACCTTTGAGGGCTAAATGCTCAGGGAGAAATAGACTTCAATATACTGTGTTGTTTATATTTGTTGTTCTTTTAAATGCTGTCTTTTCAACTGCTTTTTGTTTTATTGATAATTTCATTATATTTTAACTTTTGTACAATGTAATTTTTTAGCTGTTTCTGATTTAATTCTTGTAAGCCACCTTAAATCCCAGACTGGATAAAAGGTGGGATATAAATAAATATAATCACATCATCAAGTTTGTGTTTTTGTCAGACATAATGAGGGCAGAATTAAACTTGAAAAGCAATTTGCAATTGCTATCTAAAACAGTATCTGGTTCTTGCCCTATCTATCCCACCTGACTTCTCCACAAAGTACAGGGCACCCTTGCCTTACATGGGGGATCTGTTCCAGACCCCTCTGCATAAGGCAAATAGCATGTATGCTTGAGCTCAATTGAAAATAATGGGGCTTGTGCATGACATGTGGTGCAGCGCATGCACCACGACCACACACACCATTGAAACTTCTGTTGTGCAGCTTTCCGCATAAGCTGAAAGCCTCATAAAAGGCACCCACGTATGATGCGGGCGCACTGCATTGGACACCCTTGCTGGTGAAAGGGTCTGGCTGGTGGTAGCTGCTCCCTTTAAAAGAGCCTTAATTTGCGTTTTCATTATAGTTTTTTGTGGGTTTTTTCGGGCTATGTGGCCATGTTTTAGGAGAGTTTATTCCTGATGTTTCGTCAATATCTGTGGCTGGCCTCTTTCTCTGAAGATGCCAGCCACAGATGCTGGTGAAACGTCAGGAATAAACTCTTCTAGAACATGGCCACATAGCCTGAAAAAACCTACAAAAAACTATGGATGCCTTCGACTTCACATTGTTTTCATAATGTTTTCAGATTGTTTTGGTTCTCATGTTGCTACCTGTGGACCCTGTCCACACCCACATTATTCATAATAAGTAGTGTATTTCATTTCATTCGATCAATAAATAATTTCTAAAGTGAAAATATGACGAAACAAGGGTGCTGGAGGAGCTAAACATCACAGCAAAATTCAACAGCTAATAAAAAATCCAGAAAGGTCTTGTGATGTTTTTATTAACAAACTATCCATAATTTGAATTGGCATGTCAGCCTGCCCTACAGGGTTGCAGATTTTCTTCTGATGATCTTGATTATTTATTGGAAGCTTATTCACCTCTTTCCTTGGCCTCCTCCCTTTACCACCTTCTCCAGCGTCAACCACAACTTTGGCAAAACCCTATCTCTTCAGCAGTTCTGCATAACGATTGCTCTTTGTATTGCAAAACTAGTGTGGACAGCTTCTGCCTTTCGTGATGTGGTTGAAATACATAGCCAGTGTTGGATGAGGATAGGTGTCACAATTGGATAACACCTTGAGGGCCACATGTTACATTTCCCTGGTTTAAATCAAAAATATCAAACTGTGGGCCAAGCATTGACTTTCTTGCAGTGGACTGATAGAGCTTTGGGTGGGGGAAGCTGGTACAAATTACTGGAACCTGGCAGTCCAGAAGGGGTCCTAAGCCCTGAGTATATTAAATATACTATTGTCATTGGGGAAGAAAAGCTCCAAGCCCCATGTTTTTTGATCTAAAGAAAACAGGGAGAGATGGTGCCAGATGTGTTCATAACAGGCCTTAGCCCAAGCATTTTGATGTGCAGCAAATGGACTCTAATTACAGACTGTGGGAATCCACACTTAGCAGGCATAGCTGGTACCAGCCGTGCCTGCTCTAAATTCTATAGGCACAGGTGACTGGGGTTAATAACATGTGTTGTTAACTGCTGTCAAGTCAACTTCAACATATAGTGACTTATGAACGAAAGCCTTCTAAGTCCCATATCATCAGCCCAGGTCTTGCAGACTCAGAACCATGGCTCCTTTATTAAGCCTATCCATCTGGAATGTGATCTTCCTCTTCCCCTACTGCTTCTACCCTATTAAACATCATTGTCTTTTTAGTGAGTCATGTCTTCTCATGATACAGCCAAAGTACAACAGTCTCAATTTAGCCATCTTGGCTTCTAGGGAGAGTTCAAGTTTTATTTGTCTAGGACCTATTTATTGGGATTTTATTTTTTAGCAATCCATGGGATCTGCAGAACTCTTTTCCAGGACCACATTTCAAAATGAGTTGATTCTCTTCCTGTCTACTTTCTTCACTGTCCAGCTTTCACAGCCATGCATAGAAATAAGAAACACAATGGCATGGACAATGCTACCTTTAGTATTCAGTTATTTATCTTGATTTTTACGGATCTTGTCTAGTTCCATCATAGCTGCCCATCCAAGTCAGAATCCTAATCTTCTATTTTTTTACTTCAGTCTCATATGCCATAACATATGAGGCAGGCCTATATAAAGCCTACACCAAATCTCATGGGAGGAGGGCCTTTGCAAGAATTTTGGGCTCCTGCAAATTCTCTAAGGGTTCAAACAGACAAGCCAAAATAAAGCTGCTTCGGGTCACTTTGGAGGTATGCTGTTTTAATGGCCTTAGAGGCCAGAAGCCACACCAAAGACACTCTCCAGTCCGAAGGACTAGAGCGCAACTTTGGCGTAGCATCTGGCCTCTTAAAATGTGTGTGTCATTTAAACAGCATACCTCCAAAGTGACCTAAAGAAGCTTTATTTTGGCCTGTCTGTTCAGGCCCTAAATCGGGAGCCTAGAGCTCTCTTGAGATTTGAGGCAACCTTTATGTAGGCATGTCTCAAGTACACTGTCCAGTCTTTCTCTAGCATGGCAACAGAGGGGGTTACCTGTATTGCTGTTTTAAGAATCAGACAACCCTAACTGTAATCCCCCACCCATTTTTAACCTAGGCCTGAATGTGATATTGGCAGCCCTCTGGACTG
The DNA here is from genome assembly GCA_023333645.1 of Sceloporus occidentalis. Taxonomy (NCBI): domain Eukaryota; kingdom Metazoa; phylum Chordata; class Lepidosauria; order Squamata; family Phrynosomatidae; genus Sceloporus; species Sceloporus occidentalis. Next base: position 20,490,089 of record JALMGF010000007.1, read on the forward strand.
AACCAGTATGACATGGAGGGGATACTGAGATTAGATTTCCCCAAACCTTTTTGAGCATCAGTTATCACTTACTCTGATACTGTGCAGTGAACAAGGACTCTTCTGCATAAGCTCTGATTTTGCAGCAGTCATGCTAGTAAATATAAAGTGGGAATATACCATGTGCAAGGCAGCCATCACTTCACTTCTCGCTTGTGTGACCAGGGCTACTGCCTCCATCACATTGTCCTTTCCCTTATCCCACCTCCCTGTCTATACCCTACCCAGCATGTTTTGCTCTGCTGCTGTGATTGAAGTCTTAGAAAGAAAGAAAAGAAATAGAAAAAAATATAAAAAATCAAGGTGTTTTGGAATAGCAGGGGGGAGAGAGGACAGGGGGAGGAGGGGACACTGACACCACACAACTGGCAATTACGCAACTGCCCCAGAAGTGACACTTCACACCTGGGGACTTGTGCTGTTGCCAGGTCATTCACGTATTTCTTCAGTCAATGAAAAGAGATGGGTTGGGGACAGGACAGCTATTGGTCAGAGTGTCATCATGCACTAAGTATCACCAAAGCCACTTCTTTCCTGGGGTAATCACAGTTTAAAAGCCACATGTAGCAATGTCCCAAGTTTGAAATATCACTGCATGAGAACACAGAAGGCTTGTGTTATTTCCATTGCAAGGAATCCCAGCACTTTTGACGAAGGTGATTTGTTTATAAATTCCTCTTACTGTTTCTGCTATCAATAAACTGTGTCTTGCTATGAAATCCAAAAAGGAAGACTGCTGCTGTTTGCCATTTTTTCCTCCTCCATTTTTCAATATCTTGTTCAGTTAGTCCTTCAGGGGCTCCTGGTCAAACAAAGATGTTTCTGCTGATGAAGATGGACTTCCAGCTAGCACATGGGGTACATCAGAGTTCTCAAGGTTGTATATTGAATATGGCCTAAATGTTACACACTCATTCTGCATAGTGTCTATGATGGTGTTCATTGCAAGATGCACAAGATTACCGCACAATCTTTATGCAACTGGTATCACCCCTTCTTAGGTTTTCACCTGGTGTGACCCACAAACCAACCCCCCCCCCCCCCGGTGACACCCCTAGTGCAATTCCTTCATCTTTGCAATTGTCTAAAAAGAGTTTACCAGTAAATGATCAACTGTGACTAAGTTATCCCTGTTCAAAAAAAAGTTGGCAAAACAGTTGGAGCCGGCCCCATACATTCTGAGCCATAAAGTCTACCTGGGCCTCCAGTGACAAAGAATCTAGAAGTGCTCCCAAGCTATGCACCTGTTTCTTCAAGGGGAATGCAACTCCATCTAGGGCAGGCCACTTACACAGTTCCTAGATCTGAGAACCACCAGTTCACAGAGTTATCAGGATTCAGTTTTAGTTCATTGGCCCACATCCAGCCTATTACTGTATCCATGCACTGGTCTAGCACATCTTGCACATCTTGAGCTGACTCTGATGATAAAGAGAAATATTACTGAATGTCATCAGCATACTCATGGCACCCAACCTTCAAACACCTAATTACCTAACCCAGTGGCTTCATATAGACATTAAAGAGTATGGGGTACAGGGTGAGACCCTGTACCAGCTTTCAGCTTAATAGTTTTAGGGATGAGCAGGAATCTCTGAATGTCCCTCTCTGGAACCTGCCCTGTAAATAGGAATGAAACCACCATAATCCAGTGCCTCCTACTCTCATTCCGTTGAGCCGGTCCAGTAAGATACCAAGATATGAGAGCAAGTCTGCACTATTTCTACAAGTATGCCACATCATTTACATTTTGGTTCCATTTTCTTATACTGGTGTTACCACACACCCAAATGTTGCCTAGCAATTCCACGTAGATGTTGAACAGCATGTTGTTGTCTCAGGTCCCAAGATTACTTCCTATCGTTATTTTAAAGTCAATGGAACAAGTCTGTGAGGATCACTGCAATCCCACTGAGGGTGAAGTGGGATTGCAGTGCAAGAGACCTTTCATTAGCAGAATGAAATAGGCTATCACTATTTTGAATGGGCAGTTCAGTTAAATGGGAGACTGCACATTTTGTCAGTTCTGGCATTGCCAGTTTGATCAGCTGGAGGTGAGGTCAGCCAAGGGAAATGTGTCACAGCACAGTTGGAAGTGGACCCAGACAGTTTATAGGCCCAAATCTTTCCTCTCTCATGAGTGACATTTGGTCTATCCACCTGCCTCTAGGTCAGTATAGTCTTTTCCTGGCTGCATTTAAAGCCTGGATAGGAATTTCCCTTTTCCCACAGTTTTTTAGGGCACTTGGGATATTGTCATCAGAAGGTGCCTTTAAATAGGCAGTTGCCTGGCATATAGGAGCAGGACAAAGATTAGGAGTGAGCCCCTGTAGGCACCATTTGGTTGAAGAGGAGGTCTCCAGAATTATTCTTTTGATTTCAAAAGTTCAGGTCCTGAGGATGGAGACTAATCTTAGGGTTTGCCTGAGGCACATCCCCTCCTTTAGTTGTAAGATTAGGGAAGAGTGTTCATCAAAAGAAACCACCATTAAAGTGGGACAATTTTCACCAGGAAGGCAGTGGCAAAAGTGGAAGAAAGGCTAGAAGGATTTGGACACAAAAGAGATTTTGATGGGGGAGTAAAACTTTTAATGCATGAATGCATTTTAATTAAAAATTACATTGTGAAGTGTTCGGAAAAGCAAATCAATTTAAAATACATTATTTCCCACATACAAAATAATCATGTAAACTAAATAATAACGATAAGGAACTAAACGCATGTTGCACAAATCATCCTACTGTAATGATTTGAACTCTTAGGAGATTATCGCACTGCGTTCTGAGAACGTTCTCATCACGTGATGAGAACGGAACGCATTTGAGTATACCGCACGTATGTGTTCCAATCGGGTTCTCAGAACGTTTAAATGTGTTCCAAATGTGTTCCAGGAGGGTACAGATATGAATGTGTTCCCAGAGAGCTGAAACGTGATGAGAACGTTCCAACAGAGGTGTGTGCGGTATTCTTATCTGTTCTCAAATCCGTTCTCTCATTCCTCCGTCTCCTGATTGGCTGAAAGAATGACAGGCAAGGAGGGAGGCAGGCAGGCGAGCGACTGCAGTGAGGGAAGGTGTGTGTGTGTGAGGGGGGAAAGGAGGAGGGAGGGAAGGGAGGAAAGTTGGGACAAGTGAGAGAAGAGGAAAGAAGGGAAAGAGAGAGAAAGAGAGAGGGAAACAGGGGGGCCAGAGCAGAGAGCAAGAGGGAGAGGGTCTGGCTGCTTCTGCGGGGGCCTCTAGTGTCATGTCCAGCGGGGCTCCTGTGCTGGCAGCCTGCAGGAGGCAAGGATGGCAGGGATGCCCAGGACCTTCTCCTCCTTCCCTCCAGGAAGGAACCCACAAAAGCTCCTCTGTTTGGAGCAACACACAAAAGCAAGCAAACAACTCCCAGAATTCCATAGCAAAGAGCCAGACAAGAATTAAAGCGGGGAGGGAAGCTCACAGGCCCCACCTGGAATATTGTGTCCAGTTCTGGGCACCACAATTCAAAAAGGAGCGTGTCCAAAGGAGGGCGACTAAAATGGTGAAAGGTCTGGAAACCATGCCCTACAAGGAACGACTTAGGGAGCTGGGGATGTTTAGCCTGGAGAAGAGAAGATTAAGAGGTGATATGATAGCCCTGTTTAAATATTTGAAGGGATGTCACATTGATGAGGGAGCAAGCTTGTTTTCTGCTGCTCCAGAGACTAGGACCCGGAGCAATGGATGCAAGCTCCAGGAAAAGAGATCCCACTTCAATATTAGGAGGAACTTCCTGAGAGTAAGGGCTGTTCTACAGTGGAACACACTCTTTCCTCAGAGTGTAGTGGAGTCTCCTTCCTTGGAGGTCTTTAAGCAGAGGCTGGATGGCCATCTGTTGGGGATGCTTTGATTGTGATTTCCTGCATGGCAGAATGGGGTTGGACTGGATGGCCCTTGTGGTCTCTTCCAACTCTATGATTCTATGATTCTATGAAGGCACACATTACATGCGCACACACACAGGAGGCAAAAGGCTGACAAGCAGCCAAAATGGGGAATTGGGATGACAGCAGAGGACTCTTCTTTTCTAACCGGTTTAAAGAGCTGCTATGGCTGCCAGGGCTCTGCCCTTGGCCCAGTCCCCTTCCTGGCAACTTGCTTTCCTTCGGCTTGAAGAGACCTGCATGGAGCTCCTCCTTCTTCCCAGCCTTGCAAAGGAGGTTTGGGATGTAACTTGCAAGGCTCATCTCTCCCCATTTCTCTTTCTCCCTGCCTTCCTCCCGATCCCTCCTTCTTCCCTCCCTTCCCTCCCTCCCTCCTCCTTTCCCCCCTCTCTCTCTCACACACACCCCTTCCCTCACTGCAGTCGCTCGCCTGCCTGCTTCCCTGCCTCCCTGCCTGTCATTCTTTCAGCCAATCAGGAGACGGAGGCGGCCTTGGTGGAATATGTTCTCGGAACGGTTTCAGGAATTGCTGTGCGGTAAAATGCAGTTCTGATCACGTTCTGATCACGTTCTAGTTTACTAATGCAGTAATATCTGTTCCAGGAACGTTCTCATCACGTGATGATACGGAACGTTCTCAGAACGCAGTGCGATAATCTCCATAGTAAAGCCTAATGTACTCCAGTTTCTCTGCACACTTGTGGAGAAACTCTCCACTAGAAAGTGCTTCAGTAATATTACTTTCAAAAGCCAAGATTTCTAAATTTGCATTTCTTTGATGAAGCACTGAATGCCTGTATGGTGTTGGCACAAGTATCGACGTTTGAGAATGAATTCATTGGATATCTAAACTCTATTTTTAAATGCTCAACTACAATGCTAGAAATTTGGGGACTAAAGGAAAATTTCATTGAGGGGCAGCATTCATATTTGCAGGACAATGACTCTATTCATTGCTATACCCCAGCCATCCATTGCTATACCCGAACTAGGTCTGGTTGGCCAGCAACCCAGTACCTTTGAACTGCTCTTGGAGTATAGGTGCTTTTCCCAGGCATGGCTGAGGAAGGAGCCTGTCTCATCTGATCCCACACTAAATGGCCCCTTCCTTTGTAGTTCATAAGTTAATTGAACTGAAATAGTTAAATAAACTAGCCCTATTCAACCTAAGCTTTGTCAGTAGTCTCACTGTCTCCAGAGTAGTGCAGCAAACAAACATGGCTGTCTCTTTGAAAATTGTCATTTCTAAAGTTAGCCAACCTTATAATCAGATGTGCCAATTGAGTTGTTGTGTGCCTTCAAATGGTTTCTGACCTATGGCAACCCCAAGGTGAATCTATTACAGGGGTTTCTTGGCGAGATTTGTTCAGAGGGGATTGCCTTTGCTTTCCTCTGGGATAAGAGAGTGTGACTTGCCCAGGTCACCAAGTGCATTTCCACGACTGAACTGGAATTTGAAAACTGGTTTCCAGAGTTGTAGTCCAATGCTCAAACCGATACACCATGCTTGTTGTTGTTTTATTCAAATGTGTAATAAACATCAGAGAAATTTAGGAAAATGTTATGTCTGCTTTTTAAAAACGTTTCCCTAATCAGTGTTAGCAGAAACCAGCTGGTCTTTTCAGATGAAACGAAAGCCACAATGCAAAACCTTGGATGTTCTCTAAGATAACTAGAATAATATGCAAAATCAATATAGCAAAACTGAGCTCCTCCCAAAACCTTAGTTATGATGCAAGTTAATTAAAAACAGTTTGTTGATCCTCCTTGTCAGTCTTCCTTGTAACAGTTGGCATCTTTAATCCTAAACAGGCTCACTTATATCCCAGCAGCACCATGACAAACCTGTGGGAGTACAATAAGTATCTAGGACCTGTCAGGAAAAGGAAAATATAATTTAATTTTTTTTGGGAAAAGGTGCTATTAACCATCAAGGCAACTGAAATCCTCAACAATAAACAATATATTCTATCAAGAATAAAGTCAATCTATTTAACAATATGCTTGTTCTGTACTTGTTCCTTTGCTTTTGACCGTAAAAATCATTGTGGTACAATGCAAAAATACCATCGTACTATAAACCTAATTTAATAAAAGTGTTTTTTTTTTAATGTAACAGCACAGCATACTTAAAGAAATTAACAAGACCAGCCTTACTATTGCTACACAGGAGTTAAGAATAATTAAGGTTTCAACGGGTCTGCATATATGTTGGGTATAATTCTCAATGACTAGATGAACCCGTTCAGTGTTATTGTTTCTGTACTACTGACATAGATTATGTTAGTGTGCAGCTTGGCTAAAGCCATCTAGTTTATGGGGAATTTAAAGGGAAGTGAGATTCACACCAGGAACTTCCTAACTTATAGGTCAATGTTAACTACTGTGCTATATCAGCTTCCTCGGCTGTCCAAATAAAGCTGATAGAAGAATAATCCAAAGTCTCATTCCAAGTGTGACAGTGCTAACGTTGCTGATCTAAAGTTCTTTTTAAACAAAACCAAACAAAACAAAACCCTTTCAAATGTATGGCTGTGTTTTAACCAAGCATCTGGTCCCCTTACTTACCTTCTACCTGGCAAGAACAAAATGGTGAATATTTCTGAAACTAATGAAATCATGTGGCATCTGCAACAGTTAATGTAAATGATAATTTACACTTTATAAACTAGGTGGCAGTGAAGAGGTATATACAAGCTTGTATGCAGCCAGTCCAGCCAACGTGAAACATTTCTGGCTTCCATTGAATTAATTTGGCAACATAGGCGTAATGCTAAAGACGTCAACCGTGTTCCTTGTTTCTTCCCATACATATTGAATAATTCAGGCAGATTTTTCCATGTGAGAAACGTATGTAATTTAGTTTATTGACCAAATGCACCATTAAAAAATATGTTTGCTAAATAAGCATATCTTTTTTCTAAACACTGTGGTCAGTGTCTCCTATGTCAAGAGCATAGATTTCTTGGAATTATGTTCAAAATTTCACAAACTCTCCCAATTGTCAATCATTTTTAGTTCAAATGGTTGCTTCAAGGTACAGGTCACCAACAAGTGAGTTAGTTGCAAGTCATAAGTATTTTGGACTGAACTCAGTTATTGAGCAATGAATACAGACAACCTGAGAAATAGAGATGAAACCTAGGTCTAATAAGAAAATAGGACATCAGAATTAAATACACAGTTGTAACACTGGGAGATAGTGGCACCAGAGTGAAAACTGGAAAGCGTTTTTGTACTGTTAATGGTTGTGTAGAAGAACACGTTTCAGCATGTGTTGCTTGTCACAAAACCAGATAACAAGCAATATCTGCTGAAATGCCTCTTCTGTACAACCATTAAATGTACCAGAGCCCTCTCTAGTTTTCACTCTGGCAACCCAACTAGGAGAGGTCCATTCAGGAGTGGATTAATGGTACCAGATACACTAATGGAGACTCTTGTAATGGTTCTAGGGAAGATGTTAGCCACATCTTTTTGTGAGTGGAAAAGGACAAACCATGTATTTCCATGGGAATTAATTGTCCAACAATCTTTAATAACCTTATACAGGGGTTCCCAGCTGTGAAAAGGATGGATCTACACAAAAGAACACAGATATAAGGCCCTTTCAGAACCTTTCTACTCTATTGATTAAAATGGGAGACTGATGGCATGGGCTGTCTTCACGTGAGCAGCCTGAATACTTAAAGCTTCTGAAAGGGACAAAATCTAGTCTTGTTTATAATAGGCTACAATTTTTTAGTCAAACAAGGTACAGAATAAGTAAGGCATGAAAAAAAAAGGAGTGAGGGCTGTATAACAGCACCTCTGGTTTGCTGACTGCATTTCTGGGGATGTGGTTTGTGGCACTGGATTTGGCTGCCTGTTGGACTATGTCAGCTGTGCCTCCTCCTACACTCCATCTGTATATTACACATGAATCCATGGGTTACAAAACACCAATAAACCTTGAATCACCTCCTTCCAGGTGAAACCAAACCTGGGCAAATTCTCTGCTCCTAGAACTTTTCATTGCTTCCAGTCGGTTCAGCATTTATGATCTCTTCCTAGGCCAGTGTAATGTTAAAGATGAGGGCTGAATGTGTACCAGGGAGGCCTGGGTTCAAATTCCTGCAAGGGTATGAAATTGACCTGGTTGTTAGGACAATATAATGAGAGAGCTCAGCCAGTGTGGTGTGAGCTTGTGGAAGGAATGTGTACAAATGTAATAAATAAAACACAAGGAAATGGAGATACAGGAAGCACATCTCAGTTTAGCATTTGTTCCCACATACCACAGGTTATCACATGATACTGTTAACCTTCTGGATCTGTTCCATATTCTATTTCTTTGCTTGCTCAAGTGCTGTGTTTTTATATTAAGAAAAGAGATAACATCTTCACACTCATTAATTATTCCTGCTTGAATGATTTATTTTTCACTAAGAGTTGGAAAATGAAGGTGGGGTTTGTTTGTTTGTATTTTTTGCCTACCAGTTTTTTCAAGAAGAGGTTTCACAATTAATTCTTCTTTTCTCCCCCTCCTCCTTTTTCTGTTGTGGTCATAGTTATCTTCTTCTTATCTCAGGAAGAAGTGGAAACATTGACTAAATTTGTTTTCTGCATTTATATTGTGTTTAGTCCAGTCTCTGAGAGAGGAGGTGAAAGTCCAGTCTCAAAAATAAAGGGGGCTGGCGCACAAGGAATAGCGACTGACACTAGCATTCAAAAGACATATTAGACAATTCTAGTGGAAGTGTGAGGAAAGTACAAGAGGGCTACAAATGGAAGATATCATCATTTGGAACTCCCTGTCCAATATTGTTCCATGAATCATGCAGGGCAATTGCATAATAATGCAAGGGTTGAAAAGTGGAACTAGTGCAGGATAGCAGTGGCTGAATCTGCACTGCATAAATTTGCTCTGGTGCCACAACAAACTACAATTCCCAGAATTCCATATCACTGAGCAATAGTAATTAAAGTGGTGTAAAACTGGATTATTTCTGCAATGCAGATGAAGTCAGTCTCTTTAGCCATAGCTTACCACACGATGCTGTGTCTGTCCAATAGCTGGTCTGTAGTTCATCTGTTGCTGGAGTGCTCTTTCTCATTGATGGGCATAAGCTGTCAATGACTCCCAATTCTGCTCTTTTACCACTTTAATTCACTTGTCATAAATTCCTCTCGAAGCAGTTCTGATATACAGGCAGTCACATGGACTGAGTGGGCATGATTGTGCTCCTCTCCCCCTCACTATTTCCAAGCAGGCTGTCTTAGGGCTGAGACAGATGGGTGGAGAAACGCCACCCCTGTTTGCTGTGCCTCAGCAACCAAATGGTACGGTACTGCTGCACAGCAAAAAAGGAGCCGCCTTTTTCGTGCTGTCATAAGGGCTGCAATGCAGCCCTATGCCGGCACTTCCTGTAGAAGACCCATGGGCACTCAGATGCCCACACGTCATAGACATGCCCCCATGTGGGTGGTGCCACACAATTATGGAGCTTCCAGCATGTAGTAGGGCTCGGGAATGTGTGGGTGGTGTGGGCTCCCGAGCCCTACTATCGCCACCAGGACATTGCTTCCTGGTAGTGTGTACCAGGCCTTAATTTTCTTTTTGTTTTAATTGCTTTTTTTAAAAAATTATTTCTTACTTAATTGATTGCCGTGATCATGCAAGTGTGGTAAAAATAAAAATAAATAAATACAGACTGAAAGCATGCTGAGAAGAGGTTAGGGCAGGGAGGCAGGACTGTGGAGGCTCCCCTATCTGCCCCATCCCTTTTCATTCATGGGGGAAATCCATGAATGAACTGCCAATCTTGCCAACCAACTGCCTTGGGTGCAAAAAGCTGTTCCCAGGGCACTTGTGCAATTGGCAGTCACATGGTGTCACTGTCCTTTCCTTCCCCCTTTCCCTCATCCCCTTCACTTTTAAAAATAAATTCCTCGTTTTTCCTGCAATTTCAGAGCCACGAAGCCTCAAAGATTTTAAAAATTGTTTAAGAAACTTTACATTGGGACTGCAGAGCTCCATAATTGTGTGGGAAAAGTTGATTTAAAAAACAAAGCCAAAACCTAAAGGCATCCTGCATAAGGCATAAGGGAGGGAAGGTGGGGTTAAGTAGAAGAATGGGAAGAGAGTGCAATACAGACAGCAGCTCTGGTCAAGCAAATGGAAGAAGTGTGGTGGCAGCTGCTCACAAGCCAGTATGTTGCCATTTTATTTTGGTTTGTGTGACTGCAGCGTGAAATGGGCTGGTGTAATAATGTCCAATGAGTGTCCCCAACTTTGTATGTTTGTGTTTTCTATAGGAATGCTATTTGTGTGTTTTACAAGCCCCCAATAAAGTGTGGTAAAGTCCTAAAAGTTTCTGGGGTGCACTGAACCTTCCCGCTATCTTTTGTTTATGTCCTGCTCTTTTCTCCTCTGAAAATGTTTAGCCTTAGCTGTGCTAATTTCAGAAGTGACTTCAGCTGCTTGTTGTTGTTGTTAGCTGCTTTCAAGTTGACTTTGATTTATGACTACCCCATCAATGGAAGACCTCCAAGTCACCCTATCATCAACTGCCATTCAAGTCTTGCACAATCAGTTTCCTTGACTGAATGTATCCATCTGGAATGTTATCTTCCTCAATTCCTACTGCCTTCTACCTTACCAAACATATCTTTTCTAGTGAGTCATGTCTTCACATAATATGGCCAAAATATGACATCTCAGTTTAGCCACTTAGGCTTCTAGGGAGAATTCAGGCCTGATTTGCTCTTCGACCCATTCATTTGTCTTTTTAGCAATCCACAGTATCCATAGGACTCTTCTCCAGCACCATATTTCAGATGAGTTGATCTTCTTCCTATCAGCTTTCTCCACTGTCCAGCTTTCACAGCTATAAATAATAATAATAATAATAATAATTATTATTATTATTATTATTTCTATACCGCTTTTCCTTATTGATCAAAGAGGTGTACATAACCAAAGAAATACAACAATAAAAACCATACAATACATTACATAACATTAAAACTGTGTGAATCACAGAGTTAAAAACTAACAAAGCAAGCCAGTGAGTTGATGATCCAATCCATGATGGAGATATACATAAAGTGGGGGGGGGGGGGACTGCATAGTATCAAAGCACATGGGGGAAGGTTTGATGGAAAAAGAAGGTCTTAAGTCTCTTATTAAAGAGGTCTAGGGAGGTGATGGAGCGGAGCTCATTGGGAAGAAAGTTCCAAATTTTTGGGGCCGTGATAGAAAAGGCCCTTTGCGAGGTTGACAAATATTTCGCAATTGGAACTCTTAACAGATTCTTCCCAGAAGATCTGAGTGTGCGGGGCGGATTATGAGGGGAGAGGCTATATGATGGTAGGGACCATTCTAATATTTAATATTCAGTAATATCTACCTGAGATAAACAAAGTGCTTAATAATCCCACCCATTCTCACAACCAGTGGTGGCTGACAGCCCTGGAGTCAGTGGGGCAAGCAATCCACACCACATTTTGGTCTAAACTTTAAGAAAGCCATTCAAGGCCCATTTTAGAGGTAGGGTTCAAGTAGGGTTGCCATATTCTAGTTACTCTTATTAGGCATCTAATTTGCATATTATGTAAATTATTGTAATCATGTATATTATTAATTTGCATTTTGATTATGCAAATTGAACTCATTAATCATTGCAACTTTTCTACCATTTTATTTCATCCTCAGTACCAAGCTTCCCCCACCCCCACCTCGCAGCTGGTATGAAGACAGGAGGCTTCCAAGTAGCCCTAGAGAGTAAAGTAAAGGGACTCCCTTTACTCTCTCAAGGCAGTTTGGAAGCAAAGTTCCACTATGCTGCCTAGCCCTAGGCTCGAGCCACCGACACAAGGCCATTTCAGCTTGCCTCCTTTCCTTTTCAACCTTCTGGGTCTTTCAGGGAAAGCGGGGAGGTAATGGAAGAATAAGGTGGCAAATGCTACCTTTGTGCAGTAGCAAGCAAAGCATACACTGGGTGAGGTGACGCTCCCAGTCTTCATGCACAGTTTCCTGCTTCATCACCACCTCCACATTTTAACCTATCCATCAGCCTGCGACAATGGAGAAATCCAGGATTTACTGTTTCAACTAGCCCTGCTCGCTGGCACATTTTTTAATCTTTTCTGGAATTTTCCAGGTTTTCTGGTACAAATAACAACACTTGAATAACTCCTTTAAAATTTGGAGTAAAAACATCCAGAACAATGCAAAAGAAAAGCTGGGGATGGACTTATTACACGGGAGACAAACGTCATTAAGACGTGATTAAAACATGGTAATAGCACGATTGGGGGGAAGATTATCACACCCCCATGCGCTTTTCCTGTTCATGTCCCATGCGTAAACTGGAAACTCCATGATTCCACACATCCAAACTGCAAACATGAGTCATTACTGCTGGTTCATGGCTTGAATTCCTAGTTTGGATGATGAAGTCATTGTGATAAAATGCAATATTTCTCAGGCTGCATTTTCTGTCTAGCAAAACCCACAAGTATCTAAGAATCATGATAAGAGAAGCAGTAGATGGGAGTCAGACTATTTTACCATTTTATTGTTGCTGTTCTTGTTTACTGAGCCAGCTCTGACTCTGACATGAAGAGACTTCCATGCTCAGCTCTTGCAAATTGAGCCTTTCTTTACTGAGTCAATCCACCTGTAGTATGCTCTTTCTCTTTTCCTTCTACCTTCCACTTTACTGACCTACTATATACTGTTACCCTCATAGTTATCTTTTTGTCCACCTTTCTGAGGCAATGCCTGTTCTTACTGCTCAGTACATACAGCTGAGGAATCTGGAAAGTAAATTCTCACCCCCTTTTCTCTAAGATATCTCAATGGATTTCTAAATTCTCCTGAGCCATACAAATAAGATTGCATCCTAAGTCTAAATGTCAAAATTTCCCATTAACATTCAGCTAATTTCAAACAAATGCATTAGTACTTATCACCTTACATATCGCTATTCAATAAAAGTTTCATCAGATTCCTGCTTTAATTGGGAGGGATGTTTTTATTGTGGCTAGAGAGTATGGTTTGCTTAGTCTCCTGGACACTTGGGGCAGACCTGGGAACTAAAACATACTGCAAATCAGTGGGCAGAGCGTAATGAGTTCCGAGTTTGGTGTCACTCAGTACAAGTCAGGTGAAGATCCAAGTGGAACCCAATGGAAATGGGGAGGCAGAGTAGACAAAGCTTTCATGGGGGTCATTCCCACTGCAGTTTGCTTCAAAGCAGGATTTGGGCAAACGACCTTCATTCTCATTTGAAACCACTTTCTGATCCTCATTGGATTGATTCTAGGAGGAAAGAAGCGGAGCAAACCCAAATAACCCGGGGTTTCTTGATGCTGCATTGGAAGTGGTTTTTTTTTTTATTTGAAGAATCGATTCCGAAGTGTGCCCAATAAGTAGGAACGCCAGATCAGAATTGATTTTTTTTTTGGCATTGCTTACAAAGTGGAGTAGAACTGGATTGGGACGCAGATTATACCCCAAGTGGGAATAACCCCATGAAGTAAAGCAGAAAATACCATTAGTTCTACAAATCCCTCCCCTAAGATTTTAAATCTTCTCCCTGGGGAATTAACTCCCACACTTCATGTCAAACCTTGAGATCAGAGAAGACTAGATGGGGGACAAACATCTAGCCTCTAAAGACTGGCAGGCTGTGTAGCCACAGAACACATGACTCTTGTGCATCCTTCTGGATAGACAATTGGAAGGCCACCCCTCAGCCTGATTTGGTCACATGGCAAGCTCTACTTCTTCCATTCACCATTTTTACACTCTTCATATGGAGAGAAACAGGACTAGAAAATGAAAGGCCAGCCTTTGGAATAGGAAGCACCTCCCATAGGAGGTTCTTAGACTAACACATAATTAGGAGATTAGATATAACTACAACATTAATGACACAGGAGTCAGGGATATCTGTGGAGGAGTGAGCGGTTGGAGACATCCGAACTATCTTTGCATCTCTTGCTTACTAATCTGGTATTCCATCTGATGGCTGTGGACAGACCATAAAGAAAGAATACTAAGGAGCAATAGCAATGGGAATTCTCATCACAGGGTGTTAGCCATTAAGACACAGTGTGGTGGCATCTACCTTTGAGAATCTCATCAGTTACTCGCTGGACTGATCTCTTCCATAGCCAAGTGAGAATTTTCCATTGTGCTTGTGAGAAGGCCAATGTCTCATCTTCTTCATGCTGATACCTCTGTATTGTTTTGATTTGTTCCTTGGCTCACCCACATCTTTCATTTCCACACACTGCTGGGTGTTGCACCACAGACATCCCAATGAAGGAACTTCCATTACCAATTTTTCCAGCTTGTCACACCAGACAGTGCGAGAACTGCGTATTTCAGCAACATTTTCCTTGCGTTCATGATTTCATCCAACCTAGGTTGGGAACACATATTGGTTACCAGAGCTATCATCATAATAGGCCTTGGGGCCTTCAAAGGTAGGTAATATGAACTCATTTGAATTGCAGATTCTCCCGAGGTAAGTTAATTACCAGTCTTCTGCAGTGTGTAGATCCTTCTTTCCTCTCATTCCCAATTATTTGGGATCCGAGCTATGACCTTTTGGTGCCAAAAAGGGGCTTGATGTCTCTACAATTCTCCTGAGTTGTGTAAAAATCTGTATTTGGCATGTCTTTCCCTACCAGAATATTAATTACAATTTAAAAGCAGAGAGCTTCCTCTTTGGGTTATAATTTGGCAAACAGTGTAGTAGAATATTCATGTATCCATATTCTACTGGGCTGGTTGAGATTACTTGTTTGAAAATAACAAGTTACAAGCAGCATAGCCACCTGTGACTAGTTTCTTTTTGGATAATGAGGATGGAATAAAGGCACAATTGAAACATAAAGGAACATGCAGAAGTAGCAATACTGTTTTGATATAAAAAGCAACATATTCTAGCTGTTTTTTAAATTACTTCTGAAGGGCATGTAAAGGCATTTTTACAGGAATTTTTCATGTCTTTTGTTTTTTCTATTACAAAGGATAATAGAAAATAACTAGCTGCACAATAAATAACATAAATAATTTTCAGCCACTGCTGTAAGTAATACTGACTTATTTTTTCCAACACTGTAACAAGTAATGAAATTAATTAACTGAAAAAAGAAACTTTCTAAGCTCTGATTCAAATGTTTTTCATTTGAGCTGTTCTACAATGTATTACAAGCTTATGGATAGAAAAATAGATCGATCTTCATGTGAGTAAAATGGGAAAGGTTTGTGGGTAAAAAAGGAACAGGCAAGTGGGGATTGGTACCTTTGGCAGCTATCTGCAGGTGAAGGAGAAGGGAGTATAAAGTTTTGCTTTCATTGAATCTGTTACAGAATTTGTTGTTAGCAGCCCTCGAGTTTGTTCTAACTCATGGCGACCCTATGGATGAGACATCTCCAAGAGTCCCTGTCCCCCACTGCCTTGCCCAGATACTGCAAGCCCTTGCCCATAAACCCCCGGTTGAGTCTATCCATCTGGTTTATAGTCTTCCTCTCTTTCTTCTACCCTCTACCTTAGCATTATTGTTTTTCTAGTGATTCACACCTTTCTCATTATGTGGCCAAAGTATGATAGTCTCAACTTGATCCTTCCAAGGAGAACCCTGGTCTGATCTGGTTAAGAACCCATTTGTTTGTCCATGGTATCCTAAGTACTGTTCTTGGCTGTCCATGGTATCCTGAGTACACATTTCATACAGACCTTGAAAAGACAGCCTTAACAATGAAAACTATTCACTTCCTTACGATATACAATGGTCTTTTTGGCTTTGCGAAATTGCTTGAAGCTCTATGGTGTGAACAGGAAGAATAAGCCCTTAATTCTTGATAACCTATTAGATTTCTTCTGTTTGATGCATCCATTTGCTTTAATCTCATCTGATGGGGCTGCAATGTTGAGCCTACCCAGAAAAATATAACCCACACATGTTCAGAAGTACTCCCTTATTTTTCATTGTTTATATGTATTGCTTATTTTGAAGAAAGATTGTGCCAAAAAACAAAACAAAACAAACCCCCCTTTAAAAAACGTTTAAAAGAGTGGATTCGGTCTCTAACCGTTAAATTTGTGGCATTAAGCTTTCCAGCTTTTTATCAGTAATATATGTAAAACTCTTTCGATTAGCAGTTCATTGTGAAAGCAAAGCAGTGCAGTGGATTTTAATAATGAGGGAATGATAGAACCAAATGCTGCCTGTCAGGGCAATAAACCAAAGGAAAACATCCAAGTACTTTTAAAAGCTGTTAGCCTTTCAGTCACAGACAAACTGCTAAGGTCTATAGAGCTTGGTTTTAAGGATGACTGTGCTCCAGGATAGTAGGTAGCCCCAGTAAGCAATCAGAAAAGGAACTAGAGGCCTGTTACAGACTGCCAAAATAAAGCTGCTTTGGGTCTCTTTGGAGGTATGCAGTTTAAATGATGCATGCATCTGAAGAATCCAGAAGCTGCACCAAAGCTGCACTCCAGTGTTTAGGAATGGAGTGTGGCTTTGGCACGACCTCTGGACTCTTAGGACCCATGCATCATTTAAATAGCATACCTCCAAAGAGACCCGAAGCAGCTTTATTTCGGCAGTCTGTAACAGGCCGATATTATTAAAATTTTATACATTTTGCTCAAAAGAGACTGATTTAGGTAGTTAAAATACCTCTTGCTGAAGTTATTGTGTGTGTCTGTGGGGGGTATATTTCTCTCTGTTGGTATGGAGAAAGTGAGACGTTTGTCATTTCTCAGCAAAAGAAATTCTAAAATTGCAGATCCCTCATAAGAACTGAATTACAAGAAACATTAACAGCATCACAAGAAGGAAGTGGATGAATAAATTTTTGAATAGCACTAGTGAACAAGGCTGCATAAGAGCCACAAGCAAAGGTGTCATTAGGGGTCACAGGGGGGGTACAGGCTGCACCAGGTGACACTCTAAGGGGGTTGTGACACCACTACTCCCCAAACATCCACTTTTGGACAGAAATGGGCTATGCCATTTGCCTGTGACCCTTTAAAATGCTGAAGAGACAATGTGAGTGGGGCAAGGCTCAGTGATAGGAGAAGCCCTAGGGTTTCCCCCCCAAAGAACTGTTTAATTAAAAAAAATTTTTAAATTCTTTTGAATTTTTTTTTAAAAATCACGTCTTATCGAATTGTCACTTTAACCACATGAAAATATGTACATGTAACTATATTTAGAATGTGTGCATGATGTTGTAATTTAAAGGCATATTTTTAATTTTGCTAGTTGTTTATGTCGCAACAATTACCATTGCATTCAGCGATACATGGGAATTATGATTTGCGAGTAACATTGGTATCAAAAACATTACTAAGGATTCTGTATAGTGTGGTATGGGAGGAGGACAAATAATGGGGGGATTGACATCACTTATTGCACCAGGTGACACCAACCCCAGTGACGCCACTGCCCACAAACCCTTTCTGTAGTCTCTCACACCCCTGTGTCACCTCAATTAACTTTGATAGAGAGGCGGGATATACATAAAAATTTATTATATTATTATTATATCTGTTTTCATGCTGCCCTGTCATCTCACTTCTTCTAGATGAAAACAGTCACTCTTAGTACATGCTCTTTGCAGCAGATGCTCATGTTCTTTGCAGTAGGGCTATTCAAAGTAATGGGCATTGGACTAGTTTGTTAACTGTTGGCTGGTGGTTGGCAGGTAGGTAGTTCCCAGCAAAGAAATAGTTGTACTCAATGGACAGAAATATGATGCCAGACTCTGATGTGCTGAGGAGGGGGACCTGTGCCAGTCCTCATTTGATAGCATAGGAACGTTAGTCTAGGAGATGAGGGGACATCTTCACTTTGTTTTTAACTCTCCCTAGGTTGTCTAAAATAGGGGCGGGGGACAACAACTGAAAATGACATGTGAAGCTTCTACTCATTGTAATGGGATGTGTGAGCAGATAAATTTCTTGGTCTATTTTGCCCCAAGACTAGTTGGAATTGGTTCATTGACTAGTTTGGTTGAAGTTTGCTAGTGTGGTGTCTGGGTAAAGTACATAGAGCTCTCTTTGTACTTTGTACTTTGTTTCCATTACAACTATACATGGAGGCAAATGTCCAAAAATGTAGAGGCAAATGTTTTCCTGGTTCAGAGATATACTGATGAGAAAGGCTGCAGCAGTTTAATTTCTGCCAGTCACAAATCTTTTAAACATCCCTTGAGCCTTATCACATGAGAAAAGATAGCTGAAACAGATAAGCAGAGTTGTGGCTTTCTTCTTGCCTCTCAACATGCTATTATAGCACTTTTGTTCCCTTTTCCTAGGGAGACATCGTAAAAGTGTGCTTTTTGCCAAACGGATTTTTCCAGTGCAACAAAAGACTTTCTTTTACTAGCGTTTTCCTCTGGAAGAGAACAGAAGTGCTTCGACAGCATGTGGAGAGGCAAGGAGAAAGCTGCAGCTCTGCTGATCTGTTCTGGCTTTCTTTTCTCATGTGACAAGGCCATCTGAGTCAAATTTATTTACTATATTAATTTGTATCCTGCTTTCCCCCCCAAAACTGGGACCTGAAGCAGCTAAAGAGATTATATATGAGTCAAAGAGATTATAGGAGATATCATCCCTTTCAGTTCTTGTCTAAAGAATCTTCTCTTCGGTTATTAATACAATGAAGAAAATTTGACAAGGTTGACTGATCTTTGGAGTGTATCCAGTTGCTAGCCTACAGAACAACAACAAACCACCCAGACTGGAACAGGGTGACCAGATGTCCTAACTGCAAAGGAAGACAAGGCCCAGCAAAATGTAGGCCATTCAAGACAGATGTAGAGCATTACAAAATAAAAGCTAAAAAAAACCCCTCACATAAATATAAATTCATGCTTCATAGTCATGCTCAAAATGGAGATAATTTTGGAAGTCCTCCTGGACAGAAAGCTGAAATGTAGGACATGTCTGGGAAAGGGAGAACATCTAGTCACCCTGGACTGGGATCATTTATAACTTTCGCACTAATCTCTGTGTACCCATCCACCAAAGGCCCCATTACCACTTACAAATAAATTGGTGTGCGATCTGAATCGATGGATCAATTCGACAGGGGAACGTGGTTCCCACTACATTTGCCCCAATTGCATTTTTCCCCCTCTAAAATAATCCAGTTGTGGTTCCCATTCACAAATGAATCAATTCAAAATGATTTGGTTCCAGCTGGCTGAAGGGGAAATTTGAATCGATTCCGATCCACATGTGGTTCTCTCTTGCGCACATGCGATTTATCAAAAAAAGAAGTGGAATAAATCAGCGTCAAAAAGACGTGGGTTAAATGGGTCTAGTGTATGGCCCTCCTCTCGGAATCACTTCAGCGATTCGGATTAAATGGAAATCAGGGTTGCTTGAACTGGTTCAATCCGATTCACGTTCCAATTTAAAAGATAGTGGGAACGAGGCCAAAGAGGTCCTGAAGAAATTCTTTTCTCAGATTCACCAGAATACTGGAATCTGCCTGATCTACTCTTGAGGTCTCTGCCTCCAAAGCCCCCAAAAGTGCTGAGACTGTGGTTTCAAGATCTGGTTATGATCATCTTAGAGATAGTTACAAACTAGTGTCACAGTTCTAAAATCTCTTGTTTGGGAGCAATTAGGGTTACTAGTTGACACACTTGTTTTGCAGAAGGTGTCACATACCTACCAACATTTCATAGACAACAACTGGGATACATGTGGCCAAGCAATATTGGAGTGTATTCAAGATGTAAAAGTTACTGGTATTAGTGAAGAAGAAAAGACAAGCTATGAGAGGCTGTAACAATTAGCCTTGGCCTGAGCCTACTGGGAAAGGAAATATTCTACACCCGTCTCTCCTCTCTCCCCACTAAGGACCTTTTCACACAGGGAAAATTAGAAGGTTAAACGAATATCAATTCTGGGTCATCCATGGGATTTCATGTTATTTCGCAAAAGAATATCAAACGACATTGCAGGAAATCCAAAGGCAATCCAAATGCAGTCAAAAGTCATTCCAGGAATAGGTAAATTCGGAAAAAACATTGAATTTATAAATCCTGTTCCACTGCGAATTCTCAGTCAATTTATATTTGCGTGAATATGAAATGCACCTCCGGTTCAGCCATGGAATTTCCCCTTTACAAACAAACTACAATGTGGGTCCCTCTTTTGGATGGATGCTGTTTTTGTCTTTGCGAGTGATGAGCTAGTACATAACTTCACGCATTTTCACATTGGCCCCACTTTCTTCTTCTTTTGGGATGGTAAATGCATTCCTCCATGTGAAAAAGTCCTAAATTGGTTGAAAGAAAACTACTTTTGGACTTTGAACTCAGTTTGCATCAGTTGAAAAAAGCTGATGATGAAGGGGGAAAAGGAGAGGAGAGAACCTGGGACATTTTAAAGACAGCTTAAAAAGTAGGATGACAAAAGATTAATTGGAATTGCCCTGCCAAACAGAGACAGTTGGATGGCAAAGGCCTGTTACAGACCGTCCAAAAGGGGCAGTCTTGGGCCGCTGCTGGTTGCAGCGCGGAGGAGCCGCAGCAGCCAAACTGCGTGACTCCTCTGCGCTGCAAAAAAGGAGTGCAGAAATCGCACTCCTTCCGGCAACCCGGAAGAGCCGCCGCAAGTGCCAAAGCGCGCACTCACGACGGCTCTTCCGGGTTTAGACGTCCGGACGCTGTGCGTCCGTTATGTCAAGATGGCAGCACCCATCTGTATAGGGCGCCGCCATCTTGCCGTACGGAATATGCGCGAGGGGCAAGGTGCGTCCGGAAGCACCGCCCCTCGTGCATATTCCTGGCGCAACGACGGCGCCGCTTAGGCCCGTCTGTAAGGCGCCTAAATGTCATCTCTGCCTAAAAATTTTAACTTCATGCCAGAGAGAGAGAGAGACTTCATCTGCTGAATATTTGCTTACCAGACAGTTGTTGAAAGCAACACTCCCTAAAACAGATAAGTAGTTGGCAACAATAAAGGATACAATGATAAGAGGAATTGAAATAACACAGCAATTTGCTTGAAAGGATTTCACTTGCTCTCCTTCAAAAAATGAGACCCAAAGGCTGGGAAAAGAAGATAATTGCAATTCAGCTAGTAGTCAGGGGCAGGAACAAAGCGCTTGACAATGAATACTGTAGTATTCTCCCAGCAAATGGGTGTAGCTTGGTAAAGCAGTGTGACTTGTACCAATTTGGCATTTAGTGGGTGGGTGAAAAAATGATGGCAAATTACAGCACCAGCTCAGGGTTGTACAGCAGGAAAGGTAGCTGACAGGAGGATGTCAAACAGAGTTGGCCCCCACACCCTTCAGCTTGCCTCACACCATTCCAAATGCTTGCTTAAAATCAGACAGCTTGTGATGAAACATTACGAATCTGGATCAACTTGCTTAATTTTAAAAAAATTAGTCTGGTTGTTCTCAGTGCGCCCCTCTCCCCAATCCCTGACTAGTGGCCTGGCTAGTTAGGATTGCTAGTAGTTGAGGTTCAAAATATATGAAGGAAAAATGGTTGAGGACCACTGATGACCATGGACATTACTGCACTGCTTTTCCCCCTGATCTGGGCACAGCTCCGTGCCCAGATTTTTACCATCCCGTACCTGATTGGAATGTCTCCCATTCCTTTGCTAAGAACAGAAAAGAAGCATTTTTAACTAAGTACAGTAGAAGTCTCAATCAGGCACAAGATGGTAATGATCTGGGCACAGAGCTGTGTGATAAGACATGGTACTAGCCCAGTCTCTGCCCATGCCCAAGTCAGAAAAAGACAGCCAGTGCGATAATCTCCTTGATCCTCATGATTTGGGGAGGAAGCAGGTGACAGATGAGATGTCATGTTTGTTGCAATCCAAATATGAAATCCAAAGAGGTCAAATTTAACAGATCCAAGAGAGCATTTTCAGCCTCTATTTTGACCATTTCTTTACTGAAATGCTATAAAACAATTACTAGATAGCTTGCTACTTGAACTTTTCTGCAGCAAACTATTACCAGTGACACTGCTTGGACAGTGTTATGGCCCTTGTTTGTTAAAACAACAACAACAAAATTTATCTCAGAGTACAAATTGAGAAAGGCTGAAAAAGCTGTTGCATTTTTTAAAAAAGAAACAGGCAATTAATCTGGAATACTCTTAACAATCAAATTTGGACCTAGCATTGCCTGGAGTTCTCTTTGAGTGTATCAGCATGTTAAACAGGTTTTTCAATTGCATCCAGCTGCCGTAACTGCCTTCAAAGAATGCTGGGAACTGCAGCTTTGAAAGGAAACTGAACATTTTTTATTAGCTCTAGGTAGATTCACATCACCCCCTTTGAAAACAATGTGTGAAGTGGTGGGGATGAAGGCACAGTGGGCTAGCCACATGCCCCACTACTGATATTCCTTGTGCTCACACTCTTGGCTACCAGTAGCCATGTCTAAAATGGTTCCCCACTGTTCGCAGGTTTGTCTTGCATGGGAAAAGACTACAATCATATATGGAGAGAGAAATCCTCGAGGTGCAAGTGGATTTCAGGAAAGGAAGAGCCACTAGGGACCACATTGCACTAATGTAATGGTTAATGGAGTGCACTAAGTAATATCAGAAAGAAAATCAGCATGTGCTGACTATAGCAAAGCATTTGCATTGATCATGAAAAGCTATGGTTGGCTCTTAATGTCATAGGAGTACCAACACATCTGATACTCCTGATGAGAAATTTGTGTTTAGGACAAGAAGCTACTATTAAAACAGAATACGGAGAAACAGAGTGGTTTCCAATTGGCAAGGAGATCAGGCAAAAATGCATTCTGTTACTCTATTTCTTCAACTTGTACGCAGAGGATATCATAAGACAAGCAGGCTTAGACTCAGAAGAAGGAGGAGTGAACATAGGAGGAAGGAACATCAACAATATAAGATACATAGACAACATCATACTATTAGTGGAAAACATCTCAGACTTGGAACAATTAAGGGAGGTCAAAGATGACAGTGCAAAACATTAAGAAACCAAAAATAACAACCATGGAGTAACTACATAAATTCAGCCTAGAAAATAAGGAAATTGAAATAGTTAAAAGAGTTCCTATACCTTGGATCAAACACTGATCAGAATGGAGATTGCCATCAGAAAATCAGAAGAAGGAATGAGAAGGACAACTATGAAGGAACTAGACAAGAGCATAAAGAGTAAAGATATACAACTAAACACTAAAGTTAGAATCATCAAACCACTGACAGTGAAGAAAGCAGATAAGAGGCAAAGATAAGAGCACTACACCTCATTTGAGATGTAGTGTTGTAATGCTGGAGAAGAGTGCTGAGGATAATGTGGACAACCACAAAGACAAACAAATGGGTAACTGAACAGATAAAGCCAGAAATCACCCTGGAACCCAAGATGACAAAACTCAGGCTGTTGTACTTTGGACACATCATAAGAAGAAAAGACTCATTAGAAAAGGTGATAATGAAAGAGGAGAAGACTGCACATTAGATGGATAAACCCAGTCTGGGAGGTCATGGGCCTGAAATTACAGGATCAGAGCAGATCAGTGAAGGCCAGGGGATCTTGGAGATGTCTCATCTACAGGGTCGCCATCAGTAGGGGATGAATTGACTGCTACTAACAACAACAAATTGCTCTTCCATATGAGGCAGTGCCCTGACTGAGCTACTGTACCTTCTCTTCTCTCCTTATAGGTACATGCATCAAAAAGTGTGTAGAGCACTTGCCAATACCAACCAGGGGCCCTTTCCATCTACACAATTGTAGTGCTACAGTTCCATTTTAATGCCATGGTTGTATCCCATGGAATGCTGATGTTTGTAGTATGACCAGGCAGTAGTCTTAGGCTGAGAAATCTAAATGTTACTCCCTTAGCTGCAAAACTTAGGCTTCCATGGGATGCTGCCATGGCAGTTAAAGTGGATTCATAGCACTATTAGGGTGTAGGTTGAAAGGTCCTCTTTAATAATAGGGTGTGAACTTCTTTAATAGATACTAGAACAATTGGTCCTAGATTTTCTTATTAGAGAGGGGGGCATATATTTGGTTTAATTTTGGTTTAATTTTTTTAAGACAGAAAACTTCAGACTATTACAAACTGTGTTACACTTTTACTTTAAATGGTATACCTCTAAATTCCATTCCTAGTTCCAAGTAGTATGGATACACCGAATCAATGAAACTTACATCTGTGTTGATTTATCGAGTTCCTATGGATTTAGTAGGTCTGCTCTAGTTTGGACTAACAATTGGTTTTGGGCCATGTACAAAATCTGGGCTGATTAAGAGATGGTTTGTAAATGTATAAAGAAATTTATGAAGAAATTTATAAAATGCAAAGAAGTAAGGGTGGGTTTTTCCCCATTTAATCGTCTTGATTTAATATTCTTCAAAAAAAAATTGTAAAATAAAAAGTAGATATTGATGAAAATATCCAAATTATTTTTTTCAACCACAGTATTATAGAAATCTCAGTGCTAATGACATTTATATAAGATTTATTATGAAGTAAACAAAATTCAATTCAGTATGCCAAAATAATTTAATTCGCACACAGTGGAATTAAAAACAGTACTGATGCACATTTCTGTAGATACACATTACCTTCTTAGCTGCCCTGCTGAACATGAGACAGTCTTAGCTTGAATTAATTATTTGTAATTGGCAGGTAAATGTTATTCATTATGCTGATTGTGTTGCTTATGTTGTTAATGATCTTGTGAGTTACGTTTGTGTTTGATTTGGCAACAAGAGCTGGTTTGGTTTTGTAAAGTCTCTCCATGCCTCGTAGAAGAGTAGTGATATAGTAAATTACGAAAACACACTTATGGAATGGTTGTGGAATGGTTAGACTGAAAATGTGGAAGAGGGAAGGAGTTTTAACAAGGTGTGTGTATGATTTGGGAGTACTGTCAAAATTGTTTGTTTTCACTAGGGTTGCCAGGTGTCCCTTACTGTAAAGGATGTCCTCTATTTACGGGCAGGAAAGCTTATCCCATATAAGCATCAAATAAAGTGGATGTCCCCAAACCTGTATTTTTAGGTATTGGTCATACACACAGCCCTCAAATCACCAAATGTTGAGTTGGTCTGTTATGAGCATGCCTAGTGGTTCCTTAGTGCATTTCCTTAGCGGAAGTAAAATTCTTTCTCTGTCCATGTTTCCAGGGAATTGTGGGTTCCTATGAGATCTTGCAGGGGCTTGGCATTCTCATAAGAGTCCTATCTCATATGTCCCAGACAGTTCTGACAATCCCTTATTGCTATTTTGAAAAGCTGCAAACCTAGGGTGTATACACACAGCAGATACAAAGCAGTTTGTCACCACTTTAACTGCCATCACTCTAACCTACGGAATCGTGTGATTTGTAGTTTGGTGAAGCATGAGACCTCTCTGACACACCAGGCTGAATACCTCACCAAACTACAAATCCCAGGATTCCACAGACTGGAGTCATGTCAGTTAAATTGGTGTCAAACTGCTTTATTTCTGCAGCATGGAAGGCCTGTTAGTTTCCACTTGAATTAGAGATCTGAAATTTTATAGACAACTAGTTTAGTCCAAACCACTTAGCAGAATTAAGTATGACGAACTGGATCTCATACCAGATATAACAAATATCTGCTGGGACAGGATTATTCTGGGGTAAAAAGAATGTGACGGTTAAGCTGCAAGAATTTCATTAAGTCCTTCTCTTCTGAGGGCTGGGTGATATTTGCCACACCGTGTTATGTGATGACACTAGGTCTGTCCTCAACCAATCATGATGGCAAGGAGCTTTTGTCAAATTGTGATTTTAAAACAAATAATCTGGACAATGGGAAGACCCAGGAACAAACTGTTGATTTGTCAGGGAGATTTTAAATGGTCAAGGCCACTTTGGTTGGTCTACAGCCAAAAAAGTTCCCTACGCTGTCCTCTGCTCAAATACCTGATAAGGAACTGAAGGTAAAAAATATTGAATAGTTACACAAATATCCTCGACTGTTGGCAACTCTGCAGCCTGGTTGTGGACACTCTCTCTGTTTTTGTATTCCTAAGGAAGTAGCAATATAAGGTTGGTAGACTGCATTTAGTTGGGTAGGTTGCATGTTAGGCAGGCCTGAGATAAGTTCTTATTAATGAGTATCCTTCTGGCAGAAGATATGATGCTTC
The DNA here is from genome assembly GCA_023333645.1 of Sceloporus occidentalis. NCBI lineage: Eukaryota > Metazoa > Chordata > Lepidosauria > Squamata > Phrynosomatidae > Sceloporus > Sceloporus occidentalis. Next base: position 20,516,197 of record JALMGF010000007.1, read on the forward strand.
TGGTTTGCTCTTCTAATTCATTATTTTTTACTCCAGTTGCCAGTTAGTGGTGTTTCAGGGCCTTAAGCAGAGGTCTCTTGGCCAGTCTTGTTTCTTGGTGCCTTTTGCCATTGGAACTCATCCTCTCTGTGGCTTTTCCATGAAGATTTTGAAGTTTATCGCATGGGGCATAAACCGTTCCCCAGCGCGTTCTAACGGGGACGAGCGTGGGCGCGCATGGAGCGCGATGGGCACCGGTTGGGGCCCAAAACGCGACTTTATCGCACGGAGGAACGCCGGCGCGCGTTCCCATTGCGTCCCAATTCTGTTCCAGAGGGCGCCACAGTCCCCAGAAATAGCGCCCTCTGGAACAGAATTGGGACACAATGGGAACGTGCGGCGGCGGCGGCGGTGGCATTCCTCCGTGCGATAAAGTCGCGTTTTGGGCCCCAACCGGTGCCCATCGCGCTCCATGCGCGCCCACGCTCGTCCCCGTTAGAACGCACTGGGGAACGGTTTATGCCCCATGCGATAAACTTCTTTGAGTGATAGTATCTGTTCCCATGTGAGAGGCTTGATGGTATTTGTAATGGCATCAGTAGGACTTTAGGCAGATATCATCTGCTATGCAAGGTATATGTTCTGCCACTGAACTGTGGCGTCTTTCTTGAAAATCAGTGTTTTTGTGATAGCAGCTAGAAGAATATGGGTTTAAAGAATATATTCAGTTTCTACAAAGAGTTTATTAAAAATATGTATAGAAGAAATTTGATATACCTCTTGTTCTTAAGGATTTGGTATGCCAAAACTGTATAAAACATGTTAGATTTTGTTTGTTTGAACAGACTGTTGTCTATCTCTGACGCATTTGTGATAGCTCTTTATAAAGCGTCTAGATAGATTTTGGCCTTGGAAATGGTTATCAGCAAATAAAAATCCAGTTTCTCAGATTCAGCACCCCTTGTATCCATGATATGGATCATCTCTAAGTAATAAGGCACGGAATACATTTTTGGAAAGGGCAGCATCAACCACACAATGCTCAAGCACAAGTGGTTTCAGTGAATCATGCTTTTTCAGTGAACAAACAAAATTTGAGAATTAAGTCTTAAGGAAAATGTTTGATTTTACCTAGACACACAAATGTGGTAAACTCAAACATTTCATATAGATAGATAATCAGCACCTCCACACAGGCTGTCCACTTAACTCTATAACTAACCCTTTTAGCACAAATTTGGCAACATTTCTAACTGAAAGCACACCCCTCTGATTTTGAAAGTATTCAATTATTCCAAAAGTGCTACTTTATGTGGTTTGAATTTGATAGATATTTTTTTAAAACATCAAACTAACTTCTTTTTTCAAAACTCAGATTTTGAAGTGGGAGTTATATACTTATAAGATTTGGGTTTGTTTTTTTAATCTGAAGGTCGCAATATTACCTTTCCAGAACCAAATAGTTCTGTATCTTCACTAGTGCACACTTCTCCTGTTCATTTCAGTAGTAAGCTAAAAAGAAGAATTTCCTGGTGGTCTATTTCTATTATTATTTTTATTAGCAAGTAGCAAGAATATTTCTATATTGCTTACAGATGTACTAAGCAGTTTACAAAGTGTAAGCTAATTTTTATAGTTTTTTTGGGGGGGTTTTGGGCTATGTGGCCATGTTCTAGAAGAGTTTATTCCCGACGTTTCGCCAGCATACCCACAAAAAACTATGGAGGCCAGCCATGAAGGCCTTCGATTTCACATTGTAAGCTAATTGCCCCCAACAAGCTGGGTGCTCATTTTAGCAACCTACGGAAGGATGAGAGTCAATCTAGTGCCCCTGGCTAGTGTTGAACTCACAACCTTGTGATTTGTGAGTAAGTGGCTGCAATACAGACATTTAACCCCTGTGCCACCAGGACTCCATTTATTGTGCGAAATTTTACATGTGCTACCTAGTTATGTAACTACCATGGCTGCATAGCTAAGTAACATCTCCTAGCCCAATTCTTCATCAGTCCTGACTGACCAGGCATTGGCTGCTGTAACTGACTGACAGAGGTCTATTCTTGTGTCAACTGAGATGCAACAGACTGATGTTTCCACCATCTCCTGCTACAGACCTCTGGTGCAAGGACGAATTGCAACAGGGATCCTGCTTCTGACTGTCACATGGGAGCTCTCTTTTGGAAAGGGGATAGAAAACTCTAGGTTACTCATTCATAATTGTGATTTTGAATTCCAGCAGTTGCTGTTGTTGCAAAATTGTAAACTATTTTTACTATGGGCAGCTTAATTTGTGTTTTAATACGTACAGTATAATTAATTGTGTTTTACTGGTTTGTTGTTGTTATGTGTCTTCAAGTTTGCAACTTATGATGTCTTTAAAGTGAAACTTTCACAGGGCTTTCTGGGACTGAGAGTATGTGACTCCCCCAAGATCACCCAGAGTTTTTTGTGACAGAGTAGGGCTTTGAACCCTGATCTCCAGAGTCCTAGTCCAACATTCAAACTACTATGCCATGCTGACTCTCATTTTACTGGTACCTAAGAGCTTATCACACAGCATTTTAAATTGGCTCCAGCTTCCCGAGCTGGAGCCAGGACATGGAATGGAGGTGGGAATTATCACACACTAAATCACTGCCACACTGCCGGCAGTCATCAGCCTGCATCCCAGCCAGGTTCAAGCCATGTTCCGCCAGCACTTTTTACAAGTTGGAAGGCTTTCTGACTTCTAAAAAGTGCTGGCAGAGCGCAGCTGAGACCAGGGCTGATGGTAGCCGATGATTCAGTAGTGATTTAGTGTGCAATAAAATGTAAAAGTTTAAATGCTGAGTGTTAAGATCCTTGGTGTTTTAAAAATTATTTTTGAAGCTGTCTTGCATCCCGACCATGTCTTGCATCCCTACCATGGGAAAAAAGTGGGAAATAAATCAAATAAAGTCATCTTGATCTCCTTGGAGAAGGATTGGGATATAAATACAGTTAAAAACAATTACACTGACGTTTTAAAAGCCTAATTTTCAGCTATTGGACTTGCATAGCTAATGTTATATACAAAAACTGTTAATACTATACTTTGATAGGCTTTATTTTCTTTCACTTAATTTTGGCTATTATATTAACCTGAGTTATATAGTTGGTCTGCCTTATCCATGGATTTTTTTTATCCACGGATTCAAGAATCCACACCTTGAAAATATTCCAAAAAAGTATAAATTCCAAAAAGCAAACCTTGATTTTGCCATTTAATATAAGGGACACTATTTTGCTATACCATTATATTTAATGGGTTGTGAGCATCCACGGATTTTGATATTCATGGGGGGATCCTGGAACCGAACACAGTGGATAGCAAGGTCCCATTGTATTTGTGTGTGTGTTAAGAATGACCCTTTGTGCACAGTGCTATCAGTTTCTTCCATTATGACTCCAGTCTTGTGGGATGCTTGCTAGGTTCTTGCTGATCTAATGCCATTACTGTAAAATTACACTATACTGCAACAATTCAGCCAATATTAGGACTTTTTGCCTTGTTTATTTCCCTTGCCCCTTCATTCAGATCGAGATTGGAATATCTAACAGATCATTTTATTTAGGATACAGATGACTGGGAGCAGAGAAAGTTGTGACTCTTGTTGATTTTGCTGTCTTGACTTTTTTCAGATCACAGCAGTCAACCACAAAAGTAAGAGACTTTGAACCATGGAAGATTGCACTCATTGTTTTGGCCATTGTTTTTGCAGCAGCGATCGCCATCGGCCTCCTAATTTATTTTTTGCAACACGGTAAATATTATTTGTACTTTCAGATTGCAAAGCTGCTTTCTGAACAGGAACCTGCTTTTGTGTTATGAATGAGCAAACTCCTTCCTACCATTTAATAGCCAGAATCCCATTCACACTGATTATTTATAACACTGTTTTAACAGATATGGCTGCATCCTGTGGAATCCTAGGATATGTAGCTTGGTGAGGCATGAGAGCTCTCTGGCTGAAAATTCTATGTACCTCCCACACCCCTAATTGCAAACCCCAGAATTCCATAGGATATTGCTATGACAGTTAAAGTGGAATCATAGCATTATAACTATGTATTGTGAATAGGTAAGTGGAGAAAATGTGACTTATTTTTCAAGCTGATCAGATGTTCTTGCTTCATAGGTGCACACTAGGATCACAGACGAGTGGTTTAGGGTGTATGCTGCATAGTGGTTGTCCTGGGAGGGAAGTGGTGGGACAGGGCTCTCTCTTGGAAATTCTGGTGGCTGCCATTAAAGCTTTAATTGAAAGGGAGAGATTGGTTGGGGCATGAGGTCAGGGTACTATTGGTGGTGACCATGAAGATTTTTGAGGGAAAGGGCAGAGAAACTTGAAATTCTTCTTCAGTGCAGGTTTTAGTGTGAACCAGAGTTCAACTCCTCTTCTTTGAGGCAAACTTTAAGAGTCCATGAAGCTTGTATCTGAGTCTTAGCATGGCAAACTTTGTTGGCATCCTGAATCTGTTTATCTCCCAGCACTCCACAGATAGTAATGGGTAACATCTTACATATTTGGTACACCCATTCTCATACCTCTAGTCACTACCTGAGGCTAAGATTGCCTTTCCTTTCCTTTTCTCTGTCCACTGGATATAGTGTTTGTTTATCCTTCACCCTTTAACCCATTCTACATTAGTTTATGAAGTAGGATTTGTTAGGGTTAGTTGATAACAATTTCCTTATTTTGAGTAGAAATTAATATTTAATAAAATACCCATCCACATGGATGAAAACTTTCTTCCCATCCTGCTGCCAGTGCTGCCTGACTGCACAGCATATGACAACTTCCAGTGAAATACTTCAGGCCTTCCCTGTTAACCTGATTTTGCTCCAGCTTTGGCAAAGTTGCGGGAAACCCAATCTTTTCCCAAAACCTTAGGATTAGCAATGGGTTCATGACATGTGAACAGCTGGATCAGGCCTGAATTGGGCCAGCTGTTTGCACACCAGGTGCCATGCTATCCCCCTTCCCTGTGTTGCGCAGCCCAGGGAAAGGAGATGACCTGTCCATGGAGCCACTTCTGTGCCTGCAATAGCTCTGTGGTTAGGCTACCCACTGTGCCACTACTTCTCCTGAGACCAGTGAGAGGATAGGTGGAGATACCCTCCCCATTACATGTTTGGGGTCTCTCCATGTGATTAGGGGGTCCCTCTTCTCATTGATCACAAGGGCAAACCCACCCTCAGAAAAAGCACCAGTGCACTGGGTGGCCTATCCATGGAGTTCTTGCAAGTATGGGAGCAGTGTCAGTGGCTCCAAGACAGGGAATGGGCCAGCTATGCTGATGTGATGGAGGCCCAGCTGACCCCTATGAACAACACTGCATTGCCACACCAGATTTGGCCCAGTGTGTGCGGCTACTGTTGTGGCTATTCCAGGGCCAGTTCTGGAGTAAAATACTCTGGGACAAGATTGGCCTTACAGGCAGTACAGACAGGGCACAAATCTCTTTTAATCTGATTCAGTTTTGCAGTTTAGATGCATTTAGAAACATTTACCACAGAAAGTTAAAGTCAGGGAAGACAGAAAGTAAACACTGCCTTAGGATTTTGTGTCTACACTTACTGATGTCTGAACACCTGGCACAAAGGGATAACACCCGAAACACATACACCAGTGGTGGGAAACTGTGATCTTCCAGATGTCTTTATGTGTGAGCCTTTACCATTAGATATGCTGGTTAAGGTTGATGGAAACTGTAACCCATATCATCTTGAGAGATAAAGCTACACAACCATGAAACATACAGATGTTGTAAAAAGGCACTCCTAACATCTACTCCAAAAGATTAAAAAATGGAATAATTTGTGGGTAATATATCCTTGGGGAGAGATAGCACAAAACCAAGTCTTTTCTTCTAACTATTGGAGTATATGTACTTAGTCAAAAATGTCCACACCTTGAGAATGTGACATTCATCTTTTCAGCACAATTGTAGGAAATTAGTCTTCGTTGCTGAATGTTACACACTTCACATACACTTCCCTGTAGGGATGGGTTTTTGCCTGGTCTTTCTTGTGGCTGCAACCCCTCACTCAGCATTGGATAATAATCAAGAGTAGGTGTCCTCAAACCATGCACATTACTTTCTGGGAATACATGACACATCTGTGGGAGGAAAGGTTAAAAAAATCTTGGTACAGTACATGCATCAAAGCAGTGTCATGGTTGCTTGAATCCAGCTATCACCTACGACATTCATGAGAGAAAAACTAGAGTCCTGTGGTTCTTTAAAGATGACATCAAATCATAGAATAATTGAGTCAGAGCAGACAGCAAAGACCATAAAATCCATATCCTTCTCATGCAGAAATACACAACTAAACCACTCCAGAAAGATGGCCATCCTACCTCTGTGCAGAGATCTCTAAAGAAGGAGAGACTATGCACTCTCTGAGACAGTCTGTTAAGCTGCTCTTTAATTAATTTTAATTAATGAATTAAAATCCTAATTAACATTAGAAATTCTTCCTAATGTTTAGGTAGAAACTCTTTTCTCATAATTTGAATCTATTGGTTTATGTTCTAATCTCTGAATGAACAGAAAACAAGCTTGCTCCATCCTGTACATAACATCCCTTTCAATATTTTGAAAAGCCGGTCATATTTCCCCAGTCTTTTCTTCTCCAAGCTAAATATATCTAGCTCCTTCAGCCATTTTTCTTAGGGCTTGGTTTCCAAGCTTTTTACCATCTTGGTTGCTCTCTGCCAGTAGATTCAAGCTTGCCACTATTCCTTTTGATCTGTAGTGCCTTGACCTGGATACAGTATTCCAAGTGAGACCTGATCAAAGCTGAATAGAGTGATACTATTGCTTGATCTGGATGCTCTACTCCTTTTTGATACAGCTTAGAATCATATTGGCTTTTTTGGCCAACACATCACACTGTTTATCGCATATTTATTATGGAACAGGAATTCTTAGACTAGAGTATGAACAGTACTGTAGGATGGTGTGTTATCTGTCCTGCAGAGTAAAAAGCAAGTTAAAAAAAAAGTTGTGAGGACACGTTGCCAGGAAACAATGCAGTATTATTTGAGAAAAAGGCTACACAATTGTGAAAAGAAGTGAGAGGTACTGAGCATTAATCTCCAGAATTTCATAGTCTAAAACTTAAAGCCACAGTATTTGGAAATAAGTCTTATTGAACTCAACTGGACTGTTAAATATGTATAGGATAGTATTGTTAAGTCATTCAAAACATTGGTTATGAAATCAAGAATGAAATTCTAGATACATTCAGAGCAGGTTTTACTGCACATTTGCCTAGAAACTTGGCTATTTTGCTTTTATATCAAAATTAAGCTGATAGGAGGAGGGCAAAACGTACTACTATTCCACATTTATTTCACAGTGTTTAGATACTTCAACCTATTTTTCCTCAGCCCAGGTCTGATAACAGAAGCGAGCTGAGCTTGGAAAATTAAACTGTCTTAATACAGCCAAACATGATGAAGTAAGGTGGAGAAGGAGCTCGCAAAGCCCTCAACAGCACACTGTTCACATGAGTGAACAGTGTGATGCGGCAGCTAAAAAGGCCAATGCTATTTTAGGCTGCATCAATAGAAGTATAGTGTCTAGATCAAGAGAAGTAATAGTGCCACTGTATTCTGCTTTGGTCAGGCCCCACCGAGAATATTGTGTCCAGTTCTGGGCGCCACAATTCAAAAAGGACATTGAGAAACTGGAGCGTGTCCAAAGGAGGGCGACAAAAATGGTGAAGGGTCTGGAAACCATGTCCTATGAGGAACGACTTAGGGAGCTGGGGATGTTTAGCCTGGAGAAAAGAAGGTTAAGAGGTGATATGATAGCCCTGTTTAAATATTTGAAAGGATGTCATATTGAGGAGGGAGCAAGCTTGTTTTCTGCTGCTCCAGAGAACAGGACCCGGAACAATGGATGCAAGCTACAGGAAAAGAGATTCCACCTGAACATTAGGAGGAACTTCCTGACAGTAAGGGCTGTTCGACAGTGGAATGCACTTCCTCGGAGTGTAGTGGAGTCTCTTTCCTTGGAGGTCTTTAAACAGAGGCTGGATGGCCATCTGTCAGGGATGCTTTGATTTGGATTTCCTGCATGGCAGGGGGTTGGACTGGATGGCCCTAGTGGTCTCTTCCAACTCTACGATTCTATGATTCTATGATAGGTAACTCCTCTGCTTTGTAAGCAAAAGGACAGGTTTGAGTTCATACATAAAATACATAATATGCACCACATTGGCTTTCAGATCACCCTATATGACAAAAGCGTGGGATGTCTAATCACTTGCATTTTGTTGTCCTGGAAGGATATAGAATGCTGACATAAAAACATAAAAGCAAAACTTTTATTGCTTCTTCTTTCTTTTACAGATGAGAGGTTATTCTATTACAATGGTAACTTCAAAGTCAGTGGCGTCCAGTACAACAGTGCTTTGTCTCGGAAATCCTCCGACAAATTCAGAGATTTAGGAACTTGGATCGAAAAACTGGTAGGTCTGTGGATTTTTCCCGTCTGCCTTTATTGTTCAAGTGCCCATATTCTAGGAACCAGAAATGGTAGGCTGTGCTTTCCCCATTATCCTGCTTTTTATATTATTTGCCAGTTGTTAAAAATATGTCACCCACTCCAGGGCTTGTGTGTGAAGTGTGAAGGCTAGAGTTCTGTCTTGGTTATTGTTCTGCAATGTTTATATGAGAGAACGGATTACTTTTTTAATACATTTGGAACACCTAGGGCAAAAGATTGCTCTGATTCACTTGTGCTTGCAATTTTGTTGTTAGAAAAACCTAGTGTTGTGCCCATTTCCTTCTGCTGCCAACCTTACACTTAATAATGGGCCATAATAAGCCTGAGGGCAGGGAACCATCTAGTTTAATAATAATAATAATAATAATAATAATAATAATAATAATAATTGTAAGCTGTTCTGAGAGCCTTTGTGACTGAAGAGTGGGGAATAAATACTCTAAATAAAAATAAATTAAAAAATAATAGGTTTAAGGGTAATCCAGATCCTTGGACATGGAAGAGCTTTTGGTAATTCTGCTGCAATATGATTGCCACCTAGAACCTGGTTGTTTTTAAGCTGCATGAACCCTTGATGCATTTATTTGCCACAATTTTAGATCATGGTGATAAAATTTAATTGGTTACAGGTTTCCGAATGTGATTATATTATCTATGTGAAGCATAATCAGGGCACCATCTTTGCTTTAAGGTATGCAATACCTGTCCAGTCACCACAGGCAAACAAGTGTTCAGTATCCTGTTCTCTAAACATCATTTATTCAATTTATTCAGGTTCTGTTGATCTCGATATTGTAGGCCTAGATTCCATCCCTTATTTTACAAGGTTGTGGGAGGACACACAAAAGATGCTATTGGGTTGAAGAGTGTTAAGCTTCTATTGGAAGATTAGGTCTTATCTTTGCTCAGAGAATGAATTCTAACATCTCGTTCATCATTAGAGAAGAGTACTGAGCTTTGTATTGGAAGAGTTAGGTCTTCATCTTGTTACTCTAAATGTGTGAGGCTTGTAGAGCCTTGACTGACAGCAATAGTCTGTTTTCAGTTAGTTTGAAGAATACTCAGCTTGGCTTTGTGAGAGGCAATAATATATGCAGGATTCCAGCACCAGCTATTCCAATAATAACTGATGAAGACTCCAAGCATGGGGGAAACCAGGAATGTAGCCAAGGGGGGGGGGTTCTTGGGATCTGGATCCCCCCTTCCATTAGAAAAATGAATGGTGCGTGCTGCTGCGCCACCGTGCCCAAGCCCCATTATAATGGTGGCACTTAGTCTGGAACCCCCCCTTCCTAAAATCCTGGCTACGTCCCTGGGGAAACTATACAAAAGGGGTCATTCCCACTTACCTCCTGAATTGCTTCCTGCACCGAATCCTGAAACCGGTTCTGCAAACAGCTTGGTTCCCACTATGTTTGTGCCGGTTTCAAGAATCGGTACAGAAAGTGACTGACAGCTGTGGCTTCCCCACCATGCCTCCCTCCATCCTTCCTTGCTATACTAGGGGCAGAAGAGAGGCCGGGGCAGAAGGAGAGAGGCAGGCTGGGAGGACAGAGCACTGAGGACGGAGCAGGCATGGAGTCTGGGTAAGCCGCTGCCAGTGGGAACCAGGGCGGATTTGAATTCAATTCAAATCCACCTGGTTCCCACTTGGGCTGAATCAATTTATTTCCAATTAAATTGATTCAGCCCCCAAAATACCCCATTTTACTAGCATACTTTTTTGACACGGGTTAAATAGATAAACCCAGGTTAAATGGGTAGAAACTATGGTCCCGCTTTCCGAATCGCTTCAGTGATTCAAATTAAGTGGGAACCATGGTGGTTTAAATCGGATCACAACCTGATTTAAACCATAGTGGGAACAAGGCCAAAGATTTAGTAAAGAATAGCACACACAGAAAGATAACTATTCATATTTTACTTTTGAGCACCTGTCAAATGTGCTGAACTAGGTCCAAAATTTAAAGTTGACATATTGGGGTTTAGTCCAAAATTTAAAACTATTCTGTTTGGAATCCAAGGTACTCAAACTATTCAGTCATTACAAACAGCTTGAACCCAAGAGAATAGTCCATGTCTTCAGCTGTTCGCCAATACTAACCAATAATCATAGATAACCTAAAACTTGGATTATCGTCTGTTTTTCCTTAAACTTTGGTGGCCCAATTGTTCTCTTCCTTGCTCAGAGATTGCATTGTTGGTTGCAGTTGCCTATCTACTTATCTAGGAGAAAATCCCATTAAACCCAATAGTGCTTTTGAGCTGACATGATTTAACACCATTAGAGTGCTATAGGCTATTTTTATTTTTATTTTTTTAAATATAGGGATTTGGACTTCTTTTTATTTTTATGAGTCCTATTAAGGATAAAATCCTTTGCTCCACTTTCAGATACTGTAGAGTCTCCCATAATTCACTGTTATATGTGATTAAATACCCTTATTTTATTGTATGGCACAGTCACAAATGGAATACATGTTTTGTCTACCTGTGGCCTGATGTCACGCGGAAACTCATCTAAATCCTCCTCTGTTTCTTGAGCAAACTTACTTGGATATGTTATTTAAGGTGGTTAAGCCAGCAGTGGCTTGAACAGGAAGCATAGGGTTTTGACCCACACAGAATGAATTCTTTTGGGAGCAGCAGAGGACACCATACCTCCGCATGCCAAACTTCCCCTGTGAACACCTAAACGAAGTGTGAATAATGCTTTTGATTTGTTATCATGCCAGAGGTATGCAGGAATGTCAGAATTCTTGCCAGAAATATGATGAGACAGTTGTACCAATCAGCTTCTAGAGACTTACTGGAAAATCTGGAAATCATGATCCTAAGGTGGAGCAGAGATGAAAAGGAGCCAGTGATGAAAACCTCCACTTTCCTAATCATTAGCCATCTCTAAGGATAACAGTGACAGTCTCACCATCTCCTAGCACTATCCTGCTTATCTGTGCACCATACTAGGCCTCACAACTGAAATGCAGGTTTTAAAAAATATATATGAATAGTGCCAATGCTCAATATGTTTGTCAGGGGAGGGAGAGAAGAGAACTATTTTGATCACAATAAGCATGGGGTAGAATGTAATTATTTCTTCCCTTGCTGTGGTCTTGAGAGAAAAAAACTCTCTTCTGAAGCTGGTATTTTTTTTTTTGCGGCAGATCAGCCATTGGTACCAATGAAAATAATAATAATAAATAATAAAAATTTTATTTATATACCGCCCTTCTTAAAATCAGGGCGGTGCACAGCAAAAACACATCAATACAATAATACAATTATACAAAAATGATTAAAACAATGCAATAAAAATAATAAAACTCATGCCGGCAAAACAGCGCTGACCGGGGGGGGGGGGGGGAGAGTATTCAGGGAAGGTCAGGGGTAAGCCTGCTCAAATAGAAAGGTTTTTAGTCCCTTCTTAAATTGGGCTAGGGAAGTGGCTGAGCGGAGCTCGAAGGGCAGCGAGTTCCAGAGGGTGGGGGCCGAGATAGAGAAGGCCCTCCTAGAGGTGGAAGTGTATTTCCCCTCTGGAACTCTTAATAGTTTAGTTAGATAAAAAAGTAGTATTAGAGCAGAGCAAGCAATATTCTGAACATTGAATTGCTGACCCATGTGCACTTGTGCAGTTGAACTAGGATGTATAGTTTAAGGATGAAGGTTTTGTGCTTCCACATCCTCTCTCTTGAGAACTATTGGTCCCAAATTCCTTGTACTTATTTAGAAAGAGTAACTACATGCAACGTACCATATGAATCAGGGATGCTAACTGAGAGTCAGTTGGTGGCCACTCTTTCTTTTACTGTATTTAAAGAAATATAGTAAAAAATGAAGGGGTTGTCATCCATAATTTTAAAATAATATTTCATAATATTCCATATCTAGGGATGGGACTGTGGTACTGTGTGGAATTTGTACAATTCCTTTTACAATTAAATTGTTTCCCCTCCTATCTTCTCTGCAAAATATATAAATTATCTTTGAACTTGCAAGAGGAAACCAGCCCCCAGATTCTGAGTACAGTCACCTTCTCAAGGTTCACTTCAACTCTGGGCAATGTTGATAATGTGTAACCATTAAATATGTTTGTTCACAGATACCATCTATTGCCTTAAGCCACCCTTAAGCTTTGTTTCTCCTATTTCTTTCTCACTATAACAAGCAAAACCTGAACTGAAGCAGTGCATAGTTAATACTTTATTTTAATCTGTTATATTTAACCTAGAATTATTGTTTTGGTTAAAATACTCACGTCCATAAACATAAAATATATCACAATATAGTAATGCCAAAGTTAGTTTAGTTAGATAAAATTTTGGCTTATGCCTTTTTTATTCTTAATTTCAAAATGGCTAATTTATTTTTGAATCTTGTCTGTCAGACATAAAGAGAGACTGTAGTCTGGTGAGCGCTTGTATCAGGAAGGCTCAGTATCATACATTGTGTAGACACAGCTGTGATCATGCAGTTCCACATCTCTCATGGTAACTTCCAAGTTCCCAGAACAGACTTCCATGGCCATAAACTGGCTGGGGAAGCGATGTGCAGGCAGCAGGACAGAAGGAGTGTAGCTTTTGAGGGGCAAAATGAGGGCATTGCACGCCAAATAAGAATTCTGCAGGTGAAACAAATTTTTTATTTGATTCCCAAATTTCTAGCATTTCAGAGAGACACTGACAACCATTCACACCTAGAAGTCTTATATTTGCTGTGTTTCCATTTCATTGGTAATTTTGCCTGCTCTTTTTCTTTGGATGCCGAAACTTGGTTTTGGAATGGTCAACTGAAGTTTTCAGTTACTGTGATGCTGTGCTGGCCAAATGGCCGTAATAAAGTTATTGTTACTGTGATGCTAGAAATTTAGGGACTGAGGGAAATTTTTTTGGGAGAGAAGCAGAATTCTTATATGTGGGGTTAATTATGTTATTTTGCCCTCTTCCCCACAGTTAAACCCTGTGAAACACTGAGGGAACACTATCATTGTAGTTTGGTAGTTTGGTAATGTGTAGTTTGGTAAGATATGAGAGTCAGCTAGGGTGGTTGTTTGAGTATTGGACTAGGGCTCTGGAGATCAGGGTTCAAGTCTCTGCTCAGCCATGGAAACCCACTGGGTGACCTTGGGTAAGTCACACCCTCTCAGCCTCAGAGGAAGGCAAAGGCAACCCACCTCTGAACAAATCTGGAGAAGAAAATCCCATGAGAAGGTTGCCATTAATCAGAAATAAAAACTACAGATCCCAGGATTCCATTAGATGGAGCAATGACAGTTAAAGTGGACTCAAAGTTCTGTAACTGTGGCATGGGAAAGTGCTTTGAAAAGAGATCTGGAATCAACTTCCATCTGCAATGTCTGAAAAAGGACACGTGTGTGTAACTCCAGGTGACACATGCCTATGTCACCAGCAGCCAAGTTTATAAATGGATTAATAGCCTTATTGTGGAGATCACATAATGTTAGTCATTACTATGTCCTACTGATTTCAGTGGGTCTACTCTAAATATGACTAAATTGGAGATGGGTACATTTTGTTTGTATGACCATGGGTCAATTTGCCCTGTCCGAACAACAGGAAGGAACTAGCTATGTTGCCTGTTCTTTCAGATAGGATTCAGTTAATGAGAATGATATGTAAATGATAGTAAATAGTTTAAGATAATTAAGTCTAAAGCAAATTGTAGACCATTAAAGAAGGACACTTAAATAGAATGTATTTGAAATTCAGATTTAAGTACAAAGTGAATCACACTGAGTGGGAGTGGGTGAAGAACAAACTCTTTTACATACTAAATGATGCTGTGTCCTGAGTCAGGTCTCACCATACATAAAGAATCATTGAGTTCCCCTGATGCTCCTATGACTGATTAGTGAAAAAGGAAACATTATGTTGGGAACTTCATTTTATCAGGACACATTTTAATAAAAATGAATGTGCTGGCACCACTGTGTAGCAGGTATGGTCATATAGAAAAAAGGCACTGTCGTAACAGTCCTCTTTAAGTAAATAACATTTGCCACACCTCAGATGAAGTTGTAGTGCTTGTCATACTACTTGGGAAAGGATGTATTAGAAAAGGAATAAACAAGGGCTAGTAAAACGATCAAGTGTGCAAGTGTGGAAAGCCTTCTCCAGGTATGGTACAGAAAAAGAAACAATTATGAGACAATGTGATGGACATCACTATGTACACATTAGAAAAAGTTAGAAAATATGAGTGGGAAACAGTAATTTTGAGTAGTTATATCATGTGGAATGTGGAATGCCATTGTTATTTATATTTCTTTAAAAACAAACAAGGGCTGGGTATATTGCTAAGGTTTTTTTTAAAGGGTGAAAATCTTTGGTCTCAGATTCCATGATATTCAATAAGACTGATACATTTTAAAGAAAAGATCAAACAGGTTTTGGATAGGATCACAAGGCAATTGAGGACTCCTATTTTACGGACCTTACTGGGTTGCATCATTTTTAGTCATACTCCAAATAGACATATTGAAGTCAACTGCCTTTCTTCTATGATTTCAGAGGATCTGCTCTGAATAAGTTTGGAACTGTGGGAACAGCTGAATTCATGTGCATTTTAGTCCAGTTTCTGCAGGAACAGACCAGATGCCTATGAGTCAATCTATCGATCTATTCTAGAGCATGTCAGAAAAAAGCATATATGTACATAATAACTGAGCCAGTATTGTTAAAGTGTCAAACCAGGACATGGGAAAACTCTAAAAAAATCCCATTCTGCCTACTAGGTAATCCTGGGCCATTCACAGTTTCCTGGCCTTGCTGACTCACAGGTTTATTTTGAAAAATAAAATGATGATCTTGAGCTTCTTATAAAACAAATATCTCAGTGATCACTTGTTACTATGGACTGTCAAGTTAAATTCAATGTATAGAGACCCTATGGATGAGAGAAGAGAGCCAGTGTGGCGTAGTTGTTTGAGCGCTGGACTAGGAGACTTGGAGACCAGGGTGTGAATCCTGGCTTGGCCACAGAAATCCACTGAGTGACTTTGGGCAAGTCACACTCTCTCAACTTCAGAGGATGGCAATGGCAACCCACCTCTGAAGAAACTTGCCAAGAAAACCCCATGATAGGTTCACCTTAGGGTCGCCATATGGTACACAACAACAACAAATTAATGAGAGACCTCCAAGAGATCTGGTTACTAACAGTCCTACTCAAATCTTGAAGATTCAGGGCTGTGGTTTCTTCTATAATGTGGTCTTCCTCTTTTCCTGATTCTTCCTATTTACCAAGCTTTGTTGTCTTTTCTAATAAGTCATGCCTTCTCATTATGTCTCTAAAATACAATAGACTCTGTTGTGGCTGCTAGTGAGTGTTCACTATTAAATTGTAGAAGTTGTGCCTATTAATGAGTGTTCAGGCTTGGTTTTCTCTTGGACCCATTCATTTGTATGTTTGTTGGTTCATGGTACCTGTAGAGCTTTTCTTCAGCACCACAGTTCAGATTTCTTCACTGTCCAGATTTTACATCCATACATAGTAACTGGAAATACTATGTGGCATGGATGATGTTGACTTTAGTATTCAATGGAGAATCTTTACAGTTGAAGATCTTATTTAGATCAATGGTTATATGCACCTTTCAAAGTGATAAATTGTTGTTTCCTTTTTAAAAGCCCATTAAATAAACCAGAACCAAGTGTGACAAAATGCAAATACTGCTGTGGGAAAGTTGCTGAGGACAACTCAATTATGTGTTTTCTTGAGTTATAACAAACCTGAAGACAAAAGGCAAACCACACATATATTTAAACTGATTTGTCTCCAGTATTATCTGTGCATCTCTCGCTTCACTTTTTAAAGCTGGAGGTTCAGCTTTTTCCTCAAATAAATCTGTCATCTTTTCCTCTCTTTTATATAGTTTTGCCATGTATTGTCTCTGCAGTCTTTTTGTTTCTACTTTGTCATGTAATGTGTTCCCTTGCTTGTTGTAGTAGTCCCACTTCTGGTTTAAGTTTTCTTTTGATTTCTCAGATCTTTTTGAAGAGGTCTCTTTGGCCTGGTACACACTGGTGGCGAAACGGCCGCCCCTCTTTCCTGTATAGTGTTGCCGCAGCAACCATACGGCACAGCAAAGCTGCACAGCAAAAAAGAAGCTGTCTAGAGCGGCTCCTTTTTGCGGCATCTTAAGGGCTGCCCTATGATGCCACTTCCTCTAAGAGATGTGTGGATGCTCAGATGCCCACATGTCATCTACACACCTCCTGTGTGAGTGGTGCTGCTCAATAATGGTACCATCTGCACATCATAGGGCTCAGGAGCATGCAGTTGGTGCACTCTCCCGAGCCCTACTATCGCCGCCAGGACGCTGCTTTGTTTTCCTTTTTTACAGATTGCTTTTATTCACTGCATTGATTATTATAGTAGTTCTCCTTACTCATGTGTATGAGTCATTGAACAGATGCATTCAGGATTTTGGTTCTGTCACTGTCACCTTCATTTTTGCTTCTCATATGTCCTTGATAGCTTGCAGAGTTTCATCTGTCATCCATTGAGCCTTATTTTTCTCTTTGATTATAGTCTTTCTGCTTTCTCTAACAATGTTCCAGGCTTCAGTCCAGAGTTCATCTGGCTCCTGTTCAGTTAGGCTTAGTGGTGTTCTGCAGATTGTATATTGGCATGATAGTAGCTTTAATATTTTTATGTAACTTTAATGTTTTTTCTTTAGCTTTACTCTGGCTTTTGTTTTTGGTAGTCCATGGGCTCTTCCTCAATCTGCTTTGTTTTTGCAGAGATAATGATGCTTCTCCATCTTTTTCTTCCAATTATGTAGTCTGTTTGATTTCTGTATAGGCCATCAGATGATGTCCATGTATACAGTTGCTCCTTGGGTTGAAGAATGTGTTTGTAATAAAAAAATTGTTGGTATTATAGAATTCCAACAGTCTGCGTCATTTCTTAAACCCAGGGTGAATTTTCTTACAATTGAATCTGGTCCGATTCCTATTTTTGCATTCCAGCTGACTTATTCAGGTTTAGTTTGTGTGGAAGGTAATGGATGCTAACCTTGTAATGGCTGCCACACAAAATTGCCCAAAAAGGAAATGCTACTCTATACATCTTTATAAATTAGTCTCTTATTCTATGAGAGCATTCTCTCTTCTCTGTTACATGTTTGTACTGGCTCCAGAGAAATGATATCTGCTACTGATGGCATCTGATTCTTCAACCTGGTACTTTTTGTTCCAATGAGGTAAAAAAATGTTGCTGGCCTTATCAGTGTGTCCCAAGAAGTGATAAATGAATCCTTTTCCTACCTCAGAGCCATATTCTGAGATGATGTGTAGAGCTTTTGTTTCCATTAATTTCGGGAAAGGTTCCACAAAAATGTATACCAGAGGGTAGGTTTCATTCTTAACACCTGTACTTCTGGGTGGCCTTCTGAATCATCATTCTCTTACAGCAAAAGAATTATATATATTTGTTAGCATGTATGTGCATGCTCTCCTTCCCTCCCTCACACACAAACACATGTATGTTACTAAAAAATATCCTTTGCACTTTAGCCCTAAGACAATGAACCAAACTACACAATAAATGGCAAATCTGTGGTGGAATCTCCTTTTTTGCCTCTAGTAACGTACAAGTGTGAGGGCTGCCAATTTCATCCGAGTAATGCTTCCTTCCAAGGTCTACATACCCGAAAGGCACCAGATCCTGTCTGATCTTGTAAGATAAACAACGTCAGTCCTGGGTAGTACTTGGATGGGTGACTGCCAACAAATACCAGGTGCTGTAGAGAGGAAGGAATGGGCAAAAAACGCCTCTGACTAAATAAACTAAGAAATCCATGGGGTCGCTGTAAATCTACAGGCAACTTGGAGACACATACACACACAAAGTTTCCTTCCACCCACATTGTTTACTGATGAAAATCTCAAACACATGTAGCTAGCAACCTTGTCTTTCTAAAAGAAAAAAAATGTGCTTGTATTTTTATTCCTTGGGGCAATTTGTATCCTGGGAGAGGATAATATCAATCACATAAATGGTCCGTGGCAATAGTCTGCTCAATTTTCCAGCCTCCCCCTGCATGCATATATTTTGTTTATTTTAAAAAGTGCCGTTTCCAGAACTCAATTGGACTACAACACCCTGAATTCTCTTAACCATGCTTTCCAATGATTTTTTTTTAGTGATCTGAGGTGTTTTTTTAAGGGGGGGTTGCTTTAATTTTTTATGCTGTTAGGGGAGCAGGGTGTGAAAAACAACATATTAATTTTAATGTGTTAATGACCACTTCATTGACACTGGATGTGATGACTGAAATAGTTGAGTAAACCAGCATAATATTAACATGCTTTGGCATTATGTTCACTAAATGGTGGAGGTGTTGGGAAAAGGAAAATATTATATGTTTCAAGTGTAGGTTTGTGATTTGCTGTGCAGCTGTGCTACTGCCTCATGGTGCTCTCTTGGCGCTGATGTGAGGCAGGCTGCTAGTAGCATGAGAAACAACTGGAGACAAAAGTGAAAGGCTGCAGATGGAAGATTTGACTGAGAGGGATGGCGGTAGTGGACAGAGGGAGAGGGAGAGGAGGATCATAACTGTAGAGACTCTGTCTCGTAACAAAAAATATAATGGGGAGAGGGGGGAGAAAGGAAGAGTACCACTGAAGGCTTTATCTCAGCAGTGTTTTCCCCTTACCATAATTGAATTAGTAAAGCAAATGGGAATGTAACAGTTTGAAAAAGTTCCAGTTGTGTGAGTGTTCTGCTTTGGCAATCCATGGTCTCTTCTGCACCAGCTCCATAACTCCAACTTCCTCTGAGTGAGTGTATGCCTTTGCATTGCTATTCCCAAGCAGGCCAAGGTTGTTCTTACTCCATTCCTCTTGGTTTCTTTAAAATAAATGGCTGTAATTACATGATAACAGCAATTTTTTTAAAAAAAACCTGAAAGTCACGGAGTGAAAACAACCTTGGCCTGCTTGGAAATAGTGAGGGGGAGTGGGAAGAGGAGCAGAATCATGCTCCCTTGCATCACGTGAGTGCCGTCAATTGTTACTGCCACGGAAGAGACCTATCTCACCAGGGGACGAAGGGAATAGGACAGGAACCTATTGATGGATTTTCCCCATCAATGGAAAGGTCCACACAGAAACGAAGGAAATACAAAGCAGCAACTGGATGGATGTGAAGTTATGTGATAAGTACTGGCTAAATACGTGAATATCTTGTTTTAATTCTGATCCACTGCCTCTTGCAATAAAGTTCTGAGTGCCAAGGATTCTCAGAGGGAAAAGTGAAAATGGCTCCTGTCCTTTTAATGGTTGTATAGAAGAAATAATTTCAGCAGGTGTGCTTGTTTATCTGATTGGGTAACATGCAACACTTGCTGAAATTCTCTTTTTTTACACAACCATTAAAGTTAGAGGACCCCTCTTCAGTTTTCAAAATGGCATCCCTACAATTGTCTCACATTGGGCCCTCCCTTTAGCATTCTGAGCAGGCTTTTCCCAGTCTCCTTTGTGTGGTTGTAGTACAACTACTTCAGTAGCTTCAAGTTTGCTCAGAAGGAATTTCCTTTTCTCCTCACCCAGTCATACATCACTCTTCATTGGCACAGGCTTCCTCCTCAGGATTCTGCTTTTGTTGCTCTCCTTCCCTTTGCTTCTTCATGAGATTCAGTGGCCACGATTCTGCAATTTCACCATCACAGATGGGGGGGGGGGGCTTTCAGTCATGCAAATGTCAAAGCAGAGGGAGGAATCTGCTTAGTTTTGTTCATTTTATGGGAAATGGAGAATAAATTTAACTAAACATGGCAGTTCCTCTATTAAATCCCAAAGTTTCTCTTCAAAGTAACATTCAGCACAACAGATCAGAAGTTTTATACTTACATTAGATTTTAGAGCTCACAAAATGGTGAATGAGACAAATCATATATTTTTCATTAACATTCCCAGCTATGGTAACGACTTTGAATGAACCATCTTACCCAAACTAGTGGAGCTTTTTATTGTTGTTTTTATCAAACCTCAGCATATTGATTAGGGCCAAATGTATTTTGATCCAGCAGTTCAAAAAACATAAATACATGGAAACAGATTGTCCACAGAACTTGGGAAATCTCCATGATTAATAACTGTAGAATGTGGCATTATCTCACCACACATTTCTTCACCTCACAAACATAAAACCTCAACATCATTAGTGGCAGCAATAATGTTTCATCCAGATAACTGAGGAGCTTCTAAATAATCATAGGATTGACAGGCATGTAGACATGGAAATATGTCATTCTGAATTCTCTTTCAAAAGCAGCATATGAAAGAAAAAACTATGTTTCAACTAATGGGCAGGACAAATGTGGTGTTAGTGCATCATTTCATGGGATGTACAGACCACCTTTGAGTATTTCTTGCCTAAGTAAATCCAATGAAATTCAAGGGATCACTGTAAGTTGACAGGTGACATGAAGGCACACACAGAGACAAGACAGGAATCAAAAGTTGCAATTTCTGGGCATCTGCTTAGGGTCCAAACCCTAGAAAGTATGGTCTTAGATAAGTGTATGTGTGTGTGTATCCTTTCCAAACCTGTTGTGCTAGGGAACTTCAACATACAGTGCATTCTGAGGCTGCCCTGTCAGAAGTGACTCACATTTTCTTGCCTCCACAGTAGCTAGTAAGTCTGTCCCAATTGCTTTCTTTAGTTTCACTGTCATGGGCAGATAATTATCTCAAAAATCAATGCTAACAGTTTCCATGGAGCCTCCATCCATAGAAGAAGATTATTTTATTTTCAAATTGTCCATCTTCGCATAAGAAGTGTTATGAGGGAGGGGACTCCCTTCCTTGTGTATTGACTTTTACTACATACTGAATATCTTAATAGGGCTCCTAATTCAGCCCTGAACTTGCAGGGAGGGGGCCAATCTAGCCTCCTGTAGAAGGGAATTCCAGAGATTGGGAGTAGCCACCAAGAAAGCTCTTTCTTGTGTCCCTGCTAAGCGAGCTTGGAATGATGGTGGGTCCTAGAGAAAGCCTGAAGATCTTAGGGCTCTAGCAGGTTCATATGGGAAGATACAGTCTCTCAAATAGCCTGGACCTAAGCCATGTAGGGCTTTATAGGTCATGGCCAGCACTTTGAATTGTGCCTGGAAACAAATCGGTAACCAGTGAAGCTGTTTTTACAAGGGAGTTATTTGCTCCCCATAACTGGCCCCGGTCAGCATTCTGGCTGCTGCATTCTGGACCCATTGAAGCTTCCAAACAGTTTCCAAAGGCAGCCCCATGTAGAGAGTGTTACAGCAGTCCAAATGGGATGTAATCGAGGCACGTGTCAATGTAGCCAGATCTGACGTCTCAAGGAACTGACGTAGCTGGTGCCTTTTGCCGGCAAGCAAAAACCTTTTTAATCAGGCAGACTTTTTAATGTAATAATTGTGACAAGGTGGTTTTATATGGTGTGTGTGTTTTAGTTATATTTTAATTTTTAAAATGTTTTTAATGCTAATATTATATTGTTTTAATAAGGTGATTTTTACTGTTTTAAATTTTTTACTGTACATTTTAATTATTTATTTATTTATTTTGTGAGCAACCTTTAGTCCCTTTTTGGAGAAAGGTGGCGTAAAAATAAATAAATAAAGGAAGTGGCCAAGAGTACATTTGGACAGCCAGGGCTAGTGTGTTAACTGCACCTGTTGCTAGAGAGGTAACACATACTGTATCTTAGGTATAACCAGTTAAGACTAGTATAATGCACTTAGGAAAGTATTCAAAAACTTCATATGGTCCGGACTGATGACTGAGGAACATGTTACTCCTTTGTTACAACAGCTTCACTGGCTACCTGTTTATTTCTGGGCATCACTCCAAGAGCTACTTATGCCCTATTTATGAAGTTCTAGATGTCATGGAAGCAGACTGTTTGAAGGACCCATTTTCGCTTTCTAGCTGGTTGAAGTTTGGGAGAGGTCCTTCTCTCAGTGTTGCCACCATGTTTGATGGGGATATGAGATATACTTTCTCAGTGGTCATTCCAAGGCCTCTTACGGGAACTATGATGGTGTCTGCAAATGCCAGAATACTTCAGGAGCAGCCCAGAGTATTCTGGCCCCAGAGCTGTCCAACACCCATCACCATCCCCCATTATCTGGGCACTGCAAGCTGTTTACAATGCATCCCACAATGCTACCTAGCACCGCCATACATCACTCACTCTGAAGTCAGAACAAGGCGCTCAGCATCAATCACATACTGGGTGTCTTGCCCTGATCTCAAATGTGTGGCATTTTGTTTTGTGAGCCAGTAATCCTTTGATAGTCCAAGGAGTTGTATCAATTACTTTACTTTACACTAGTGGTGCAGTGGTTAAATGTCAGTACTGCAGCCACTCACTCATAAACTACAAGATTGTGGATTCAGTCCCAGACAGGGGCTCAGAGTCAACTCAGCCTTGCATCCTTCCAAGGTTGTTGGGGGCAATTAGCTTACACATTGTAAACCACTTAGAAAGTGCTTAAGCCATATAGAAATGTACTTGCTATTGCTATTTGGTCAACATCATAGTATACTTTGAGACTGGGAAAACCTAGTCCCACCTTTTCAGGTGTTATACCAAATTAATTCCTTTATTTTTGTATTCCCCACCTTCTAGAGAAATCTTCCATTTTTGTCATTTTGCTTTTCAAATTATTTTGTTATTTATTTATGTAATGATTGTTTAGCAATGCAAATCATTTGAAAATATTAACCTTAACATCTAAGAATTATTTTTTTAAAAGGAGTACATAAATTAAGGGCTCTATGAAGACCACATATAGGTTGGTGGATGGTCATCAAGGCCAGGAAATCACCTAGGTCACCTGATTGTTCCTGCAATGAAAGGGTAGCTCCTTTTTAGGTGTCTGGATCTGGATTTATGTTTGTATGAAAACCTTTGCATACATAGTGCTGCATGCATTCTCAGTTGGGAATTTCATCTCTCCTGTTCTATTGGCTTTGCTTTATAGAAGCACATCTAAGCAATTAGAATGACAGAAAAATGGAGAAAAGCTATTTGATTAAGTAGATATGTGAATATTTATTTACATGGCAGGAATAAAAAAACCCACCAAACCTGCAATTCATGTGGTCATGTGTATAAACTGATACAGCGGACACATGCACACAGTAGTAACACCTCCTTGCACCAATGTGGATAGGTAATGGGGGTCTCATGTAGATTTCCAAACCCATTTCAGTTTGGATTAAAACCAGTGTGTGTGGTAGTAAAGGGGTCAAACCAGGGCAGGAATACTATACAGTGGAGCTGGGATCCAACCCTCATATAAATTCAGCCTTAGACTTGGTGTAATTAACTTCTAATCCTATAGTTGTTTGTTAAGTGTTCTTCAAGCTTGTCACTTGCTTCTCCTGAATTATTCAAGGTTAGCAGGCTATCTCATTTCTAAAAAGGGTGATTGTGCAATAATTTATGTTAATTCTCTTGATAACATGTTTCTTCCTTATTCTTTCAGTTAGCACTTCTGTTATATTTGGAAACACCAAATGAGTCAGGGAGCATGCCCGCCCGATGCCTCTTCATATGAGCTAAACAATGTTGAATCTGAACTTTTTGGCCTGAGAACAGTTTTGATGGAGAATCTAACTGATTTACTGCGTTCACGTGATAAACTATAAATTCCATGTGACTTAAAAGTTTTTGTTTTTGTTTTAGAAAACCAATCAAACAGAAAACAAGTTAACTCTCTACTTCTGTAAAATATCTAAGGATAGTCCCCGCACTGGATGTCAGCCATTAAGGGAAACACAACTTCTGGGGGACAGGGCTTCTGGGAGCATCATGCATGGCCTTCCTCAGTCCCTGCCCTTCCTTCTCCTCATGTGCAAAAGGACAGGATAGCATGGGGGGGACGTGTGTGGATTCCCTCTATGCCACTCCATCCTTTTCGTCATGAGGACAGTGGGGGGGGGGGGGACAGGGCCTGATGGAGTTTCACCCCTCTTCTGGAGTGTCACGTGGTGTGGACTGCATCACTGCAACCCCCCCCCCCCAACCCAGTGATGCCACTGAGGACAGTAACTCTTGTGATGTACCTTCAGGCTGATTCTGAGTAATGGCAACCCTACCCTAAGTTTCCTTTGGCAAGATTTCTTCAGAGGGTGTCTGCCATTGCCTTCCTCTAAGGCTGAGAAAATGTAACTTGGCCGAGGTCAACCAGTAGGTTTTTATGGCTGAGCACAGATTCAAAACTTGAACTCCCAGTCCGAATACAACAGTAAAACCAGTACCACACACTACTTTTTCTTTCCTTCCAAATGAAGTGTGTCCGTGATGTGTAATTTTTGTCTCCCGGCATCATCTCATTGCTTCCGTGGCATAATCCTTTCCCATTTCTACTATACAGTTTGTGATACAAGTGTCAACTCAATTGAACAAGACTGATGGTAATTTTTTGTTGTTGTTCAATAAATCTATTGGATGTTATGATCCTAAGGATGCAGTCTTTTTTGACTTCACAATTCACAAATGCTTTTGCTTTCTTGTTCTTGGAAATGCCCATTTCCAAGATGATGTTAAAGAGACTTGCAAACTTAAGAATTAAAACAATCCCCTCTGCCTTATGGAAATCCCCTCTGAATCCACTTGCGCAGTTCCCCAGCTTTTTTTCTTGATTGCATATGCCTCTGAAATTGTTTATTATTATTATTATTATTATTATTATTATTATTATCATCGTTAACATTTTTATAGAGTGCTGTAGAATTTGCATAGTGCTTTACATAGTAGAAATCCAAATGAAATAAGAATAAAAACCTACCGAGTGGCATATAGTCTAAAACATCAATATTACCAATTTAAAACATCTCTCAAATAATACAGCAAGCACACAATCAAAACATAAACATCATGACAAATTAATTTTGGTTTATGTATCTGGCATGAGTGCTTTTAAACTGGTTTTTTTTAAAAAAAGATATGTTTTTGTTTGGTTGAATTCTGGATTGGTTGAAATGTACAAATTTTGGAGGGGAAATATAATGAACACTGCTTATTTTTGATGTATTGCTTACTTCATGATGAATTTGCCCTTTTTGCCTTAATTGCCCCAAAGGTTTGTAAAAAGAAGCTTCCCTTTCAGAGGCTCTGAGGTACCTGCATCGAATAAGCCTTGTTTTCTAAGTATGTCTGCTTTTGGGCTTCCATCTAATACTGCTGTTCCACATCTATAGACTCTTTAGATTCCCATCTGACATCTAAAACTTCACTGAAGCCTCCTCCCACTACAACCATAAGATCATAAGAATCTAAAGCATTCTAATAGTCTGAATGCATCTCTCTTAAAAACATCCAAGTGACTATAAAGGAGCTCCTGAGTTCTGCTGCTATCTTGGATGATGACTAGGCACGCCTCCCCCATTACTCCTTTAATTGTGATGATAACTTAATGACTATTGATATAATTGTTAAGGGAAAGATAATATACCTGTTAAAAGAAATATGAGGCAACAAGTACTACTTCATATGCCGGTATGAGATTATGCAAAAGAATAGTGGAGAAATCAAGTACAGACCTGATCTGAATGTTTAAAAAATGCTGGCGTAGTTTTGTAATGCTCAGTATCTATCCCAGCATTTACAACCGATTCTTGGAGAAGCAAACATTCATAAATTCCAAGTCATAAACTAAAGTTTGAACAGGGACAATGGCTTCTCAGCACGCTACACATATTAATAGACTGCCCTTCATAACAGTTTTATGAATAGATCTATAAGTATGTCAACCAAAATGGATATCATAGGAAAGATGGAGGCTGGCAAAAGGATAAGTCATCCCTAGATGTATTCAAATGATCTCTAGAAGGTTTTAGATATTTTTCTTTCCTTATGAAAGGCTTGTCTGATTTGGCTGTTTCTTTTCACATGTACATAATTAGTTTTATTTTAAAAGTTTGCTGAAACATGTTGAACTACTGTTCTTCTTTTGGGATATAGCAACCTATCCTTATTTTTTTCTATGGCCTGTTACAGACTGCCAAAATAAAGCTGCTTCGGGTCTCTTTGGAGGTATGCTATTTAAATGATGCATGGGTCCTAAGAGTCCAGAGGTTGCGCCAAAGCCACACTCCATTCCTAAGCACTGGAGTGCAGCATACCTCCAAAGAGACCCAAAGCAGCTTTATTTTGGCAGACTGTAACAAGCCTATGTCATTTCTACCCCTGGTACCAAATTTTCTGTTAAAGAAGTAATGCCTACAAACACATCTACTTCGTTTACTACGGTATACAGTCAGCCCTCTGTATCCACGGATTTCTTATCCACGGATTCAACCCTCCACAGCTTGAAAATATTCAAGAACTATATAAATTCTCAAAAGCAAACCTTTGTTTTTCCATGTCTTTAAAGGTACACCATTTTACCATTCACTGTATATCATGAGACTTGAGCATCCACAGATGTTAATATCCATGGAGGGTCCTGGAACCAAACCCCAGCAGATAACAAGGGTCCACTGTACTTGTAATGTTGTGCCAAACCAAGTTATACATAAAACATTTTACATTCCCAAGAAAAAATGTGACGTTCAGTCAGTAAAGGGTGCTAATATTGCAATTTCTCAATTTTTCTGAATGTTTCTATTTTTCCCCACCCAAACCAAAAGCCCTGTTTTTTAACCCATGGCTTCAAACTTCTGAAAATTTTACATCTCTAAACACAACAAACGTATTTGAAAGCAAATTTTCTTGCTTTAATACTTTAAGAGACTATTAATAACTGAGCAGCTCCAGGAATTAGTTTACAAATGCCAAGCTGTTTCTGCTAATCAGAAGGAACGTATCCACTGTTCACAATCCAAGTGTCATTTTATTTACCTAGTTTCACTTTGATTCCCCACCCACACAACCATTGACTGCATATATACCTGAGGTTCAAATATTGTAGGTCACTCCTCTGAGGAAAACGATTATAATCCATAAAAACGTATGTTAAAATAAACTTGTTAGTGTTGAAAGTGCCAGAAGGCTACAGTCTCCCCTTTTAACATCAAAAATAACTATGACATGTATGTACCATCATTTATCTAGCCTCTTGTTTTTCTGCAAGGATTCCCTAACTGCGGTTTGTTCATTTGTTTATTATTGCTTTCATGTTGAGACTATTTGTGTAAAAGATGCAAAAAGGAGATGATTGTTAGTAATAAAATTTATTCGGTCATTGACCAGTATAAAAACAAATCACACAAGCAACATATCAATATAACAATAACAAATTAAAATATAAACTGATAGTAGACTGTACATGTACGGTATCAAACAGTTCTTTCTACACGGTAATAAAATGGCCATTTGACAGTTGAGGGCGCAGTTTACAAACAATATAACAAAATTTAGCCACCTTAAGGGATACTGTAGGATCATTGTTGTCCAATAGGAGGCATAAATAAAAGGAGTCAGGTTTGTCTGGGAATTTACATAGTAGTGGGCTAATCAGTTGGTGACGAATGTCTCTATAGAATTGACAATAAGGGAAAACATGCTCCTTGGTTTCAACAGCGCCCGAGCCACATGGGCAAAAACGGATTTCAAAAGGTGTTTTTTTAAATCTACCTTCCAACATGGCTGTGGGCAACACATTGAAACGTGCCAGAGTTAGAGCCCTTCTGAACTTCGGGAGAGTAACATGGAACAGATATGGAGCTGGGGAGGGGACCAAAACTTGAGCACTGAACATGACATATTTTGAAAGGGAAGTTGAGTCCATATATCTTTCTGCTTCTAGGATTTTTTTTTAATAGTAGATTTGGCTCTATCAGTGTCAAGCTTTAAAATTTCATTTTTATTGAGACCAAGCTCATTTAATTTCTTAAGGAGGGAAATTTCCCAAGAGGATTTAAAGGGATCCAGGAAAATTAAATTTGTCAGACCTCCAGAAGTTTTATGCAATTTTTGCCAATAGGTGAGTATACTAATCCACAGACTAGATTCTATTTTAATAGTCCCAGCCTCCCTTCTGAGAACAGCGTTCGGAACACAATGGGCAACCTGAAAGATTCTCCTAAGGAACTTAGTTTGCACACGTTCAATTACATTTATGTTACTATATGGTCCCAATTGGGCTCCGTATAGCAATTGAGGGCGAACCTTGGCATTAAACAGTTTAATTGCGGCCGGAATGAACTGAACACCTTTAGTGAAAAAAAATCTTAAAATAGCCGTTATAGTTCTTTGGGCATTACTAATGACAAGTTCTGAATGGGCTGTTCTCCTACCAGAGGTATGAAATACAATCCCGAGATATTTGAAAGTCTTAACCTGCTCTATATGTTCTCTATCAAGTCTCCATTGTCTCAATTTGGGGCGGTGAGCAAAGGTAAGAATCTTAGTCTTGGAGGAGTTAATTGTTAATTTCTCCTCTTTACAAAACAAAGCAAGAGAATTTAGGGCTCTTTTAAGTCCGATGGGAGATAATGAGAGGATAACGACATCATCCGCATAGAGCAATGAGTTTATATGCTTATTAGCCAGCTTTGGAGGATGAAAAGAAAGATTGTTCAAGGCAGAAACAAGGGAATTAATATAAAAATTAAATAAAGTGGGGGCTAGGACACATCCTTGCTTTACACCCGTCTTGACAGGAATAGCCTTAGAAACATGACCTTGGAGACTGCATCTGACCTTAATGTTAGAATTCTCATGGATCTTAATAAGAAGCAAGAGGAGTCGTTTATCTATATTAGTGCACAATAGTTTCTCCCACAATCTAGATCTATTAACTGAATCAAAGGCGGACTTAAAATCTATAAATGCCGCATATAATGGTTGACCATAATGGAGGTATTTTTCAACAAGATATTGCAATCAGAGATGATTGTTTATTTTTTGCCTGATCAAGATAATGTTTATGATACTATTTTTTAAAAATTTATAAATCAATGTCAACTATTGAAAGTATTTACTTTATTTTATTTAGCTTGCCTTCTCCTGACATGAAACCCAAGGCAACTTACAACAAGGTTAAAACAAGATAGAGCTTAAAACTCTGATGATAAAAAAGTTAAAATACAGTTAAATATGCTCTTAAAATATTGTTAATTTAAATAGTGTAAAATCATGTAAAAACCTAGCGATAAGGATAAATACAGCACATGACCCCATAAAAAATTCCCTGTTGTAATTCTGCAGTCAATTATAAAGTTAATAATAATACTAATTTTTATTTATAACCCGCTTTTCCAAAAATAGATCAAAGCGGGGATGTAGTATTTATGTAGATGTAGTATTTATACTCAGTGTTTTAGAATGTAGCCAACCACCAAATTTTCAAAAACCCTAGTATATTTACCTCTGAAGTAAAGATCAAACTACAGTCCAATATTAGAATACAACTTTTTTGCCTTTGAGAAAAGGAGCTGGAAAAACTGAAGACAATCCTTGCCAAAAAAAACAGAGGCTTGATCCAGACTGTTGAGTCATGCTGTAATCCTTCTGAAATGAATGGGATGCTGGTCATCATGAGTATCTTCTAATAATATTGGTTCCTTTGAGGTTGTTCAAACCAAATTTTTAAGAATGGTTTTCGGAGTTCCAAACTGTGTGCCAAATATTATTCTTCATTTAGAAGCTGGCCTATTATCAATTGAGGCACGCATCTGGATTCGCAAATTTAACCTTTGGCTAAAAATGCTATTTATACCAGTTGGTTTGGCTCCATTAACGTTAACAGACTCTTTTACTTGAGCTTGGAAGAAATCTTTATTTATGAAACTTTCTTATATTGGGTTGTCATTGCCATATGTACTCTCGCTGGGTTATAACAAGGCAAAAATTGCCATCATCCAGCAAATTAAGGATATTGATTGTCTTCTTCTCTTTCTGCTGCCTTCTACCTTCCACCATTATAGTCTTTACCAGTGAGTCATGCCTTCTTATGATGTGACCAAAGTACGACAACCTCAGTTTGATCATCTTGGCTTCCAAGGAGAGTTCAGGCTTGATCTGTTCTAGGACCCATTTGCCTCTCTTTTTGGTCATCCACAGTATTCTCCGTATTCTCCTCCAACACTACATCTCAAATGAGTTGGTTTTCTTCCTATCTATTTTTTTCACTGTCCAGTTCTCACATCCATAAATGCTGATGGAAAATACAATGGATTGGATAATTCTAATTTCAATGTCAGTTGTATATCTTTATATTTTCTGATTTTGTCTTCTTATTTCTTCACTGCTGTTACCACTCTTATCAATGTTTGATCCAAGGTATGGGAACTCTTTTACTATTTTGATTTTCTCATTCTCTAGGTTGAACGTATGTAGATCTTTCATTATTTTTGTTTTCTTTGTGTTCAGCAATAAGCCTGCATTTGCACTTTCTTCCCTGACCTTCCTTAGTAATTGTTCCAAGTCTATTATATTTTCCACTAGCAGTATGGTGTTCTCCACATATCTTAGATTGTTGATGTTCCTTCTTCCTATCTTCATTCTTTCTTCTTCTGAGTCTAACAATTACTTTCCTGCTCTTCTTATGATATTTTCTGCATACAAGTTGAACAGATAGGGTGATAAAATGCAGTCTTGTCTGACCCCTTGTCAATTGGGAAGCACTCGTTTCTCCGTATCCTATTCTAGCAGCAGCCGCTTGTCCTAAATACAGATTTCTCATCAGGACTAGCAAATCTAGTGGCACTCCCATGTTTTTTGTGATCTGTGCAGTCAAATGTTTTGCTATGTAGTCTATAAAGCACATTTTGATTTTCTTCTGTAATTCTTTGGTGCACTTCATTAGCCATTGTATGTTTCAATGGGATCCCTAGCACCTCTTCCTTTCCTGAATCCCACTTGTACCTTGAGATTTCTCTCTCCATATATGATTGGAGGCTATACTTCAGAAATTTGAGCATAATATTGCTTGCATGGAATATTAATGCTATGGTTCTATAGTTGCTGCAGTCTTTTGTGTCTCCTTTTTTTGTGGATTGGGAGATATATTGATCATTTCCAGTCTGTTGGCTACTGTTTTGTTTTTCATATTTGTTTGCATATGTTAGTTATTACTATTGTTGATTCTGTCTGTATGGATTGTAGCAATTTTATTGCAATATCACTGGCTCTTAGTGATTTATTTTTCCCTATATCTCTTATTGCAGTCTTATTATGTCACTCTCTAATCCTGGCATTCAATAAGGTGCAGACATATCTATTAAAGTGGAATCACAGTGTTATGATTCTGTAGTGTGAAATGGCCCTGTAATGAGTAAAATCACATTACATGATTCCCTCTTTCTACCAATACTGAACAGACAAGCCATTATGTCAAGCAACATTGACAGATCAAAGCACCCTAGTTAATACACTTTCCATGCTTTATTCTATTGAACAGTTGTTTGTTAAAATATCAGTTGTCACTTATCTCAAAATCAATTGGAGGAAATGTTTAAGCATTCAGTATTTTAAGTGTTCTTTTATGTCACATTGAAAATCACGTTCTCAAATTCTTGAGTTTGTTGTAGAGGAAGGGTTGGCAGTTGGCTTAGTTAAATGCAAATTCAGTGTTATCAAATGATTGGGAATGAAAAATAGAACCGTAGATTGTAATAAAAATGAGCTTCACGATCATATTGAAAACACTGCATAAAGTTCTAGTTGCCTTTATTCTAAATCAATATTTTAGAGTTCAAGAGAGTACAGAAAGGAAGCAATGAAGGCTACATCAGGGACGTAGCTAGAATTTTAGGAAGGGGGGGGTCCAGACTAAGTGCCACCATTATAATGGGGCTTGGGTGTGGTGGCGCAGCAGCACGCACCATTCATTTTTCTAATGGAAGGAAGGGGTCCGGACCCCAAGAACCCCCCCCCCCCCCTTGGCTACGTCCCTGGCTACATGCTAACATGATATCTATAGGTAGTGAGGTGGAAATTAGTGATGAGTGGATTTCTCTAATTATGTTCTGTAACTAATTGAGAAAAGTTTAAATGCCTGTACACTTGATTTCATCATCTGCTGCTGATATTTTAAGTTTGTCTAAATGAAAGAATTCAACCCTCTCCCCTTCGCCACAAAAGTATACTCCCCAGTCACACCCATTCATCTAATATGCATATTGCTGGTGAAAAGTCCACAGAAGAGTCGTCTAATAGGTGCCCAGATAAGCAATCTGCCTTGTGAAATTTCTGTTGAAAGTATATTTTATCACATATCCCAGTACAACCAAATACTTCCCAGGCAAAATTGTTGTGTTTTTTCTTGTTTTGTTTTGTTTTGTTTTACATGTTTTTATCAGTGTGTATATTGGTTCCTGTGCTCAAGAAAGCAGTAGTGTACTATGGTACTGTATTCCATGTGACAACCTTCACTTACCATAACAAGTATAAAATTGACCAAAATTTATGATCTGGGAGATCATACACTCAGTGTCTGAAGAATTCAAAGACACTGGTGAGTTAATATGGGAAAGCAGTATGCAAAGGGATCTTGGAGCACCTTTGAGACTAGCTGAAAAAAAGAAGCTAGTAGCATGAACTTTCCTAGATTAGAGTCTGCTTCCTGAGATGTATATGGAAGCTAATGCTGCCAGCTTCTTTCTCTCAAATCTCAAAAGTGCTACAAGATCCCTTTGCATACTCAATCAAGATCATCACACGGGGTAAAAAAAGGGATGTTCCTGTCCTTAACCCATCCTTAAGGCGTGATTGCATGAAAATGATCATATGATGTTTGTCCTTATCCCATCCTTCTGACATTCTTATCATGCGATCACAATAAGATAATCTGACAACGTCATGCTTATCTCATCCTTCTCCCATCACTGAAGTGGCATGGCCCCATCACTGTCTATTAACAGAAAGTCCCATTAAAACAATGAGGCAGCCACTGATGGGAGAAGGGCAGGATAAGCGTGACATGATAAAGATGGGGTAAGGATGGGAGCGATCCCTCCTATACCCCATGTGATAATCTCCACTGTTTCAGTGTAAGCATAATTGAGGTGGGAGGGGAGCAACGCACTTTCTTTGATCATTGTAATTATTGTTCCTTGGTACAAGGCTTATGTTAATTCTTCTTCATCCAACTTGAATTTTGTTTGACCCTGCCCACAAAATTTGGGAATAGTAGATTATAGCTGTGCCAGAGAAGCAGAAATGTAATAACTGACGCTTACTAATATTGTGAAAATGGAATGGTACACAAGTGTAGTATCTTCAAGCAGATGTTAATAGCAATCAGTTGGGCTATTGTAAATCCACACACGGGAAGAATTTGGAAACTACAGGAAATTATCTAGAGATGTTGCATACTAAAGAAGTCTTTGTAACTGTAGGTGTTGACAAGACTGAGGAGGAAGTAGTAGTAAGTGTAAATGATAAAAAGAGATAAAGGAAATAAAGAATAGCCTGCGGTTTTGTTCTAGTAAACTTGAGCTCTAAAGCCTTCTACAGGCAGGAAACAGAGAAATTATTTATAGAGAGAGAGAGAGAGAAAAACCTCTAGGGAAGACTCTTTAGTCTGAAGAATCATTGCAGGGAGAGAACTAAGCTGATGGAAGCCTTCCCTTTCTGAATAAACAAAAAGCCTTTCTTTTTCCAGTGAAGCGACAAAAGAAATACACCTATTGGTTAATAGAAATGTTACCTAATTTTTGTGTGTGTATGCATGTGTGTGTGTGTGTGGGGGGGGGTCTGGTAGGGCATCCACAAATTGTATTCAATGGGGAGATTAATTTAGCTCAACAATTTAGTAGTGAGAGGGCCAAGGTAATTTCTGGCTTGGAGCTTGGCCTTTGTATAACAGTTCCAAACAGATAATTCCAGAGGCATTTTCCAAATTAATGTAGTTTACTTAAAAAGGGGGGTTCACACACAAGCACACACTTTCACTCACACACACACACACACACATGAACTAAAGCAAAGATAGGAGATAATTGTGAGTTTCATGGTTGCTAATAGGTAATAGGAGCCCTGGTGGTGCAGTGATTAAATGCCTGTACTGCAGCCACTCACTCACAAACCACAAGGTTGTGAGTTCAGTACCGACAGGGGCTCAGGGTCAACTCAGCCTTGCATGCTTCTGAGGTCACTAAAATGAGTTCCCAGCTTGTTGGGGGAAATTAACTTACACATGGTAAACTGCTCAGGGAGTGCTTAAGTGCACTGATAAGTAGTATAGAAACGTACAATACTTGCTATTGCTACTTGCTATAAAATTCTACCGATCTTGATGCTCCGATTTTGCAACAGACAGACTAAAAGTGGCTTAGAGCTGCCTGCAGAACATGGGGTGGCCAGCTACTGACATGCCAAGTCAAAATCAAACAGAGGTTCTGCCCGGTTTCTGATTAGACCAATTTGCTATTCTCTGGGCACATGTATTTATACCCAGAAGTGGACCCTAAGGGCAGGATTTCAGAAGTTGATAGCCTTAAGTGACTTTCCCAGGGGATTGGAATTGGGTGTGATGTGTAATAATGACTGGACAATAGGCATGAATGTTCTCAAATGAAAGAAGTTTCATTCCCAAAGGGAAACTTTCTTTGTCTGTTATATGCAAACCATTTCCCAGTCCAGCTCACTATTACCTTCTGATAGTGACGGGATTATGCTGATTCCAATCTTGAGAGATTTCATTATGGAAAGCAGTGTGTGGGATGAAGGTTTTGATCTGCTCAGGCAAATTGTTAGGGTTTCTGGCAAACATTTCTTATTTTTGCTGAACTGTTTTTATAAGACTATGTGGACAGAGAGGAGAAAAGCCCCCAGCACTGAACAACATAAATGAATACCCACAAGGAACAACTAAAATTGGTGTCTGTCTTTCAGGGAATGAATCTCCCAATGCGAACCTCATATTTTGTGTTTGGGTTCACGTTGTTTCTAGTTTATGGCAACCCTAACGTGAACCTATCATAGGGCTTTCTTGGCAAGATTTGTTTAGAGTGGGCTTGCCTTTGCCTTCCTTTGGGGCTGAGAGAGTGCGACTTTCCCAAGGTCATCCAGTGGGTTTCCATGGCTAAGTACGGATTCAAACCCAATAGTTTTAATACCCAAACCAATAAACCACACTGGCTCATAACACGTTATGCTAATCATTTCAAAACTTTGAGATGGAAAATGTGAGGGACAGAGTAATTTCTCCCTATTTTTGTTTTAACAAAGCTAGCTTGCAGTTTGTTTCCTGGCACTATTCAGAGTGATGGTTCTTAGCCACAGAGCCCTAAACAATTTAGGACCAAGATATTTGAAGGCCTGGGTAGTCCCAGTATGATCCTATGTGAACACTAAATCCAAGATCAGAGGTTATATGTCCCAGCCATTTTGAAGCATGTTTTGCTGGGACACGGCCTTTTTAGTTATGGCACTCTCTTTCTTCACCTTTCTTGCATAATTCATCAGGTGTTAGTGTGGGGAAAAGTTATGTCTTTTTGTTTTTACAGTGAATCATTTTTCTCTTGCTCTTAGTTTTACTGTATGAAGTTGGATTTTTAAAAATTATGTTGTATATATTTTATAAACTGTTGTGCAATCCTCTTTGCGTTTCTTGAAAAAGAGGCAGAATTCTAATAAAAAAAATAAGGTTCACATTTCATTTTTTTAAAAAGAAAAAATGCTTACCTGCAAAGGAAGGATGTGGTTCACTGAGATTATGTATATCTTATGTGACAGGAAATATGTTCTAATTTCCTGGCTCATTTATTTTGGATGAAGATGCTGACCAAATTCAGCTGATACCCATATAATGAACTGCTGTGGTATGTGATAAGGCTGTATTTAGATTACACCTGAGGTTCCTCAGCCAGCAGTTTATCTCTCTCCACAAGGAAGTCACGTCTGTATCTAACATTCCAAAATCCTGAGCTGTCACATTGCCATTGAACAACAATCACAGAATAAAAACTTTTTGTACCAGAAACTGCTTTGCCTTACTCTCCTGTTGGTTCTGAATACCATTTTTATGAATGCATGCACCCATTGCCTCACTATTTGGAGACTTGCAGCATCATGCAAGTAGGGAGGCACTATTATATTATAGCCCATTAAAAGGAAGATCACCAAGACTTTCTGAGAATTTTGTGGGAGGAGGAAACGTGATGCTTCAGCAAAATTCCCAGTAGTTTAAAAATAGCAGGCTACAAGACTTTGCATGAGAGTAGGAGGAATAGGCACCATGGAACACAATAGAATTCATTTGGCATAAATATACCTAGTTTGTGCCTAGGCTTTGCGCTCTATGCATATGATGAAGTATATTTTGTCTATTAAATCTTAGATTATCAACTTCATCCACAGGGGGTAACTGCTAGTATTTTGTGTTTTTGCAAACACACAGGATCTATATCTACCTTTATCTACTCAACACTGTATACCCGTAAAGATTAACAGGTTTTATTTGGCATAAACCTTCATGGACTGACACCCACTTTGGGCATATCTACATTGACCAAAGGAACTGGTTTCATCCTCACAGGGCCCTGTCCACACTGCAGAAGGCAAAAGCCCTGATTCAAGTGCAGACTGTCTTCAAGATATGGCCCAGTTCGGCACTGACTCTTGGCCATCCCTTCCTTAATCTGGTTCAAAAAGACTTATCAGGAAAATCTGAGCAGCAATGCTGGGTGGCTGTCTACACATATGTCCCATTGTGCCACCCAGTGCCACCACCACTGGTGCAAATCACTCCTTCTGAGGCCTCACCAATGGACCCAGCCACACTCAACCAGTGTGAATGCTGGTGGTACAGCAGGACACATGTGTAGACATCATTGCTTTGGAATGTGGAGTTAAAGGGGAATTCAGGTCAACTTCAGGGCCAGGATACTTGGGACCAGACTGGAATATTCTGGCTGGTGTAGACCTGCCCTTCAACAGATGACTAAGGAGTTGCCTCGACTGGAAGATATTCATACATACATTTGTGGTGGGAGGATGTAATTAGTGAGATAAGAGGGAGTGGAAATGTTAAAAGTACAAACATTTATCATTATCTTAACTGGTATTAACAAGCAACAGTTGGGTGGGAGAACAGTCATCCTAACATATATGAGCTGCTTAGCATCTGCATTGTGATGAAAAGTGGCGAAGGTAAAAGACAGTTAAAGCTGTTTTCCAGTTATAATGAAATATTTATTCTGCATCACTTAAGAAAATGAGATCACATTTTCCTCCTTTCTTTGCATCTTGCCCTGTGAATTAAATGGCATTTTCTCTCAGGAGCCTCCGGTTGTATTGTCATGGATCTGTGCCTTTTTGCTATCAGTGAAAAGTCAATAGCAAAAAAAGTGATCTGAGAATACCACTAAAAGTGTCTGTGCATGACAAAAATATTAATTTTTTGTTGTTGTCCTTTTATTTGTATTACTCTAGCAATATAGTTCAGTACATTGCTGAAGCTCTCTGATAGTGTAATGCAGACTCTTGGAGGTGTCTCAGTCATAACATTGCCATATATTGAAGCCAATTTGAAGGCAATTAACAACAAGAAACAACATATAAGTCCACTTTACATGGTTTCTCTCTCCATATTAACTGCCAGAGCAAGTGGGTTTCCTAAGAAAAGGTGGTGGCCATTGACACATAGGTAATTCAATGACCAGCCAGAATTTTCAACTTGGATCTCCCTGTTTCAAGTCCAGCATTTTAAACATTACTCTGTACTGGTTCTCTCAGATCAGTAATTGTAAAAAATGGTATGAAGGGAAGGTAAAAATAAATGGCATGAAGTCTTCATAGTTGGAAAAAAAATGCTACAATCAATATGCCCGATTTGCATAATTAGTGTATTTTGCATAATTAGAATAATTTGTATAATATTCAAAATAGATGCCCAGATTTGAGGAAGTGGAGTATGACAACCTAGATCAGGCATGTGTAGGACTGAGTTGTAAAGCACATTCTTCACGAAGCCTTTGAAACTATTGCAAAGCAGGACAGTTAAAATCACCATTATTATTACAGACTGAATAGGACTATGTGCTCTTTGACTGATTCTGTATTTTATTTACTATAAAAACTCCCTTTTCTTCTTTTCCAACAGATGTATGAAACATTTCACAATTCTGTATTAAGGTACAAATACAGAGGCTCGCGGCTTGTTAGAGTGAGGTATGTAACCCTATAGTCCAAAGACATAGCAAAATCACTTCTCTCATGTAGAACAAATAGTGGTTGTTTTTACCTCTGTTTATATATGCCAACAAATTTTAAGTTACCATAGTTCTCTACTTGATTATAGATATATGGAGCTCTTTACTTGGGAAGTGAAGGACCTTCATTTGAGTTAGTACACAAATTAGTGCAATTGTATAGTGTTTGGCAAGCATGCGTAAAGGCCAGTTTGTGTGCCTTTGAGGTTAAGCAATAAAACAAGAGAGGAAAGATAAATCCACAAGCCAGTTGTGATCCTAAACAGATTAGTAATAAGTGTTAGTATTTCAATAATAATAATAAGTATTATTTCTATACTGAGTTGCAGAAATTGTACTCCCATCAGACTCTAGTTTCCATCAATGCCAACCAGCCTCACCAATGGGAATAGTAATTCACCAGCATCAGAAATACCAGTTATAGAGCTTCAATTTGTTTAAAGTGTTTTATATACATTATCTCCATTCTCCATTGTTTTATCTCCCTTTAACACTGCACTTTTAATACCATGGCTTCATCTAGTGGAATCCTGGGATTTGTAGTTCAAGGAGACACTAGGGCTCTCTTGCTGAGAATTCTAAGTATCACTCCCTGAACTCAAAGACATAGGACTTTATTACACGGAGGCACTTACATGGGCGAAATGTTGCTGAACTGTTTCAGAAGTGCAAAGGTGGATCGTTCATCTCACTTCTAAAACGTAATTGAGGCTTCCCGCTTTCCTTCCATCAATGAAGCGTTCATGGAGAAGCCATTTTTTGAAAAACAGGATATCTCTATTGAAAAAATGGCTTCTCAGCAAATGCTTCATTGATGGAAGGAAAGCGGGAAGCCTCAATTACATTTTAGAGGCACGACAGACGATCCCACCTTCGCGCTTCTGAAACAGTTCAGCAACATTTTACCCATGTAAGTGCCTCTGTGTGATAATCTCCATAGATGTGTTAGTCTGGAAAGTCAGTATTCAAAGGGATCTTGTAGCACCCTTCTTTAACTGAAAGAAGGAAGTTGGTAGCATGAGCTTTCCTTAGACCACATGCATCTGAAGTTGGGCCAAGTCTACAAAAGCTCATGCTACTAGCTTCTTTGTTTCATTAGCTCTAAGGTGCTACAAGATCCCTCCCTAAACTGTTAATCCTAGAATTCAAAGGGATGGAACCATGACAGTTAAAGAAGAAGAATAGCTGTATAATTGTGCATTGTGAAAGACCTCTTGATCTTTCTTATTTCTGATATAGGAGAAGAATCCCTGAGGAAATCATTCACGGGGAAATTAAGGAGGGTGTTGAAAGCTATTCAGCTTCCCTTCTCCATACATCCCTTTCAATATAAATATCTAACTCTTAATCAATAGGTGAATGGATGAAACCCATTAATGCACAACCATGGCTTTGATGGTGACCCTGAGATTACCCTACAAGATGATAATTTACATGCCATTTGACTTGAGGATTATACAGTCTAAACAACTAAGCTACATCAGTTCTCAGTTCAAGTGTGATAATTTTATTCTTTACTGTATATATGAGTGCAAGTTTTATGTATATATATGGATTTATCAAGACAATCAAGTGTTGCATAACATCCATTCCTTAAGAGTGAGCCAGTGATAGCTACAATTTATAAATCACAGCCTGACCTTCTCAAATTGTTTGCTGTGTTCCATCATCCAACGTATACTTGCAATATGGTCCCTCATGCCGCTTCCTCTTTTGAACCCAGTTTGGATATCTAGCATTCTCACCCCATATATGGTAAACGTTTTTGTTGTAGAATTTTGAGCCTACCTTTGCATGCAAGGGAGATTAATGCAGTGGTCCAGTAGGTTACTAAAATCCCTGGTGTCCACTTTCTTGGTGATTGGAATGTATATAGAGCATTTCCAATCTGCAACCAACTGTTTTATTATCATGTTTGTTGGCAGATTTTGGTTGGAACTGGTATGCCTTCTGTTCCTAGTGATTTATTTCTTCCAAGGACTTTGAATGCATCTTCCACTTCATTTTGTAAAATTGTGGGCTCATCTTCAGATTTTTCTTCCTTGAATTAATCTGTCATCCTTTCATCATTCACTTGGAGCGTGGTGCAGTCTCTTTCTTTGGGTTGTTTTAAAAAGAGGCTGTTTGGTATATTCTTGAATGGCAGGGGGTTGGACTGCATGGCCCTTGTGGTCTCTTCCAACTCATGACTCTATGATTATATTTCTTTTATATAGTTAAATATAGTGTATTGTTTCCATCTTTCTTCTTTTTGGTCTGGTAGTGTATCCCCCTGCTGATTGTAGAGCATCCCTACTCTTGTTTTAAATTTCCTGTTGATTTGGTTTCTCAGATCCTGTGGAAAATTTTCTTGTTCTACCTTTTTGTTGTCATCTGCTACTTTTCTGCACTGATTGTTATAGCAGTTCCCTTTGTCCCTGCAGACATGTTGCTGAACAGTTGCATTCATGGTTCTGACTCTGTTTTTGTCATCTGTTATTTTTGCTTCTCATCTGCCCAGAACTGCTTGAAGAATTCCATCTAACGTCACATTAGAATTTTCTTTCTTTTTGTATGCAGATAGTGTCTTTTTAAATTCTTTCCTGATAATGTCCCTGGCTTCAATCTAGAGTTGTTCAGGCTCCTGATTTATTAGGTTTAATAGTGCGATTCTAGTGTTCACATTATCTTTAAATTCTACAGGGATGTTCCTGTAGAAAAATGGTAGATTTGATGTTTTTTGGTAGATGGTAGATTTAATGTTCTTCTTAATGTTTTAATATTATAAGATCATGGTTTGTGCCACAATCTGCTTCAGGTCTTATTTTCATAGAAAGAATGAAGCTTTTCCATCTTCTTGCTTTTCCACCTTCTTCTTCCAGTTATGTAGTCTATTTGATTTCAGTGTTGGCCGTCAGGTGATGTCCATGTATATAGTTGTCTCTTTGGTTTAGGAATGTAATTCTTCACTAAGGATATAACCACACTGCAGAAATAAAACAGTTTCATACTTCTTTAACTGCCATCATATGGTATCCTGGGATTTTTAGTTTTATGAGGTATTCAGCCTGGTCTGTCATAGAGGTCTGGTGCCTCATGAAATTATAGATTCCACGCTTCTGTGGAATACAGTAATGATAGTTAAAGTGCTGTCAAAATGCTTTGATTCTGCAGCATGGATAGCTCTAAAGGTTTCTTTCTTCCTTTCTTTTGAAGTTAGCCATGAGTAATTTCAGCAAGTTTCTTCCCACTGTGAGAAAGTTTTCAAAACCCATGCAATTTTTGAAAGCTGTTTGCAGTTCAGAATTTATTCTGCATAAAATTCACATGTGGTTGATTTGCATAGAAAACAGTGGTTTGTGCGTAGAAAACAGAATTTTTGTGCAGAAAATTATTTTTCCTGCATTGAAACTTTATTTTCAGTAGAAAACACGTTGCTTTCTGCACAGAAATGCTGTTTTCTGCATAAAACAAGCATGTGCAGATTTTGCACAGAATATTCTCATTAGTCCAGGATTCCTCAGCCCAGGGTACTTTTGCACTGAACTGGGCAAAGTATTCCAGATGAGATCTGAGCAAGGCAGAATAGAGTGGCATTATTACTTCCCTTGATCTAGACATCATACACCTATTGATGCAGTGTAGAATTGTATTAGCTTTTTTAGCTACTGCATCACACTATTAGCTTATGTTAAGCTTGTGGTCTACTAAAGCTCCTTGATTAATTTCACATGTGCTGTTGTCAGGACAGGCGTTACCCATCCTATATCTTTGCATTTAACTTAATTTATTTTAATTAATCAATTTTAATTTTTAATTTAATTTAATTTAATTTAATTTAATTTAATTTAATTTAATTTAATTTTCACTTAAGCCCTTATTTGCACTGGCCAGGATACTCCAGGGGCAGCCTGGAGTATCCTGGTCCCACAGCTGCCCTGATCTGCCCCTGTTACTTAGCCCTCTATTCCTCCGGTGTGCATGGGCATCCTACTGGGCTGCCCAATTTCTCTGCTGCCACTGTCACAGGTTACTTCCTTCTTAGGTCAGAATGGGATACCCAGCAATGCACCTGATTCTGACCTTAGAATAAGTGAGCCGTGGTGGTAGCAGCCACACCAGGCAGCCCAGCAAGATGGCCATGCAAACAGTTGCTGCGCTGTAGATCCCCAAAGATCTAGAGTAATAGGTTTTTGCATGTGTTTAAACCTTGTTTTGCCTTGGTTCTGGTGTAAGATGTGCTGGATGACATCTGGACTGCCTGCATCAGAACCAGGGATTGGGCCATGCATTGTCCAAACAGGACAATGCCAGAATGGCAGGTCTTTTGGCTAATGCAGACAAGGTTGCGTAAAGTACCTTCCATTTTTCCCTGTTGGAATTCATTTTGTTAGCTTTAGCCCAGCTGTCTAATCTTGTTGCTCAGTAGCTGTTTGGCACATTTAGTCTGGCTCGTCAGCAAAAGTTTGATGTGGGAGACTATTGCAGCAGCAGTCCTTCCAGTAGCATAGTCTTTTGCCTCACATGAGCATGCAATCCCGCCTGCATGGAAAGGTAATGCCAAAATATTTTATTTCCCATTAAAAGTATTTCCAAAGGTTCCTTCAGCTGTCAGTTGTGGGTAATGTGGGGACAGTGCTTTGATATTAGATCAAAGTGTATGTAAGTTCTTTCTCTAATTCAAGCAGTGAAAATATCTAATACATAGATATCAAAAAACTTCTATAAAAATATTATATATGCTTGCTCTACCAGAAGGCAAGATTTTCTGAGTCTTTTCAAATGGATTCAAGTGACAATTGCAAAGTTGTCTCTGTGAAATAAGTATAGTCCCTTATTGTTGGTGGTGTATTTAAAAGGTATCAAGGATATTGTTAAATCTGTATTCCCTACCAGATTATGCATCTAAATTCTATGGCCTGGATCCTTTTGGTGAATTACAATGGTGAGAGTCAGACTTACACCATTAGAACTCACTTTTTTTGTTCATTGTTGAGATCAGACTTCTCTACTGACCACACAATGTCCAAATTCCCCACACCAAACCCATCTTTTAAGCACTGCACCCCATTTTGTGTTATTGAAGAGCAAGTCAAAAAGCAGAGACCCGTCAAGCTGTTTTTCTGTTGCTGGATGTGCTGCAAGATCCAAGATGTGCTGGATGTCATCTGCAGGGACCTCCCAAGGTTTTTTTTAGAGAGGATAGCATGAGGACATATAGTTGCAGAGTAGTAGATACATGCCATACTTCTTTTGAGGCAGGATTCCAGACTACATTTTAATGTGCAGTTCTGTATTTAAAATAAGGATGGAAAGAATATTTGAATGCTTGATGTGGTGGAAGAAGAAAGGGACTTTTCAAATGTCCATAAATGCTAATGATAGAAATTTTCCTCAAGCCCCTTTCTCAATTTCCCCCATCCTTGAGCAGACTCACCTCCAAATGCCATGTGGCAAGTGGGCATGAGAGAGCCAGAAAAGGACCCTGAACAGCTACAGCCTTCCACATCCTTCACTGTCCTCCCACACTCCCCAGTAGGTCTTGCAGGATGTGTATGTATGTGTAAAGGCTGCATCAACCAGATCTTTGGATGCTTTCCCTCTCTGGAGACTTTCTCCACATGGCAGGGCTTTTTAGAAACTGTATAGTTTTCAGAGATATCAGGCAGTGGGGGAGACTGATTAAATTATTTGTTCTCCCTTGTGGGAAAGAATAATTTAACACAGCACTTCTCTAATTTAAAATCAGTCTCTTTTCTGAGATATTTATAAACTCTGGAGTTCCATGTCTTAGCAATAACACTTTCCTTTAGTGTTAGGTTTATGTTGCAAATATACTTTTTTTTTTCCGGAGCAGAAGCCCAGGGACAATTATGGTATTTACACAGCACTTTATATAAGCCCTTAATAGCCATATTTGACAGGTCATTGTCATATCACCCTG
This sequence comes from Sceloporus occidentalis, assembly GCA_023333645.1. Taxonomy (NCBI): domain Eukaryota; kingdom Metazoa; phylum Chordata; class Lepidosauria; order Squamata; family Phrynosomatidae; genus Sceloporus; species Sceloporus occidentalis. The sequence continues at coordinate 20,560,762 of JALMGF010000007.1, forward strand.
AGGTGACACAATTCCAGATGCTTTAGTTTTAATCTGGAAATTAGCATTAACACAGTCAATTGTGGACATTAACGGATTTGGAGGTGACATGCTTAAATGACTGCTCTCTGCCTCTGGATGTATTTTTCACAGGGGTAGGCATCTAAGGCAGTTGCTTATCTGTGTGCCTTCAAGTAGTTTTCAATATATAGTGACCCTAAGGCAAAGCTATTCTGGGATTTTCTTGGCAAGTTTCTTCAGAGAGGGGTTGCCATTGGCATCCTCTGAGGCTATGAGAATGTGACTTGCCCAAGGGCACCCAGTGGTTTTTTGTGGCTGAGCAGGGATTCGAACCCTGCTCTCCAGAGTCAATGCCCAAATCACTACACCACACTTATCTATTTCTGGAAAAAAGAAAATGGTTGCCCGATTTAGATTGGCCTTTGCGCTGCCCCTGTCACGTGCTAGGGGTTGGTGAGGACGCACCATCCATACCGGCCTCACCCCTAGCACGTGATGGGGGCGTCAAAATGGTGGCATCCTGTACACGGGTGCTTCCATTTTGACGTGACGGACGCATAGCATCCACACGTCCCGTCGCGCTTGCGATGTCACGAGTGCGCCATTTGTGCACTTGGGTATTGCAAGTGTGACGCAAAAAGAACCGGCTTTTTGCGGGTTCTTTTTCCGCTGCCGGGAAGCCTCACCATTTGGCAGCTGAGGCTTCCCGCCAGCAGAAATGGAGGCGGCAACAGACTGCCCTTTTTGGGCAGTCTGTATCTCGCCAAAAAGAGGTTAAAGTTTTGCATAAAATGTACCCATGCTAATTTCAATTTGTAGATGCAAATGTAAAAATACTTGTTATAATTTAAATAGAACTATAATGAATCTCACCACAGTGAGGAAGAGGATTATGATCTAGGGACTTGGGTACCTGCTTAATCTACAGGGACAGTATGACAGAAAACTGAAAGGCCCCTATTCTCCCATCCTCTCCATTTTAATTTTAAACTAAACTTAGACTGAACAGCCATTTTCAACAAGGGGTATGTATCCTTTGTAGAGGTAGGTACATGCAGGGATTTTAAGGGGGAGGGGTAACAGGGGGCAATTGCTCCACCTCACATAAGAATGAGGCTTCCACATATGAAGTGGGGCACATCAACACTGGCGTTGCTCCATTGGTTCCAAGTCAGTTCTTTCAGATTTCCACTCATCCGGAACATAGAGGGAAGCCTCAATTACACTTTAGAAGTGCCAGGCATGACCAGATCCTGACACTTCCTCAACAGTTGGATGATGTTTTGACCATGTTTGCCCTGTGTGTGATAAGGTTCTATGATAGTGATGGGTCTGAGAGAAAGCCCTACCACAAAATCTTAAAATTCAGGCCAGCTTGTAGAGAGAGATCAGACCAGATCTTTGGGATAGCCTGGACCCAAGATGTTTACCGCTTTAGAGGTCATAACCAAGTGTTTGAATTCTTCCTGAAAATTGATTGGTAGTCCATGAAGCTATTTCACCTGGGGTTTGAATCTTTCCTGTAAGCAGCATCAATCAGCAACCTGGCCATATAATTTTGGACCTGTTGAGGTTTCTGAACAGTTTCCAAAAGAGCTCCACATAGAGCACATTACAGTAATCCAAAAGGGATTTAATGAAGGCATGTGTCATCATAGGCAGATCTGACATCTCCAGGAATGGGTGCAACTAGCACAGTACACATTTAAATGAAAACTGGGCATTCAGACTCAACTCTGAGTCCAGGATTATACCCCAGCTCCAAACCTGATATTTCAAGGAGAGAGTAACTCAATCTAGCATAGGGCATGTGTGTGTGTGACTTCAAGTCTTCCATCGACTTATATGACCCATGAATTCCATAGGGTTTTTTAGGCAAGGAACTCTCATAGGTGGTTTTTCCAGTTCCATCCTCTGAAAAATAGCACAGATGATGATGATGATGATTTTTTACCAGCCTCTCCCCATGGATTGAGGCAGGGGACAACAATAATTAACAGACATACCACATCAGTTAAAACATGCCAGATAAAATATGCATCAATTTAAAAGGACAAATAAGTTATACACATATTAAAACAATCCACATTTGAAATTCATCATTTCAAATCCATAATTTAAAAATAATCTGGATAAACCTGATGGAATATACATGCAGATATATTCCCTACATGCCTTACAACTGACCAGGAGCATTTGTCTTGTCTGGAGTAAGTTTCAATTTATATACTCTCATCCAGTCCATTACTGACAACACTCCTTAAACAGCTTCCTTGGAGCTAAGTGGGAAGGAGATATAAAACTGGGTGTCACTGGCCTACTAGTGAATGAGCAAAAAGTTTAGGGGAGATGGACACTCGGCAATTTTATTTAAACAGTGTGTTGCACTCAAATGCAATGAATGTATTTAAAAAAATGTTAAAATACTATAAAAAGTAATTCAAGCCTGTGGGCCACGCCCTACAGACATAAACGTAAAATGAACAATCAGTACTGGGCCAGAATGGGAACATATACAGTACAAGAAATATCTGTTCATTTGTGCCTCACAGAATGAGATAAAAGGGTATACAACAGATTAGAGAGTGCACAATGACTAACAGATTAAAAGGGATAATGCAGTATGCCCATTACAAAATAATGAATATTGACCAAACGCGTTTCGACATATGTGTCTTCCTCAGTGGTCATGTACAACTGTAAAGATAAAATGAAAATGGGTCACATACATTGCCATATAAATAGTAGCAAACTGCATTATCCTTTGTAATGGGCATACTGCATTATCCCTTTTAATTTGTTAGTCATTGTGCACTCTCTAATCTATTTTTTTAAATACATTCATTGCATTTGAGTGCAACACACTGTTTAAATAAAATTGCCAAGTGTCCATCTCCCCTAAACTTTTTGCTCATTCACCTGCTTGTGTTTGTTTAGGGATTCACCTCCCAGTTTTTTTCCTTTATCTGTTTCAGGTTCATTTTATCTTTACAGTTGTACATGACCACTGAGGAAGACACATATGTCGAAACGCGTTTGGTCAATATTCATTATTTTGTAATGGGCATACTGCATTATCCCTTTTAATTTGTTAGTCATTGTGCACTCTCTAATCTGTTGTATACCCTTTTATCTCATTCTGTGAGGCACAAATGAACAGATATTTCTTGTACTGTATATGTTCCCATTCTGGCCCAGTACTGATTGTTCATTTTACGTTTATGTCTGTAGGGCGTGGCCCACAGGCTTGAATTACTTTTTATAGTATTTTAACATTTTTTTAAATACATTCATTGCATTTGAGTGCAACACACTGTTTAAATAAAATTGCCGAGTGTCCATCTCCCCTAAACTTTTTGCTCATTCACTGGCCTGCTAGTGACATCAAACTAAAAAAGCCAAGATAACTTCTCCCAGTGGTTTTATGTAATAATAACAATAATAATAATAATTTGTTATTTCTATTTCACACCTCTCCCTATGGATCGAAGTGGGATCACAACAAAATTACATACAATCATACAAATACCAAACATTAAAATTCTCTTAAAATAACCCTCCTATAACACAGTAATACAACATAATACAATACAATATAAAATAATACACTTGCCGAACCAGAGTTAATCAGGAACTCACCCCTGCAGTGGCTTTGAGTCTAAATGTCTAAACTCAACAAGGTAGTTATCTGACTATAACATCAGAATTATGGTGGCTTTTGACACATCCACAACAACCACACCATACTGCCCAGCACAACTTAGGGCTGATGCAGACCATCACTAAAACCCACCTTCTGGGTGGCTTGGGGGTGTAGCATGCACATGCCTCATGCCCTGATGATGCCCTGAAGGCACCCAGAGCAGCTGCACGTTAGATGGCTTCTGGGTGTCTTGAGGGTGTGGTGGTAACCTGCTGGGAACCTGCCACAGGGAAGAGCCATTAAAGGCAGCTTTTCTACGGCTGCAAAAAAAAGCGGTTGAAAACTGCTCCATTTTTAGCCAGTGCCATGGTGAATTGGGGCTGCAGAGTGCAGCTGCCATGATCCCAATCCATCTTTGGGTGTGGGAGCTTCACGCCGCTTCATCCAGGCCATCTATTTCGGCCCTTAGTCTAGAATGTGGCTAGCAAAAAATTTGGTACTAGATATTACTTAACAGGCCCATGGTAATCATGAAGGACATGAAGTCCTGAGCTGCTCCTGACAAAGTGGTCTCTATGTGGAAGTTGGAATATCCCAAGACAGCAAGCAGGGGAGACCTGAACACCACCGCTGAGACTAGCTCAGCCAGCTAGGGAAGGAGACTGTTGAATAGCGGGATGGACAGTATACCAACAAAATCCCTATTCTGTCCTCGCCACCTGCCTTTTAAGTATACATGCTCAGGCACAGTAAGCTGTGGAATGGAACACCTACTGAAAGAGATGGAATCTCTAAAAAAATACTTGGATACCTTGCTGCCATGTACTCAGATGTTATCATTGTAAAATCTTTAACAAGGTGTTACCTTTCCCTTTATTCCTATCAAGAATAGAGGGTGTGGTCATCTTTTTCCAAAGTTGCTTCTGCACTTCTTTACTTTCCTAAATCGATTTCACCTAATGCAAGCTGCTTACTGACATAATAGATGGCAAAAGTAGAGTAAATAGCATATTTGTGTCCAAGAAAGAATACAGCTGATTGTGTCTGTCACTAGCTCTTTGATATGGATTTTAAAGCTGAGTTATTAAAGGGTGAGAGGATGTATTTTGGTATTTGCAGAGGTGTGCCTGAGAGAATTGGCCTTAATTTGTGAGTGTGGTGCAGCACAGGAAGAAAGGGTGAGGCAAGGGTGAGGAGAGGAGGGAAAACACTGTGGAAAGTTCAGAGGAACACCCATGATAAAGTCAATGAGATAATAAGTTCTATATAGACTTAATTGTGATCTTTATTTCCTTTGAAAGCATGTTGACAGCCTTTGACGGTTAGAGCTACATTTTAAATTCTTTAAAATCAAGACATTGATTTCTGTTTTTGCACAGGAATGTATATCTCTTCCTCATTCAGCATTTGATGACTTTTAGTAGTGTGAATTGTCTCCACTGGAAAATGTTCCCTTTGAGTTTGCACTGGATGCCAAGGGTGTTCTGTCAGAGATTATTAGCAGGCTATATTTACACATGCTATTCACCATAATTTACTCAATAAGCAATGTGGGATGAGTTAGCCTCAGTAGTACATTTGCAATGCTTGTGGGATGATGGTTCATCACAAATGTTTCTCTGCAAGCAGCACAGAACATACTAGAATTTTACAAAGAACTATTCATGACTAGTAGTGAATGAGAACCATCCACTTTGATGATTTGAATGGGACAGGCATTTCTGAACCTTTAAAAAAAATTCTGGAGAAAACCTGGGCATTTTCTATGAATTCTGCAAAGTATGGACAAATCCAGTGGGGAGGAATAGACATCTCCACAGCCAGCAACCTTTTCACTTGCTAGTTTCTCTTCTTCTGTTATTTTCCCCCCTTTGCTAGAAGTTTGGGGACATTTTTCATCGCTTTTCACATTTCAGGACTTTGTGAAAATGTTGTGAAGGTTTTATTTGCACACAAGATGTTTGGAGTGCAACTTGTTTGTACAAAGAGTGCTTGTCTTTTTGCTCTTGTATAGAGGTGAAAAATCTTGCAGCAGCGTACAGATTTTTCTAAAGAGCGTTTCAATGTGTCAAGACACCCTTTCTTGTCAAGAACCAAAACATTTGTGAATCATATTTATCTTTCTCCAGTTACCAAGTTGTCTGTAGAGGGAGGAAAACAGAAGTCAAGTTTCTGAGTTGTTCCTCACTCTCTGCAAAGAATGCTTTTGGGTCTAGTAACAGATCTCAGTGTTTTCAAATTCTCAGTTGTGGTTTCTTCCTTTCCAACCCTTGCCACCCCTTGATAGATTTGAGGAAATGAAATGGAAAACTGTTAGACGAGAAGATGGGTGGTAAAGCACTGCAGTTTAAGGAGATTATCACACTGCAAAGAAAGGGTAGATGTGGGATTTAACTCTCAAAAATGGAGTTTATCACGCTGTCCCATAACTGGGTAGTATGCAACCTGTATTTAATCCTGCTTCTCCAGGCTTCTCATGCAGTTTTTCAAGAATGGGAAAATCCCATTCTTGAAAAACTGTGAGAAGTCTGGAGAAGCGCAGATTGCATACAGGATGCTTACTGCCCAGCTATGGGGCAGTGCAATAAAATGTATCTTTGACTGTTAAATCCCACATCTATCCTGTGGGCGAATTGCTGTGCAATAATCTCTTATATAAAGAGTTGCAAATGGGCAAGAGGGTTCAGGTGAGGAATTTCCAAACAGGTGGAGTTTGAGTCTGAACAACCTCTTTCTCACATTCTTCATCAGTATTGATGATTAGAGGTCGAAATGTTACTTTTTAAAAACTATAATTCCCAGAATACCTTAGCCAGTTAGTGGGGATTTCAAAGCTTGTTGTTTCCTTTTGCCATTTGGCGTAATTTCAGAGTGTCAATATATAAATAGAGGTGCACTCACTTCTCCTCATTCCTGAATCATAGCACTTGCAAAAATCATTTGCACAATGCAGTTGTGATGTCAACAGTAATATCCTACAACAACCTTTGGGTAGGATGAAGAAGCCACTTTTGGGTAGGAGGGAGGACATTCCAAAAGCAGCATTGCTGTGAAAGATCCATTCCTTTCAGTGAGTGTTGCTCATCACCCTCCAAAGTGTCATCTCCTCCATACTATTGGACAAGAACAGGAAGGGAGAGAAATCATTTGACAGCTTGTTACATCACATCTGATTGTTACTGAAAATTGCAATTGGATCCAAAGCAACATGCATGACTGTGCTCTCCTACCTAAATTTAGCAACAGACAAACAGGTAGTTGCAATACTTTAAAAAATAGTTTTTTGTGGGTTTTTGGGGCTATGTGGCCATGTTCTAGAAGAGTTTATTCCTGACGTTTCATCCGCATCTGTGGCTGGCATCTTCAGAGAATGCATTCTTTGAAGATGCCAGCCACAAATGCTGGTGAAACAACAGAAATAAACTCTTCTAGAACATGGCCACATAGCCCCAAAAACCCACAAAAAACTATGGATGGTGGCCATGAAAGCTTTCGACTAAAAAAAATGGAAAATCAAGGTTTGCTATCTGGAATTTATACTTTTTTTTGTAATATTTTCAAGCTGTGGATGATTGAGTCTGTGGTTAAAAAAATCAGTGGAAAAAGAGGCCTGGCTGTATATTGAATTTTTAAAAGGCTCCAAACAGGCATGAATATGGTAAACTCAGAATGTGCTTAGTGGATGGCAAGGTGGATAGCCTGGTAGTTAGCTTGAGAAAGGGGGCAGGTGGGATATCAGAGACTGGATGGTGATCTGTCGGGGATGCTTTGATTTAGATTTACTGCATGGCATAGGGTTGGACTGGATGGCCCTTGTGGTCTCTTCCAACTCTATGATTCTATGATTCTGTGTTTCCTAATTGACAGGAGAATAGATCTCTGTTGCTTGCAGTGGCTGATGCCCAACAAATGGGGATTTGGGGACTTTTACCATCCCTACAAACTCCCTAAACTAGTGAATATGTAGGGATCATGAATATGAAGCAGTCACGAATGTGTAAACCTAGGTTAAGCGTTTGAAAATGAGACAATGAATTTTGTCCATTGACTATATTGCATTGGTTGAAAGTCTTCTCAAGTGATTAGTGCAAAGTTTTCATGTAAAGATGTTCCACTCCTTGCTTATTTACATACATTTCCTGCATTGATGCCTAATTCTGTAAAAATTGTGATGCTGGGAATTTTCTTTCTCAAGTCTAGAATAGCAAAGTTTCTCCTGTATTGAAAAAAAATCTAAATATTTTTAAAATAATTAACTGCTTTTATTAATGAACATTAATTTTGTGAATTTATATCAGTAAAATATCCTATTTTTATGAATAGTCAATTTATGAGTCAATATTTGTTTAAAAAACCCAACAGACTAGTTTCTGTAAATGTCATACTAATGATTGCGACTTGCACTCTTTTGCTTCATTCATTTCATTCTTCTGTTGCATATCACTTTATGGGTTTTTCCCCTCTTTATCTTTGGAATCTTTGAAGTGTCAACCATCTGCTGATATTAAGTCTGCCTTGATGGCTTAGATGGAATTTGCTTAATTGTTTAGCTATTTCATCCTGAATTTACTGCTTTTATTTATTTATTTATTTAATCTGAAATATTTATACAGTATTTTGCTTTATCTCTAATGACTCAAAGCAGCTTGCAACAAATTATTACAGCAGTGACTTATACATAATGCACCAGTATGGAATAGTGATTTTTGTATTGGATTAAGACTCTTAAGAGCTCAGAATTCAGTTCCTGCTCAGATAGGGAAACCCACTGGGTGACCTAGAGGAAGGCGATTGCAAACAGTCTATATATTGACCATGCTGCTGTCTGACTTGTTCGGGCCTGTGGAAGGGTGCACTCTTGGCTAGTGCGACATCCAGTCTGCCTTCAGGTTACTCCCTGTCCATCCTGATGATTTTCATCTTTTGGGTATCCAGTTCGATGGTAACTGGTATTTCGACAAGGCCATTCAGCCTTTGAGACTTTTAGTACCTTTTGGAATGTGAGTTGTTTAATACCTTTACATTATTGGCTTCTGGATCTCGGGTTCAGTTGGCTGCTTTCTGGCCGAGGGTCCTGTTTCCCCCATGCCCTTCTTGGGCTTTCTTTGGATTTTGTTATAAATAGGGTTTCTGTATGTTGAAATCAACTTGAAGGCTCATAACGACAACAAGCATTTATATATCCTTTTTCAGGGAAGGTACCTATTGTTCTCCCCTCTAAATGATAGTGATGATAGTAATGATAGCACCTCAAGATGGGAAAAAGTCTATGGAAGTTCCAGGTTTTGTCCCTGTATTAAGCCAATTTTATTTTGGAAATCCATACGATGTTTTCCTTATTCCAAAGTATTTTGTGGGACCTCCTGGCATTACTAAAGACTTTTCATTCCCATTCTTCGTAAGGGTTTAAATTAACACAGTACTTTTTGAAATGAAATGTATCTGAACTTGCATATGTGTATCTGCTACCTTGGAAGCAGTAAGGATGGCCACTGCAAAGTAAATACATCTGTACATCTGGAAGAAACAGGGTTCACAGAGATCAAGTGACTGAAAGGGGAACCTTATCCCAAAAATAAAATGATCCCAGTGGTTGACTAGTATAATATTGCTAAATCACTTTGACTTTAATTCCGGAATAATAATTTAAAAGGCTCAATAAAAATGAGTGAAAATTGGTTTCTGGAATGTTCCATGAGACTGTCTCTGACACATGATCAGAGGAGAGGAGAGAGAGGGAAAGAAATCCACAATATTCAAGAAGCAGACTCAGTGCAAATCCATGAATATGCAGGAACAACAACAACAACAGCAACAACAACAGTGGAAAGTCTTGATACTTGATAGTTTTGTTTAGCCATCTCAAGACTCCCAATGATAGTAATAGTAATATTCTTATTATCCTTTTGTCACATGGGCCCGAGCAGACAGGCCAAAATAAAGCTGCTTCGGATCACTTTGGAGGTATGCTGTTCAAATGCTGCATGCGTCCTAAGAGGCTGGAAGCCACACCAAAGGACTGGAGCACAGCTTTGGTGCAGCTTCTGGCCTCTTAAGATGCAAGTGTCATTTAAACAGCATACTTCCAAAGTGACCCAAAGCAGCTTTATTTTGCCCTGTCTGTTCAGGCCCATAATGGCCATTTGTAGAGAGCCCATATGTTACTTGCAATTCCTTTCAATTTATCACTAGTGAAGAATCTCAAGGTAAAATTGTGTGTGCTTGTGAACATATATAGACTAATCAGCAAATGTTTTTGTGATTTCCTTGTCTTTCAGCCCAGACACAGGTGGAGTGGTTGCACAAGTTGTGCTCATGTTTCTGTTCTCCTCTGGTGATGATAGCATGGTGTTGCGGTCAACAGTCAACAGAGTTTTGCGACAGAGGTTGCAGATGTATCCTGGGTCTGGACGCATCGACCTCTCCTCTTCCTCCCTCACAGGCAAGTGTCTAGAGTTGTTTCATTGACTGGGATTTGGTCCAAGCTTGTTCATTTTTGCTTTGTATTTTGGATGTTGATTTTGCTAAGTATTTTTAGTCAGCCCTGGCAATGTCTCAATGGGAACTGTGGATCTTGATTTCAGTAGAATAATACCCTTTATGATTTAGCCATATCACACTGTGAAACACATTCTTGATTGCTTTAAAAGGGGTAATGCTAATAGAACTGATGTCAGGCTGTCACTTAAAAAGTTTGTTTCCTGTCACCCCAGTGAAATAATTTGCATAGTCTTAATAATTATTGCAGGTGTAGGATGCTCCTCATACTCTGTTGAAGGGCTGCTGTACAGCAAACAGGTCTAAAAGTTCTCCTGATATGCAGATTCCCAACTTCGTACAGAGAATCTATTGAGGTGATTTCTTCTCATTTCCTCCTGGAGATTCATCACTGAACCTCAGTGAGCAACTAACTGAATGAAGACAAAAGGGATGAAAGAGAAGAACTCAACTATCTGTATTGCAGATATTTCACAATTAACAGAAAGCTAGCTGGTAGTGGCACATAAAGAGTCTGTTTATATTAAGTTAGTCACGTCAAAAATTAGCAATGTGTAAATCATGTTCTGAGTGCTGAGAATTCTGAAGCTGCCTCCCAGACAGGCAGAGAAAGCTGTGGTAAGGAGAATTATAACTAGCATGACAAAAAAGCAGGAACTCCTAATAGGTTTTTTGTCCATCTTCCCTCCTTATCTTATCTCTCCTTTAGCAGCTAATTTTTCCTACTGATTGGGAAAGGGAAAAGCACACTACATTAACTGACTCCTCAAGAGAGGTAAAATAAGTTTGATTAAACAAGGTATGGAGAAAAGTGGCTAGTGGTCCTACAGTTCATATCTCCTTTTCCTATGTGTCTGCAACAATATTTCAGCATTTCAATTAAGAGCCTGCCTTGCACATGACTATTTTTGTTGTGGTGAATTTAACATGTACAGTGGGCCCTTGGTATCTGCTCAGGTTTTCTTCCAGGACTCCCTGTGGATACCAAAATGTGTAGATATTAAGTCCCGTTAAATACAGTGGCATAGTAAAATGGTGTCCCTTATATAAAATGGCAAAATCAAGGTTTGCTTTTTGGAATTTATATTGTCTTGAAATATTTTCAATCCATGCATGCTTGAATCTGTGGATTAAAAAAAATCCATGGATATGGAGAGCTGACTGTATGTGCGTTGGTTCTAAATTGTCCACATGACAATTTGTTACACAAAAACACAATAACCTTAAATTGATATTTTTTCGAATATATCTCCTTGATCTTCAAGGACATGTTCTTATAGTCTATAGGCTGTCGGGTACATTTTTCATAACTGGAGTTTTCCCAGTTTCTGCCATCAGGGAACACTTTCCACATTGATGTGTTTTCTGAGAAGCCTGTAGATGAGGTAAATGATACTGGGTCAATGTTGTAGTATGTTAGTTCTTAGCTTGTGGTCTGTGGACTCCTGCAGCCCCCCCCCCCACTTTCTTATTTTCCTTGCAGCTGAAGTTCACATGGTGCAAAAGGCAACCCCAACTGCCCCAAGTCAAAGTGTACAGTATGCACAGTATTTGATGCCATTTGAGCTTTTAAATCATGAGTGTCTGCAACATCAAAAGATATTTCAAAAGGGTCCCTGGTAAAGAACAAGTTAAGAACCACTGTTCTAGTACATACTCTAAATTTACTCAAGGTCCTCATTAGGTTTGTTGGGCTCTCTAGCTATTGTTCCATTTAGATTAAGACTATGCACATTTTAGTACACTTGTGGCTGCCCATTTCAGGGAAGGATTGACAAGGCTAGGTAAGCTGTTTTTGAACAACTACTGCTTTTCTCGTTGAGAATCACCTGATAAGCTTTTGGAGATTTCCAAGATTAGAAGGAAGGTTTGCTAACCACTGATATATCTACATTCTAGAGCTCTTTCTCTTTCTCTTTGTGGAAGGTAGAAGGTACATTACACTGTGCATTCTCCAGTGTAAACTAGCATTTCTTTCTTCTTATAAGGAGGCGGCAATTTTAACAGTTTGAACAATAAAGGTAACACAATGCATACCCAAATCATACTGGGTAGTTACAACATGGCAGATTTAGGACAGAACCAGAGGTAAATGATTGATGAGAACACAGTTATAGTCACATAGGGACCTTGAACCTTTTGATTATATCTCCGAATTTCTTGGAAAACATTCAGGAGTAGCTGTGTTGGAAGTGTCTTTGTTGTGTTACAAATAGATGTTAAATTTCTCTGACTTTGAGAATCTCCCAGTTGCCACATGGCCAGAAGGAGGAGGTGCCAGCCTGAAAGATATGCCCCTCCATACCATCTTAACTGAGGAGAGAAACAGCAAAATGCAGGCCTATGACTAACATCTTCAGTTTATTTTCTCCTGTTTTGTTTGTAACACTTTGCCTGATGATGAAGCCAGTAAAGCTTTGAAAGCTTGCAACATGCATATTGTGCATTTAGGTTGGCCAATAAAGGTATCATTGTTTTATGGATTTTTGATTGGATTCTCCAATATTTTTTTTGTCCTTCAAACTTAAGCTATTTATTAAATCTACTTATTCACATCTATACAAAGCAGGTAGTTTTGTTCAGTACCTAAGCAAAACACTTATTAACAATCCAGATTAACTGCTCATTGGCATTGCAGGTTAGTCAGATCTGATAATGAGGAAGATCACCTCTTACGAACTATGTCCTAGCACTCATGCCTCACTGGGCTGTTCTAAATTTACACTTTCAAAAGTATTAATAGATGCCATTGCCCCAGCCAAATGGCGTGGTTCCCGGACTCAGCAAAGGAGGAGCGCGAAAATCGTGCTCCTTCCTGGGCCCTGGAAAAGACGCCGCAAGGCGCTAGTCACACACTCGCGGCGTCACTTCCACTGTGCGACGTGCGGATGCAGAGCGTCTGCTACGTCAAAATGGTGGCAGCTGTGTGGAACGGCCGCCGCCATTTCATACGGACTCAGTCCATGCTAGGGTTAGGGGCGTCTGGAAGAGACGCCCCATTCTTGTTTTGATCTTTTAGATTGTCTCAATGGTTTTGATTGTTTTAATGGTATTTTATGAAGGTATTGATTTGGGAGGGAGGAAACAATGGGTATTTTATAATGTATGATGTACAGTGTGCCTGCGCCATAAACGGGTGCATTATTAGCTTCCAGCTCATGTGGAAGCCACATGTCCATAAGAGCAATGGCGCACACATGACCATTGTTACGTGGGGACCCGAAACGGATCTCCTGCATAAGGGGAGGGCCCACTGTATTTTATATTGTATTCTATTGCTGTTGTAAGCTGCCTCGATCCTGTAAGAGAGGTGGGATAAAAATATATTATTATTATTATTATTATTATTATTCCTCAGATCCACTTACTTTCTCATTAATGTTTGCTTTCTAGTTACCTGACCACATCCTATTGACTATATTTTGAAGTGGCTTGGGCCATGTGTTCCTGATTTCATTTGTGAAATGTTGAAGGTTATGCAGATCCAATCTGCTCTGCCTGCTGAGTAGGAGAAGTGGTAGGAAGGACATTGCATTTCCCCTGATTACACATTTCCTTGCATGTTCCCAAAAGGATGCCCTGCAAAGAAAAGTCCTGCCTCTTTCAGGAATAGCTGTTGCTTCTACCCCCACATAATTGCTCAATTTTTCCGTCTCTAGTTAGAAAGAATTTGGTAAGCAGTATTAGTTGTTCCCTCTGATTACTCAGCTGCCTTCTCCCTAGGGATGCTCCTCCTCCTTGGGCATCATTTCTGGGCAATGCAGTGGGAGGAACTGGGCTTTGCTATCCAGTGAGAGTGACCAAGCAAAGGATGGGTGCACTTTAGAGGAAGAAGTGTCTCCTTGGCTAAAAAGTATACACTATTTGCCTACCTGTTCATTTTCTTTGCCCAGGTGTTATGTGTAATGATAAGGGATGAAATGTTCAGTAACTTCAGCTGGTCAAAATGCAATAGACTGTTGACCATGGCCAGTTATAGGAAGCCTGTGAGTCTCTGGTGTGATGGAAGATTTGCTTGATAATAGGTACAATCCGTTTCATAGGCAGAGTACTGAGGAGTGATTGAAAGGATGAAATAGCTGCTGCTACTTCTGTGGCCCACCCCTCTATGCTACTGCACATCTGAGGGAAATGGTAGGTGGGCTAGCAGACAATGGCATCTACCTATGTATAAGTATAAACTTTCTCTTTGGACAACATTGTGGCCCCGTTCTACCTTCTGTGGTTCCCAGAGAAGGTGGGCAACTGAGGGGAGCAAAGTAACTTGGAGTTGAGATATGGTGGAGGAATCTGAGAACATCTTGGTGCAAGAGCCTCTTTCCTATTCTTTCCCTGCCACATCTAAAGTTCCATGTCATCTAACGCTGGATTCTGAACTTAGGTATCTTCCTTCAGTGGAGCTTGATGGCTCTAATGTCAGTAAGGCAATTGATCTACTTTTGATTTTAATCTGAACCTCCAGTGCTGTGAATCTTTCAAAGTCTAGGCCCAGAGTGAATTCATTACCCCACTGACATGAGGGTGGGTCATCACCCAACAATGACTAACATGTGCAAGTCTGAACTTGCCAACAGAGTGATCCTCCTACTTTTCTCCTTTCATCAGCTTGTATCTTCTTCCTGGTAAACCAGCTGTAAGTACAAGCTGCTGGAATTTAATACTGGATAACATCAGCATCCTTTAGCATATGTTTTTCTCACAAGGAAAGAAAGAAGCAGTTAAGACCTGTGTGTTGTGTGCCTTCATGTCATTTCTGACTTATGGCGACCCTAAGGTTACCCTATTGCACAGTTTTTTTGGCAAGATTTGTTCAGAGGAGGTTTGCCATTGCCTTCCCCTGAGGTTGCAGGCATGCAACTTGCCCAAGGTTACTCAGTGGGTTTCATGGCCAAAAGAGAATTGAACCCTGGTGTGCAGGGTCATAGTCCAATGCCCAAACCACTTAGCCACACTGGCTCAGATAAGGCCTAGGCAACTACAGATCTTGCTCTCAATTTGGGATTGAACTGACAAACCAATCAACCAACAAAAAGCCACATAAGGAGAAGTTGTATTTTCTTTTTGATTCTCCTTAGATGACATGCTGATAATTATCTGACCTGAATTGCTAATGACTGTGTCATCGCATAGTTTTTCAAGACATGTGTTTGGTATCTCAAACATCTCTTCTGGAGTATGAAGTGGGAGTGACCTGGAGAGGGAAAGTAAATTTCACATTGGAATTCTGACAGCATACCTTGTAAATCAAATCTAGAGCTCTGATAGGCACTGTATTAACACCTGCTACAGAGCTGCAACTGGTGAGAGATAGTTCACAGGGTGAGTAGGCTGTGGGCTCCACCCCATCACGCTTCACAGTTGATGGAGTATGGGGAACACAAGAAATGGAATGGATCACAGTTGAGAAATTTTACTTTTTGGACTACAACACCTAGAATCCCAACATGACAGAGGGATTCAGAATGTTCTGGTCCAAGAAAATAAATTTTCTTATCTGTGGAATGGATCACAGCCCTTAAATTCTTGTTGTGGAAAATTATTATTATTATTATTATTATTATTATTATTATTATTAACCTTTATTTAAAAGTAGCAACATTTTAAAAAGTAGTCTATACCTGTGATTTAAACCAACTATCTGTATTTATGAAGTTTCCTTTAGTCCATTTAATGAAAATAGAAAGGTTGAGGGCTAAAAATTCTTAGTATGTTTCCCTCCAGCATAGAGAAATTCTGGGGTATTAAACCTCTGTTACCTGAAGAAACTGCCTCTTGGGACAGCAAGCATCCAGACATAATTTTGTTCTTTTTCTTAAATAATTCTCTAATGAATAGTCACAAGCATCAGTATATAAAACTGATCTGTTCTAGCTGTCTTTCATACATTGATAAAGCTATGTAGCATATATAATTCAAGTGTTCTGCACTGGTGCCATTAGGAAATTATTGTTAGTGTGGGCAGACTCTAGTGTTAGCATGCTGAAAAGTTTACTGCTTTCAAACTTATTTCTGCCTTTCTCAAAATATGAGATCCAAAGCAGCTTACAATAGAAGTTAAAACGAAATGGCTAAAACAATATATAATACAAAGGTTAACAAACCATTAGATACCAAATGCAAATTAGACGTCTATGAAAGCTCATGCTGCTAACTTCTTTCTTTCCATTAGTCTTAAAGGTGCTACAAGATCTCTCTACATTAGATACTAATTCACTTAAAATAATTTAAATTGGGGGAGAGGTAGCCTATACTGTAAATTCAATCCATAATTAGATAAATACACATTTAAAACATAGCACATCTTTCTACCCAACCACTTAATGATGTCAACGTTGCCAGGTAAATTGGAGGTTTTGTAGGGTTTTGTTTTTGGCATGAAGGTGCATGTAAATGTGTGCCCCAAAGATGTACTGTACAGGAAATGGCAACCAGTTGGGTACCTGCTTGGCCTTTTTCTTTCCTTAAGCATTTCTGTTTACCAGCAATTATCATTACCATTATGTGGGCAATAGGCCTGGTTTGACTCCAGCTCTTCACACCAGTCATCAAGAGTAGTAATAATACCCCTTGAAGGCCCCATTCTCACTAGCCCATTTGCCCTGGATAGAACTGGGAAGATCCAGTTGCCCCCATACCGAATCTCCCTGGGGAAAAGTTCTGACTACCCTTTACCTTGATTGAGGCAATTTGCCCCTCTGAAATTCACATTTGCAGTACCGCTTTAAAATGGAGTCTCCTTCCTTGTCAACCAAATTCACTTTTGCTTTCATCAAAGGTGATATATCCTACATCCATTGGCCAACCGAATGGGTGCTTTCCCCCCTCCTTTTTAAAAAAACTGGTGGCAGTGTTTGCATATTCTGTCAATTTGTCAAATTTAAAAACCTCCAGGTGTGTGTGCGTTGTGTGTATTTGGGTCATTACAGATCATGGCAACCCTAAAACAACCCCATTCTGGGGTTTTCTTGGCAAGATTGGTTCTGAGGAGATTTGCCATTGCTTTTACCCTGAGGCTGAGAGAGTGTGACTCCCCCAAAATCATGGGCTTCCACAGCCTTTTCTCTGAATGCCAGCCTCTTGCCTCCCCTTTCTCTTCCAACCCAGCATTTTCTCCTCTTTGGAATCTCTACCCTTCCCTTCCCTTCAAGCCCAATGCCACCTCCGAAGCCCTTGGCTCCTGGCTGGATGCCAGCCTCTTCCCTTTCCTTCACTTCCAGCCCAATGCCACCTCCGAAGCCCTTGCCTCCCTCCCAGATGCCATCCTCTTCCCTTCCCTTACAGCCCAAAGCATGCATGTAATCTGTCATAATAATAATAATAATAATAATAATAATAATAATAATAACAACAACAACAACAACAATTAATAATAATAAATGGTGTTTGCAGGGGAGGCCACCTCAGAATGCCATCTCTGCATCCTCTTTCTTTGCTTTCCCTCCGATTGCCACCCCAGAATGTCATCTCTCCTTACATACAGATATGTAGCAAAAGCATTCACACATTGTATCAATTTGCCAAATTTAAAAGGGAACACAAAGCATTTGCATATTCTGACACACACACACACACACACACACACACACACACACACACTTAAAATGCTGCTTGCAAAGCGACCAGTGCAAGAGGGGAGGCATGTTCCACCCACTGCCCTCCCTCTGACCTAAATCCCTCCTCTGAACTTGGCCTGATCATGACCGGGGCCAAGTTCATATTTGCTGGCAGCAGAGAAGAAATGGGATTTCATAAAATAAATCAGAAATAATCCACTTTCGGGGGGAAAAACACTCTAAGGGGGATTTGCCCTGGATCAGGTGTGCAAGGCCCTAATTCTGATGTGTTTAAACCGGTACCAATGGAAACTTCCCACTTTTAATCTGGGTTACAATTCGGTACAAAAGGTAGCCAGAATGGCCCCTCATATATATATGAGAGGATTGCATTGGATGGCTGTTTAGCTTTTAAATTCATATGTCACAGAGCATAAATTTAATGGCTGACACCGTCTGTAGTTAACGTTAGTCTGATACCCAGATTAGGGCTCATCCATTTGGCATGTGACCTAGGAAAATTAGTGCATTATACACCTGTCTGAGGTCTGCTGGAGAGGTCTTACTCTGTGCTCCATCAGTCAGGGAAATAGACTCTGGGAGGATATGGAAGAGGGCCTTCTCTACTGTTGGATCCTGGTTATGAAATGTGTGTGTGTGTGTTGTGTGCCTTCAAGCCATTTCCAATTTATGGTGACCGTAAAAAGAACCTACTATGGGATTTTCTTGTTCAGAGGAGGTTTGCCATTGCCTTCCCCTAAGGAGGCTGAGAGACTATGACTTGACCAAGGTCACCCAGTGGGTTTCATAGCCAAGCAGAAATTGAATCCTGGTCTCCAGAGTTGTAGTCCAGCACTCAGATCACTGTGCCACTATGGCTCTCTCGTTGTGGAATACTTTCCCCTTAGAGGCCTGTTCGGCACCAATGCTCCTATCATTCCGGCACCAATTAAAACAGAGTTGTTTACTAAAATTTTGATTTACTACAGCTTTGATTTGACATGATTGATCTCATCCACATGATTTGCACATATGAGTGATGTAAAGTGTTTTACCTGCTTTTATTCTGTCTTGTTTTGTGTGTTAAGTGGTTTTAATTTTTGGCTTTTACATTATTTTTATTGGTTTAAATTATTTCAAATTGATGTTATTGTATGCAACCCTGAGATCCTCCTGTATAGGGCAGGATATAAATAGCGGAAGGAAGGAAGGAAGGAAGGAAGTGATGTTTGTATTACTCAGGCCTGTATTTCATGGACCAGTCTCTGCCCTAATAGCTTTTATTCACTGGAACTCTCTACCTGTCCTCACCTGCTCTTTTACCTACGATTCGTGTCACCTATGCTCTTTTGTTCCTCCTCTGATCTACAGAATAAGCACTGCATCAACTGAGAGAGCAGCAAAGGAACAAATGGTGCTGACTGACAAATTAATGAAAAGATAAACAAAAATGAAGTGGTGAAGAGTAAGTGACACACACTCAGGTTACACATCAGGGAGGGATCCATAATAATCTGAATGTGTACACTAGTAACGCAGACAATAAGTTGCAATGGAACTACAGTCTTTTCCAAAATATGCCAATGAAGAATAATTAGACAAAATCATTTTCAGTTACCAAAAGGAAGCTTCTGGTTCTGAGCACTTTTTAAGGCACTGTCTTTAAGACTAGAAGTCATGGGAACATTTGTAAGTACATGCACCCATTGGCAGCTGGTAGCTTATATATTAATTGCATGCTGTATCTATTGCATGGTTTTAGTCTTAGGTTTATAGAAACAATCAAGGGTTTTTTGTGGGTTTTTCGGGTTATGTGGCCATGTTTTAGAACAGTTTATTCCTGATGTTTCGGCAGCATCTGTGGCTGGCGTCTTCAGAGAATTCTCTGAAGACGCCAGCCACAGATGCTGGTGAAACATCAGGAATAAACTCTTCTAGAACATGGCCACCTAGCCTGAAAAACCCACAAAAAACTATGGATGCCGGCCATGAATGACTTCACAATCCAGGGTGTTAAACCCTACATGCAGAACAGGTTGAATGCTTTGGATAACTCCTTGAAGTTGAGACTGAACCCCAGAGCAGATTAACTGCCCCACTGGCACTAGCCAGCAATGACTACCATCAGTGTGCCTGAACCTCACAACAGCATTTCAAGCCATTTTGCTCTTCTCCTCTTAGCAACTTGTACCTTCTTCCCGGTATACCAGCTCTAAGTAAGAGCTTTTGGTGTTTAGTAATGAGCAGGCTTTGAAACAGCTTTCTGTAGCATTATTCACAAAATCATGTAAAAGAGGAAATGGACAACCTGTGACCCTCCAGATGTTGCCAGGCTGCAGTTCTCTTTTATTCTAGCCAACATAGCCAAAGATGACGGGAATTGCTGCCCAGCTGTATCTGGAGGGCCACAAGTTGCTTGCTCATTTTAAAGGAGTCCTTCAATGTTGACTGTAACTTCTTTGCTAAGCAGCTCAAGGGTGAAATAATGTGTTCTGTGCAACAACATGGCTCCACTGTTCCTGTACCTCCAGAGGATTTGTGCAGAGCATTGCATAGTCAAAGTTCATTGGCTGGATTTTAGTTGTTGTTGAATAATGAGCATCAAGTCCAACTCAGCTTTGGCCCCTCTGGCTTCAGCCATCTAACAAGGAGTATGTGAAGTAATCACTACCTGTTTACTAAAGAGACAGGCTGCATCCACATTGCACAAATAATCCAGTATGACAGCACTTTAACTGCCATTACTCAGTGCAATGGAATTCTGTGATTTTTAGTTTTGTGAGGCATTGAGCCTTCTCTGTCAGAGAGCTCTGGTGCCACAACAGACTACAAATCCCAGGACTCCATAGCACAGAGCCATGGTAGTTAAAGGGATCTCAATCTGGATTATTTCTGCCATGTGGATGCAGCCATTGCACAGGACCTCTTTTAAAAGGCATCCACCATGGAGCATTAAGAACATAACAAGAAGCAGCCAGTTACAAATATTCATTTTGAAGAAGGTGGTTGAATGAGAAGTTGGCATGTACCTCAAGACCTTTACAAATGAGACAGATTATCTGGATCTATTTTAATCTGATTTCTGATTTGGATTCAGTATAGAATCACAATTGGCTTCTCCCAAATGGGTGCTGGAGAAACATTTCAGTTCTTAAAACTAGGCAAGCTTTGTAATTTGTGCTAATTTTAGTGCTAATTACTGTGTTATGCTATTCTTCCACTGCTGTTATGTTTCGATATTATTGTCAACTGTCCTAAACATGCAGAATTGAAGGACTTGAGCAAAACTTATATGTGTTCTAAATAAAATTAAGTACTTTTCTATAATACAGAGCACCACCTTCTGGGAATTTGCTGCCAGTGCATATGAACTATTATAGTGGTCAATTTGTAAAATTAATTGCCCTACTATTTCACACCCCTTCTGCCCATACACAGCAGTCCTGGCTATTACAACTGCTGGTTGGTTTCATTGGCAGCTGACCATACTTTGCACTTCTATAGTGTATGCTGCTTCACTCCTCTAGCTTTTATGCAGTATTTTCAGCTTGTCGGTTCATTTCATATTAAGTTTTGTTTATTAATGCTGTCCCTCCAACGAGCTCATTCTGTGAGAGTATTATGAGACACACTCCCTCGGAGTGTGGTGGAGTCTCCCTCCTTGGAGATCTTCAAGCAGAGGCTGGATGGCCATTTGTCGGGTATGCTTTGATTGAGATTTCCTGCATGGCAGGAGGTTGGACTGGATGGCCCTTGTGCTCTCTTCCAACTCTAAGGCCTGTTACAGACTGCCAAAATAAAGCTGCTTCGGGTCTCTTTAGAGGTATGCTATTTAAATGATGCATGCATTCCAAGAATCCGGAACCTGCACTCCAGTGCTTAGGAATGGAGTGTGGCTTTGGTGCGGCCTCTGGACTTTTAGGACCCATGCATCATTTAAATAGCATACCTCCAAAGAAACCCAAAGCAGCTTTATTTTGGAAGTCTGTAACAGGCCTATGATTCTATGAAGAAGTTTCTATCAAATCAAATTGATCAAAGCACATCTGGCTCAGGGATGTAGCCAAGGGGGGATCTGTGGGGTCTGGTCCGTGGGGTCTGGACCCCCCCTCTATTAGATACAATGAATGGTGCGTGCCGCTGAACCGTCGTGCCCAAGCCCCATTATAATGGTGGCACTTAGTCTGGACTCCCCCCATCCTTACCCAAAATCCTGGCTATGTCCTTGTCTGGCCCACCTGCAAATGAAGTGATTTACCCCCTTTCCCTGGCACAATCTTTCAAGTGACTCCCAAACTTCTAAAAACAGCTGAAATGGGAACCAAAAGTGACATCACACCATGTGGTTCCCATGTCAGTGGGAGGTGGATTTCAGACTTAAAGGAGCTGTCCAAGGTACCAGCTCCTGTGTATAAATAGGTTCAGCACAGTGGACAGCTCCTGCAATGAAAACCTGAAATGGTTTTACCACCTTGCTGAGATAGGAGACAGCAGCTGGTACCAACCATGACCCTTCTAGTTTACTGGAGATGCATGAGAGAAGCCCATGGGGTATGTGGAGAGAAAAAATGGTCTGCAACCTTGCAAGGTCTGAACAAAGATTCTTGGTTCAGATCACCTTGCCGGACTGGAAATCAGAAGCACACAGATGTAATGCAGATGTGGTGCATTCAGTATACTTCACATTTTCAAATCTCATTTTGGATGGAGAGGCTGCTTCCCATCTATTTTTAGAGAGGGGAATAAGGACGTTTTCGTATGAGGGTTTATATCTATACTGGAAGTGCTTTGATACTAAGAGCTAATAGATATTTTCATTACACCCCCTTTTGCAGCAATTCCACACTTTCCTCCTTCCAAGCACAACTTTTTTGAACTCTGAAATATTCTATCAATTCATTAATACTGTTTTAACACAGCCAAAGTTTAGTTGCATGAAAACTCAACCGTTTGAGATTGGTTGAAGAAGTGCGTGATATGTTTTGCAGACATATTTCCTTCCTTTCAGGCTGCATCTTCTATCTTAATGCCATTCCCAGTGGTCAAGCCAGAAGGATCATCCTGTAGCATGTGTATGTGTGTGCCTTCAAGCTGCTTGTTGACTTATGGTGACCCCATAAATTTCATAGGACTTTCTTAGGCAAGGAATAATCAGAGGTAGTATTTCACTCCTCTGAAATATAGTCTACAGATTCTGGAATTCATTGGCAGTCTCCCATTTAAGTACTAGCTGTAGCATATTAATTTAAAAAAATAAAATAAAAAGAAATTCCATCAAATGATGGTAAAAAACTGCTGAAATGTGTTTTTTCTGTTACATCCCAATGGTCTAATAGTGACATAAATGGAAAAAATAAATGTGGGGAGATGGACAGAAATGATGCAGGTAGGAGTGAAGATTGAATATTGTCTCCATTATTGTACCAGTGTGACTCTTCTATTTCTCTTATTAAATGTGCTCTTTGTATTTTGACATATTTTAATTTATAATGAACTGAAATCTTAACATTCGATGTGCAAAACATCTGGATGCTTGATGGCAAGTCTTTTCAAATACCTTTAAATCGAATGGGTTAAAATGGCTTTATTTCTGTGTTAAAAAGATTAATTATACTGTTTGATAAAGTCATCATGGTGATATCTAAACTTATTTACCTATTCTTTCCAGATATGAAGATACACACAGCTGAAACTATCCTCAATGACTGTAAGTTCCAAGAGCTCATGTTAATCCCTCCCCCCCAAGAATAACCCTTTTTGAATACGATCTTGTACAATTTGCTATGATTTGGTCTTACTGGCCAGTCTTGGAGAACACTATTCTGGATATTGCCTCTTTCATATAGTGGTGGGTAGTCATCTCTAGGTCAGGTGTTCACTTAGGTGGCCTGATCATCCAGAGTTTCCTTGTTTTTATTGGCGTCTGAAAAAGGTGGTGTTGCCCTTTTTTAAGAAAAGGATTTATTGTAATACAAACCTTCATATACATAATGTTCCACACATTTTCAGGTCAGCATTTCACCCCTCACTCTACTGGTTTCACCTTATAGATGCACAGGTAGGCAATCAAAACAATGGGGGGAAAGAGAAAGGCTATTTGATTAAGTGAATATGTGCATGTGTGGCAGGAATCCAACTCCCTGCAGCTGCTGTGTTCATGTGACTCATGTGATAAACGAATAAGGCAAACACATGCACACACTAGAAATACCCCATTGCACTGATGTGGCTACCGTAAGGGGGGGTCTTGTCTGACTTTCAAACTGATTACAATTTGGATTAAAACTGATGCGTGTGATCAAACCAGGACAGAGATACTACATCATGGAGCTGGGAAGGAGCCGTCATGTAGATTCAGCTTTATATTATCCTTTTATTTTAAATAAGAGTGTGAAACAGGAAAAGAGCATACTCTATTCCTACACATATCTCTCAGAAATAAATCCCATTGACTTACTCAGGGGTGGGCATATGGGCTAACTCCCAGGTGAGTGAGTATAGGATTGCAGACTTGTAGAGAGATATTATTATTAGAGTTTGTTTTCTGACTAAACATATTTTAAAAAGGAGCAATTTATTCACCAGACTCCAAAACCTCATGAGATACTTATACTTCATGTAAGGGCGGGCTTTCATGCTACACAGTTATAGCACAATGGTTCTACTGTAACTACCATGACTGCATCTAGGGAGTCCTTACTTTGTAGTTTAGTGAAGCATTAGAGCTCTCTGGCTGAGAATTCTAAAACAACCTGCCCAAAATGGCAATTCCTAAGATTCTTTAGGCTGGAAACATGGCATTTAAAGTGAAATTACAGTCCTATAATTGTGTAGTGCAAAAGGGCCCTTAGTTTACTATAGATACAGTTTGACTTGAAGAGTTGCTGTTAATTTTTCAGAGCCTAGAAGAGAATGCAACATGTGTTAATCATATTCATGTAGGATGGAGTATATTGAAATCTAGAATGCACTAGCTCACTGAACAACATAGTTAAAGGTTCAGGGCACCATTTCGATATGTGGCTCACTGTGGAAGATGGATACAAGTAAACCTTTTTCTCTGATTTATCTTTTCTTTTCCCCTATATGATTTTATGATTTATGTATATATTTAAAATCATATACTTAAGCAATCTCAAAGCTACTGTCTCTCTCTGACATTAATAGTCTGTGGGCTTCGATACAACAAAACAACATTCTCATCAAGAATAACTGGAGGAGAAGCTAGTTTGGGTTTTGGACAATGGCCATGGCAGGCCAGTCTCCAGCGAGATAACCTTCATCGTTGTGGTGCAACACTCATCAGTAACACATGGCTTGTGTCTGCAGCTCACTGCTTCAGAGAGTAAGTTTTTATTTTGACTAATAGATGATATGTACTTAATGGGTTCCATTCAATGAACTATAAAATTAAACACATACAACTCTCTAATGACATTCCCAGAGAAAGTTCTTATTCCTCTTTTAGAGCATGTGTGTAGCTCATGCATAGCAAGGGCCATTTCACATTACACAAATATAGCAGTACAATTCCACTTTAACTGCCATGGCACCATCTTATGAAACTCTGGGACTGATAGTTTGGTTAAGTACTAGAGCTCTCTGGCTTAGAGTTCTGAGTTCCTCTCCCTAAACGGCCAGTCCCAGGACTCAACAGGATTTTACCATGGCAGTTAGAGTGGAATCACAGTGCTGTAATTGTGTAGTGTGAAAGTGCTCTCATTCAGACTATTGACAGAAACAAAGGCCAGTTACAGACTGCCAAAATAAAGCTGCTTTGGGTCTCTTTGGAGTTATGCTGTTTAAATGATGCATGCATCCTAAGAATCCGGAAGCTGCACCAAAGTTGCACTTAGGAATGGAGTGTGGCTTTGGCGCGACCTCCGAACTCTTAGGACCCATGCATCATTTAAATAGCATGCCTCCAAAGAGACCCGAAGCAGCTTTATTTTGGCAGTCTGTAACAGGCCAAAGAATCATCGAGTTGGAAGGGACCGCATGGGTCATCAGTTCTCAGCCCCTGCTCAATTCAGGATTTCCAGTGAAAGCATCCCCAGCAGGTAGCTGTCCAGCTTCTTTTTGAAGACATCCAGAGAAGGAGACCCCACCAACTCTCTAGGCAATTTGTTCCATTGCTGAACCACTTTCACTGAAGGAGCTCCTTTTGTTGTTTAGTTTCAATTTAACCTCCTGTAACTTAAAACTATTAGAACTAGTTCTAACATCTGAGGCAGCTACTCCTCCAGAATCATTGATTTTGTCAGACAGCAGCTTCCCAGGATCTTAGGCAAGAGGAATGAAAAGGATGTGATATTGCAACCAGCCATTAGAGCCAAACTATATATGATGATTTTGGCTCTGATTTTGAGTTTTTGTTTTGTTTTTACTAAAACCAACAAGAAAGGTTGCAGTTCTGAGCTGATGCCTTCTTGCATTGCCTGTCTTCCCCCACCTTGTTGTGGAGGATACTGAACAGCAAAGCAAATGCAGACAAAACGATGAAGTAGCCATTTTCTCAACCTCCTAGTCCTTCACTCAGTATTGGAGCCTAGGAAAAGCAGGCTATTCTGCCAAGGAAAAGCGGGCTATAAATAAACAGTTTATTTATTTATTATTATTATGTGATTACTTTTAAGTTAAGAACAACATGCAGCAGGAAGGAAATACAGAAATCTGGGCTGTATGCAGGAGAGTGAAGTATTTCATACCAAACTATATATTTAGAACATATATTGTAAATCAGTCCCATATGCATCATCTATGTACATCTTAACCAGTTTGTTTGTGCATGGTGTGGGTGTAAGAACTAGAGTAGCAGCATTTAACATTTAACAATCTATGGCAGTACATAGGAACCACAGACCTCCTTGAGTTTCATGATGGAAAAAAAGATGTGAAATAAAAGTATTTAGTAACAATGGTCCAAATGAATATGGTCATGGCTAGAAACATATCTTATGAGGCATACAGAGTATTCCCAACATATCTGCCGCAGTCACTAATGTGAAAGGGCATGTTTGCTTGGAGAATCATTGTGTACATATGTGGGCATATACTGAATCTTTCTCCCACCTTGGGAAATTTCTTCTGTAAATAACATCCCCTTACCTGTCCTATTTGGTCTCTGGGTCTCCATCAGTTAGTATCCACTTATTTCTAAGCCTGTATAATCTGTGAGAACTTCTGTAGTCTTTCTGTCTGTCTTTCTTTCTGTGGAAAGTTTCCTTAAAATGCAAACTGGTATGTCAAAGTCAGGGAGACTTGGAGATGTCCCATCCAAAGGTTCCCCATGGGTCGAGGTTGACTCGAGGGCAGTTAGCAACAACAAATGTCAACAACAACTTGCACAGATTCAACCATTCTGTGTCTTTCTGCTGGAGAAAATACTGTTAGCCCTCTGTATCCAAGATTCTGCATCCATGGATTCAACCATCCACATCTTGAAAATATGGTTAGAATATATATATATATATATATATTCTACAAAGCAAACCTTGATTTTGCCGTTTTATATATAGGACACAATTTTACTACACCATTGCCTATAATGGGACTTGAGCATTCACAGATTTTGGTATCCATGGAGGGTCCTGGATACTAAATGATGGTGTATACAGATTTAACCTTTTTTTTGGGGGGGGGGGGTGTCAGGGATGCATACATGAACAGTTTTAATAATGTTGTGACTTATCATGAACGCTTACCTGTTTTTCAGGGCAAAAGATCCACGTAAATGGGCTGTGACATTTGGAACCTACTTAAGGCCTCCGCTAATGATACGACTTGTCAAGACCATTATTCTTCATGAAAAATACCGGTATCCTGCCCATGACTATGACATTGCTGTTTTGCAGCTCGCTAAACGTGTGGAGTTTACAACTGCTGTTCATCGAGTTTGCCTTCCAGATGCAAGTGACATTTTCCCATACAATACAGATGCTGTTATTACAGGCTGGGGAGCAGTTAGCAATGATGGTAAGTATGTCCACTGAGAGCAACACAGTATTTTATGTCTTTCATTAATGACAGGACAAATTGGGAAGAAGTAAGTTGTTTTCCCCCTCCCCTTCTTTTGAATGGAAAACAATATTAGCTTGCTGGTCTCTGGGTCATGCTGAAAATAGATTTAAATGTGCATGCATTTCTTATCTGCCTGCTACCCCATCCATGTCTTCATATGGTGAACCTTGTACAGGGAGTAGCCAAATGGTGGAGCAGAACCAGAGTGAGGAACAGAGTACTGAGATCTGCAGTAGAAAGTGCAGTAGGGGAGAGGATGACAGTGTGCGTGTACCCATTTATTTTAATCTGACCCAAAAAAAGCCCAGGCAAGGGGAAAGGAGGTATCTTGTAGTGGTGGCACTTTCTGGTTTTCCTTTTTAAAAATCTGTTTTGATTATTATAATGATGATTATGATTATGGTTATATTTATTTATAACCTACTTTTCCCAAAAAATTGGGATACAAACAGCTTACAAATTTGAAAAAAAAGTACAGTTAAAAACATATAAGAAAAGGCTGCCTATTTGCTCCACACTCTTGTTGCTCCTAAGCAGAGGCTTGAAATTTTTGGTTGAAATCCTGCTCTAGGCAAAGTTTGGGATTTCATGACTTGATCAAAACATTTATACCGCACTCAGTCCTCCAACAATGAGATGGCAGCAACTATTAAATTAACTTCTTTTGGCAATAAATATGGAGGTGAAATTTGATTTATTTGCTAAACGTATTAAAAAACACACACACAAAGTGGCTTGTGCTAATGTCTAATCTTGAACATATCTTGCACATATTTTCACTAATATAACTTATTGTGATTTTATTTATGCTTAGTTTTTAAACATATTGTGAGTGTCCGTGGGTCCCAATTCTGAGACAAATGTACAAGTAAGCACTACTGTCCACTCATATAGTAGCAACACTTCCAAATCCTAGGCAGTGACATTACTTTTTAATTGGAAATAGCAGTGATCAAACTTGAGATCTCAAGGCAGTAATTCAGATATCATAAGATTCTTCCATACCAAGGGGAATCAATACAAACCAATGGCCTTCAAAGTCTTTAATGCTAAGATTGCAGCTAAACTGATATATGCAATAGACATTTGGATTGAAGCTGACACCTCTGAACTTGATAGCTTTCAAGTAAGATTTTTACGGGCTCTTTTATGTGTTCCTAGATATGTACCCAACCCATATCTTTTATTAGAAGCAGGAGAATGTCCTTTTTCTACCAAGGCTTGGCTACTTGCTTTTAAACTTTGGTTTGGTTTTTGTCTTTAAGTCAGGTATGGGCATGATTGATCTCCTGGCTTCAGATAGCTACATCAGTAGATGGACTAAATATGTTGCTCACAAACCTGCCTCCATTGGTCTTTCAGAATCCCTGCTTATAAACCTAGGCCATGAGATGGTACTAAAATCATTAAGACAGAGGCTCTGGGACATTGCTTTTTGCAGTCTTAGGACCATTTCTATTTCATCTTGCTCTCCCAGTGCCCTAAACATTCATTATGCAGGATCTTTCTGTCAGCCATCCTACCTTAAAAATGTAACTGTCCCAACATATTGCATCTTCTTCTCTAAGGCGACCTGCAATGTTTTTCGTACCAACCTTCTTTTTGGAAAGTTTGCTGGGCTACCTACCTCTGCTCAGTTTTGCCCTTGTGGACAGCAAGTAGTTGAAACTCTATCACATATTTTGGTCTCTTGTGTCTTTTATAACCAGTGCCATAACCAGCTAATTGCTCCCTTACTGAGAGACAAGACAGATGTTCTGAATTATTTTATATTAAATTGTTATGCAAGACAAAATCATAAGTATTACCCTGTCGGTTGCAAAATTTTTGCCACTGGCTGTTAAAATTAGAAAGAACGAATTATTAAAAAGGGGTCTGACTAATGAAGCTATATCCTAGATCTATAATTTCATAATCAAAATAATCTCCAATGTTGTAATCTAACCTGACCACCTTGATGGATCTGCTGACCGTAAATAAAGATTGATGATGATGAGATTAACTTGAGATCGTCTGCATATAAAGCAGAACAGTCTATACCAGGAGTGGGAATTCTGTGGCCCTTGGGGTGCTCTCAGATTTCAACTCCCATCAGCCTCAACCAGCATAGCCAATGGTGATTAATCCTGGGAGCTGGGGTTCAGTAAGAATTGCAGAGCCATAAATTTTTCACGCCTGATTTAAATCTACACCAGTGATTATAGGAAGCTGTTCTAAGGGTATTTCTAAGGATGAAGCCTCAGCATGGTGATTTTAAATCTCTGTACTTCCATTCACTTACTCAGAAGTACAGGCATCAATCTTCTGTTATTCAGTCCTCACACATAAGAACAGAAAATTTGAAACATTTTCTTCCTGATAAAAATAAGAGTTTTCCTGCAATTTTTGGTGATTTTAACATTTCAGAACTTTTTACATACACACACAAAAAAAGAAACCTTCATCAAGGGTGTGAAAAAAATTGTAAATATTATTTACATCTCTAATATAAAGTTAAAATACTTGGGTTACATCTCAAAATTAGGTTAGTTAGCAGAAAATAATTTACCAGAATTTTCTGCATTAGTAACAACCCCCTTACTTATGGATACCCATGGATATGAAACGTGATGCAAATTGCTCACTGACCAATCTCAGACTACAAGGCCCATCTGTTTCTAAATTTAGCCAAGCTGACAGAACAAAACTGTAATATACTGAAAGTTAAAGAAGCCACCTTGGTTGCTTTTCCTAAGATAAGCTCTTTATTACGAATTTTACACAACTTTAAACCAGTATAGGTGAGTAGACCAAACTACTACTCCCTGCGTGCATTGTAATTTTTCACAGGCTAACACTGGTTAGATTCAGGAGAAAAAGTTTCCCTGTAGTTGTGGTCATATCTCCATAATTTGTGGAGAAGTAGCATATTGCTACGTTGGACCATGACAAATTGTCACACTACTTGGAAATGACAGAAGCTATAGTTCAATACACCTGGAAGGCACCAGGTTAGGGAACAATATACAGTGTTTGTAGCCTTTGTATTGGTAATGTCTGGAATGTATTAAAAATACTGTTTTGTTCCAAAAACCTGAAATATATTGGCCTAAATATACTGGCCTAAATATATTGGCTAATCCAAACTAGAGTATACTCATTGAATTAATTGATGAGGAGTAAGTTAACACTCACATAAATCCCACTGGGGGCATTTACTTTATTTTGAACTAAAGATTGAATTCAGGGCATTTCATGTGAAGATGTTATTGTTAAGAGTCACATTAAATAATATGGTGAAAATTGATTTTATCTTGTTGAGACTCATGTAATTTGAGATACTAATTGGATTTTTCTGTTTAGGTGAAACCCCTAACGTTCTTCAGGAAGCAACTGTAAAGCTGATAGACTCGGAGACTTGCAATCGGAAAGAAGTGTACAATGGGGCTATAACACCTGGAATGCTGTGTGCTGGGTACCTGGAAGGCGGTGTCGATTCCTGTCAAGTATGTCTATTTTCATTTGACAGAATTAATTCCCAGTAAATCAGTTAATATTTATATGGGAAATATATATTAGAAAAAGAAATATCACTTCTTGACTTTAACATTTCTTCAAAAAGCCCCCTTCTGAGATCTTTACAAATGAGAGTCTTGAGTCTGTGCTTCCATCCCTGGGAATACTGCAAATGAGACCTCAGCTCATATTAATTTTCTGTTATGGAATTCTTTTTCTAAGGGAAAAAACCCCACAAATATTTCGGTAGCATCTTTATGGCATCTGAAAAATTAACATTGATTACAATATGAGCTTGAAGTCTCCAGTGTGACAATCATAGGTGCCCCCAGCCCCATCCTTGATGCCTATGAATATCCCTACCTTTTTACCAGCCCCCTCCCCTCCATATTGTTTTAAGTGAAGTTGGGGAAGCACGGCATACTCTGCAGGGGAAAATGGCATTAGTTACATTTGTACACATCTTCACTGAACATTCTTCTCTGTAGTCTCTCTCTACTTCCATTTATGTTTTTGCTGCAAATCCATAGAGCAACACTCCCAATCTTCTATAAGCTTTGGCACAATCACCTGTTGCAAGAGCAGGACACATGCCTAGAGGCATGAGTCCTATATCTTTCTACCAGTCTGCTCACAGTGGATGTAAAACTGCATTTGTGCGCACAGCTCCACTATGTCTAGACCCAGAGGGAAATGAAAGGCTCTTCCTCCATTTTCAGTACTATCACTCTGGCCTTGGAAGGAGAGAATTCGCTGGACATGATCCCCTTCTCCTTTTGTGTCATGTCTTTTTAGATGGTAAACCTGAGGGCAGGGAACTGTCAAATTAGCAATCTGTAAAACACTCCTGAGAGCCTTTGTTGCTGAAGAGTGGGGTTTAAATACTCTAAATAAATAAGTGCTTGGATTTTTTTTCATGTAGATTATGAGTTTTCCTCCTGCTTTTCTTCTAATCCTTCCTTCTTTTTTCTGTAACAGTCATATTTTAAGCAATGACAAAGCTATGTAAACACATGCTCCACTACTGATGGGTATAGTGAAAAGAGAAAGGGTTTTTTTTTCAATCCATATAGGATTGATCTAATTTAAGTGTCTTGCATTCTGAGAAATACTAGTTATCTTTTATCTTTGATGTTGCTGAAAAATTGAAAGTTAGGGGAAATGTGTAAAAAAATGTACCTGCAGTGCCTGGATTTTCTTTCTGTACTGAATTTCAGGCAGCGCAAACACATTCTTTATACATTTTTTCTAATGTGTGCAATTTCCCTGATGTATTTGTGCAATTTATCTACTTTATTCAACAATAAAGTATTTTACTGCATATTTTAAATCATTTACATTTAATCATAAAATATGCACATTGTTTTGTGAGCATTATATTCCTGAGAAACACCCCGTAAGCCTAATATGTGAACACTCATGGTGATATAGGCATTTTCTCCCAACAAGTTTCTACTTTCCTCAAGAATGTAAAATTCAACAAATGTTTCTATCCCTATATCAATCACATCTTTGGAAGGTGCGGGGCTTGAATCCAAGAGTGGTGGGCAGGCACATTTATTCAGTTGATTGGCAGTCAGCACTTCATAAGAGGGTCCCCCCAACATGTTCTTGTAACATGAAGTTTCAAAGCCAGAGAATTAGGGCCTGAACACTGGCAGGCCAAAATAAAGCTGCTTCGGGCCACTTTCGAAGTGTGCTGTTTAAATTATGCATGCGTCCTAAGAGGCTGGAAGCCGCACCAAAGCCATGCTCCAGTCCTAAAGATCGGAATGCAGATTTGGTGCAGCTTCTGGCCTCTTAAGATGCAAATGTCATTTAAACAGCATACCTCCAAAGTGACCCAAAGCAGCTTTATTATCTGTTCGGGCCCTTAGTTTTGGGAACTACGTGTCAGTTTGTGTCTCTGAATACTGATGCAGCAGGGAAGGTATGGTCAGTAAATTGCATTTGTGCACACAATTACCTTTTCTGCCTTTGAGTGAAGGCATGACTCAGAGTGTTTCAGAATCTTCAGACAGATCTTCTGTTGTCTCATTCTTGGGATAAACTTTTGCTTTTATAAAATGCATAGAAATGGGCAAAGAGGGGGCGGGGAATGATAAATACAAACACAGAAACTACATTTAAGTTCCCCAGATTTAATGTTCATGCTCTCCCTTTATATAATCTTCTGTTGCCATTGAAAGAACAACACTTAAATTTTTTCATGCTCAAGGTTCTCTCTTTTTCCTTCTCTCTAGGGTGATTCTGGTGGTCCATTGGTTGTAGCTGATTTAAGGAACATGTGGTATCTTGTTGGCATAGTGAGCTGGGGTGATGAGTGTGCTAAGCCGAATAAGCCTGGAGTCTACACACGAGTAACTTACTTTCGAGACTGGATTACTAAACAAACTGGGCTCTGATGGAAAAGTTGCCAGCATTTTACACTGCAAAAATAGTATGCAGGTCATACTGGTCTGTAACTTGCACAAAAGTACAATATGTGTGCGTATAAGAGTAAGAGAGATAGAGCGAGATAGAGGGAGGAAGAGATCATCTGCCTTATTTACAAAACTGCAGCCTGTTAAAACATGCAAAAACGCTTATTATTTTTCTCTGCCCACCACAAAACATGCTTTGTCTATGAGCTACATTTTCCTTGCATAACTTGAATGATGCCCTTCACTTTCCAGCTATTTTTTTGACACACACACACACACACACACACACACACACCATTTCCCATCAACAACATGCCTAAAATAAGCTCAAAGAAAGTACTGGGAAGCAGCAGCCTCTCACTGCCAGTCATTCTGGTGAGGCCATTTCCCTTTTAGTTACACTCTGCTGAATCATTGCTGCATTCCTTACTTACTTTCCACTCAGCTAGCTTTTTTCCTGCAGTGGCCGCACAGCTATATTGCAAAGATCACAGGAAGATTTTTTTTTAATACTTCCCACTGCGGTGAAAACACATAACATAGTTTCTCAGACCTCCACGGATATTTTACAGGCATTCTAAATACAATAATGTCACGGAGGCACCATGTTTTCCTTGAACTGCATCCATTTTTGCTTAAAGCTGGCAGGAGATAACACAAACTCCCTTCCTGTTATCTCCTGCCACCTTCAGCACTAATTCAAATCAACAACACTTTCTTTTGAGGAAGACCAAAGAATCAGTGCAGGAGCAAAAGGACAACACGGAGGAAAGAACCTATAGGGATAGATATAGAGAATATGTAGAAGGAGAACTTGCACTCAAGCTATGAAAGCTGCAAACTGAGCATCGCTACTAAAATTACAGACATGCTTGTCAACCAGTCAACTGCCACCTTCAGTGTTCGCCTCTTGCCTCATAATTTCAGAAGCACAGCCTTCTTTAAAAACAGGGGAGGGACCCTAGAGGGTTGTACATTTATTTGTGATTTACTAATGAACAGACTAGAAATGTTTTAAGTGAAAAACATTAAAGTAAAAAACCTTTCACTTTTAATAGGGCAGGTGGGTTTTTTTTTTTGGATCTGTCACAGAAGTCAGCCAGTCAGTACCATGCACAACTGGTTTCTGCTGGAAACCTGCAGATTTTTTCAGAGCCCAGTGATATAGAGAAATAGGTCCGTGCAGATTAAAAACACTGACTGTGTTCCAAAGCTACTCTACTTTTCTAAAAATCTTTACATGTACCTCACCCTAAAGATTCCCAAAGATCAAAGGTTATATGAGACAGAAAAAACCCTAAACTGAGTGCAAAAAGCAAAACCTGGGTGGAATTAAAGAGAACATTATTGGCTTCAATTAGTTTGAGGGTAAAGCTAAAGAATGCATTTTCTGTCTTCCGTGCTACTGAATATTTTCTGGAACATCTGGATGATTTTCAATGAAATATTACTTATTCCACTAATCATTTAACTTCCATTAGTGCACTGTACTGAAGATGTGAACTGGCTGCCTTGCATTGATGCTAATAATTAAGCAAAAGTTCATCAAAAAAAAGGAAAGGAATGGACTCTGAAGAAAACCGTTCACAATTAAGATTAAATGAACTAAGTAACCTCTTGCCACATCATTTTGGGGGGTTGGTCATTCATCTGGCTGCATATTTCTTGCTGCAGATAATCCACCGAACTGTTCTATATAATACTGAAAAACAGTAGTAGTTTTTTACTTGCTTCAAATGTGAAAACAAGCACTTAAAAGGAATGATACACTTGAAAGTGTGGATTTGAGGTCTCCAAGGACATAAAGCCGTTATTGGTGCGACACTGGAAAAAACAACCGTCAAGGATTACATGGCTTCCATCTTTGCTCAAGTCTACTTTTGTTACTTCAACATGTCCCTATATGCATCTTGAACTGGGGACAGAAAGAAGGTGGAGAGTCACAAAAGATTAATATCAGGAACCTTACCAACTCTAGCTGCAAATGCCATTGCTGAATGTCTCTATAAAGCATCAGTTCTACAAAGTTTGTTTCAGATATGTATGTTAGCACAGGCTGCAGAAGCCAAGGTACTTAGGAAAATTACTACTTTCAATACATTTCATGCACATTTCACAGATTGTTTGTGAGGAGATTTAAAAAAAACATAGACTTTTAAGAATATAAGGCATAGCCAAATATATTTTAATGCAGCAATTTATTGGTTTGTAAACTGTGGTTTTTCTATTCTGACTTTTGAATGATCCTCTCCCCCTCCTCCATGTATGAATGTTTGTATTCATTTTCTAGTAAATTAAGAAATGTGACCTCAGAGTTTTAAGGCTGGAGAAAGTCCATCAGAGTCCTGTTCCAGTTCTTTATGATATTTGTCTTTTAAATAATCCTGGACTGATGCTCTTCATCTACAAGTGGCATAAATCTTTGTCAACAGGACATTCCCACTATCAAAATTGGATTTGGCATCTCATTCTGCAAGTAGCACCTAAGTGCAATTACAGTCCAAATCTCTGATATGGGTAGAAGAAATGATAAACTGTCTTCCACAGGATCATACATATACTTTACAGTACAATAATAATTGAGTGAAACTCTAGTTTCAGAAGCTGCAAGGAAATACCGTACATGAAAACCAAACATGCTGTTACAATTATCCTTTATTCCCCCATCTTTTAAACTGAAACACTGCACAATGCAGATGAAGAATTAACCAGAATAGCGGTGAACCATGAATAATATAAGTCCCAGTCCAATTTAAAATAGGCTTTCAAAGTAAGGTTAGTAGAATTCGTAGGTACATTTTAAACCAGGTTGTGATACTTTTTTCTCCAAACCGGAGAGTAAGAGAGGAAGGAGAAAGAGAATGGGTGCATTAGAGAGGAAAGTGTGAGGGGTTTTTTGGCGGTGAGGGAGCATGTGCAGTTCCAGAATGATCTTCAAAATTCTAAAATTGTGTATCTTCATGGGATTGCTATTCTGTGTTGTTCCCGCCACCCATGTTAAGAAACAAATGTGAAATAGGGATTCCTGCTGTTAAAATGGCATATACTCTAATATTAGTCTAAAACAGAAAATAAGTATGCTATGTCTGCTTGATCCATTAGATCAGTGTTTTCCAAATGTACCTATAAAGGAGTATGTAAATATCTGTTATCTGCTCTATTATGTGTACCACAGGCCCACTCAGTGGAGTTCTTCATGTATCATGAATGTGTTGGTCAGCCTGCTTTTTTCTCTGTTTGGTGTCAGTGTTTGTTTACGTGTCAGGATAAAACTTACATTATTACAAATAACTATATCTGGATACATAATTCAAATACATAAGAATGCATTGAGGTATTATTAAATGTATATATGAAACCCTGTCCATTTTCTTCACTGAATACTGATATTTGATTTTTGTACTGTTAACAGAATCTTCAGAACAGCCTAATTTTGTGTCACTTATTATAGTAACCATTGCTTCTAGGTTGGTCACCTAAGGGTGTGTTGGGGCTCACAGCTTAACCTTAAACTTCTCTGGGAGAATGAGAAGCACTACTGTATATGCAGACAAGTGTGCATGAAAGATGCTGCTGCATTCAGCTGTGGAACAAATAAAGGAGGTTGGGTATTTGGAGGATGGCTATTTTAACCAGTGTTGGCTGGTACTACTGAAGCTGATGTGGAAGAAGGATAGACCAGCAGAGAGAGAAATAGGCCTTTAAATACTTGCCACCCTGCAACTCATTACATAAATGCAGAAATGAGGTACATTCACTTTAGGTTCAAAAGTGAAGACCAGTGGCAAGGGGGAGTAGATACAGCCATTCAAAACCCTCCTGTTCCATAAACAAGATGCCAGCATTGCAGGGAAAAGGAAACTGCCTCAGGTGACTAAGGTTATGGGTGCAAAATAGGAGGGGACTGACCCATTATACCTATCTGTCTGTCTATTCACAAATACATAAATTTCTTAGCCTATATCCATCCATCTAGCTGCAGCCAGAGAGAAACATTTCATCCAATGTTTATCTATCTACCCACATATATACTATGACTGGATCCATGTATCCATTCTTGCACCTCATTGATCCATACAGACAGACAGCCATCCATGCCTTATTCACCTATCCATTCACATACCTCCATATTATCCATGCATCTCTCTGTTCACCCATCCATCCATCCTTCACAACTTATCAGTTTACACATATATTTATATAGCAACACTAACCTCATATCAATCCACCTACCTAAACACCATATCCATCCTTTTGAAAAGAGATTTTCCCTACCTCTCTCTATCTATCCACACAGAGATACCATTATGCAAGCCATCCATTAACTCAAATGACCCTATCCTTTTCATTCACTTCACAGTTCATCTGAGAAGTGGAGACCTGGTCCCATGTTCCAATGGGGTCAGTTCTTCTTCTTGCTTTATCTGGTTTCAAACCTGGGCTCCTGGCTGGTGCCTGGCTGCTGGCCATCTAAATCAGCACCTCACATCCCAATATATTTACATACATTCTCTCATATTCTTCACATTGCTGATTCCACTGCTGGTCCCTGCTGAAAAAAGGAAATTACCACCAATGTTTGTTGAGCACATCTGTAAAAACCAGTTGCAAAAATAATTCATTCATTGTGCACATCTACTTTCATATCCATTTCTTAACCTTAATGTTGGCTTATCTTGATACGCGTGTATGTGTGAAATTTTTGACCATATTTATTGGGGTACCATACTACTTCATTGACTGAGGCCTGTTACAGACTGCCAAAATAAAGCTGCTTTGGGTCTCTTTGGAGGTATGCTATTTAAAAGATGCATGGGTCCTAAGAGACCGGAGGTCGCGCCAAAGCCAGACTCCATTCCTAAGCACTGAGTGCAACTTTGGTGCAGCTTCCGGATTCTTAGGATGCATGCATCATTTAAACAGCATACCTCCAAAGAGACCCGAAGCAGCTTTATTTTGGCAGTCTGTAACAGGCCTGAGTTTCACCAGTTCTCAAGGCATGCCACTTGATGACTATCTGGACCATCATCTGGTCCAGGTTCCATGTTCTCATTCTGAAAAAGTATGAAGTCTCTAGAACTTGGAAAAGTGGTATTATGGGGGCAAAATGCAGTTACTCTTCAGTTCAGTTGTTCTACAACAGACAAGATTGCTATTGCTGTTGGTGTGTTTAGCCAATAAGCGAAATCTTACAACTCACACCTGTGATGGACATTTGTGGCCTGTTTTCTCTCAGCTCCAATTTCATTGGTCAATGTTACAACTCTGCAGGAAAATTCTAGCTTTATGAGGAAAGTCTAGCTGAAGTTTATTTTGCAGAATGCCTTGCAAAGATTGCACAGAAACCAATGGTGCCACAGGACTGAAGGATATAACAAAAAAAACCCCTGCAATACAAAGATTAGCATTTAAAGTTCCATGGAGTCTGTTGTTTTTCATGACTTACTTGATATAACAGTGTTGTGCACTGTTCATCTGATATTTAAAAAAAATCCCAAGAGGGGAAAGTAGGTAAGGGGCACTGACAAGCACAAAGGCAGGGTGAAAGAAGCAAGAGAGGTAACCATAAGGTGACAGAAGATACAAAAGAAGGAGTGATGGCAAGGTGAGGCAGAGAGAGAGGGAAGGATGAAGATGCAAACAGTGGAATGCAAGAAGCAGGGGAAGGGAGTGTGGCAAAGGGTCAAGGTGAGGCAAGAAGGGCAGAGAAGTACAGTTGGATGGTGCAAGAAAAATGAATAATGTACTGAAATTGTATAATCAGAACACAAATTACAATATGTATCATTGTAACAGGTTGCATGATATGCAGATTAGATGTATAAATTGGAGGGGTTTGAATTTGGGAGCCCTCCATAACTGGCATGTAGGCTGGCAAACATTTTGCCTTGTTGTCTCCTTTGTGCCTTCTTTATCTGTATTCCCCACATATGAAGAACAGAGAAAGCAAAATGTGGGAATATTTTTTGGGAGGAAACTTCACAGAGATACAGTCAGACAGCAAACATCCTAACATCCAAATCATGGGGGATACAGACCGCCCAAAAAGGGCTGTCTCCCACTGCCCTGGTTTGCTCCACAAGGGAGCTGCAGTGGACAAACCACTTTTCTTTTAAATTTTGGGCAGCTGTAAATTTGTGTGTTCTTTTCCACGTTTTCCCCCAATTTTATAAATCGATCAAATGACCAAAATCTTGGGCCTATCGAATCATGTTTGATTTTATGATTTCTTTTTCCATGTCTCTTTTTAGTAGAGCTTTATACGACTTGTTTATTTTATTTTTGTCTTCTTTCCAAATAAGATTGTCTATTTCATTTTGTAATTATTATTGTTATTATTATTATTATTATTATTAACCTTTATTTATAAAGCGCTGTAAATTTACACAGCACTGTACATACAATCTTTTTTAATTTTATTCCTTCTTTCTTTATATCTTCCAGAAATTTACCCTGGATTTGAGTGTAATTAAACCAATGTAACTTAAACCACTTTTTATCGATCTCTTCTAAATTCTCTAATCTTGTACAACCTCCGTCATCTTTCTCAATTAAGTCTTAATAAGTTAACCATTTCTGATTGTCTGACCATCTACCAAAGAGGCTTTCTTGAGAGGAGACCCACGTTGGAATTTTAATATACCAATTAGCTTTAATTTTTGGCCATGAACTTAACAACGCTTTCCTAATGGGATGATTATTGAAAGTCTTATCCACCGTGAGTTTCTGGTGCCATAAGTAACCATGCCATCCGTATTTTAAATCAGGGCCCTCTAGGTTCAACATGTTCTTATTTTCCAGTTTTATCCAGTCCTGAAACCATGTAAAATTAACAGCGTGCAAATAGAGTTTCATGTCTGGGAATGCCCAACCCATCTTTCTTTTGCATCCCTTAATATTTCCCACTTAAAAGGGTCATATACGCCGACCCTCTTTGGCCATGCAGGAAAAGATAGGATTCTAGAGCTGGAAGTTACTACTAAAGGTCATATAGACTAACCCTCTTTGGCCATGCAGGAATATATAGGATCCCAGAGCTGGAGGTTACTACTAAGGGTCATATAGACCAACCTTCTTTGGCAGTGCAGGAATACATTGGATCCTAGAGGTGGAAGTTACTACTAAGGACCATATAGACCAACCCTCTTCAGCCGTGCAGGAATACATAGGATCCTAGAGCTGGAAGTTACTACTAAAGGTCATATAGACTAACCCTCTTTGGCCATGCAGGAATATATAGGATCCTAGAGCTGGAGGTTACTACTAAGGGTCATATAGACCAACCCTCTTCGGCCGTGCAGGAATACATAGGATCCTAGAGCTGGAGGTTACTACTAAGGGCCATATAGACCAACCCTTTTTGGCCGTGCAGGAATACAGATAATTCCAGAAAGTGGGAAGGGAAAAGATTAACTGGGATAACTGGGATAATTTGCAATGGAAAGAAGCTGAGGATGAAGGGGAAAAAAGAAAGAGAAACTGGCACATTATTAAAAGCAGGTGAGACATTGGGAAGTCAGAAGGTTTGAAGGAAAAACACAGCAAAGTGCATGAACACAGAAATTACTATTTAACACAACCATTTTTATTATACAATAACAATAGTAGGATTGCCTTTCGCCAGCCTTTTTGGACTCTCTGCTGCTGGTTTTGCCTCCTTGGCCTGCTGCTGCTGGACTCATCAACAGGGAGCTGGTTCTTCATCATCCTCCCATTCTCTGCTGCGGAAGGAAGGAAGGAAGGAAGGAAGGAAGGAAGGAAGGAAGGGGGAAAGGAGATTTCCCCCTGAGACTGGAGCTGCCTCCTGGGCAGAGAGGAGGGTGGCAATAGCAGCAGGGCCATGCCAGTCTCAGGCAGCATCAGAGACCCATCCTCATCCTCTGCCTCTGGCTCCAGGAGTCTAGTCCTGGATTATTGGGAGCCCTCCTCTTTCATGGGAAGGGAGAGAGGGAGAGGAGAAGGGAAGAGGGGGGGAAGGGAAGGGAGGAGGGGAAGGAGGGAAAGGAAGGAGGGAAGGAAGGAAGGAAGGAAGGGGAAGAATGGAAGGGAGGAGGGAAAGGGGAAGGGGGGAAGGGGAAGGTGGGAAGGAAGGAGAGGAAGGAGAAGAAGGGAGGAAGGAGGGGAAGGAAGGAAGGGAAGAGAAGAAGAGAGGAAGGAGGGAAAGGAGAAGGGAGGAAGGAGGGGAAGGAAGGAAAGAAAAAGAGGGAAGGAAGGAAGAAAGGAAAAAGGGAAAGAGGGAATGAAAAAAGAAAAAGG
This sequence comes from Sceloporus occidentalis, assembly GCA_023333645.1. Classification (NCBI taxonomy): domain Eukaryota; kingdom Metazoa; phylum Chordata; class Lepidosauria; order Squamata; family Phrynosomatidae; genus Sceloporus; species Sceloporus occidentalis. Next base: position 20,602,650 of record JALMGF010000007.1, read on the forward strand.
AAGAAGGAAAGAAGGAAGGAAGGAAAGAAAGAAAGAAAATAAATGGGAGGGAGGGAGGAAGGAAGGAGTGAAAGAGTGATGGAAAGAAGGAAGGAAAGGGAAGGGAAGGAGGGAGGGAGTAAGGAGAGAAGGAAGCAGGTAGAAAGGAAGGATGAGAAGGAAGGAGAGAAGGAAGGAAAGAAGGGACCAGAACTTCTTTTTGGGTTGTATGGATATCTATTTTATAATAAATTAAACTCTAAGAAGCAATTTAGGGGTTGTTCCCACTTAAGATTTGAAACGATTTAAAATACAACGTTTTTAATAAAATCGATTCAAAATAACACTGTTCTTATCCCGCTATCCGAATCGCTTTGTTCATCGTTCCCATCTGGTTATTTAAATCGAAGTTTTTACCTGCAAGCGTTCCTACTTGGCATGAAATCGGTGTTTAAATAAAGCGATTCTTCTCCTCCATACCTTATTTGGAGCTGTCAATCAATAGTACGTCAGAATGACGTAACGTTAATCCGGAATATTTGGAAGCGATTTATCTTTTGGCATCGTTTCCATTTCATTGACAGCCAGGGAGAATCCCTTCAGAGAGCACAGAGATCAATGGGAGAGGCTTCTGGCAAAAAGCGAAGCTCTTTCCAGAGGAACTATGGGATAGGTTTTGGAGGGCAGCATCCTGTCTCCCAAGACAGCCAGGGAGAATCCCTTCAGAGAGCACAGAGATCAATGAAGGAGGCTGCTGGAAAAGCAGGGAGGGAGCACTCTTCCCAAAGATTCTCTTTCCAGGGTTGGAGGAGAAGGCAGATTCCATTTGAGAAATGGAGGGAGAAAGGCTCTATCCCCCCCCCCCCCCCCATTGATCAGAGCCCTTCCTTGCCTGGGCGAGATCAGATGCCTCCTCGCGAGGAGCTTTCCCTTCCCTGCCTGGGTGAGATCAGATGCCTCCTCGCGAGGAGCCTTCCCTTCCCTGCCTGGGCGAGATCAGTGCCCAAGCGGGCAGGGAATGCCTCTTTGAGAGGAGCCTTCCCTTCCTGCCTCTCCTCCGTTAGAAATGGGCTCTCCCCACACAGAGGGGAGGTTGCAATTCACCGGGGGAAGCCTTGTACTCCTTTGGCAGATGCAGGCGCTTGAGCAGCCGGGACTTCAGGCGCTTAAAGCGCTGAAAAGATTAAGCGCCTGTAAACCATTAAAATAAAAAATAAAAATAATCCTTATCTCTTATTGAAAGACCACAGCGGACAAAGGGGTGAGGGAAGCAAAAATGGCGACAGCCAGACGGATGGGGACAGAAAGGGCAACTCCCCCAAGGACAGCCCCATCGCACTCCGCTCCTCCCATTCATCTAACGCAATTTCAAAGGCTGTCGTTCCTATTTAAATGCTCCGGTTCCTAAATCGAATCAATGGAAAAACGTAGGTCAGACCCTAGTGTTTTTTTAACACGCGTTAAATGAGGAAAACTCGAATCAAAATTTTATTCCGCTCTACAATTCGATTTGTAGTGGAGATGATTGCGGGTTGCTCTAGAACCGTTCTAGGTTTAAATCAGATCCTAATAGGAACGCCACTCCTTGGATTCGATTCAGAACGCGGGGTTTCACCTAGTGAGAACAACCCCTTGATGATCATCATACAGTCGGCTCTTCTTATACAGAGATTTTTTATACACGGATTCAAGCATCCACGGTTTGAAAATGTTCAAAAAAAGTATAAATTTCAAATATCAAACCTGGATTTTCTATTTTTTATAAGGGACACCATTTTGCTGTCATTATATTTAATGGGACTTGAGCATCCATGGATTTTGGGATCCACGTGGGTCCTGGAACCAAACCCCAGCGGAGAACAAGAGTCCACTGTATCAGGCACTGACTATTAAAAGTATTGCTTGAGTATTAAAGCTAAATGTTGTCCAGTCCTCCCGAAATGGGCCTCCATAAAGGAAGCTTTTTGTAACCGGGTTCAGCTAAGGCAAGAAAAATGGGAAACGCATGAAGATCTGATGGATCAAAAGGGCCAAAGACATACAAATGAAGCCACAAGAGCCATTGATATCAGAAGGCCTTGGCTGTGCCTGGTTTACTTATAGACAGATTAGGGAAAGGTTTATAGTGGATGTCAAGACTTTAGCAACTGGCGAAGTGGATATGGAATTGTGAAAAAATGGTTCATTCAGAAGATAATCATAGAATCAAGATTTATTACAAAATGTTATTAAAAATTGAATTAGAGGATGAACAAGTCAAAACCCAGATGGTGAAATGGGTGCAAGATTTGGGACAAAATATAGATTTTGCTCGGAAATGGAAAATGAAGACCATAAATAATGTAAAGGACTGGTTGATAAAATGGTATGATGTTCTAGAAGCTGATAAATTAAGACATTTATTAAAGAAGAATCCAATGAATCCATTTGAAAAGCAATGGGAACCTTTGATAAAATGTTTAAAAACAGAATAGGGAAAAGACTTCACTTTTGGACCGGAGTGATAAAGATATTTGGAAAACAGTGACTATACCTTAAAACATCCACAAACAGATGGACTTTACAGTCCTGTCTGCGATTGGAGATACTTCTTGCAAATGGAACATGTTTCCTTTTAGATTGTAAGGAATATATTTCGCTGCTAATAATGTCTGGAGACCTCATTGAATACTAGAAGGCAGGAGACCTCCAGAAAAAGAAGGAAGAGGAGATATGGCTTAGACATAGAAGGAGATTTCTCTATGGGTTCTTAGGAAAGAACATGAATTGTATGTCTGTGTTTACATTTGAGATATCATTTGTTTTTAAAAATTTAGTAAAGAATATATTTAAAAAAAGAAAGGAAGGAAGAAGAGGATGAAGGAGAAGAGGAAAGAGGAAGCGGAGGAAGGAAAGCAAGAGGATGAAGAAGAGGAAAGGAGGAAGGAGAGAAAAGAGAGGAAAGAGGAGGAAAGAGGAGGAAAGAGAGGAAAGAGGAGGAAGGAGATGAAGGGAAGGAAAGAGGGAGAGGAAAGAGGAAGAGGAAAGAGGGAGAGGAAAGAGGGAGAGGAAAGAGGGAAAGGAAAGAGGAAGAGGAAAGAGGGAGAGGAAAGAGGGAAAGGAAAGAGAAGGAATAGGTAGAAGCAGGCACTTAGGGGAGCCTGGCCAACTGACCAGCAGTGGCAGGATGGAAGGGCATAGTGGGCAGGGGCTGCTGGGAGATGTAGTGCTCCCTTCCTTCCTTCCTTCCTTGGCTGAGCTCAAAGCACCCGGCTGGACTCTGGGAGTTGAAACCCCATAGCTCAATCCAGACCCAGGTTTCGGTGCTAGCGCTCTCCTCGTCTTCTCCATTGGTGCAGACTGTGTCCCGTCACTGGAACCCAGGACAGGCAGCCTGGGTGGAACCAGTGGGGTTGTCCCACCCTAGATGGGGAAATGTCCGCACCCAACGTCTGAGTGTCACAACAAGGAAAGGCCAGAGGCAGCAGAGAGTCCTAAGACGACGAAGGTCCTTTGGGCACCCTTTGGCTCTTGTGGAGGGGTGCCAGGCATGTCTGTTTTATCTCCTGTGGTTTCTAGGACTTCTTTGAAGGCCCTGGGCAGCTGGCATCTCCTGGGATTGAGAAACCCGCATTTGTTGGCTTCTGCGTGGTCTCTCCACAGCCGCCAAGTCCTGGTCAAAGGCCACTTACTCTCTTGGCCTTCCTCCTCTCTGGCCAGCTGCCACCTCTTGTTGAGGGATTTGGGGCAGGTAGGACTGGACCCTGCTGAAAAAGTCCTCCATTACTTGTAGCACGGAGGCCAAGGTTTGTGCGCTGTCTTCGCCCTCACGTGTCTTCACCTGGACTCCGCTCTTAAAGTCCTCCAGGGCTTGAGATATAGACAGCAAATTCTGCCTGTTTTCCAGGTGTTGCGCCATGTCGATGGGCCAAGGCTGAGCGAAGGAAGGCACCTGGGAGAAGGAAAATGGTGTCGTACTCTGCTCCCAGAACATGGACATGGTTTCTGACTCAGGGACAGAAGTGGCGGAGCCGCGACTGAAGGGGTGGACATGGTGGGACCTGATGCTGAAGGGGTGGACATGCTAGGGCATGATGGGACCCACGACTGAAGGGGTGGACATGCTGGGACCTGATGCTGAAGGAGTGGACATGCTAGGACATGATGGGACCTGATGCTGAAGGAAGGAGTGGTCATGCCAGGGCATGATGGGACCTGCGACTGAAGGGGTGGGCATGTTAGGACCAGCCTCTGATGCACTGGACATGATTGGACTTGCAAGCGAAGCAGTGGACCTGCTGCTGAAGGAGTGGACATGCTAGGGCATGATGGGAGCTGATGCTGAAGGAGTGGACATGCTAGGGCAGGGGTAGGCAATCTACGTCCCACGGGCTGGATCCATCCCGGTGAATCCTTGGGAGCAGCCCCAGCCCGGTCCTGCCGCCGCTTGCCGCCAGGGCCTTTGGGGGGCAATTGTCTCTAGAAGCCTGAGAAACATGCATTTCTATGAACCTTTTTTAAAAAATCATGCAATGTTTTGGTATGTCCTGGATTTTAAAAAGTGTCCTCCATTTGAAAATGTTGTCCTACATTTGTCCCGGTTTATTTATATATTTAATTTTTTAAAATTATTTAATTATTTATTTTTTGGCTTCGGCCCTCCAGTTGTCTGAGGGACAGCAACCTGGCCCCTGGCTCAAAAAGGTTGCCTACCCCTGTGCTAGGGCATGGTGGGACCTGCGACTGAAGAGGTGAACATGCTGGGACCAGCATCTGGACCTGAATGGATTTGCAACTAAGGCCAATAGACATGAACATACCAAAGCATCTTGTCCTTGAACTTATTTCATGTACCAGTTCAGAAAAAACGTGGTTTCCACTATGTTTGCGCCGGTTCCAGGAATCGGTTTGGGAATCGGCAAGTGGCGAGGGGCAGCTTGATGGCCCGTAGTCACTGGATTCTCCTGGCCTCAAAATCCCCGGTCCAGCCTCCTTACCAGCTTCTTTGGCCACTGACCGGGTTCCCTGCGACCTGTTTTAAAACTTCCTGCAGCTGAGGAAGCCGGAAGAAGGTCTCAGAGATGCCGGGGGGGGGGGGGGGCAGGAAGGAGGTTGCAAGGCTTCCGGCTTCTCTGCGACCTCCTTCTGGCCTCTCCTGCGGGGGGGGGGTTGGGTTAAAAAAAGGCGCAGGGAAGCCAGTCAGTGGCCAAAGAAGCCAGTAAGGAGGCTGTACCAGAGATTTGGAGGCCAGGAGAGGCCATGGTCCAAGCTGCTGGCAGGAACCAGGGCGGATTCAAATCCAATTCAAACTCGCCTGGTTCTCACTTGGGCTGAATCGGTTAATCTGAATCCAGCCCAAAAACATTGCAAAAACCCAGGATCTTTTTGATGCTGGTTAAATGAGCAACAATGGGCAAATAGCATGGTCCCCCTTTCTGAATCGATTTCTAAAATTGGATTCAGTGAGAACCTTTAACTTAGATCCCAATCCCGATTTAAACGTAGTGAGAACAAGGCCCTGGGACTTGCAATTGAAGCAGTGGACAATATGCTTGTACCTGCTGTGAGTGACCTGGGACTGAAGCAGCTGCAGACATGTTAGGACTTGTAACTGAAGCCATGGAAATGCTGGGACCTGCTGCGAATGAAGCTGTGGACATGCTAGGACCCACTGGACCTGCTGCTTTCTCTGCCCCACCAGGGATAGGTACATATTATCATCTCATGCACACTGTATACACTGTTCTGCACTGTACTGAAATAGCCTGGGATTCTCTAATTGCAGTCCATTTGAGGCAGACTTAGGTTGCATCCACACTGCATGAATAATCTAGTTCAACACCACTTTAACCGCCATGGCTCATGGCTATGGAATTGTAGTTTATTTTGGCACCAAGGCTCTCTGACGAAAAAGACTGAATGTCTCACAGTTCCCAGAATGCCATAGCATTGAACAATGTCAGTTAAAGCAGCACTGTCAAACGGCATTAATTCTGCAGTGGAGACACAGCCAGAGAAAGAAAGGAGAGCAAATAGGGTTCCTTAACTCCTCTGCTCCATATCTAGCCCTGTGTGAAGTTATGGGATGAAGACTGCTATGGAGAATTCCAGCCATCCGCACTCAGCGAATGTGAGACGAAGCCAGAAGGAAAAGGGTGCATCATCCATCACCCCTATGGATCCAAAAGCCCCTCTGCTTTGACCTTCCAAGCCCAGGCCCCATTGCAATGCTCGAGGGCACCTAGCCCTTGATGTCCCCGACTCCAGTCCAAAACCACACTGCATGAATAATCCTGTTTGAGACCGCTTTAACTGTACTGGCTCAATGCTACGGAATTCTGGGAAGCCTTGTTTTGTGAGACATTGAGCCTTCTCTTTGTAGTCTGGTGCCACAACAAACTACAGTCCCCAGGATTCCCTAGCACTGAGCCCAGGCAGTTAAAGCAGTCTCAAACTGGATTATTTCTTCAGTGTGTTTTGGACCTCCGTAAGTACAACCGAAGCTGCGATGCCCATGAACGTGAAAATACACTCTGCTCTGGCTCTGCTCTATATCAAGAAGCTATCCAAGGTGTTGAACCCTTTTCTCCAAAGATGGAGATGGAAGACAGTGGGCAATGCTTACCTCTGTCTGTGTGCCACGTTGCTTTCTTATACGAATGAGGGAGGGGATCTTTTCGAGCAGCCAAAGTATAGCCCCGAACTGTATGAGAATTATGGGAAAGAGGGGGATGAAAAGCCAGACATATGCTGGTTGCTTTTCTAGCCACATCCACAGGTTCCCTGATGGGTTAACCAGACACATTCGCAGGCTCCTCAATGGGTAAGTCAGCCTCATCCACAGGTTTCTCAATGGGTTAGTCATCCTCAGGCTCCTCATTGGCCGCAGGCTCCTCAACGGCCGCAGGCTCCTCAACGGCCGCAGGTTCCTCAATGGCTTAGTCTCCTTCATCCGCGAAGACTCAAATTTATATCCACTACAAGAGCAGAAGGACCCATACCAGCTCTGTTGGCAAAAACATTCTCCGTCCACAGTGGGGTCTTCTTGAGCTCTCAGGGAGAAGACCAAAAAGGCCAGAACGAGGAGAGCTAACAGACTGGACCCAGCCATGTTGAGATCTCAAAGTCCAACTGCCCAAGTAGATGCATTCCGGAACCTTTGCAGCCATGTAACTGACCTCCCATTGTCAGTTCATATGATCCATTGTGAGTTCTGCTGAGCTGTCATGGTTGACTCAGAGATATATAGCCTTGTTAATCTGTAAAATCAGTGTCTCGCAGCACCTTTGAGACTAACTGAAAGAAAGAAGTTGGCAGCAGGAGCTTTCCTAAAGTCCAATTGCATAAGGCCACTATGACAATGTTGATATCTGTTCTGATAGCATAAGACCGTAACATCTGTTTTATTGAATTGATGAAATCTGTTCCAGCATTGTACAGTGGGCCCTTGGTATCCACTGGGTTTGGTTCTAAAATTCACGTTCAAGATGCTCAAGTCCAGTAGCAGTGGTCCCTCCTTCTCCACGGTTACTCCAAAACAAACCAACCTATTTTTATGTTGATGTGTTGACTGTATTT